>SELE01000027.1:0-600000 GCA_009805495.1 Pezicula neosporulosa
TTTTTTTTTTTTTTTTTTTTTTCAAGCATGATAATCCTGCTCACCCAGACCAATGCTGAGATGATAGTAGTGGACTGTCCCACAGGGACAAAGGCAGGCTTGGTAATCGAGCCGTGCCTGAGATCTGTACTCAGAATGCCCACAAAGTAGACGAGCAGACTTGATTTCTTCCCCGACCAGAGCGCCAATGGTTGGGTAACAAAGCTCACACAGAGCGGCATCAGCAGCTCAACCAGGCACTCAAACTGCTCGGAATCCACACAAAAGTATCCTCATCGTCCACGTCCTGTACACAGTCCGGGTCCAGAAGCAGCTCGGTTGACACCAAGTCCCAGATCCGACTGACCATGGCCCGCTGCTCATCTGTGAGGCGGTGGTAGATGTTGACAACCTCCTCTCGACCGCAGCGTCTAGTTGGTGGGCCGGAAGATGCAGCAGACAAGTCGGAGCCAGGTCCCGAGGTAGGTGTGCAGCGTACTCGCCTTGGTCGATCCATGCCACCCGGAATCGCTGGATGTGTAGGCCTTCCGGACCCAAGCCAAGCACGAATTGTGCTGGGAGTTGTGCGGAACGTGTGTCGCATCGTGCAAAGATTGTCCGCAAAGCCTGCACTACTAGTGCCAGTTTTGCTCCTCATCCCGCGCGAAGGAGACGTCGTTAAGTGCACCATCTGTGTCCTGGGGTCCTTCAGCTGTGTACACAACGCTTTCGCACGGGGCCCGGGAAGATAGGTAGTCTGGCGCATGGCGTGCCCGAACGGCAGGCGCTTGAAGTCCTGCAACCACCTGCTTCTTTGACATACTGCAGCGTGAGATCCTTGTGTGCTGGACCATCCGTGCTAGTCTCCTCCAGGATCGGAGGGAAGCTTGGTGGGAGAGCCTTCATGGTTTGGGAACTCCGGGGGCTGATATGTCCTCACCCTCAACCTCCCACCATATGCCCATCCGCCCTGCCTGTCCGGAAACCACGTCTGCATCCTCAACGTCCTGACCTCCGATCGCAGTTCTTCCAGCCTTATGGTCCTTGGCTAGATGCTTCCGCATGTACAGAAGCTCACAAGCCGCTTACGTTGTGCTCGGGCAGAGCACGCATTCATAGCCTTCATACACCGGGAGGCCTGGGAAGGGAGTCGTCTTGTCGCCACGGGCGTGTGGGACTGCCGACGAGTTGACCAAAGCCTCCAGCAGCTGTGGACGAGCCTCCACCGCTCGATGACGGCTGCACTCACCACCCCGTACTGGCCGTGCTTCTTTCGCAGGTGCTGCTGGAACGGAGAGCGGGCGGTCTTGTATGCATCCTCTGGGCCTTCCTTGTGGACATTCGTGGCCACTACTGTCCCACACGTGGTGCAAAAGACGAAGAGCCCATTGCTAACCCTGACCAACTTCAGGAAGGGGAATGTGTAATCCATGGCCGGAGGCTCGACAATACGTGCACAACCTGTGCCCGACTCGAGGCCGAAAGGCGCACAGGGAGGGGGGCTCTCGTGGAGAGGTAGGACGGTCGTCGTTCGAGGAGAGGAAGGGTCGTGGAGAGGAGCCCCGAAATCAAGCAAGTTCAGGTGAAGAGAAGGGGTGAGGCCTGGGAGGCAAAGGACACAGATAGAACACAGCTCTTACTCTTGTTCTCAACTTCGCGGAAGGGAATGGGGACCTACCTGTGTGCTCTTCGTGCACGACACGTCCTGGCACCGCGTAGGAAAAGAGGGAGGTTGGTGGACGACACGAACAGAGAGCACGCTACCACCCCCCCGGGCCCAGCTGAGCCGCACGGGAGGCTCTGCCCGCCCGGGCTAGGGGGGTGGTAACCGACGCCAGCCGTACACGATGAGTGGACAGCCCGTGGACAACCCATGCACAAAGAAGACCAGGGGGTGGTAGTCGCGGCGTAGGGGTAGTAGACGGCAAGAAATAAAAGTACACGGCTCAGGGGACATAAGAACTATTCGCACCCATAGCAAGAGATTAATATTTATAGAGTAGATCAGTCTCTAGTTTAAACGGGATATGAATACCCTTAGTCAACAAATGCATGAATCAGCAAGGTGCAGCTTCCGACATATCTAGGTCTGTGGTATCTATTGGCTTTCGAAAGGTGGGGTCACACAAAGGCCATCGAATGAAACAGCACGATCGAAAATAGAAGAGGAATATCGGGAATAGGAAGTATTAGATAAACCGAAACCACGGTTATATTATCCATGAAGTACAATGGCTTTGGATGTAGCCAAATTTATCAAGAGCAACTCCCAGACCATCCTTCGCGAGTCAGACATTGTTCACATTGGAGCTTATGACATCGTTAACGACAGTATACCTTTTACTCTAATCACGCGTTGAAAGACCTGTTTCGGATTCTTGACATTTCACGGCTGAGGATGCAGCTTACTCTTGTGATTTTTAGCGCCTGTGTACTGGGAGTTGGTGGCGCACGAGGTGGTGGCGACGTGCTAGGCTTTGCATATACTGTGCTGGCCGTAGGGGCATTATGCTACCTAGCTAGATGGGATGTCGTGGAAGCGGGTGCGAACTTGATAAGCCTTGTTTATTCATTACGAGATTCGATATAACACATACAGCGCAAGAACGACAAGTAACGTCCTTTGAATCTGGTAGATGAGTTCCGGTCCTATCAACGCTTGCATACTTCCGAGTCTGAGCATCGAAAGGGCCGATGTAGAAAGAAAGCAGTATCTGACGTGGCAAGGCTATAAAATAAAGATCACCAGCTGTGTGGAGCGTTATATGCACAAGGATTTATTAGGAAAGCTTTCAGGGCGTCGGAGTCTTCGTCAGCCAGAGCATAGACACACACACACACCAGTCAGACGCGAATTCTGTCTCATCTGTGATGCTGTGTAACACCAACAGACCAAGTGCAAACCATACAGATCATGGTTCAAAAGAAAAAGAAGAATGCTAAGGCTATCAAGTACTGCAGATCAGCCACACGCACGAAATATTTGATATACTAATAGATGGTGGTTGACACGTCGAAATCCTTTTCAATATGCTGCACATTATCGGGCGTAGATCTTGGCGAAGGTGCTTTTTCTTCGCTGTGTATCCCTTCGGAGGTTGGTAAGAGTGGGAAAATTTACGCAGAAGAAACTAAGGAACGTAATGCTGATACTATGTTATGGCAAGGTTAAACCTATGATATTAAATTATTTCGTTTCTCGAAGAAATATACTTCTTGCTAGATACAAGAGAGTGAGGGTGTATAGAAACTTATCCTTATGCGCAGCCGTCGCAGCCTCTAAACTTCTACACTAACTTAGTAAGAAGGACTTAACTAGTCTAGCAAGGCAGCTGTAATATACAGCAAAGAACAAATCAAAGATATACAACTTAGCTATACAGTTGTAGAGCTGTATTGTTAATAATTTAAAGTTTTCTTTTTATATATTAAATATTTTATTTAATAGTAAAAAATAACTTATTATCTAAATTAAAAACTTTTATTCTTAATTTATAAAAAGATATAACTAGTAGTTTTAATTATACTAGTTTAATACTATATCTTCCTTGCTAAAAATTTAATAATTAAGTTTTATGCAGACATGAATTCGGAGTTTTACTTCAACGGACCGAACCTTACACCCAGCTCTATTGCAAGTAACCTATCTAGTACTACTAAAGAAGTGTAGATACTATTATTAATAACCACCTATGCTAAGAGAGTATATTAGAGAGTACTTAACAGGACCCTCGAATCGCTTTAGTCTAGTAAGACAACCATCCACAACAACCTCCCAAAATCATCAATACCCTCGCACCACTTCGATATCTCACCAAAGGTTCCCTCACCTAGATTTACGTCCGCCAGGTTGCGCCTAGACATCCTCAGATCGCCAATCGTCAAGTCTTTCTCTAATACTCCTTTAGACAAGAACTGCTCGAACCTATAAACCCACGTCTCGCTGCGGTGATAGTCCCAAAGAAGTCGCGGGCCAGGGAGCGGAAGGTGGTCGAAGGTCAAACAGTTTACGAATTGGTGGTGGTCGATCTTAATCTCTAGGATACTATCGAACACGTAGAGCAGGCCGAATGTTCTGTAAGATGTAGTCAGGGCCTTCTCTGACATTTAGAGTTCAAGTCTACATGCTCACCTTCTCATGCTTTCATTGAAACCCCATTCATGCAATTTTGGGGGTTTATCCTTATACATGTTGGAAATGTAGTCGCAGTTACTCGAGTTGTGTAGCTTGGCCGCGATGTCCTGTTTTTATCGTTTAAATTTAGTTTTCGCTCTTGGATTGGAATTGGTCATTGGAGACTAGGAAAACTGGAGATTTAGGGTTAGGAGACAAAGGGGACGCGAGACGGCTTACGAGAAAATTGCTTATCATTAGCCCGATGTCACTGTACTGCATAGACTGAGCGTCTTGTACTTGGAGGATCATATATATTAGAGTCGATTGTAATGAAGAGAGGAGACTGCGGCTGTCGTATTGTTGGTACTGAATCGTCTTTAGCTCAGATGTTTCCTTGGCCGAAAGAATTGCAAAACAATAGTTGCGCAATACTTACCACACTCTTCAGTCGTTTCTGTTCTGCGTAGATACTCCTCCAAACAAAAGAGTGACTTTGCGGAGTACGTTTGTAAAACAGATGTAATAAGTTGGCGCAGATAGCAAGAGGTTCTGGTAAACATTGATGTGTGCCATTTGTAACACAAGCCTTAGTTGATTGATCTTGAAGGCAACAGATAGGATAGATAAATGGCGGGAGCTGTCCTTGAATCATCATCTCAGGGTATGTGTCTATCTGGCTCCAGATGACTTGGGTGGTGAGGAAATGCTGCATGGCTAGTGGGTGCTTGGGCGAGCGGACATCATGAAACCGTTTTGCGTAGGTGGCTAAATGTCCTTTACTAGTCTCTGCAATATATTCATTCTGGTTTGCCATACCCGATCTGTTTTGTTCGTCGGTGTCGCTGTGCCTAATCAAAGACTGGGTGTTCGAATCAGGGCCGGACCAGCTAGGTTGGGCGAGCATATTCGGTTCAGGTGATTGTCGAAGCAGTTCTTCCAAAACATTCAAGGAACCAGAAAACCCAGGAGACGGGACTGAACAAACGGTATCTAATACATCCCAGTTAGAAATTCCCCCATCAGATAAATCCACAACCCTCAAAGCGGCTAGATCCTCCTGATGGCTGGTTCCAGTCAACTCGATGTCTTCCACACAGTCCGGAAGAGCATTGTTTGAGACCTGTGTCTCGATTTGCATCGACTCCGGATGCTGAGCAAGTGGGACATCACGGACATCCACAAGCGGCTCTGACTGGGACGAGTAGTGAATCTGGCGGGAATAATCATCTTCATAGTAGCAACGGAAGCCACGCTGCAAGCATCGTGAGCATGTTCTCGCAAGGTTGCATCGCGTCTTGGCTACTCGACATTGGGCGCAAGACTTCTTCCTGGAGATTGGCATGTTCTACTGAATAGCCAGGTTGAGTTTGTATACGTCTTGAACTGAGAGAAGACAATCAGTGAGGCACTTGCGCAATACCACTGTCGAGAATTGGGTTAACCGCAAAAGTCCTAACGCCGGAGTTGGAGTGGGTCAACGCTGTACGAGTACACAAGCGAGTCACGACATCATCGTGAGTTGTGTCAAAGATATGGCCATGGCAAATTCGTGTAATCGTGGTGCAATTAGTAAGAACTCAATCTCTTAAGAGTATACAGGTCGGATGAGGCCTCCACCTAAGGTCCGGTGAAGAATTGTGTGGGCCTATGATTAGACTTATTCAAGGACTCACGCATCTACAACCAGCGAAATCACTCGCCAACGCTACTGGAACTCCGTACATGTACGTATGCGATAATACTTCAACCGTGTATAAAATGACCCAATTCCCTGACCTGTTGTTTTCTCCTACTTACAATCAAATTATCTTTGTTCTCATTCATCAATCATCAAGCAGATCTTCGGCTATCTAGGAAATTGAATAACACAAACACATACCTAAATGGCTCCAATTCGGGTTGGCATCGTTGGTCTAGGGGCTAGCGACATTTCAACATACGCACCTGGATCATGGGGTATCCTTGCCCATCTTCGCTCCCTCCAGGCTCTTTCGGCGTGCTACGAGATCGTGGCTGTTGCAAATTCCAGCGTTGAGTCAGCGCAAAGATCGATCGACTTCCATAAATTGCCGGCATCAACAACAGCTTACGGAAATTCTAATGATATCGCAGCGGATCCTAATGTTGACCTCGTCGCTATCAGTGTCGAGGTCGGCAAACACTACCTCTTGGTAAAGCCTGCCTTAGAACAGAAGAAATCAGTGTTTGTGGAGTGGCCCCTGGGTGTCAACGTAGCCGAAGCAGAGGAGCTAACAAGACTTGCTTCTGCCAACGGTGTGAAAGGTATTGTGGGTTTACAAGCACGGCAGTAAGTCACATCGAGATTCACTCTTTCCAAATTGCTTGACCTTGATTTTGGCTCTCGGGGACGCTGATCAACGGCAACTTTTACGAGTACCTTTGAATTCTTCAAAATCAATCACCGCACAAAAGCTCTTCTCTAACATACATTGATGCAGTGATCCTCTCGTACAAAAGGTTAAAGAGCTACTCGCTAGTGGAAAGGTCGGCAAGGTGACTAGCTCAACCGTGACTTCTTGCGCAAGCCACATCCCACTAGATATATGGGTGAAGGGTGCCGAGTACTGTCTTGATTGGAAGAGTGGTGGAAATGAGTTTACCGTCGTCTTCTTCGGGCATTGTAAGTTAATGATTTTCCTCAAAAGTTTCCGCTTATCTGAGCTGTGGTAAATTTCTTCTTTCACGACGAAGCTAAGCTTACTTGTCTATGTGTTTAGTCATTGACAGCTTCACATACCTCCTTGGTGACTTCACCGAGGTTCAAGGCCTTCTGAAATCGCACATTACTACTGTACCGATACTTGATCTCTCAACTGGTCAAATTGTAGATCCAGCATATCCCAAGACCGCACCTGATCACATCCTTGTCCAGGGTACGCTAGAGAGCAATGCAGTGGCATCTATAGCATTTAGAAAAGCCAAGTCTGCCGCGGACAAGACGGGTCTCCGGTGGTATATCACAGGCACTGAAGGTGAAATAGTCATCACGACGGAGGAAGGCAATTGGCAATTCGGTATTCCATCCAAGCGGTCGATTAAACTAAAAGTGAACAGCGAAGCTGAAGTTCAGGAGATCGCATTTGATACCGATTCCACTTCTGCCAGTGCAAAAGTTGCGTTTCCCGGGACGAACACCGCTAGATTATATGAATCTTTCGCACAGGGAGCGGAGGTGCCAACTTTTGAGTCTGCACTTAAGAACAAAATTTTGCTGGAAAGAATTGCAAAGTCTGCAGGATGGGAATCATTCTAGTAGACTAGAGCTTTAGCAATGTACCCGGTGAAAAGATAGTTGGAGCAAAATAAGATTTTGATGATCCTAAAACTTTCAAAACGCTATTCCCGTAACCGAACAAATTCCTCTAAATTGTCTCTGGATCGATTCTATTACTTCTGCCCCTAACGTTCATGCCCAAACTAACCTAGCCCTAGGTTGGTTTAATTTTGTATACTAGCAGAATTAGGCAGTCACAGGGCAAGGGGGTACGGTTGGTTCCTGCGGAGGCAGATTATATACTATACAAGACCACCCTTAGATTTAGGGTTAGATTTACACAACCTAAGGTAAGTCTAAGATTGCGTAACTATAAGCGCAACCTTATTAAAAAGCTATTACCTTTATAAAATAAATACTAAACTCGTAAGTACAAAACGGAAAAAAATTATTGTGCTGTCGCTGCTCCTTAAAGAAGTTGAATAAGAGAAGAAAACGTGGATTTAAAAGAACTTGACAGTCCAGCTCCGGGGAATTCGACAATATCACCTCCTGGATCAATGAGTTCAGGTCGATTGGCGATGTGATAAAGTAGTCTCATCCGATCCCGCTCTCACCGCACTACCTAGGCGGGGTTGCGGTTTTTACTGAGCGTAAGCCTTGTATTGAATACATCGTCAGTCATCGTCAGTCATCACTAATGGTCGCATGCCGCCGTAAACGAGCAGCATCGCTTCGAGTCCGCTGTCAACGGGCTGGAGATGATTGCAAACTTGATCTCTCACTACGGGGCCTTTGAAACCTTCTACATGCAAGGCTTGCTCTTGTATGACGACTTGAAGAACAGGTAGTTATGCCTATAGAGGCAAATTCTTATGTTGCGAGCAAAGGGAATAAAGCACTTTAGTCAATCTTCAGCATGTGAGTCCAAACATAGTTCTGCCGTTGTAGTAATGTCCGTAGCTGGAGCCCTTTGTACACACTCAGCTCGCGCCGTGAAAAGCATCTTTTAGTCCTCTAAGCAATGTCATCAATACCGCTATTAGTAAAGGGTATGCAGTATCTCTTAAAAAGAATATGGAAACAGTTCTTATGCTGGATAAGGTAATAACTACTGTGTGCATTGGCTTAGGTGCGATAACCGTATAGGAGGAGTAAGAAAGTACTACGGAATCTTTGATAGGGCTGTGTAGAAACATAGCTCAAAGTCTTTTGCATGATGATGCAAGACTAAGATGTAATGTTAGCATTATGTAGAACAGCTTGCGAGTTCGAAGTAATATCTAAGACAATAGTTTATGAAAAGTAATGAAAATATTGTACTAGAGGGTTGAAATTATTATGTTGTCCTCCCTCCAAAAGACAAATTTATATAATAGGGATGTAGACGGTAGATATATTAAGAACAATCTCTTAGGGGGAGTGTTTGGGTATATCTTTAATTTAATTGTTCTAGATATTGTAATTTAATTTGTTATTTGAAGTTTTAAAACGTGGACTATATTCTATTTATGCTATCGCTTCATGTTTATATAAAGCGATTAACTCTGCACAAATGATTTGCTAAGTCTGTGTAAAGATAGTGTGCTTAGCTATTAACTTAGTACTCGATCACATATTTATGAATATCTTTACTATGATCTTTACTATGCTAGGATTCCTCTTCTCTTCTAGCGAGATGGCAATAAACTTAAGCTTCCTACTTAGTATATTCTGACTCCCCTAGCACTACTCGTCCTCGGCAGCTCTCCAGACGAACCAGGAAACAACCACAGCTAACTTTAGCCCAGCTGCAATCCACAAGACCCCAGCGGTTCCGATAGAACTGCTAGCTAAGAAACCACCTAGGACGGCACCAAACATAAGCAGGACCGGGGCACCAACTCTACGATTTCTTTCTGCGTTGGCAGCGATAAATAGGTCGGCATCCGAGAACAAATCGCAGTAGATACTGGTCAACACAACGCTGGTGAGAGCGTTATATTTGAGGGCTCTGCTTGTCACAGCCTGACCACAGCTCTGGAAGGCTACTAATGCGATGGGAACGAGAACATTCCAACTGATTGCGTTTTTCTCGTCGGTTGACTGTGGTCCCCAAGTGAGGATTGTTGCTGCCACGATGATCAATGTCATCTGTGCCAGGAATGAGACGCAAAGCACCCATCGCCGGCTGGGTGTGAAGTATCGGTGAAAGCGACTAAAACAGAAAGACCCCAATGCAGAATGAGATGAGAGACACGCCTGATTTGATCCAGCGCTTTGATTCATTTGGAGCAGCCAAGCCGAGTCCAATGTAGACGGTATTTCCTAGACAAGTCTCAGTCATTCTGCCTGCACTATGGTATGGATTCATTTAGTATGATGTTCAACGCACCTGTCTGCATAGAAACAAAAGAGCCCCAAGTGGATATAGCTGCGCTGTCCAGGAGTCCAGTGATGATGTAGCACATGAGAAGGACCAGATCGGCCCAATCGCGCGAGACATTGGCCATCATACTCTTGCGCCAGCTCGACTTTGATACTGGCTGGCCTAGTAATGGCTGCTCCTCGTTGGCAGCGCCATATGTGGCAGCAGTCCTGTTGCCGGGCGTCGTCGTCGAGTTGTTCACGGCACCATATCCGTTTGATGTAGCCATGACGAATCGGTCGATCTGAGGTGGGATGCTACAGTACACAGGCTCAAGCTGGGTGAATGGCCCGTAAAGTACTGTACACGCAGGTGGAGCACTAAAGACAAAGAAAATAGGAATCTTCTACTTTCGTGCCCTAGCTAGCTGCATTAGCGATGCCGAGACAAGTCCAGAGTTGGCGCATTCGGCACCCATCAGTCAGAGAAAGAAAAGGTGATATAATACTGTAATAATAGCTCAGGGCGGAATTGACGAGGCGTGAGCGGACAAGGCACAGATCTGCAATCTGGCAGCCAAGGATGCCAAGAATTCCCAGCTCTCGAGACGAACCCCGCAAATGGGCCTCAGATCACCAGGAATACAAGTACTGGATCCTATACGAGGAGGCCACCGCAATATGGGTCGATGCATGTTTGCTTGTCTCTTGTGTCTTTGGCATCACAGCGTTTCAATCTTTATATATCTGGCCATATAACCTCTAGTATTCCAATTGCCAGCGCTGAGTTGCACACACGCCAAGACCCGGTTTATAAGGAGGAACAGTTTTGAACTTTCACGACTACAGTACTCATCAAGTACCGTACCTATTCTTGTTCTTGTTTGTCTGCTGTTTGGGCGTGTTGAGGTTGTTTTGCCGTAGGGCTGGCATGCGAAAGTATTTTCGTCACATTTTCAAGGCCGTGGGGCGGAGATCATTCGGCTTGTAGGTGGTGTAAGCGGGGTTCTGGCAGGGGCAATGTAGCCCTGAAGCTGTAAGCTATAGCTCGGGCTCCTCGGACTCAAACTCTGCGCTATCTTAATGATTTCATACAAGAAGAAACATAAAGTAATCACAAAGGTCCCCTTGAGCCGCAATTAATCAATTGCTTTCCACCCCTTCACCTCTCCATCTCTTCTCCTTCCAAGTGTCACAGTTGCAATTGATCACAATGCAGCTCTCGCTACTGCTTATCAGTATTACGACCTTAGCCGAGCTCGGTCTCGCCATCCCCGTCCAGGACAGTCCTCGTCAACGCTTGCTCGATGGCCTTGACCTGCCAACAAGATACCGAACGAGCAAGTCCGCACCGCCCTACACTCCTGGAAACAAAGACCCCCTCGACAAGGCCATCGATGCTGTGGGTAACAAGCTAGATCCACTGCCATGGCGAAATGGATTGGGTGCTTCGGTTCTAGGTCCATGGAACTTCGACCGTTCTCGACAGAGTCCCGATCTCGTACGACCACCAAGCACCGACCACGGCGACATGAAGAACATGCGTTGGAGCTTTGCAGACTCTCATATCCGCATTGAGGTAAGAGACATCCTTCTGCCTAGAAATCTCAAACAACCTCCAGTACATTAACTATCGTTATGTAGGAAGGTGGATGGACACGACAAACTACCGTTCGAGAGCTGGGTTCCAGTGTTGAGCTGGCCAGCGTAAATATGCGTCTCGACGAGGGTGTGATCCGCGAACTGCACTGGCACAAGGAGGCGGAATGGGCTTACGTGCTTGATGGAGAAGTCCGTGTTACTGCGATTGATTACGAGGGTGGAAACTTCATCGACGATTTGAAGAAGGGTGATCTCTGGTACTTTCCAAGCGGTGTACCTCACTCGCTCCAAGGTCTCAGTGAAAATGGGACCGAGTTCCTTCTCATCTTTGACGACGGCAACTTCTCTGAAGAGTCTACATTCATCTTGACTGATTGGCTAGGTACTTATTCCATTCAATCTCCTCTTTACTTGCACTTTCATAGCTAAACGATCATAGCACATACACCGAAATCGGTTATCTCCAAGAATTTTGACTTGGCACCAGAGATTTTCGCGCACATTCCAGACGCGGAGAAATATATTTTCCAAGGCTCACAGCCCGGCACAATCGATCAAGAGAAACCAAGCGGGAAGGGCGTGAAGAAATCAAAATACAACTTCACCCATAGGATGCTGGAACAAAAAGCAAAGAAAACAAGCGGAGGGGAAGTTCGCGTCACCGATTCTGGTAATTTTCCAATTTCGAAGACTGTAGCCGCCGCTCATGCTTTAATCGAGCCGGGTGCCATGCGGGAAATGCACTGGCACCCAAATGCTGATGAATGGTCCTTTTTTCTCAAGGGTCGCGCTCGTGTCACTATCTTCGCTTCGTCAGGCACTGCGAGGACCTTTGACTACATGCCTGGTGATGTTGGTATCGTACCAAGGAATATGGGCCATTTTGTAGAGAATATTGGGGACGAGCCAGTTGAGATGCTCGAAGTATTTCGTGCCGACGAGTTCAGAGACTTCTCATTGTTCCAGTGGATGGGTGAGACACCAAAGAAAATGGTCATTGATCATTTGTTTGCCGATGACCCGAAGAGCGGCGAGATCTTCTGGGAAAAAGTACAGAGCGCAGAGAAAGACGAGGTCACGAAGCCAGATACTAAGGAAGCTACTGAGCTTCCAGCAGATGAGCTCTAGAAGAAGAATTCACCGCGTCTTGGCACTCGTTGCATTTGTTGTCGTTTAAGGTCTCTCAAGATTTCCATTGTACAAGTACAAAATCAAAAGCTTCCTGTTTTGTTTTTAGAACTATAAAAGGATATTAGCGTTACCCTCGCTGATCTCTGAATTGTACGTTTTAGCTTGCACTACAGTGCTAGATGGCTCGCTGCATTTATAATTTCAGATCTTACATTTAGTTTCATGGAATTTTAGAAACTACTTGTCAGCAATGATTGTTCCAAGTAAGCTCCATGTGGTCTAAGCGTTGACAAATATAGGTACCAACTCGACGGATAAGATAAAGATAGATGATTTGTTAGTTTTCAGCCGGAGGAAATAAATTTAAGCGAAGCTCACAAAAGGGGACGGGTTTCACCCACAAATCAAGCTTTTTTCGGAGTTGTACTATGTACTGTAGATCAGCACTGCCGAGTATTTGCTCTATGCCGTTAGCTGACTTCTGATGGGTAATCAGGAGATGGGGTTCATTCCTCCCTCTACACATCCGTAAATCGGATCGGTCACAGAACAGAGCATCTTCAAATTTAAGCGAGGACCGACCAATACGAAGTACTCGACCGAAATTCATATGCATCGGCTTTAAGATAGAATTTAAAAGGCGATCTCTAGAAATAAAAGAACACCTCTCGAATATATTCTCTCAGCTTTTAGAATATAAGCTTGTCAAAGAGATCCAATAAAAATACATAATAATTCTGATTCATTCAATCAAGATGGTAAATCTGGCTATCGCCGGAGGTACAGGTGGGGTGGGCAGAACAATCCTCGAGGTCATGACAGAGCAGTCAGAACATCGTGCTTTCATCCTTACTAGAAAGGTGAGTAAACCTCAAACTTCTTTCTCTTTCAACGTAGGTACTGATAATCAACTAGAAAACAGAGCCAGAAGACGTAAACTTTGGAGCGACCAGTCTCCAAGTCGACTACCACGACATTCAATCGCTAAAGGCTACTCTTGAAGAAAACCAGATCCACACCGTAATCTCAACGTTTGCGATTGAAGGCGACTCTCTCAGCACCTCTCAGCTCAACCTAATCAAAGCAGCTGCATTATCATCCGCAACCAAAAGATTCGCACCAAGTGCTTTCGCGATTCCGTATCCCCGAGAGTTCGTATAACTACCTACCTACCTACATACCTACCTACCTATTTACTCCCATCTCCATTTCAACAAGACAGTAGTAGTAACTCACAAGCCCCCTCAAAAAATATAGGTCCGTAGATGTATTACCACCTCTTAAACACTACTTCGAAAGTATCGATGAACTCAAGAAGACCAATCTAGAATGGACTGTATTCTTGAATGGAATCTTCCTCGACTATTTCGCCATGCCACATATCAAAACCTATTTGAAGCCAAATGTATTGGTTGTTGATATCGCGAACAGAGTAGCTGCTATCCCAGGAACTGGGAATGAGCTTATCACCTTCACTTACACTTTTGATCTCGCTCGTTTCATCGTCGCAGCTCTTGGTCTTCCTAAATGGACTGAGGAATCTCGGATTGTGGGCGATCAGATGACGTGGAATCAATTTGTGAAGTTGGCGGAGACGATCTGTGGTATTTCTTTTCCCTTACTTCACAGAGGCAAAAAAATATTTGATCATTGACACTTACTAGGAACCCCTTTCACGGTTCATTATGACGATATTGAAAAACTGAAGAAATTTCAGGTCACTGAGTTGCCGGGTCATCTCAATCTCTATTCTCAGTATCCTAAAGAGAGACTCCAGTGGTTCTTGTCAATTTTTGAGCTATGGATGGCAATGGGCTTTAATGACTTATCAGGTGATGCAACCTTGAATGAGAAGTTTCCGGGGATTAAGAGTCTGAAGGTTAAGGATATGCTTGAGCAGTACTGGAAAATTTGAAAAGAGCTAACTCATATATATTACTATCATTATCACCATCATCATTACCAAACCTGCGAAGGCCAGATTTTAAAGTAATGGGTTTAGTCCAAGTGTTTCCTCGCCAAGTTCAATCCAATTTTAGGACCAAAACACTTGGACTAAGCCTATGTCTTAAAATCAGGCCTTGATAGTCCTTTTGAACTGTCCAGGAACCACGTTGTGGGTAAAAGCTATGGACGTATCGCGCACCCTTTGGAAGATCAGAGAGTTCGCATCTATGTGCGATAGATGACCTTAGGAAACGACAGACCCTGTAGTCCAGTATCCTTTTTGCTGTTGCCCATGGAATAGGTGAAGCGCCACGCATGTCAAAAAACGGTTTCTCAACCACGGTGTTGCACATATTATATGGCATACTGTAAATCGGATTTTATGTTGACCATGGAACGAGCGTTGCGTAAGATGGATTGTAAATCCAGGACGTAGCTAAGCGGAGCGCATCTCTGGCATCAAAGTGCATCATGAACCATGTACCAACAGTAGCTTGGGAGATTATACAACGTTGTTCTGCCATAATTGCTTGACCGACAAAGAAATACGATCCTTCTAGATCCGGATCCTTGCGCAATACAAGGTAGATCTGACGCAGTCCTCGTTCGATGTTACTCCAAGGACACGAGAGGAAGTCACCAGGTTGTGTGTTTCGAGGTAGCAGTGCGATTAGTTCACCCACATCATTGAGGACTTGCTTGTAATCGCTAGGGAGGTCATCTTTAGAGGTATCAAGTTTGAGGTACACCCGCTTTTCTTTTTTTCCCGGATAGAAGAGGCATGCATTGCAGTAGTGTCCTATGTCCTTGTCGCTAATGAAGAAGTCACCGTAGATATGGTGACGGTGTCTACATTGAAATCGCATATCCAACTTCCATCCTGTGTCCGACTTGTGCATAATTTCACAAGAGTACCACCAGCCGTCCCTTCCGTAAGAGCTCGAGTCGAAGCCAGGCTTAAGTTCTGTCATCATTTCTTCGTCTGTGGGGGCTAATTTCATGGCTCGGACAAGTAACCGAGCAGTTCCTAAGGCTTGATGTCCATGGCGTGTATGCTCACCATCTGGCAGGCTCTGTTGCTCCATAATGCTTTCATACACCATGCCCGCAACGTTGAACTTGTGCCTGTTAAAATCCGGCTCGATAGGTGTAACATGTTTCCAGTCGGCCATAGCTATAACTCCGTATATTCTGTCTCTAGGGTCGCCGCACTCTAGCATTCTGGTCATGTGCACCAACTCAAACAAATAAGGATTATAGCCCGTGTTGCTTGCTCCGACTCTTAAAGCTTGGTACCCAGGTCTTTTTGAGTTCGTGAAATACCCCACGTGCCCCTTAAAAACACTTTGCCCCTCTAAGACTCTTTGAGTGACACTTCGTAGTGTTGCTAAAATTGATAGCAAGGAATTATAGGATGATCTTAAGCTCATATAGGACAGTTGGCAGAGCTTTTCATGTATTGCGTATAATTCCGTGATCGGGAGATGATCTATTCGGCAGCAAACACTAATTTTCTTTGCCATAAATAGCTCCTGTATAATCCACACGCGTAGGAAGTACGGCCTCTCTATAATGGCCAGGAAGGTGCGAGAGAGAGATCTCTTGCTAATGTTTAAAATTTAGACTTCATCAACGTGTAACGCTTCAAAGCCAAGTACTCTAAACTGTAGTACTAGAAATCGACCCACTTCGATTTAAAGGATGCAGATCCGGCGCATTGGAGTTTTAGAGCACATTAACTTTTGATACTAAAATCTCATACAAAAGGGCTTACAAGACAGTAACTCAAAGGATTCTTAGCGCAAGTTCTTGGGCAGAGCGGTGTACTTCATTAATCTGTATTACTAAGTCCAGGGTTAGCATTATGGGAGAAATCGAAATCGGCTTCACACTTAGAACTCAATGAGTTTTTTGTTTAGCTCACATTTTTTGAATACATATATAGCTGCATTCGCCGCCTACCTTTCTTACATGAAGGAGGCACGTGTAAATTTGCACGTGCCAGAGTAGACTGCTGCCTAGTTTGCTTTGCGGCAAACTCAGATCTCGTTCCCCTATAAGACAGTTGCCATTGCCCCCGTTCCATTGAAATCTCTATACTAAAATGCTTCGGAGCTTCCTTGTTGATAATTTCACCATTTGCAGTGTATCTCTTGGCTTTTAATATGCCAGCCTCATCGTCATCGCCGCCCATAAGAGAGGACTTCTGTCCTAAGTGTTCCAGTTTAGACTTAGTAAAAACATTTGGTCAAAAGAATCTAAACAGGAAAGGCGTATTGGTCGTTGACCAAGCCTGCTCCGTCGGACAGTTAAAGATTTCCTCCTGCTCCTTATGTCGATTATTCGCATCGGTTGCGCCATCAGACATTGACGATGGAGGGTTGGCCAGGAGTATCACTTGCCATGTCAGAGCATTTTCTGCGAACCACGCTTTCGCTGGATTCAAGCCAAGGGATGCTCATGACTACGACGCGACTCTTCTAGGTGTGATTCGTCTAAGCATTCGAGATGTAGACTCTGGGTGCAATGGGTCGGAACATAAGATTAGGAAATCTTTGGAGGAGACGGGTTACTTATGTTTTGTTGATACCAAGGAAGACACCTCTCGTCTTGGAGTTCGGCAGATCTCTGCCAGCGTATATGACCATACTTTTGTCAAGGAATGCTTAGACTATTGTCATTCGAACCATAGTGAGGCCTGCAAACCTCAGGACACTAATTGCTTGATTTCCTTTCAAGTTATTGACTGTATAAATCGAGTCATTATTGACGCTCCAAAATCTTGCAGTATGTACCCTTTTTAAGTGTCTTCTTTCTTATAGGGGACGGAGATTTTAGGAACTATCAATTTCCAAGCGATTTTTCGATTACCCTCAATTGCTAGGAGTATAAGAGACTTTCTGTTTTCAAGCAATGACTAATAGTAAATTTTTTTAGAGTACGTGGTACTATCTTATGTCTGGGGTTCATTAAGCGATCAAGTTGCTACAAATTCTCCAACATCCGCCGTAAATTTCGACAATGAACCAATACTTATTCGAAATAGCATTGAAGTGACCTTGGACTTGGGTTTACGCTATCTCTAGATAGACAAATATTGCATTGATCAGAATGATGCAACCGACAAAGAGCGTAAGATCCGTCAAATGCACCTTATATACGGAGGCGCTCAAGTCGCTATAATAGCAGCTGCGGGAAATGATCCTTACCACGGTCTACCGGGCGTACGGGGAACTCTACGAACTCGGCAGCCAACACTCAACGTAGCGGGAGGCACCTTAGTCTCTACATTACCACATCCGAAGGTTTCTGTTGGACGTTCAAAATGGCCCACACAAGGCTGGACGTATCAGGAAGGGCTCTTATCAAAATGCCGCCTTTTATTCACGGATGAGCAAGTGGTATTTGAGTGTAATGGTATGCATTGCGCAGAAGTACTATTGCAACCATTAAGAGCAATGCACACCAAAGACAATAAAAGATTCAAGCAACATGTGCCTTCGGGAGCATTCCGCTATAAGATACCTATCAACAAACCTTAGGATATAATGTTCTTCGTGGCTAAGTTCATAAAGAGGCAACTTAGCGATCCCCAAGACAGAATCAATGCTTTTCAAGGGGTTCTTTATGCATTTGAGAATGGCGAATATCCCCTATACCACATTATGGGTGTTCCCATTCTACCGCCAGTAGTCCTCAAGCATGGCGATTTACAAGCCTATCTTCCTAGGTCCCCAGCCCAATGTTTTCTAATTGGGCTGTCCTAGTATCATATCAAACCTGGCAAAAGAATACCCCTGTTTCCGTCTTGGTCTTGGGCTGGCTGGGCTAGTGAATTAGCTGACAAGCTACTTTTCGACTCCTATAATCCCATCACGCTCAATGAAAGCCACGTTTGGATTGAGGAGGCTGGACAACAACTCTCTCTCCATTTCCAGATCTCCGCAAGTCACAAGAAATCACAGAATTCCTGGCACGAACTCAATCTGACAGTAGATTTATCTACATCGAAGGAATTTCCTTCCCATGTACCATAGTGTATTATGAACACGATATTCCCCCGCAGATGGCCCATGTCTCAACAGAAGCATACTATGCACAAGTCTTGTTCGATGCAGGAGATGGAGTTGTTATCACTCATTTTTTCAATTTATATCTCAGCCAGGAACAAAATGCTATTGAAGCAGGAGATGGGGGAAAAGACGGCAAGACACTGACTTGCCTCACGATAGGTGATCCAAGAAGGCATCATATTAATACAAATATGATATGGTATGTTGTTGATGAATCGGGCGATTATGCCGAGCGAGTTGGTTGTTTCAAGTCATATGGATGGATTCAAAGATGTGGAGGTAGGTGGGAGAATTCGTGGCAAACTGATGACAGGTTCATATTTCATAATTGGTTGATTAGACAACCGAAGCGTAGGATTCGTTTAGGATAACCTTAACAACTTATAAAGTTATCTCGCGACCTCAGCTCCTTAGCGTCCTCCTTGGCCGTAATACACAATGGTCTCCTTTATTGAGTCCGAATTTGACGAATCAGCCCAGATTACTGAGTAGCTTGACGTAACCAAAGGGCGCGAGAAAGGCAAAGTATCATGCTACTACGTTGTCGAAGTGTAAGGAAGGGGACGACGGTTAACACAGATATTATATAATTTACGCAAGGCTAGCAGTGGGCAAGCGCGCTGATTTGACCCGATTAGGGTAGGGAGGTCCCGGATGCACAAGCTATAGAACGAAAGCCCTCACAAAATGGAGGTCAACACCTCAACTTTCAGCGGAATTCTGTTCAAGATCGATCAAGATAGATGCAGATAGAGTCCACCCAGATGTGCTGAACGCCTCTGTGCCACTGGGACTGGCGAAGGGCGTAGTCGCAATTTTGTCCGACTTCCAGATCTTGGTCGTTGATCAAGATGTTCGTCGTGGGATTTGCATGACCCCAAGTATAAAATATGGCAGGCCACGTCGTGAGCTCGCACTCCAGCCTGGTTGTTAGATCCCCAATGTTGAGGCTTGCCTTGACTCGGAGGAGGCGGATATAAGCTTTGGCATTAGGGAGGGTATCGTAACGGAATTGAGTAGCGGCCGGACTGGTCACACATCATCCGTGCTTGGTGTATGAACCATTTCAATAATATCCTCCATCTCAGCCAAAAGCGGGTTGGAGCGTTGGCCTGGGCCGTTCTTCCGGGCACCACTTCTATAGTGTGCGGATGCAGGTATCTGCTCGAAGCCTTTAGGCAAGGAAAGCTCTGGATAGATTTAGGATAATAGAGCTGATATAACTTAGATTTGTGTGCTGGAATGATTGAATAGTTGTCGCAAGGCTGCGGAGGAGCAGAACGTACATGGGATTTTCAGGATAGAAGCCGGCCCTAACGTAGTACCAAAAACCAAGAAAATAACTCGACTTTAATTGAGATAGGTAGTTGCGAAAATAACGCTACAGCAAGTAGAATACAAGACTATGCGGTATTGTCAAAGGAGGAGACATTAAGGTGGAGAATGAAATAGATAATCTAGCCTTGCTATGTATGGTACTCAGCGTTGCAGGGAACCTAAATTTAGTATAAAATTATAACCTAATTTATAAGGTTGAGAAAAGAGTATACTAAAACAAATTATATTAACGTAGACCAATTAGATAGAAAAGTAGGAGATTTATATCCTCTTTTTTTACTTTCCTCTTCTACTTCCCTAGTACTTTTTATAATTACTCTTATCAATCTTCTCTTCTTTAGCTTCTCCCAAACCTGATATGTAGTGTTTAAAACTTCCTTTTTACTCTTTTCTTTGAGGTCTTCGTAAATGAGTGAGTATCTAAATGTTAATGACTTGTGGTATGTAGATATCACTAGATTATATATACCAAAGGAGAGTAGAAGTTCCAGCATTCAGCATAGGCTATGGAAGGAGACTCTAGCAAAACTCGAGTTCCCTAACGTCTCTAAGATTTTGCACAATGTCAGCCTCCAGAGCGAGTCTTGACGCTACTAAGAGGTATTGTACCAGCCTTTTCAAAGTCAATTGTGACTTTTGCAATTCTTTGATGCAAATGTCATATCAGCACTTCCTATCGCAAGCTTGGCATAAATATTGAGGAGCTGATATGAGATGCTTATGATAGAGCAGAGCCGGGAAGCTGTGGGGGTTCTTGTTGTTATAAGGATACGGCGTTGCGAATCTTCTGAGTCACAAGTCCAGGCGAAAAGATATTCTGCCACGATAAGGTAAGATCAAACATTCAATAACATATTCGCCCAGGTGGATTGGGGTGGTCCCAATTGCAACAAAATTGACCACGCGAATTTGCTTGGCGGTTCGTCTTGTGCTCGTTTTGTGACCAACCATCGACATGTTACCAATATGGGCCATGCCAACAATGTCGCGGGCAACGCAACATACAACGGCGAAGAGGACGAGCCGAGGAGCGAACGATGCCGTATTCTTGCATGTACATGAAATTTTTGTTTTTGTGTTTGTTTTCATGTTTGTTGTGATCGGTTACCAGCATATTTGTTGTCGACAGAGTGGGCACGGTCAAACTGACTTTCAAGTCAGCATGTTTAACAGAAGCTTTGTATAGAGAGATAATGGAAGGCGTACCGTTCACAATAAATTTCACCAGGCCTGTTACAAACTCAAGTCATAGAAGAACCTACATGACAATGCAGGAGGTTTGTAAACATTCCCATGCTAGAACGAAGCTTGCAGTACTCACTTTTCCACCTACCAATATCCCCGGGTATCATTCCACCAAAACACCAGAGTCGTCCCAAGACAAAATCATGCGTAACTCAACTCATCTCAATTCAGGTTCGCCCATCCAGTCGGGTTCCTCTAGCCAATCCCTGTCAATTCCATGTGACTTCCGTGGCTTAGCCACCTTCAAGGGCTTCTCTCTGGAATCATGATCTAACAGTGTAAAGGCTCCGTTCCGGCCGAGCCTCTCGTCCTTTGCGAAAACTTTCAATCCCCTGACATGTGTATCCTTGCCATTCTGATGATTCTCGACGACCTTGACTTGAACCAAGAAGGCTCGAAGGGTCTTCCCGTCCTCGCCTCCTCCCACATGATCGAGCGGAACATCAATCCAGCCCTTGGGTTGTGTAAATTCGAGGACGCTAAAGGGTATAAGGTCGTGATAGCCGGTACCGGCGAGGAGGGTTATCCTTGTAGGCGTGTAAGATTCGTCGGCTTCAAAGTCGAGGAAGATGCGGATGGAACGGATGGAAACCATACGCGAGAAGTGTATGTTGAGGTGGTGTGGTTGTGGGCCATCGGATCTGTCCGGTTGTTAGCATGCATGCGACTCGAGCGCAGATGCAGACCAGACCAGTTACATACTGCCAAAACAATTCGGTGCTCTCGTCGCGCAATGCTTCTACTCCACAGCCAGGTTTGCAACTCGAGACCGTCCAGCTTGCTAAATTGCCTATCTCTTTGAGGCCTAGAGCTGAAGGGTCAAAGGGTGGATCTACGTCCATTGGCACTGGAGGGGCATTTGAATTAGCACGTATCGCAGCACGAACGATGTCATCCCAGAGGTTGAGATTGCCTTCATCAGGCGCAAACAACTGGATGTTTTGCGCTTGAGCTGCGTTCAAGGCTCGTCCCATGAAGCGGAAGAGACGGGGAGTTGGAGGCATCTTGCCAAAGGATAAGGAATGTATGTATGCGCCCGTAGAAATAGGAATAAAAAAGGTTGATGATGTTGATATGCAAAAAGAGGCATTGATTGAGAAGATCAAGATGTACGCACCTTCTTCAATAGCCCCTTCCTCTTCACCATTGTCCGCCTCGAGATCCTCTATGTCTACACCTTCGTCGTCATCGTCATCGTCTTCCTCGTCTTCCTCTTCATCTTCCTCCTCCTCGTCGTCTTCCTCCCCAGCCTCTTCGTCCGAGTCGTCAAGCGGTGCGACGGGAGTGCTTATGGGAGTAGCGCTCTGAGGAGTTGCGAATCTCGCAGGAGCAAAGGCGGAGGGGGGATTGCGAGTGCGTCGTGCTCGATCCAAGATGTTCCTGACGGCCGAGGGCGAGTCAATGCGTGGAGCCATGTGTTTTGTCTGTCGTCGTCGTCGCGTAGAAGAATCAAGGGACACAGCGTGTTATCGTGGAAGACGCGATGCCCAAAAGTTTCAGCCTCACATCCAAGGTTCAGTCAGTAGTGTACTTCGTAGGTAGGGTTGATGTTTTGACGGGGTTCTCGGGATCGACGGCTACGGCTGCATCTTCCGGAACGTTGCTTAACAAGTAAAGGACCTAGTTTACTATACATCGCATGACATCAGGAGCCCATTACGACTACCGGTACGGTAATTGTTCCTTTTTGTTTTTTTCCTTTTTCTTTTTTTTTTCTTTCTTTTTCTTTTTGGGGTAGTCTCTGATGATCCTCTGTTGACGTTACTAATAAAACAAATAATGCCTGTATTTTTACATTCTTCTCGCTATTACCATTCACTTCTATCAATTCCAAAGCCTGTGACATTGCCACACGACTCTCCTGCCCATCTTCAATCACCTAGTAGTCTGATCATCACATTTCACATGTGCTGTATGTATGTATGTATGTATTCCCTCGGACAGTATTCCAGTCAGTGACAGAAAGGAAAAAAAAAAACTCTTGATACCCCTCATGATACAGGATCACGGGTATGATTCCACATAAGCCTACTCACTACCTAAGTAGGTAAGGTAAAGCCCTTCTGGGCCGGCTCATCCGTTGATGTGATCACCAAAGAATGAATGTAATAGGTACGAGTAAGTAAGGTGCAGCAGATAAGCTTTTCTACTTTTCTACCATTCCCCTTCCACATGCAATGCAACGACGGATCACCCATCGCGCTCAACTACCGGTCCCGGTACCAACGGCTTGTTTATTACACCGCAACCCTATTCCTTTCGTACTCCCTCGACTCTACAGTCCCAACTGCGCCTGTTCTCAGCCACCACGAGCCGACGAAAAAAGTGACCCGGTTCTTTTCTTGTGATTCCCACAATTCCCAATCATTGGACATCCAGATCCAGTATTACAAAAAAAATATATTGGTGGAGCACAAGTCCGGTCCAATTGTTATTTTCCACGGAGCATTCTTGGCTTTCGGTTTTGGCGGCATTTGTTGGATTGATTTGTTCTGACAGGATTCATGGCTGAGGTCATATGGCTGACCATCTTGGAATATCAAATAGCTCTCTCCAGTCTGAAAGTATAGTGACGTGGTCTGACCCTGGCAAAGAACAACAACATAAACTTCTTATATTACACCTCAAGCCCTCCCTCCTGACCGTCTCTGCTTCTACAAATAATCATATCATACTATTTATTACCCCGCTAGGTCCACCAAGTTGGCATTCCGACCTGATCATACGCCTTGGCAGGAACTATAATACCACGACGGACTTTTATCACCATCAACACTCCGAAAAGCCAATTTCAACAACCTATTGTTCATCGGAACCATCCGTCCTCGCGATATCGTCTGTACACAATATATATTAAACTAGCAGCCTTTCCATCCGTCCTGTACAGACAGGTCCAGAGAAATACTCCATACCTATCCAAAGTCAACACCAAGATTCACTCTGAACTCACCTCGAATTCTTTGTTTGAGAGATCGGGGACCATTTAATTATCAATTGGCCAATACCAACGTCATTACGTTAGCACTATGGTTCTAGACAAGTAAGTCATCCTTTACCCTTGCATGTTACTTTTTTTTTTTTTTGTTGTGGCACACTCTCAGTATCTTTCTTGTCATCGTTACACGTTTCGTTATTCCAATACGAGAAATTATAGAATTTAGCTACAAGTGTACATCTTCCAAACATATCAGAGTCAACAATTGAGCAATGGACAATTCTTCTCTTGGTCCTTTGGCGATCAAGTATTGGCTTCCTCGGTCACTTCCTTGGCCAATTTTGGACTAGTTACGGTAGTAAATATTGGAAATACCATGCCGAGGAAGAAAAGAGCTCAATGGTAGTTTTTACTACGGTTGTCACCCAATCCGCCAAATATCTGCCCAGACTACGAAATCCTTCCCATCAATCCACTATCTCTACTACACCATAAACCAGAGACTTTTTCCTTCTTGTCAAATTACCACTATACAACACCAGAAACATAAAACTAACAAACAAACTCAACAGGTTGCGTGCAAGGAGGCAATCAGCAAAGGAGCTGAAGAAGATCAATGAACAATTAAGGGAAACGTACGAGAGAATGAGCAGGGGCGAATTCGTGCTTGCGGCGCCAGAATATTCGATACCAGAAGGAAATTACGGACAATCAACACGACAGTCGAAGAGTGAAGATGGGTCGATACGAAGCCCAAAGTACCAAGCAGTGACTTCTGCTTCCATGCCTTCGCACCTGGCTCCGTAAGGGTTTACGGAATTTGAGAAAGAATAATCTCGAAGGAGGATGTTGAAGATATTAGGAGAGATTTTGGGGTGTTTCGCGAACAACGAAATCAAGGGTTGCAGCAACTCCACACACTCAATAGTCGGAAGGTTTCTAGGCTGTGGCTGTAAAATTACTCTAGCGAAGGAGTTTGTCTTGGGAAGAATTAATTGAAGAGCTGGATGCTTTGGTGTAAATACAAGGAGAGAGCAATTTAGCAGCCTTGTTGGGCGTTCTTGATATGGGCGGCGCAAGCACATCGAGTTACAGGAAAAGACTTGCATGTGGATGGAGTTATACGGTGTTAGACTATTACACTGAATTGGATTTTTTTTCATCATTAGTCTTGAACTATCTTTGTGTCATCTTCTAAACCTCTCTAGACTGAGAAACATCTGTCGATGTCTCATATCAACAATTCGGAGACGGGTCGTGAGATTCAGATACAAACAACTCAATAGTACTTATCATAATTCACAACCATAACAAAGCACGATACCTAGGTACCCACTTCTCTACCACTGAGAAATCCCATCCTTAACAACAATCTTCCCAACATCAGCATCCCTCTCCCCCTCAACAACATTCCTAATCATCAACCCCCCAATACTCGGATGCCCCGCTCCCATCTCCCTCGCCATCTCGGGCACATTCCCCAAATTCGTCGCCAAGAACCCAGGACCAACACTCCAAACCTTAACACCATCCTCTTTCAATTTATGATTCCAATCCACCATCAGCATATTAAGTGCCGTCTTGCTACACCGGTATCCAATTGTTTCGAAGCCTATCTTCTTCGGCCACCCAGCCGGTTGAGGTGGTGTGGGAAAGTACTCGATGCTTGCTTTCGTGTGATGTTGGAGAGACCGGTTACGAATATCAGGCGTGGATCGGTCGACTTGAGGAGAAGTGGCATGAATGTCCAGGTCATGACATGTGTGCCAGCGACATTCACATCGTAGGCTTTGGTGAAGCAGTCGCGAAGAGAGATTTTCCCGGCTGTGTATGCTGGATCTAGAGAAACAGCTAGGAGATGTTAGTTCGTAGAGAATCTTGCGATAAATAAAGAAAGATATATACATACCACCATTGTTAATGAGTGTATCGATATATCCCGGACTGGTTTTTACTTGCTCGTAAGCCTTCTCGATTGACTCGTCACTGGCGAGATCGACTTGGACCATTTCAACAGTGTTCGTTGAGTCTGGGCATTCCTTGTGGAGGGTCTCAATGGCTTCCTTAGCCTTTTCTAGAGATCGACTACCGAGAAGAACGCGATAGGGTTTGTTGGACTGCAGAAGTGCCTTAACTGTCTCGTAGCCAATGCCGCTGTTGCCTCCTGTAACAAGAACAATCTTCCGGGAAGCCATTGCTGCTATTATTGGATCTCAGTCTGTCGAGTTGTTCCTTCTCGGTATCTTATTGCTTAAGTAGCTCCGTTGCTTTCCTGAATTTGAGCATTCTTTCAGTGGCCTACCCTACCTCTTTATATCATTTTCAATCCTACAGAGAGTCGCAGAGACCATCCGTAGGCCGGAGATAACTAGTCGTCGCTCCGAATGACATCTAAGTGACGCTCTTTACAATTCGGTCTTACACCGATGGATATTTCTCATCATGCCCATGAAAAAATAGACTTTGCACGTATACTAGGCCGTGCGTAGAGTTATAGTCGGTCATATCTTGAGCGATGATGCGGAATTAAAGTCTGGGGGTCGCTTACCTCCGCTTAAGGGAATAGGGGCGTCGCGAGTATCTCTAAACAGGGACTACTAGCTCGCTAATCTGGGATCTTAACTAACGTGTATCGACATATGTGACACATTTCTGAAGCTCATAAGTAGAGTCAGCTCAAGTAGACTAATTAAGAAAACAACTTTGACTTTCTCTTTCTCCCGGGACTTATGTCTGTTCGAAATCCTTCAGGTGATACGTAGAGCTCAGAAATTGCTCTGAACGATTTTAATGAACATAGAATTGATGGAAAGAAATCGCATAGGTGAGTGGAAGGACTAGTCATCATTAGGAGAGAACTAAATCTTTCAATAGTGTTTTTCTAGTATCACGAAAGCAAGTTACGGCAAGGACATATAATTAATCTTGTTCTATTTGCTACAATGTTGCCGTCTCTAGAAGACCAGTACCAAATACTTTTTCTCTTTTTCTCTCTCTTGATTTATCCGTCGTATTTACTCTTACTCCTATTTCTTCTTCTTCTCCTTCTCTCGGTACGTTTCTGATTCTTCTTAGTCCGGACGTAGAGCTTGATTTCCGCCAAATGGCTTTCAACGAGATTTTATCCATCTTGAAGGCATTATAGAGCGATTGCTTATTTATGACTTCTCCAATACAGACTTTGTGCTTCCGATGGTGTTTGAAATATTGAGGATGCACAAACAGGAATAAAATTAAAAGCAAATGTATTCGACTTAGAGACAGAGGGTAATATAAGATTACTAGAAACAGGTGGTTCAATGTTTATGAATGTAACTAAGTTTGATTCTCAAAGCCTATATCATTTATTGATTACCTCTTATGCCTTTACTACGGGCCTATCATAAGTGTTTACGCTAGTAACACTGGGATGTTTGTACCTCGCTGCCAGCAGCCTCTTTTTAAAGTACTCTCCTACACTAGTCTCTTCATAAGTCTTATCCTTCTCCCTATAATTATCCAAAACAGCAATCTTTGCGTCTTCATTAGGGCTAAAGAAGAACGGCATTGAAAACCTTCTTTTACCAGTCAAGTTTACTACCCGATGTACCGTGCTCTGCCATTGATTGTTCGTCGCTTGCATCAGGAAGTCTCCAATGTTGACGACAAACGTCCTAGGTGTTGGCGGTGCCAAAATCCAGTGCCCGTTCCCGTTCAGCACTTGGAGTGCAGGTACAGAATCTTGACAGACAAGTGTGAACCAGCAGTAGTCAGTATGAGCACCGATGCCGACATCCTGGCTGCTTGTTGTTTCTTGTGGAGGGTAGTGTAATGCCCGAATAGCTGTCATTGGAAATGAACAAATGTTGTCGAATGAGGTTTCTTCTAGATCGAGTGCGAGTGCGAAGATGTGAAGTAGTTTGTATGAGAAAGCGAGAATGCTGGCGTAATAATCGTACATCGCTTTGCGAAATTCGGGGTTGTTGCTTGGCCAGGAGTTCTTCTTTGGGTATTGAGCCCCCGGTGGTAGAATAGGAGCTTGCTGTTCCACATCATTGCCATCCTCACCCATGGTGTAAGATTCTTTCATATCTGGTACAAATTAACACTGAGTAGCATGTACAAAGGGCAAGACATACCTCCCCGACTGCTAGGATCAAGTTTCGTTTCAAAAAGTGGCTCGTAGCCACGAAAGAAGGGCGATTTATTAATGTGTGTGTCCATCTTGACATCATGAGGTTGTTGAAAGAATTTGGCAATTGCTTCGAATGTTGCAGTAATGAGTTCTTCAGGGACGTCATGATTCTGTGCATAAAAGAAACCAACCTCGCGGCACGCCTTGCCTACTTTCATAGCGACTCTCTCTCTCTTCCGATCTTCGAGAGACTCTGAAAACATGTCGGACATGTCAATTATCGGGATTTCGTTAAATGTCTCCTTCATTTCGCTACCCCTGAGGACACGGCGGCTTCCCGATATTCCTCCAGCATGGAAGTGTACCAACTGTTCTGCTTGTTAGATATTTGGTAACAAGTCCATTGCTATGACCTCACCTCTGGTTCCTCCTTGGGGCTATCTGTGTGAGCCATTTCAGCTCGATAGATCTACGAGGACGAAATTAAACTTAGATATCTCAATGATACTGTGGAAGTCTTCAAGTAACAAGTTGCTGATAGTAAATCAGATGGAAAGCTAAGACTAGATCTCAAGAATGTGTCTCAGATCCTTCATTAAAATCTGTAAACAAGACCGACCTACTGCGTCAATTCGCGGAATGATGTCGCTGGCATCTGCCGTATCTCAAAAGATTATGATAAGAGATAGTGAGAATAATGGTGGAAGATGATTTCCGTGGCGCCTAATCAGATTATTATGATAAGATATAATAAAGATAATTCTTTACATTCTTGTCTTTCCTGATATCGATTATCGATTATCGATTGCTGTGATATGGAAGTATTCTATTTCAAGCTTATCGTCTAAACTTAGAAATCCAAATGCTATCCTCGCTAATCATCATCCCACTTCCTCCACTTTTGGCTGTACTTACATCAGATCACCAAATTTTGATCTGCTCTGAATTAATACTATTCATCACAGTTGTATGACATGTGATGCGTCTCTGAGTAGCAAGAATTGCCTTGTAATTTGTCAAGTAACTCGCGGTCTTGTTTTTGTATTAAAATCTATCCTTTCCTTCCCTGGTTCTCTGATCTGCGTCTAATGATTACCAAAGCAAAGATCAATTCGTAGGATCGGAGCAAACAGCATGTTGTACAATTGCTTGCGTTTCATAGAGAATCAAAAGCCAATGACTTTTAACCAAATCAAACATTTGAGGACACATCATCGTTTATGAGATAGACCATAGTAGCCATAGAGATTCGATTTACGTTTCTAATTCTCTTATCATCTCTTTCTTCGAGACAGAAAATAAAATATATTTCACAACAATATGCAGTCTACTGTACATCCTTAAACCTCAGCTTCCTTGTCAACAGTCCCGCTGACATTCTCAACCTCACTGCGGCTGTCACTCTCTGGCCCATGATTATATCCCTCTGGCTACGCTTTTCTAACCACCGGACCAAAAGTGTACAGAAGAACAGAGCGATACCCATACAGATCATTGCTATGCTTCCCTCACGCCACATTGGTGACTGTGTAGTGTTGTAAAAGATCAACGACCAAAACATGTAAACGGCAATAGCAATAGTGTTCATCGCAGCAAGAACAAAAGATCTCTTCGCATCATCATGGCGTAGCAGGTTGTTAGCCCATGCAAACAGAACAGTTTGAGAAGCATATTGCGAGCCGTTTAGAAACATTGCAAACATCTTGGCGCCATTGTTTGGTGGATTAAGTATGATAGCACCCGATATGATTGCTGTGAAGCTGAGGAAAATACCAACGTGCCAGGCTTTTTTACTAATATCAGAGTACCAGCCTAGAGCCAAGGTCATAAAGATCCCAACACCCGAGATGCCGGTTGGAATGTAACTGACATCAGCAACACTATATGTGCCTAGACTCTTTAACCAGATATTCATCACTGCGTTTGTTGAAAACATTTCCGTATTAGACGCAAAGGTCCAGATGGCAACCAAGCCATAGATATGCCAAGTACCAAAGACTCGTTTCAGGAGAATCCAGCCAAGATCCCCTCGAACTTTCGTAACTTCCGGGAGACGTTCAATAGCAAGACGTCTTTCCACTGGACTAAGGTACTTGGCTTTGGTATTGCTAGGCGTATCAGGGAAGATGAAGAATCTATGTTATTTTTCAGTAGATATAGCTATCGTCGTTGAAATCTGTGTGCTTACCCGTAAATTGCGATTGGTATTGTGATCAAAAAGTCAATTATGAAAAGCCACCGCCACCCAGACAAACCACCTTTGCCATCTGCTTCTTGTTAGTCAAAGAGTCTCGAAGAGGAACATTCGTGAAAATAATGGACGTACTTATAGTGTCAAATATTCCGCCCTGAAGAAATCCAGAGAACATTGTACCAGCAAGTCCGCTACTGGTAAAGATTGCGGTCCTTTTTCCAAGCTCATCAGACTTGTACCAAGCTCCTAAGATGTAGTGAACACCTGGAAATGTTGAAGCCTCCAAAGCGGCTTGGAAAAAGCGAATGATCATGAGTTGCCATGAATGATGAACAAAAGCCATACTCATGCATAGGATGCCCCAAGCAAGCATAATAGCTGGGAAATAGTATCGCGGCGAAACTATTTGGAGAGCCATGTTGTTTGGTATCTGACCAAAGAAATATCCGGCATAAAAAATGGTGTTGATTATGTTCAATTCCTTTCCGTACATCTTGAGATCTTCCTTCATGCCAGAGGTATACGCATTGTTAAGATTCTATGGATTTAGTTAGCGACAGAAGATGGCATCTACTGAAGGGCCCTCACGGATCTATCCAAACTACATCAAAATAAGCACGCTTCTTAGTTAAGAGTTGTATGCAGACTTACTAGTTGACCCAATACATCAGGCAACAAAAGGATAAGATGAATACATCAAGCTTAACGATAAGTTTCCTCTCTGCTGCGGTTTCCGCGGGCGCTCCCCAAATGGCGCTTCGGATTTTCAGAAGTATGCCCATGTTGGAGTATATGGTGACTGCAATGGGAAGAAGACAGGTGATAACTGGGTCAAATGTGGCCAGCACTATGTATTTAACAATACAGTTTAGTGGTACAATCAATCTTCCAATCGCAGCTATCTGTAGTGGGGAGGGACAACAATCCTAAGTCTTGGACTGTACAACGTATACGAAGTAATCGTTACTTAAAAGATATGTGATTTTCAAAAGAGCAACGAGTAGGTTGACCGGTAGTTGCCACGGCGAAGAGTCTTGGCATGCTCAGTCCAGCACCCAGATCTCTTGCACCCCCACTGTACCTTATCATTCTGATAATGAATATAAATAGCTGTATCTTTACTGATAAGAGAAGATTGATAGACTTCGAATCGCACGAATATTCACGAAAGTTGGTGACCGATTAGATAGATGTTACACAGCATTAGACCATTTTCCATACCAATCAGAAATGGTTAAAGCCGTATATGAGGTAGCAAAAATATTGTCAAACTTGTCTTAGACCTTGCGGACTATCCGTGACTCCATCCAATTTTTTTATTTTTCTTTTTCGTTCTTTATCTTGCGAGTCGCTATTCAATCCCTTGGTATGGCACCTGTGCGGGTCAGGAACCGCTCAGTCCTGATTATAGGAGGGGGAAGTGGGATTGGCTTGAAAGCCGTCGAGTATCTGTCAAGGAAGGAAGACCGACTGCAAAGTGGTTGTTCTCAGTCTTGTCTTGTCTTCTGAGTGCCATAGTATAGCAGATGCATATCCTCACCGAGTAAGGTTCTTGCAAGGCGATGTCACCAAGATTGCGGATCTCCAACGCGCTGTGAACCTTTCCATTGAGACTGCTGGAGGAATTGATTCTTTAATCTACTGTGCTGGATTGTTGTACGTTGAACAATGCGCAAAAGCAGATTTAGAGATGATTAGAAAGTCTTTCGAGGTCAATGTTCTTGGTGCAATTGCCGCGGTTAGTGGTTGAAATTCTGTCCCTAATATTCCATGATAGAGAGCTAAGATTCTTCGTAGTGCCAGCTCTGCCTCCCGTACCTTCGCCGAACAACTACTACTAGAGCTCGAATTCTTCTCCTGTCCTCCGGCGCAGACCACTTGATCATCAATTGTGGGTGGATGCCATACTGTTCCTCGAAAGCGGCACTCACTCGCTTCCTCCAATGCCTTGCTCACGAAGAAGACGGTTCAGTTGTGAAAATACAGGGGGTCTACCCACGTGTAACCCGAACGCCTATTACGGTAGATATGATTGCCGGTAACTATAGAGGCATCATGCGAGACGATGAAATTAGAAAATTCTTGGAAATGAACAAGAGAAATAAAATTGAGTCGCCGCAGTGGTGTGGATATGCAGTTGGAATGCTAGCGGCTGACGAAGTGGAGGGTTGTCAACATGGGACACTGGCTTACTATGATGAGCAGGTGCTTGAAAGATACTACAAAGGGAGTGGAGAATTGAGCATGATATGAACGAGAGAGTGTTGTCTAGTAAAACTGTAACTCTTGAAAAGATTTACAAGATCTATTTTACGTGTAGACTACAGAGGTCAATGATTTACCATCAACAGTTACTGATCGTTGTCCAACCCTAGTCCGCCAACTTCCCAGGCTAATGCAGCTCTGAGAATGACCTCTTCATTCCATCTCTTGCTGATAATCTGCATACCAACAGGCAATCTCTCATCTCCATCAGGCACCTTTGCCCATCCAACCGGCATACTAAGAGCTGGATGACCACTGGCATTGAAGGGACAAGTATTCAAGGTATTTCCCACGGCCTTGCTAATTTTATCAATCACTCCGTCTTCTTCTCTTGGGTGTCGCATACCAGCTGTAGGGTTGGTAGGTGTGATTAGAATATCATACTCTTCCAATTTCGCATCGTACGCAGCCCTGAGTTGGTTCGCGTGCATGATCGCTTTTGCTACAACAGACGGACTGTAGCGGGATGCAATATAGGTGCTATTCAGGATTACATTGATGACTGCAGGATTATGACGGGAGAGTAAATCGTAAAATTCTTGCGTTGGCCGAGACGGTGAAAGATTGGGGAGTGGATAAGACAGTAAAGGCAATGGCTGATTCTTCGTTGCAAAGTCGGCCATGGCCGCTCGTGTAGCTGCCGTCCAAATTGCTGGACCTTCGCGATGAAGAGGAATACTAATTTCCTCAACGAGAGCTCCTTCTTTCTCGAACCGATGAGCAGCACTTCGAACGACCATTGCAACTTCAGGATCGAGACCAGCAACTTCCCACGCTTCCTTGATGATCCCAACCCTCAACCCCTTTGCTGCAAGGAGACTAGTCCACTCGCCATTACTTTGCTTTTCATCAACATAATCCGCAAGTATGCTGCGGTAATCTTTGACATTTTCGCGCAAAGGTGTTTCTGGACTCATTCGTGGATCAATGCCGTCGTAGCCTGCCAGCACAGATAGCATGACAGCAATATCGTAAACGGAATTAGTTATTACGCCACAATGATCAATCAATGGGTGGAGCGATGCAATCCCCGTGTATGGAATAAGTCCATGCGTGGGCTTTAAGCCATAGACTCCTGTGTATGCCGCTGGCTGTTACATGTCAGTCCAAATGAACAGTCTGGTCAGTTACTAGAACACCTACAAGACGAATACTTCCACCTTGATCAGCACCAATTCCCAAATCGCAATCTTCACCTAAATCATCCACGCTTAGTCCTCTGAGACTCTTCCACTCTTTCACTCGAGCTAGGGCTACTAGAGCTGCGCATCCACTGCTACTGCCACCAGTCGTGTATCCTCTCATCCATGGATTATGTACTGGCCCAGACGCACTACTGTATGATAGCGCACACATGGAGTAGTTTTCACATGTAGCCGTACCTTTGATAGTTCCAGAGGACTGTAGGACTCGAGTTACGATAGGCGCATCTATGTTAGAGATTGGATATTCCCCATCTTTAGAAAGTAATTGAGGGAACGTTCCACAAGTTAAAGGAAGACCTCCAACTGAAATATTGTCTTTGAAGCATATCGTACGGCCATACAAAAGCCTTGTCGTTGTATCATTGCTTCGGGCGTGAAAGTTAGACTCCTCCCAGTCAGTTTTCCAGGTTTATATGTGATGGAATCACAAAGTGCTTACTTACTTGATTACTCCAGGCGTTCAATACATTATTCTTAGCCTTCCAGAATTTTCTCTCGGTGATGGTGCGCAAATCAGGTTCAAGCCTTGGATCTCTATATTCAGGCAAATCATTGACATGTTGAATAACTGTGTCAGCAGCACTTAATAGTGTTTTATAATCTTCCTCGTCTTCTTCTCGAATTTTGAAACCGTTCTTTGAAGCAATATCGCAGAGAACATCTGTAGAAATTTGAGTTCTACATGATCAGTACACACACGACTAGAAAAACTCAAGGGGACTGAATCTCATGTACTCACCTATCCTCTTGTTTCAGGGCAATGACAGACATGGTTGAAGCTCAAGAAACCCGGGTTGTTTCTCTGCCACACAACCCCAGGAAAGCATTTGGCCTTTGTCAATGTCTTCCATCATCCTTCCTGAAGTGTAACATCGCTGCAAGGAGCATTATGGGGATTGCCTATCATGTGCGATGTAAAATTTGATTGAAAGACACCAGTGTTCTGTGGAACACGAGAACCAAGATGTTATCTCTTGATAACTCACGATAAGATTTCAACTTCAAAGAACAAATCTATATAAAGAAGGCTTATCGAGCTATTAATACAACGCAAGCGATCGCTTAGGCCCAGAGACAGGAAAACGATAGCACGGACGTCTCCTATCGCCGATAACCTGGAGTAGCCGTTCTTATCTTTCGCAGCTCTCGTCCGATACTGGATATTTTGGGAACATATAGTGAGATAATTATTGGTCACCGTATTAGATGACTCTGCAGGCGGCTCTCTGCATCCTCGGTAACTCAAGGAAACATAATGGGACGAAAATTATTGGTCATGGTCGAGTATCTGCAACTCTGGGAAAAGTTCCCAAGATACTTTTGTAGAACTGTCAGTTTCTTGAAATAAGATCTCCCCTCGTATAATACTTTTGTTGAGTCTCTGAATCTAGAGCACGTTGCCACTACTCAATTCCAAACATGGTCGCCCGCACAGACGCCCCAGCGGATTGGGATCAAGCACATAATTCTAATATTGCTCCAATTTTGAGGGAAGGTAGCTACCGCTTAGGAGTGGATGTTGGAGTATGTTTAATTAACAGTTTCTCTCCTCAAATCATCTGCTGGGCTGAAAATTATCTCAGGGAACTTTTACCGATGTCTTTGTCCTGACGCCCAGAGGAGAGACGGTCCGCGCAAAAGTACCATCTACAGCTCAGAATCAGAGCATAGGCGTTAAAAATGGCATTCAAAAAGTTAGATCCTTACTAAAAGAATACTACGGATGGGATGGGGAGTTTAGCTTCATTCATCATGGTACCACTGTCGGTGAGTAGCCCAGATTTTGATACTCACTTCTGAGTACTGAGTGCTACTACATAGCTACAAACGCGATTCTGGAAAACAAAGGCGTACGCACCGGTCTTATTGTAACAGCAGGCCATAAAGATATTCTTGCAGTTCGTCGATCTCAAATTCCTGGAGGTCTTGGTGCATGGATCAATTTTAAGCCACCGCCTCCAATTGTACCGCTCGAATGTACTGTTCAATGTATAGAACGTATGTCTGTGGATGGAACTCCTGTGACCCCCATTGATACAGAGAAACTTCGAAAAGATCTCCTCATTTTGAAAAGACAGAATCCAGAAGCGGTCACGATCAGCTTACTAAACTCATATCAAAACCATAGTCACGAGAGAGAAGTAGCCAAAATTGTGCGGGAAGAACTTGGGCCAGATGTTGAGATAGTTTGTTCAACAGATGTTCTACCAGAAGCCGGAGAATATGAGCGAACAGTTACTGCCGCTGCGAATGCCGTAGTGAAACCCATCGTCAAGAGATATCTTTCAGGGCTTCAGAAGCTCCTATCCCCCGACAGCAGGATCATTCGTATCTTGAAAAGTGATGGTGGTCTCACAAGCTTGGATCTTGCTGGAGAGCTTTCTGTGAATCTTCTCATGTATGTCATACTCATCATAAAATGCTCTTTGCTAATCTCCATTTAGGTCTGGACCAGCAGGTGGTGTACAAGGTGTTGTTGACGTAATCGCAAAACAGACACCTTACAAAAACCTGATAACTCTGGACATGGGTGGAACTTCTACAGACTGTGCTCTGATCGCCAATGCAGTGCCAGCACTTCGACGAGAGACTGTTGTTGACCAACTTACAGTGCGAGCTCCTTCGGTCGATATCAGTACCGTAGGTGCTGGTGGGGGGGTCGTCGATAGCAAAGTTTGTAGAATTGACCTCAACTCTACGTGTAGGACCAGAGAGTGCAGGTGCAACACCAGGTCCAGCATGCTACGGAAAGGGAGGTAAAGTGGCTACAGTGTCTGACGCAAATCTTGTTCTTGGATTCCTCCCCGAGAAACTACTTGGTGGTGATTTTAGCCTCGATATCGCAGCAGCTACTGCCGCTGTTGACAATATTGCCCAGCAGATGGGCATGACTACCTCTCAAACTGCAGAAGGCATAATCAATATCGTGAATGAGACGATGTATAGTGCCTTGCGCCTAGTCTCAGTTGAACAGGGTTACGACCCTCGGGACTTTGCTCTTGTTGCATTTGGTGGTGCAGGACCTTTGCATGCCAATGCAGTAGGAAAACTTCTAGGTGCATGGCCTGTGATAATACCTCCCTCCCCAGGGGTACTTTGTGCACAGGGTGATGCTGCCACGAAATTGAGACATGAACAGTCAATGTCCTACATCAATCTTCTATCAAAGCTCACATCCTCAAGTCTAAGAGACGCGTTCAGCGAACTTGAAAAGTCATGCGTAGATACAATGCATACTCTCCTTGAAGCTTCTGCAGAAAAGTCTATTAAGGTTGAATATCAGACTGATTTGAGGTATAAGGGACAAGCTCTTGTGTTGACAATTCCAATTTTGGCCGAAGAGCTTGCTTCAAATACGCCAAATCTCATTAAAGCTATCTCAAAAAGGTTCGATGCAGCGCATAAACACCAATTTAGCTTCTCATTGTCCTCACTTGAGCTTGAGATTATGCGACTTGGAGTTATTGCCACAGACAACTCTTCTTCCATTGCACTCCGGAATATCTCAAAGGCCAGTGATGGCGATGAACAGCTTCTTGAAACAGCTATCATCACCAAAAAGATGATTATTATAGAAGGAAAAGAGGTGGAGGCAACATTTTGGGATCGCAAAGAACTTTCTAAAGAAGGGTATAAAGTTTTTGGCCCATGCATTATATCGGAAATGGACTCGAACACGTTGATTTTACCCGGTTTTGTTGGTGAGATTGATCGGGTTGGAAACATCTTGATCAATCCTACAAGTGACTTACCCACACCTCAGGCAAATGCTGGAAGATATACGGCGACAGAAGCCAAGGAGGTAGTTGCCAAATCTCCGATTATTCCAACCTTAATATCATCGTCTCTAGCTTCAATCAGGAACGAGATGGATAGTTTGATGTTGCGATGCGCAATGTCTCCAGCTATCCGAGAACAACAGGATGAATTTAACGTCATTACCAATCCAGCTGGACAGATGCTTGTGGGTCAGTTCGGGAGCTTTATAGCTGCTTTTCTTGCCATGTGGGAAAATGCAGAAGGAACAATCGAAGAAGGCGACGTCTTCATCACAAACGACGTGTACCAAGTTGGAGGAGCCGTAACCCATCTAAACGATGTTATCATTCTCTTGCCGATTCACTATGATGGGAAATTAGTAGGATGGGCTGCAAACTTTGGACATTTAACGTAAGTCACCACACGTTCGTAGCCGACTTTGCTCTGACAGTCTCTAGTGACGTCGGAGGTAAGGTTCCTGGTAGCATGTCTATCGAAGCAACCACAATCTTTGATGACGGAGTCCAAATACCTACTGTCAAGTTGTATAAAAAGGGAGTCTATAATCAAGAACTTGTCGATGTGCTTTGTAGAAACTCTCGCCAACCAAACTGGTACCGTAGTGACTTGACTGCTCTTGTCGCTGCATGCCAAACAGCTGCAACCAGGGTGCGTGAATTGCACGACCGCTTCGGTGCCGAGTAAGTGGTCTTGTATACGTTCCTGATAGTTGCTAAGAGTATTGAACAGGGTATATGAGGCAGCATGTGATGAATTATTATTCAGAAACAAGAGTGCCGTTGCGAAACTAATTGATGCACAATTCTCTGAAGAGACGAGTGTCTTTACCGATTTTGTTGATGATGACGGGTCCGGCGTTGGGCCATTTGCAGTCAAGTGCAGTATGAAGAAGAATGATGGCAAATTGATATTCGATTGGTCTGGCTCGAGCCCACAGAGTGAGAGATCCATCAACTACTATCTCTCTCCCACCATGTTCAAGATGTTTGTAGGGTGAGTACAGAAAGAAAGATATGTATAGTGGTGGCCTGCTAATACGTTGGTAGGTATTACTTGTTAGCCGTGTTTGATCCTTACTGCGTCGTTAATGACGGTTTTCATGATATGATCGATGTCGAAATTCCAGAGGGCTCGGTTTTGAAACCTGTGCGCCCAGCAGCCATAAGCTGCAGGACTCATTTACTCGGAAGAGTCATGGATGTTGTCCAGGCTCTTATGGGACAGAAGAATCCAGCTTATCGAGCTGCAGCTGGATTTTCTGACTCACCTCACTTCTTCTATTCGGGTTGGAAGCCCAATGGCGAATGGTTCCAATTGTACCAGATTGGCTTTGGAGGAGTTCCTGCGCGACCTGCTGGTGATGGGGTAAGCAGCCTATTCCAAACTATTTATTGAAAGAGACTGACGAGATTGTTGAAGCCTGATTGTCACTGTCTCTTCCCTGCAATTAAATCCATTCCGACAGAAAGCATTGAACTCAATTTCCCGCTGAGAATCGAGGTCAATGAGGCTCTTGCAGACTCTGGTGGTGCAGGCTTCTACCGAGGAGGTAACGCCCAACGGACCCATTACCGATTTCTGTCTCGTGGTGAGTTCAGCATTCATGACGATCGGTGGTTCACGAAACCATGGGGTATTGATGGTGGTGAGCCTGGTAAACGCTCCCGAAAGATCCTTTACAAATATTCTGAAGATACCAAGACACCACGCAAGATCAGCTTACCATCAAAATGTGACCACATTCAAGTCGAGCCTGGTGATCTTCTAGAATGGATCACTTGGGGAGGTGGTGGGCTCGGCGATCCACTCACCAGACCCCCAGACAAGGTCGCACTGGAAGTCTACCGCAAGCTTGTGACAGTGGAAGGAGCTGCCTCAAACTATGGTGTTGTAGTTAATACAACTGACTTCACAGCGGATGATGTTGGAACAAAAGATCTTCGCTTAAGGTTGCGAGAGACTCGGTCTAAGACTGGTGAGACTGGTCTCTACAATCGGGGGGGTTCACTTCAGCAGTTGTCAGAAAGATGTGTGGAGGAGACAGGTTTACCTGCACCTAGACCGCAGTGGGAGAAGGATCCTTACGGGGCTCATGTGGCAGTTCCCTACGTACAAAACTGGTACAAGTCAATGAGGGAGAAGGAGGGTTGGGACTTGGAATAATTCTTCAAGTACTTCGTAAACCTACACGATACTTTGAATTGAAGCGAGCCTTATCATTCAATGACTTACATTTCAATCTATAAAGCTGTTGAAGAATTTTTACAATTCTCTTAATTTATACTTCCCCAGTCACGAAATGATTAATTCCAGGCTTCATCTCTAATCAAAGTTTCTATTTGCAGGGACACTGATAATCAAATGTTTCTTCTACCAGTGCTTCTTCGTATGTTTCTCGCTGTAGTGAAAAATGATATTTCACAACGAAATGAAAAAAATTAATTGCTAGAAATAATAGGGTCGCTCACAAGCAAATTGAACATTGATCATGATCAGGTATAAACGAGAGAGATGGTGTCAACGCCATCCAGATACTAAGGTGCTGTACACATAACAAGTAATGCCTAAAAGCGATGGGACACCACTTATTGCCTGTATCGTACTGAGTCGGCTATGATAAATGATAACGAGGACTCTTCCTGCTTGTAGACGACGGCGTGCTCGGATCTACAAGTTATCTACAGGTTCATACATGGCCGTTATCTTGATCGGATATAATTATGGGTATAATTATGTTGCCTCGAGATAACAGCGCTTCGGTCTATGATAAGAAATTTCATGCTGTTTTGGGCTTATCGATGCAACGCTACTACTATATATAGAAATCGCGGTTATCATGAACTTCTTGATAGCTGATAGATAAATGATGATACAGGTCGATGGGAAAATTAACTGACATCGGTTCACTTGTGTGCGTCCTGGTACTCAGCACATTCTAGACTCATGATTTGATAATCACAATTTTATGGAATACACCTCGTTCTCTCCGATACACTGATATAAAATCGAGGGACGTAGTCCAAAGCTCTATCAAGTCACAGAAAAACAGCATTGTGTTCTTTTCCAAATATGCCTCATGTTGAGGCCCCTCTACCGTGCAAGGCCGAACTCCCTCCTTTAACTAAGTTCCACCCTGCTACTCCAACAAAGGAAGATTGTAAGAATATCTACAGCCCGCTATGACTATGCAGTCATAGCCAGCCCACATAGCCACTGACTGCCATTCAACATAGTACCGTGGGCAGACCTCATACATCTAGACCTATCCGAGTTTGACAAAGGATCTGAGGCGAGACAAAGGCTTGCGCAAACATTCCTTGAGAGTGTGCACACGACGGGCTTCCTCTATTTGGTCAATCACGGCATCTCAGCTGAGACTGTAGCTCAACATGCAAATATTGCTAATACATTGCTCTCCATGCCAGAGGAAGAGAAAGTCCCTTACTATGCAACCAAACAACGCGCCGAAGAAGGGCGATTCACGGGGTTCAAGCCAACACAGCTCGGCGCCGCTGCTGGTCTTCATCCGACAATCGACCATTTCAATTATCCTCGTTTCCATTCGGAGATATGCGACGAAATAGACCTGCATATGCCGGATCTTGCTAAGGCATATATGCCTGAAGCAAAGGAGTTAGTCATGCACTTGCATAAGAATATCTGCAGAAAGCTCTTCATTTTGCTTGCGATGGCCTTGGAAGTACCTCTCGACACTTTTACTAATCTCCACACATACGAGGCGAAATGCGAGAGTTTTCTGCGATATATGAAGTATGAGCCTCGAGCTGCCGAAGACAACCAAAAAGTTCAAGGACCTCTATCTGCCTGGACATTCCGATTGGGGAGCATTAACGTTCCTGTTCAATCAACCTATTACAGCCCTGCAGATCCTGGATCCGAACAACCAGTGGAAATATGTCAAATATGTAGAAGGTTCTATCATCGTCAATGTGGGGGAGGCATTATCCCACCTCACTGGAGGTTATTTGAAGCCTACGATTCATCGAGTAGTGAAACCTCCCCAGGACCAAGTATCTAATCGGTTAGTAGAGGTTTCTGAAAGTACTAGGCTAAAGCTGATATCTCTCAGTCGTATATCAATCATCTATTTTATTCGGCCTTTCGACACTTGTCCATTGACACCTCCAGATAGTCCCGTACTGAAGGCAAAAGGATGTCAAAATCCGACTGAAACAATGACAATGGCACAGTATGCATCTGCTAGGTATGGAGGTTATAAACGCGTGAACTTTGACACGGACAAGGCTGGAGCGGCTCCTCAAGGGCCACACACTATGAGAAAAACATAAACTTTCGAGGAGCAACAGTACTCTGAGGATTCTTTATAAATCGAGTCAAATTAGGCAGGTATGTGGCGAGTGGGTAGAAGATCTTGTCATTGATACCAACGAAACAATTTCTAGTTCTCCCATGTGATATATAGTCTTCATTGAGTGGTAAGCACGGTTTTCTGCTGATCCGGATGATGCCACAACGAAGTGACAGTTTTGGTGTATGTAAAAAACTAGTTAGCGTGTAAGCCAATCTGTGCTAACAATTGAGATCTTTCTTACATGTATCGCATCTTCGCCATAGAAATGGAGATCTATCAACTACGTAAGCAACCTTTCCGCAGCTAAGATGTCTCAATATACCTCCAAGAAACGAGTCCTTGTTACTTGTAAAGCTCCACGTAGCGGAGGGAGCTGTATAAGTGAGTAAGTTGCACGCTATGCGAATCCAGTAGATCGTACCTGTATGTGGATTATTTATGTTGATAAGCCCCATGTTGACGAATCTTTGGAATCTCCGTGCATGGGCGCCGCTGGACGTGAATATCGAGCATCCTATGGAGTCAATGCGAGATCGATTCTAGTTACTTTGGCCAACTAACCATTGCCATCTAGCAGCAGTTTAGTAGCCACAGAAATGATTCTTCATGCGGATGAAACACTTACGTCTGTTTTCGTTGATCAGTTGTATCGCTTGATCAAGCGTGTCCACAGCCACGCAAAGCAGGACCGGACCAAAAATCTCATCTTCATAACAAGACGTCCCAGGTTTAACACCCGACAAAATCTTAGGTGGTAAGAAAGAGTGATACTACAGAAGGGACGATGAACATACAGTTGGTGCAAGCCAATTTCCCTGAGGATATTTTTCATGAACAAAGTTTCGGCCATCTAGACTAATTGTCGCACCTTCGGCAACAGCATTTGCAATTTGACTGATGATGAGATCCTTTGATCGAGCTGTTATGATTGGACCTCTTTATGCACACATTAGTTTCCATGTATGTACATTAGAAAAGGCACTTACAAGTCAACCTTCTCATCCCGTCCGTCTCCAACTACTAGTCTTTGGGCTCTAGCTACTATATCTGGCAACCATTCCTGACTTTCACCAACCAAAACAGCCACCTTGGGTGAAGTACATCTCTGGCCGGCAGCACCGAATGCAGATTCGACTAGTGCATGGACTGCAAATTCTTTTGGGGAATCTGCTAGAATCACAGCATGATTTTTCCCGGACACATTGGCCTGAATTTTCTTTTGATAAACTCGACATAGGTCCCAAACCCGTAGACCTGCTTGTTCCCTACCGACGAAAGAGACTGTCTTGACGGCAGCTTGAGATATAATTTCTTTGACGACTTCGCCTTCACCATGGAGTATATTCAGAACACCGGGAGGGAAACCAGCCTGCCGCATTAGAAGTCCAATCCAGAGAGCTGAGATTGGACTACAGATTATTAATCCTAATGTGAAAATCCATTTGGAAGAAAGGATGTGCTTCACTAACCAAAGTTCTGATGGTTTGAAAATCACCACGTTGCCCATGGCAATAGCAAACGGAATGCTCCTACACACGAGATCCTGTGAGCAGCGCTGGTCCTGTGTTGTCAAATACGAAGAGCACCATACCACAATGGCACCAAGAATGGGAGATTGAATGGCGTTATAACGACACTTATACCCTACGCCAGGTACATGAGACACGCAAAGTATTAGGTGCTTTTCTATTAGAAGTACGTACAAGAGGGTATCTATCTGTAAAGATTTGCATACCAGACGTCATCTCTCCGCGCTCACCTACTCTAGTGATTGAAGCAGCAGCAGTTTGTACCATCTCTATGCCTCGCCGAACTTCGGATTGCGAGTCTGGGAGGGTTTTGCCGGTTTCGAGAGTTAAAGTCATGGCCTAGAGAATTTTATGAACACGACGCTCTCTCCATTTCCATAACCCCGAATCGAAGTATACACACTATCTGAGACCTGTATGTTCTCATCAAAGCGGCGAGATCTGTAAGACGATCATGCCTATCCCCTTTGTTTATTGTTGACCAGGAGGCGTAAGCCCGATGGCTGCTTTCAACAGCATGCTCTATCTCTGCACGTGTGGATCGGGGCACCCTCGTTATCACCGCACCGGTCGCAGGATTTCGCACGAGCATCCATTGTTCTGCATTCGACTAGATACAGAAACAGTGTCAGTGGTTTCCTTGATGCTGGTCACCAGAAGGGAGGAGGTACGATACCGTTAATATCTCGTTGTCGATGAAATTGCCCTGGAAGTCGCTCGTCTGGATGACGAGCGGATGAAGAGCATCACCGGGAGATGTCATATTCCCCGTAAATGTCGACTCTAGACTCCTGGGTTGCTACCAACCTTGAGTCTCGTCGGCCGTTATTCTTGCAGCTTGACGTTCATCATCGGCTTTTAGGTTTGCCCGCTCCGCAGCTGCAGCTATATACGAGTGATATACTCAATTGGGTTCCTCTAGTTTGTTTTTCAGTAATTACTGTACAAATTGGTTTATAAGATATTATTTTAATTAGGGTAATTAAGTAGGTTGCTAAGATTAAGTAGATTACTTAAATCTATTCCTTATATATATTAAATAAATAATCACTCGAAATATTGTATTATAAACCAATCCATACGGTATATAATCATACACTTCAATCTCTTGAATTCAGAATAGTAAGGACTATATTCAATAAGCTATCATTCTACCTACAGAGAGAGTAGACGGTAGTCTCTGCTAGTTCCATTGCTCAGCTTTAGCCAGTGCCTCTCGTCTTCCCGTAGACATATGATCCAAATAAGGCTTCTCTCCAATACTCATCATCCTCTTCCCCAACCTCTTCCCTAAACCTTGATTGAGATAATCAGGTGTCGCAGTGTGTACCATGCAGCGGTTATCCCAAATAGCGATATCATTCTTATTCGCCCAGCGATGTCTAACCTGCAAATCATGATTCTCGATTACCATATCCATCAACCAAGTCAACAGCTTCTTGGATTCAGCCTCCGAAACATCGTTAATAGATGCCGCATGGTGTCCCATTGCAAAAACTGATTTCCAACCGGTCACAGGGTTTGTTCGAACTACTGGATGCGTGGCCCGCAACTCTTGTCCAATGTTCTCTGGGGATCCACGGGGATGTGGATAGTAAGCCAAACCATTGATCTCAGCCATTTTATTGTACTTCGGTTGAGCGCCAGTAAAGGTCAGGGTTTCAAAGAAGGCTTGCAATGGCTTCGAGAGGCGATCATAAATCTCGTAACAAGATGCCCACAAGGTGTCTGCCTCAGACGGAAAGAAATTGTATCAGCCAAGTTTCTAGTTTATCATTTGCTTGGTTGCTGCTTACCTCCTCCAGTCTTTGGAAGTTCGACCATCTTCAGAACAGCATAGTCGCTGGTTACATTCTCAAACGTGGTGTCAGAATGCCACATGCCTCTCATAGGCGTGACAGACGGGTCCTGAAGTCGGGTTTTCGTCTTGTATTTACTCTCACCTTCTTCGTGCGTAATGATACCGATCTCTCCATCCATTAGTTTCTCCGTGCTCATGATGGGGAACACGTATAAGCCCGAGCTTGATGGTTTTCCTGATAAATCACCAAGACGTTGCGCCAATTCCTTTTGTAATTCGTCGGTCAAGTCGTCCTGTGCACGGAAGAAAACAACGCCACGTTGAGATACTATGTTGCAATCAATTGGGAAAGCCACGGTGACTTGAAGAATAGAGCACACTGACCAGTAATTGCGAGATCACGTAGGATGTCATCTGAGTTTGGAGCTCGAATCCACTCGGCGATGTTGACATTCTGATACTCACGTCCGATTATGGGAGTTAGGTCAAAACTTTTGAAATTATCTAGAGCCCCTGTAAGCTGTAGAGGTGCCTTGTGCCCCGTATGGAGTGCAGGTGATTCATAGACCTTCGAAGCTGCTCCAGTTGCAGCGAGTCGGGCCTTGAAAGGTTGCTCAGCAGGTGCTGAAGTCAGATCAATGGATGATGGTGCCATGTTATGGGTTAAAAAAGTTATAGGGAGTTTGGATATTTTTGTTTTCGATTACACAAGTTCAAAATGAAGCTGATTAAACGCTTTGTATTGATACTGATAAGTTGTATAGAGAATAAGGTGAACCAATTTATAATGAAAGTAGTGCAATACTAAGCATATCACAATAAGTGCCGTTCTCTATGGACTGTGGCATACTAGAATATTACGAATCAAACTCAAAATAAGCTGTTATTCTCTGTTCAAGCAACCGTCCCATTCTTCAACATCGAGTCATTTTTACTTAAGATTTATGCACTGCGTCCGAAAAAGTATAATGTACTGACAGGACTGGGAAACTTTGATAACAGAAGTTCCAGTTGCTGCTGCAGTATGTTTTCCTAGGTGTGTTTTGTCGGCACTTGGGTTACAAAGGGACGAGCACATTATTTTATACTTTCGTTACTTCATGTACCTGGAATTTTCAACCAATAAATTTAGCACGCTCTCGCTACAGGCTTTATAGCCTATGTTCGCATAACTTTTGACCCGAATCACCGAAGCGACATGTTCCTCGGGTATAAACGAGCAGAGTACTAGACCTTAATGTGAAGACTTACCACGAATAGTGAATATATTTCCCAGGATAGATACAGTACTGCTTTGTGTCCCCACCTGAAATAAACACTATTCAGCGGGGTTGACTAGGCTTACGAGTAACCCCAATCTTTCAAAAATGGGGGAAAGACAGGGACGTGTAGCAGGTTAAATCTACTTTCAGTAGTTCGACGAGCCTCTTAAAGTTGTGAAAGTACAACTTGTATCTGCCCGAAACCCTACAACGGTCCGTATCTTAACCTACGCAGCAAGATAAACAAGGATTCCAACTACTCGGAATATACATACCCCTCGAGTCCTTGCCGTGGCCCACAAGTCTGATACAGCCGAATATGGTTTACTTGGGTGTCTGGGGATGTGGGGGTGGGTCAGTGGATTCAGCAGATACGAACCTAGGCGACTTTTAAATACCGCACAGTGCTTCACATGGTTTACGATCCTTTAGAAGAATGATCTTATCGGCTTGAGCCTGCACCGTCCCGTACCGTCCCGTAGAAAGCCTAAGTTCATTTTAGTGGCTGGTGTGGGACTGGAGTAACCCCAGTGCCTTGTCTGCTTTTAATCAGCCTTTGTCAGTCTTTTACCACCACGCCGACTTCACGGACTGATAAACCCGGATGAGTTCGACAGAAAACTGAGTTTTGGGAAACCAGGACATGAAATTTTAAAACATGTCATCCATTGCTGCTACTGCTGCTGCTGCATGCTAAACTCACCAGAAAAACTGATGGTTACACGATCTAGCTTATCACACACCACATTGAGTCCACCTTCATTGAATAGCTGTTGATAGCAAAAGTCATAAAAACCATTGAAAACAGATTGACGAAGTGTCTACGGGTCTCCTTTTTCTGTGTCGTTAAAAATCAAACACAATATCTACTACTCTAAACAAAACAACATGACTTTTTCAAGTGACAGTAATGGGTCAACCAAAACTCCTAATGGATCAAAACTCTCCAATGGAACCAAAATCACCAATGGAAATAACAATACCAATGGTACTCATGCCGACGATTGCTACGTGAAGACAGCAACTGTGCCGGTTGCGATTATAGGCATGGCTTGCCGTCTACCTGGAGAGGCTTCCTCTGTGTCGAAATTGTGGGACATATTTGCCGAGGGAAAAAGCACATGGAAAGCCGGAGCTCCAAAGGATCGCTTCAATTGGAACGCATTTCATCACCCTGATCCTGATTTTGGTGGCACATTCACTGTTGAAGGTGGCCATTATAATGACTATGTCAATTTGAAACATTTTGATTCGGGATTCTTCGGCCTTCCTCAAGCCGAAGCCAAAATCCTAGATCCTCAACAGAGATTGCTACTTGAGGTCTCCTATGAATGTTTGGAAAATGGGGGAATTGCAATGGAAAATATCGCGGGAAAGCCAGTAGGATGCTTTGTTGCATTTTCTATGGGTGGTAGGTTTTGGGTATCCTTGTCTGCATCATTCGAAGGACTAACTAACGTTTTACAGAATATGGAAGACTTTGGGATAAAGATCTTGAGTATCAACCACCATTCAGTGCGGTAGCGAGTGGTGAGGCCATGTACGCCAATAGAATTTCTCACGTATACGACTTGTCTGGTCCTAGGTATGAGACCTTGAACTCCTGGTGCGCATCAAAAGCAAAAGAGCATTAACATAGTTACAGTATTTCACTCGACACTGGCTGCTCTGGAAGTATGGTTGCACTAGAGCTTGCTTGCCAGAAGTTGGCTTCGGGAGATATTGAGGCTTCTTTTGTGGGAGGTACAAATCTCACACTTATTCCAGATGTTATAGCACGTAGACCACGAATGTTATCCAAAAGTGGAATGTGCCATACGTTTGATTCTGCGGCCGATGGTTTTTTCTCGGGCGGATGGTACCAGTGTCTTGTATTTAAAACGTCTAGACGATGCGATTCGCGATAAAGACCCGATAAGGGCCGTCATCAGAGCAGTGGCAACGAACTCGTATGTATCTTCTCAACTAATCAGAATGATGGCTAACCGACCTTGAAGAGACGGGCGAACTCCTGGCATCTTGATGCCTAGCAAGGATGCGCAAAGCGCCAACATTCGTGCTGCATACGCAAAGGCGGGCTTGAGCAATTTTTCGGAGACTGGCTACTTCGAGTGTCACGGAACTGGAACTTCTACTGGAGATCCTATTGAAGTCGAGGCTGTCGGAAATGTATTTTCAGCCTTCAAATCTCCAGAGGATCCTTTGATTATAGGCTCTGTAAGTTAAGCGACGTGAGTGCCAAATTGCAATCTAACAACAAAATTTAGTGCAAGACGAATATGGGCCATTCGGAAGCCGCAAGTGCTTTAACCTCAATAATGAAGAGCGTTTTTACATTGGAAACTGGTCTTATCGCGCCGACTATCAATATAGCTACTTTAAACCCAAACAGTAAGTAGATATGGCCACTTTAATAGTTCTGATGCTAACGACTCAAAGTCGACTTCGACGGTCTAAATGTAAAGGTCGCGCAACAACTGATTCCTCTTCCACAAAAAGCCATTGCGAGGGTAAGCGTGAATAGTTTCGGCTACGGCGGTGCCAACGGACACGCCATCATTGAAGCCGCAAAGCATCATACAAATAGTTCCGCCTACACATATTCCCATGGCCGGCTTGCATCACAGGACAACATCACAGAAAGCGATTATGTATCTCGGCCATTTCTCTTACTGTATTCTGCGAATGACTCAGACTCCTTCAAAGGTAATGTATCGATATTGGAGAGTCATGTTAGCGACCCGCGATCGTTCATCAACAGACTTGATCTCGCATACACACTTGGAGCAAGAAGGTCACGCCTCTTCCACAGGGGATTTTCTATTCTGAAGGCCAATTCTCCAATTGCCCACGCAATCAGTAATGAGGCTGTTGTGACCGGAAAGAAAGAATTCGCGGCACCGAAGGTGGGTATCGTATTTACAGGTCAAGGTGCCCAACGACCTCAAATGGGCAAGGAGCTCATAGAAAATTTCCCATCGGTGGCGGACACACTTGATAGGCTGGATTGTTACTTGAATAGCCTCAATAACCCTCCCGCATGGTCTCTCAAAGGTATGAGGCTCCAATATCCGAGGAATGGCTCAATGTTGATGAAACATAGATGAGCTGTTGAAGCCAGAAAAGACATCCAGAATTAACGACCCAAAATTTTCACAACCTCTTACTGTTGCTATTCAGATTGCGGTCGTGAATCTTTTGAAACTTTGGGGTTTAGTAAGTCTTGCCGCCTGCATCAATGTGTCCCTGAGATTGTTTGTTTTATTGACTTGAAACCCTTCTTTAGACTCCACTTGTAACGGTGGGGCATAGTTCCGGAGAAATACCAGCAGCCTACGCAAGTGGTTTAATTTCAGAGAGATCGGCTATCATGATAGGGTACTTCCGCGGCTTCTCCATTACTGCTGAAGATGATAAGATTTCTATATCTCCAGGTGGAATGCTTGCTGTTGGCTTAGGTAAATCTGCAGTCTTGGATTATTTGTTGCCTTACGCCGGAGAACTGGTTGTGGCTTGCGAGAACAGTCCGGAAAGCGTGACAATCTCTGGAGGCGCTGCAGAAATCCAATCTTTGGCGACGGATCTAACTGAAGCGAAGGTCTTTGCTCGTCAGCTCAAGGTTACTAAAGCCTATCACAATCCGAACCACATGGGAGTCTATGCGTCCATTTTCAAGAACGCCTTGGACATGGCTGGTACATTTGACCAGGGTTGCAAGCAAGGTCCCACTTCAATGATCTCAACTGTTCATGGCAAGAAGCTTGGGCATGACGAAGTCCAGAACGCTGAGTACTGGAGGCAGAACATGGAGTTTCCGGTACTCTTCTCAAAGGCCATGAATGTGATGCTGGATTTACCAGAAGAAGAGCGCGTTCAGGTTATTCTTGAGATCGGTCCTTCTTCAACACTCAAAGGGCCGATTCGACAAATCTTGAAAGCCTCCAAGCTGGCCCCAGGGAATCTTCCAAAATACGTACCTACGCTGATAGGGGGTTCTAATTCTTCTGAGGATATACTTGCAGCTGTAGGAACTTTGGTCACAATTGGCTATCCTATGGACGTGGAAAAAGTAAACGCTTTGGAGACCTTTGACAAGCAAGGTAATGTAGTACATATTCCAGGAAAGCTCATTGTAGACTTACCGAATTACTCCTGGAATCATTCCAAGGAAATGTGGCACGAGCCGCGGGCCTCCAAGAATCATCGCTTTAGACAATTCCGCCGCCATGAAATCTTAGGCTCACGACTTTCCAATGATAACCCCTTGGCACCAACGTGGAGGAACTTATTGAGATATACGAACACAAAATGGTTGCAACATCACAAGGTATGTAAATTTATGATATCTGCTAAGAGGCTAAGCTGATGGGTTGGAGTAGTTGCATGATGATATCGTATTTCCAGCAGCTGGTTACATTGCAATGGCTGCAGAGGCAATTCGACAGCTGACCAAAGATTCGTACCCAGCTGTTAAGATACGCAATCTTAGCGTGAGAAGTGCACTAGTTTTGAATGACAGCCCTGAGGGAGTGGATACGTTCTTAACCATGTCACAAGTCGATTCAACGTCGAAGTGGTTCCACTTCACGATTTGCAGTCAGAGAAATGACGAAACAGATGTCCATTGCTCTGGGCAAATCACCGCTACGGAGGAGGACCACTTTGGAGAAAAAACGCAACGCAAATGGACCAAGACTACTTCAGGCCGTCAATGGTATAAAAAGTTTGCCAACGCTGGATTCAACTACACAGAAACTTTCCAAGTCATTGAACACATCCAATCCAAGGAAAGGCAACAAACAGTGCAATCTACCATCAAACTCCCTGATACTTCGACCTTGGCATCTCATTATCTCATAACACCAGCAGTAATTGACGGTTGCATGCAAACGCTTTTGGCTTCAGCTGTATACGGCAAGCCAGGTGCATTGCAAAATCTTTACGTCCCGAGTATGTTTGATGAAATATATTTAACATATCCTGAGCCGAACTCTGGTACACTGGATTGCCTTGCATTTATAGATGAAAAGGACGTTGATTCTACCAAGAGTGGCTTGGTTGGGTATGTTGAAACCCGAGACAAGTCGGGTAGAGTGGTCCTCTCCATGAGTAGACTCGCTTGCACATTGATCGAAAGTGGCGATTCTAGAAGCCTAGTCGGAGCTACACAGCCACATAAAGTGACGTGGAAACCCGATGTATCTTTCCTCGATACCAACAGTTTGAGAAACCTCGTTTCTTCCACTAAGGTCGCTCCAGATGATTGGAAAAGCGTCGTTCGGTTAATGGACGCCTTCAGCGTCTGTGCTGCTGAAAAGACAGGAAGCCTACGAGGACTTGGCAAAGAATATCTTCGAAACTATTCTGTCTCTTTAGAGAATATGGTTTCACGCCTTGTTGCTGAAAATAACAAATCTGTAATGGGATTACTTGCCGTTCCAATGGCGGAGCGAGAACAACAACTATTGGACGATTTCTATTCATTGCAACATGTAAGCGACGTTAAGATGCTACAACGTCTTTACGAAAACCTAGACTTGATTTATAAGGGCGATGTTGATAGTTTGGAAGTAATGATGCAGGATGAACTGCTGAAAGACTTCTATAAGACAGGAATGGGGTTTCCGGAAGCCGGGCAAGCTCTGACCTTGATCTCTGATCTTATTTGCCATCAGGATCCAACTTTGGACTTCTTGGAAATTGGTGGTGGCACTGGCGGTGCAACCGCCGACATATTCAAAGCTCTTGGCTCGGCCGTGGGCAGCATCCGAAGATTTGGAACGTATACCTTCACCGACATCAGCGGAGGATTCTTTCCCAAGGCCAAAACAATGCTTGGTCCAAACCCGCGGATTCTATACAAGACTCTGGACATCGAGACGAACCCACTGGAGCAGGGCTATCAAGAGGGATCTTACGATGTTATATTTGCTGCAAATGTAAGAAAATGAGCTACGTAATTCCTTCTTCCTTGAGCTCCTACTAAAGATTTTATAGGTGCTTCATGCCACTTGCGACATGGTCTATACATTGAAGAATGTGAGAAAACTTTTGAAAAACGGCGGTCGGCTCGTTTTGCTTGAAGCAACTGGCGAGGCGCGAAATCTCCAACTAATCATGGTAAGCTTTCCTGGAACCATTTTTGTTGCTTAAATTAACGTGGGTTGCTACTAGGGAACGCTGTCTGGGTGGTGGCTCTCAAAAGATGGTCGGAAGGAATCTCCCCTGCTATCCGTTCCGAAATGGAACTCTCTACTGGCATCCACCGGATTTAGTGGTGTCGATATCCATCTCGATGATTTTCAATCCGATGCACATTGCTATTCGATCATGGTATCCACTGCCACCCAGATTGAAGAGCACGAACCATTGCGTCGCACAAACATCAACCCAAATGAGTTTGTAGAAAAAGATAAGTTTTCCTCAACTCTCCAATTTAGTCTTGACTACCAGAATAATGGTGATAGACTTGTTGGAAATTTGTTAAAGGAATTTGTTTATGAAGACGACAGATCAGTCATTGTTTTCATAGCACTCGCTAACCCTGACGTTCTGGCCGAAATGTCTGATGGAACTCTGGCATTTCTAAAAGACCTGTCAAAAGTAACGAAACCAATCATCTGGTTGTCCCGTGGAGGTCAGATGGCGTCTGCAACTCCATCAAGTGCAATGATCGTTGGTTTGGCCAGGGTGCTAGCAAAGGAAGAGCCCGACCTGTGCTTGGTAAACATCGACTTTGACTCGATTACCACAATCAACGGAATCCAGGACATCATTTCTAGGGTCCTTCATAAAACACTGCAAGGGTCTCCAGAGAGAGAATATGCTGTGCGTAATGGTGTTGTGTATATCAACAGACTCCTTCCAGACGCAGAAGTCTTGAATTCGTTACACAACACAGGCACCGCTCACTTGACTATATCGTCTTCGACACCTCAAGAGGAATCTCCCTTGTTTGAAGTCGACATCATGCAACCAGGCTTGCTACAAACACTCAAGTTCCTCGAAGTGGATGGCTCCGGTAGAGAGTTAAAAGATCATGAGGTAGATATCGAAATGAAAGCAGTAGGACTCAATTTCAAGGTATTTCACATCATGTCCTATGATTCTATCAGACAAAACCCTGATACTAAATGATTGAACACAGGATGTTGCAATCGCCATGGGTCTTATGCCTCACAAATACATTGGGCTAGAACTTTCTGGCGTTGTAGTCAAAACTGGATCAGCGGTGACTGCTTTCAAAGTAGGAGACCGCGTTGCTGCTTTGAATACTAAGGAGGGTGCATTCCGGAGTCATGTGAGAGCACACGATTATTTATGCCTTGCCCTTCCCGATGGAATGTCATTTATCGATGGTGCTACAATACCAGTTGTCTTCTTTACAAATATCCTGGCTATGATTCAGCTAGGGAAGCTGAAAAAAGGACAGGTAGGGTGTGCTTATGATATCATATCAAGTTCTTTGCTTACAACCGGAGCAGACAATCTTGGTTCACTCTGCAGCTGGCGGCATAGGGATATGTGCTATTCAGCTCGCTCATTATATTGGTGCCGAAGTATGTATTCTCTTCCCTCTGCCGTAGAATTTTATTTAACTTTCTATAGGTCTTTGCAACTGTGGGCTCTGAAGAGAAGCGGGAATTCCTCGTTGAGCAAATGAATATACAGCCTTCCAGAATCTTCAACTCTCGAAATCCGGGGTTTCAGCGACAAATTATGCTTGCTACCGCGAATCGTGGGGTTGATGTAGTTCTCAACAGCCTTTCCGGCGACTTACTTGCAGAGTCGTGGTACTGTGTTGCTGAATCAGGGTGCATGTTGGAACTGGGGAAAATTGATTTCAACAAAAGACACGTCTTACAAATGAGGACATTTGCGAAGTCGGCTAGTTTTCATGGAATTGACGCAAGTGTCGTGATGAGAGATCCGCCTATGGCCACAGAGTAAGCGAGAGATGTTAGGGAATCTTGTCATGTTTGACTAACCCTATGCTAGGATCATGACGATTATGAGAGACCTCTTACAGCAGAAAGCGATTAAACCCATCTCACCAATTCACTTATTTTCCCTTGACGAGTTTGAGAATGCCTTCAGATTTATGCAGAACGGGAAATCGCATGGGAAAATTGTTATCTCCAGAGAGATTGAAGTTTCGAAAGAAGTTTTGGTAAGTATCATTTATCATGCTTAGATCAACAACCCTAACCATCTTCTTAGATACAACGCTATCCTTCCACACTAAAATTACCTTCCAATGCTTCATACCTCCTAATTGGATGTCTTGGTGGCCTCGGAAGAAGTATTGCGAACTTTCTGTTCAAAAAAGGTGCACGATCTTTTATCTTCTTGTCGCCTAGTGGCGACGAGAAAACTGAAGCAAAGGCATTGGTACAAGAGCTTCGTGACTCTGGCTCAGAAGTGAACGTTACCAAAGGGGATGTTGCCTCTATGCAAGACGTGATGCGAGCTATCACCGCCGCTCCAGACGACAAGCCAATTGCCGGTATGATTCATGCAGCAATGGTTCTTAACGTGAGTTACTATTCTATAGATATGTCTACCTTCATACTTATAAGAATAACAGGATGCACTATTTTCATCGCTCTCAGGTCCAGATTACAAAAGGACCGTCGACCCAAAGGTTAAGGGAGCATTTAACCTCCATTCGGCCTCCTTGTCTCTGGATAAGCCACTCGATTTCTTTATAATGCTCTCATCTGTCTCGGGCGTGATGGGGCAACACGGCCAATCGAATTATGCCGCAGCGAATGCCTACCTTGATGCCCTTGCTGCCAATAGGCTTAGCAATGGTTTAGCCGCAAACTCAATTGACTTGGGCTCCGTGGAAGACGTTGGCTGGACTAGTGAGCAGCAAATGCTTGACGAAAAGCTCGAGTCACTTGGAATTTTGAGCACAAGAGTCAAAGAAGCCGAGCTCCTTCGCTTAATTGAACTACAAATATTGAACCCCAAGCATCAGCAACTGGAGGCCAATTCTTTAGAAACCTTGAACTTCGAATGCTCTGGACAAATAGTATTTGGCCTTGCCGCTGTTGGATCCAAGCCAGCGCGAGCTTTTTCGGCGCCTAGGTTCCGTGCTCTTCTCAACATGGACGATGGAGGAATCGAGCATAATGAATCAAGCTCGCTGTCTAAAGCTGATTCTGCTGTTATCGAGCTGCTCAAATCCTCAAATGTAAGCGTTGAAAAGCTTCTTACCCCAACACTCTCAGCGATCAAGCAAAAAATCGCCGAGTTCTTGTTGCTTCCCGTAGAGGACATTGACTCTCTCTCCGAAGCCCAGAAAGTTTGGGTATTGACTCGCTAGTGACCGTTGAGCTGCGAACTTGGTTCAAGGATAGTTTTGGAACAAATGTGACTACACTTGAGATCTTGAAGGCGAAAAGCTTCGGGTCTTTGAGTCAACTAGTGGCAGAGAGAATGGTGGAGAAGTTGGACACAGCATATGCTGAGCATAGATAGGCAATAGATACTACACTATTTTTCATGAGATAGTATCATCACAGTTCTCGAAAGAACATTATTCATAAGATAGCAAATGTTTGGTGCCAATTTAACATAATTAGGTCTTGAGATGGGTCATGTAGTAATACTCGCAACGAGCAAACGCTAAGTGATCTTGCTCAAAATTTCTACTCAGATGGAGAGCTGTAGACAGTTCCAAGACTTGGTCTTAGAATATTACGAATAATACGGAGGATCGAATACCAAGTACAACCAACGAAGTCACGTTGCTGCATTTCATCGGGACCACTTGAGCTAAGCCCCATCTGTTTGTGTGTGATATGTAACTTCAGGGGGTAAGAATAGGAAATTTATAGTTTGGCTACCTTACCATACTTGAAATACACAGGTACTGTACATATATCTTCCTTTCTGATGAGTTTCGTATCTGCACAAGTTAGCCGAGCCTCCTATACTTTGGATAGCTTGCAGCTGTTTTGACTTTTGAATGAGAGGAAGAGCTGATAAATCTTCTATAATCCATAAAGATAAGGATTGTATTAGTAACAAGGTAACATCAATTGATCAAACCTTATCACCTTGACGCAGTTCTGAGTTCATTTTGAGTTCATTTTGAGTCATTTTGGCCGCCGGCGAGTTGATACAGCCCGACAACACAGAATTTACCTCTAGAACTGGAGATAACCGTCATGTCGTCTTTCTAAAGATGCATGACGTTTTAAACTCAAACTCAGGCGAGGATTAATCAGCTCAGTGTGTACTTTGTAGAGACTCTGAGCTCCCCCCGAAGTCCCATCTCCCTTATTGTATACTGTTCAGAAATATGCCTAAAAATCTTCGAACTATACTTTGATATTTCGAACACATTCATGTTTCAAGACCAACACACAATGAATTTTGAAAGGAATTACGCCTTGGCTCTGAACTTGTGGAATGACATCTTCCTCAACGTGAAATTCCACATAGGCCTGCTTATAGGTCTAATTTTCATAGCAGTAATATAATCTTCTTCTCCACCATCAAGCGTATACGATCACTAATACTCATCTCCACTTCAGATTTCCACAATATATGCTAGTAAAGCAATTTACAACATATTCTTCCATCCTTGCGCTAAATATCCGGGTCCATTTCTGGCAAAAATATCACCTTTGTGGTACGCAAGGTTATGGTAAGGGACACGTACTGGTTTAGTAGAAGAACAAGAATTGCTAATTGGAACAGGATGAGCGGTAACTGGCCATTCAAAATCACAGACCTGCATAAGTATTATGGCGATGTAATACGCATAGCACCAAACACTCTTTCTTTTGCTACGGCGCAATCTTTCAAGGAAATCTACGGTAACTCTAAAACACCGTTCGTAAAGAGTGACTTCTATCGCCGAAGCAAAGAGTCGAGTGTTTTCACTGAGCGAGATCCCACGAAGCATCGGCTGCTAAAAAAGACTTTGGCACCTGGTTTTAGTCCCAAGGCTCTTCGCAGTCAATCTGATATTGTTCAATCATATGTGGATCTATTCATTGGTCAACTTGGCAGATTGGGCAACTCTCCCGAGGGGGTTGTAAGTCAACCTCTTTCCTCACATTTTGCCCAAAGTCTTTGGCATAGAGCAGTAAGCTGAAATACTAGCACGTAGAACTTAGAAGACTGGTTCATTTGGATAACATTCGATATCATCGGTGACTTGACCTTTGGCGAGTCATTTGGCGCCGTGGAAAATGGTAAGCTCTATAAATCTTTGGAGTACTACTCCCTCGTTGACTTGCCGAATGATAGCTCGAAGTCACCAGTGGGTTGAAGCAACCCTCGAAAGCACCTATTACAACAGTCTCACAGATATCTTCCGCAAGCTGCCGATTTTAAAGTTTTTCTCGTACCTTTACCTTCCAAGTGGCTTAAAAGCTGCACGGAAGTTGTTTTGCGATTTTTTCTCTGCAAAAAATTAGAGCTCGGATGAAGAAGCCGAACGATCGTGCTGACTTCTTCGGCCACATTTTGGCTGACAAAGAAAACCAGGTCTCCGAGGCCTTTCTCCTTTCACAGGCGAATACTCTTATGGTTGGTGGTTCGGAAACGACTTCCACTGCACTTACAGCCCTGGCCTATTATCTCCTGAAGCACCCCGAAAAGTTCGACAAATTGAAGACTGAGATTAGAGAAACTTTCAAGACATACGATGCTATTGACGGTGATTCAACCATGTCTTTAGTATACTTGTCCGGGTGCATTGAAGAGGCTCTTCGACTGTTCCCTCCAGCTCCTCATGGATGGGAGCGGGTTAGTCCAGGAGCTAATGTTAATGGCGATTTTATAGCCCAGGGTGTAAGTCGCTTGATTAACCATTGCATTCTTGTCCTTCGAAGATCTTCACTAACTCAGGTATCATAGACACTTGTATCTACTCCTCCGTGGACGGTGTATCGTGATGATAGATACTGGCATCGTCCTACTGAGTTTCATCCAGAGCGATGGATAATGACAGACCCTGATCGTGACCATGGATTCGATCGAGACGTCCATGAGGCCGTGCATGGATTTAGTCTCGGTTCACGAGCTTGTCTTGGTATCAACTTGGCATACCTCGAAATGCGCACAATTATTTCCAAGATGGTTTGGAAGTATGATTGGGTATTAGTGAATCCAACTGTTGACTTGGAAAGGGATAGTAAGATGCTTTTCTTGTGGAAGAAACCAAAGATTTTGGTTAGATTTTTGCCACGATAAAATTGAAGATAGGTGTGTGTGTTGAAGCTAGGCCTGAATAAAAATTAAGTATAGAAGTAGTTTTCAATAGTAACTTATATTGGTGTATCAGAGTTGTCTTTCCGTTTTCTGAGGTTAAGTGTTTGTATGTCTCACAGGTTAATTACTTTAAATATCTATATAAATACGTCATGGCATCTTCATAAAATATGAAGAGTACCCTCCTATCTTATCAATGCATAAACAAACTCTGTGCAAATTCGAAGACTCTTCTCTATTTCGTCACGAGTTCAGACCATGTTCTAATATGTTTTTTGGAAACGTAAATTTCTATATACTTCAAAGCTAGTCTCCTCTGGAATGAAATGCTAGATCATATTTGTCATCTGTTGCTACGTGCTATATTCTACTTCGTATCCATGAAATTCACAAGTCACCATTGGCAGTCGCCCTTGGAGGTACAGCACCAGTATACAACTGCAGTGGGCGCCACATGCGAGGTTGTTTGTCCGCTGAATTCACAGGGAAGGTCAGCAAATGAAATATACATAGTTGGAGATAATTGAAAGAGATGTAGCTGATAAATGGAGTATACATACCCATTGCCTCACGCCAGTGGGCAATAAAGCCCGGGTTCCTACCAAGAAATGACAGAGGCAGAATGAAATCTGCTGGTATTCCCCTGCGATTGGACTCACATTAGTATCTCAATTAAACTTTCCAGAAGATGACTATGTTGTAACAAAAGTTGATAACTAACAGGGCCTTGTAGACGAAGCTTATATATAGGTCTGGGTTCGCACACAGATTGCGTGAGGTGAAATATTCGTCTTGTGAGGCAATTCTGTCAATCTCATAGGCCACGGCCAAGCTTTTGTCTGTTTTCAAGATGTCGCCAGCCTCACGAATAAGCTCACGTATCAAGATGGACCTTGGATCTGTCACCTTTATGCAAAATGGAATGTGAGCAAGACGGTAGAACATATGGGAATAAATTGAAGCAGTGGGGAAAATACAAACCTTGTACATTCGGTGACCATACCCGAAAAGCCTTCTTTTGCCTGCTTTCACTTTCACAGCTTCAATAAGTCCAGGAACCTGATCGATATCTTGGATTGCATCGAGCTGTCTGAATGCAACTTCAATGGCGCCGCCATGCAAGATACCTACGCCGGACATGTGAGCCGAGACAAGGCAGGAGTACGGGTCTGCCAACGTGGATGCCGAGTGCAGGAAAGCAGCAGCAGTCGAGTTTGTAAGCTCATGATCGGCTGTCAAGATCCAGATCTTATTGAGAAGATTGACTTGTCTTGGATCAGGACAGTTAGTTGCCGGGTCGATGTAGCCCATCATTAGTAAAATGTTCTCCATATACGTGTATTCATCTCTAGGCGGCGGCGTGAAGGGGCGACCCTGAAGATGGCAATAAACTGCCGCTACAATCACTGAATATGCGAAGAGATATTCCGGGATCACCTTATCGGCAAGTTCAAGAACACCTTTATAGAGGTTCTTGCCGCAATGTGCTGGGATTTTCTCTGGTTGACCACTTGCGTACACAGCAAAGGCTGCACCTGTTGCTGTGGTTGGGTGAGAATTGACACTAAAGACAACCATCAGGCCTGGTGGTATTATGGACATTTTCAAGGGACTTACGGTAAAGTTTTGATCATATCAAAGACATAAGAGGGCGGCAGAGGTGATTCTCTTATTGACTTCTGGAATTGGGCAGCTTCTTGGAGCGAAGGAAGATGGCCCCAGATGAGAAGAAAAGCAACATCTTCGAATTTCTTTGTGCGATAGAGATCCGCAACAAGATGACCACGATAAGAGATCTCACCGGCCTCGCCATCGACATATGTGATCTGGGATGTCATACAAGCTGTGTTCTGAAATCCAGGGTCAAATATGCGAAGCCCTTTCTCATTTTGGGCGGCTGAGTTCTCATGGTCTTCCGGAGCCTTGATGATCTTGAAGTCAACAGCACGAACTGAATTGTTCTCGATTGGTATATGGTAAGAGGAGCCAGTGCGGTTATCCACAATGGACAGGCTATTAGGCGAGGCGTTCGAGGTTGGCAAAGTTACAGTCATTTTTACGAATGTCGTGGAAAGAAATTTGGAAATCTGTATTGGCTATCAATGAAGTTCAAGATTGTGGGAGTAATTGAGAAGTTGAGAAATTATTACACTGCTGCTGTTTTCAATTTTCAGAGTATCTTGCTTAGTTGTCTCGGTGTGCTCGGTGTATTCCGTTACGTACGGTACTGTACAGTAAGTTTAGCGAGTTGCAGGTACGAGGACTCCCAAAATGGGTTTGACTTCGGCCAAGCTGTCAAGGTTCGTGCATTTATACTTCCCGGACGTGGGGGATTTGACTTGGGCCGAGATCAAGGCTTGTGCATTTATACCTCCCGAGCGCGGGGCATTCATCAACATTGGGCCAGGTTCAAAAACTTCAAGGTTTTGAAATTATACTTCCGTGCGTGAAACGTTACGACGCAGGTAGACATAGTCGTACAACCGCTGGGGTCAAGTTGTCGAGCCATTTTAACTTTGGAGGCCGCGGAGTGAGCCTTTTATCGGTGGCTTCCTAAGCACTCTTCAATTCCCAAAAATGGGAGAACCTTCTCATGGTCCGTAAGACTACTTGTGGAAGATTAGTGGGAGAAGTCGCCTAGTAAGTCATTTGCCAAAGCCTATCTATCCACCATTTTGAGTGTTGTGTAAAAGAAGTTGAAGTTCATTTGAATTCACTTTAACAAAACTGCAGGCCAAATTTATTCTTTACTATTACATACCAATACCAATATGGGTCCAATTAATACCTCATTGCCAGAGTGGGATCAAGTCATTGTCGACATCAAGGACTACGTGTTCCATCATGAAATTACGAGCTCTCAAGCATATGAGAATGCAAGACAGACGGTGTTGGATGCCCTCGGATGCGCAGTGAAAGTCCTCACCACCACCAGTCCAGAGCTCACAGTACTGTTGGGGCCGCATATGCCAGGCACTATTGTACCTAACGGATTTAGACTGCCTGGGACTTCATTTGTACTCGATCCTGTGAAAGGAGCTTTTGATCTGGGGAGCATGATTCGCTTTTTGGACTTTAACGATGCTTTTGGTGGTATGGACTGGGGACATCCCTCAGGTAAGTCCTATCGGAACTTGAGCACTTATAGGTACGATGCTGACGGTCGCCAGATAACTTGGGCGCAATACTCGCCGTTTCGGACTGGCTCAGTCAGTCTGGTCAAACCCCCAATGGACCCCCTCTAACTATCCGGACACTCCTCACCGCAATGATCAAAGCATACGAGATCCAAGGGAGTTTCTCCAGTTTTAACTCTTTCAACAAACTCGGGCTTGACCATACCATACTCGTCAAGCTTGGATCTACTGCGCGGTAGTATCATGGCTAATGGGTCTGAGTGAGGATCAGACAATGGGTGCCATCTCACACGTCTTCATGGATGGGTGCCCGCTTCGAATCTTTCGCGCTGGGTCAAATACTATTCCTAGAAAGGGTTGGGCGGCTGGAGATGCTTGTATGCGTGCTGTGCAACTTTGTCTGCTCACGGCTGCAGGTCAGCCTGGTTCTCCTACGGTTTTGACAATGCCTCGATGGGGTTTTTATGCAAATACTTGGCGTGGCAACAAATTTACTCTACCACCGACTTACGAGAGTTTCGTAATGGAAAACATCTTCTGGAAGCTCGTCCCTGCTGAAGGTCATGGTATCACTGGCATTGATGCTGCTTTAATGCAATCCAAGATACTTCGGGAGCGAGGACTTAAACCTCATCGCGATATCAAACGACTCGTAATTCGAGCTACCCGTCCGACAGTAGATATCATTGACAAGCCAGGACCTTTCTATAATGCAGCTGATCGTGATCATTCTCTACAGTACATGGTTGCAGTCACTTTCCTGAAGGGTGGTCCACCTGTGGTGGAAGATTACCTCGATAGTAGTCCTTGGGCAAGTGATGAAAACGTAGTTGCTTTGAGTTCTAAATTTGATATCTCAGAAGAACCGCAATTTACTAGAGAGTACCTCGATGAGAGTCGGCGAGGCGAGGCGAGACCATGCGGTATTGGAATGACAGTCGTTCTACAGGACGACTCTGAGCTCGAAGAAGTTGTGGTTAAATTACCACTTGGGTGCTCAAATAACCCAGCTACCATGATCGGATTAAGAAGCAAGTTCCAAGAAAACATGAAGGCGCTTTTCACAAGCGAGGAAGTGGAAAAAATAGTCGAACTAGCGAAACATGATGATCTGCCCATTTCCGCACTTGTAGACTTGTTTAGACGCTGAGGATGGATTTTAGAGGGAGAAAAAATAGGATAAAGATCCCACAGGACATTCATAGCAAGTAGATCTATTTCACGCACATTCTTTTCTTAAAATGTGAAAGTTTCTTGAAGTTCTTGGGTATGGTGGTAAAAACCGTGGTGTGATGTCTGTGACTCAAAGAAGACCATGCAAGTCCATATGCATATATCACACTGTGAGCATCAGCGGGGGTTATCTTAAAATGAAACTTTAATACAAAAGCATTAAACATAAAATGTGACACGTAAAACTGGGTACTGAAGACTCGGCCCTCGGATAAAAGATAGCCTCCTAGTTCCATGATTAACTTCGCTCCTGTACTTGCACCAACCCTTGTTATTAGGCGACGGTCGAATTGCATAAAGTAGCAAAAAATACATGATACTAATACCGGCGATGCCTCGCTCGTCAGCTACATTTCCATCGAACTTCAGCATCATAGCATCACAAGAAGCCCCAAGAACCAAACACCAAGCACTATGGCCGAAGCACCACAATCCAAATAGATAAACATCATAGCACATTCTTTTCAGTGAGTAATCTTCTCTAGTTCGTTGGGTGATGTCTGGTTTCTTTGTGAAATGTGTGAAGTTCGTTGAAGTGTGATGTCAAGTAAAACCGTGTGTGATGTCTGTCTCAAAGTGACCATGAAGACATCATGCATATATCAAGCATATCACATGTAATCATGAGAAACGGGCGCATATGCAACTACTTGGGGTATACAAAATGAAACTTTACAAGGTAACAAAAGCACATAGGTAAACAGATAAAAATGTCGGACTGGACACAAGACCCCTCTAACTATCGGAACTGGGTCAAACTGAAGACTCGGCCCTCCTAAAGTGAGGATCAGACAATAAACGTCTTCATGGACTTAGTCCTGAAATGCTTGTATGCTCACGGCCAGGTCAGCTAACTTTGACAATGCGATGGGGTTTTATCAAATACTTGGCGTGTACTCTACCACCGACTTACGAGAGTTTCGTAATGGAAAACTTCTGGAAGCTCGTCCCTGCTGAAGGTCATGGTATCACTGGCATTGATGCTGCTTTATGCAATCCAAGATACTTCGGGAGCGAGGACGAACTCATCGCGATATCGACTCGTAATTCGAGCTAAAGTAGCAAAGCCAAATACATGATCATACAGTAATGGTTAGTCATACCGGATTACCTCGATGCCTCGCTCTCAGAAGAACGCAAGTCTAGAGCTACATTCCATCGACATCAGGACGACAGCTCAGCATCATAGCATCCAAGAAAACACAAGCGAGAAGAAAGCGAAACCAAAGCCCAACAACACCAAGGCATAGTAGATCTATGGCCGATATCAAGCATCAGGGGGTTATCTTAAAATGAAACTTTAAACACATTAAAAATGTGAAAACTGGGTACTGAAGACTCAATATTTTTTGCCTAATTAAGCAACGAAGAGAATTATGACGCAAAAGTAGCTGAGAATTCTACTTCCAACCAATCTCCGAGTCTGAGCGGCGAGGTCCCCTATTCAGTATTCACTTCAAAGCAGAAGCGAGGTATAGTTCTCGTAGCTAGCACCGCCGCTTTCTTTTCCCCGGTATCTGCATCCATCTACTTTCCAGCCATCGAGGCCGTAGCCAAAGATCTCAATGTCTCGCTGTCGGACGTTAACTTGACAATCACAACTTACATGGTACGTCCCACAAAAAGGCCAAAAGCGAACGTCGCCATCTTTAAATAACGCACTGACACACTCAGATATTTCAAGGTCTAGCACCAAGTTTCATGAGCTATTTAACAAATGTTCTGGGGCGTAGACCAAGCTATATGATATGTCTCGTCATTTACACAACCGCGAACATCGGGTTAGCTCTACAGCGAAATTACGTAGCTTTACTCATTCTTCGATGTATTCAGAGCTCCGGGAGCAGTGCAACAGTTCTTTTGGCGTCAGCTGTGGTAGCAGATATATCAACAACGTCTGAGAGAGGAAAGTACAATGGCTTTGCAGCTGCTCCTGCAATGTTCGGTTCAGCTTTTGGTCCAATAATCGGCGGGATTCTTTCTCAGACTCTAGGATGGAATTCAATTTTTTGGTTCTTGGCTATCATTGCTACTTTAATTCTGGTTCCACTACTCCTCTTCTTCCCCGAGACAAGCAGGCAAATCGTGGGAGATGGTAGTGTTCCTCCACAACGATGGAATGTGCCGCTATGGAACTACCTTAGAAGAAAGCCCAAGGCTGATTCATCTCGACATGCACCTGATTTGGAGTCGAGAAGTCATATAAATACTTCCAACGTTCAGCGGCCTAATCCGTTAGCCGCCCTATCGCTAGTTTTCGAAAAGGAAATGTTCATATTGCTTGTTTTCGCCGGTTTGGTTTACTCAGCCTACTATATCATTATGTCTGCTACCACACCACAATACTCCCGTATCTATGGCTTGAACGACCTCAAAATTGGACTTTGCTTCATGCCCATGGGTGTAGGTGGCGCTTGTGCATCTGTCACGATTGGTCGACTTGTCGATTGGAATTTTCGCAGGCATGCCTCTCGCCTCGGTTATACCATCAGCTCGCGTTACCAGCCCGATCTTAAAGACCTTCCAATTGAGAAAGCACGTTTGCAGGTCGTTCTCCCTTTGGTCTACGTTGGTAGTACTGCAATTATCATCTATGGTTGTATTATCGATCATAAACCAAACCTCTCGGGACCTCTTATACTATCATTTTTCATCGCATACTGTATGTCCGGATGCTTTCAGGTTTTAAGCACCCTGATCGTGGACCTTAATCCAAAGAATCCTTCACTTGCCATTGCGGCGGGGAATCTTTTTAGGTGCTTGATGGGGGCTGGCGCTACAGCATTTACCGTGCCGATGATTGATTCGATGGGATCTTCCTGGGCTTATACTCTAGTTGGTATTATATTAATTACTGCAAGCGCAATGATCTGGCTTGTTATACACAATGGTCCTGGGTGGAGAGAGAGGAAACTAGCTATTAGTATACTGAGTAGTTAATTAATAAGGTCCTATGTTTGTACTATGGTTTGAGGAAATAAAAAAGTACTTTATTTATGCATCTGTTCATTCCCCACCACTCTTCTGTCGGCGCTTATATAAAACGAATACGTGAATAACCAGTACCTATCATCAGCGAAGGACTTCGGCCATCCTGGTTTGATCGCGCTAACTCTACCTCTACAAGAATAGTATTCTCGCTCTTCGTTGTAGTATGTTTCCGGTCATCTAGATTATTGGTGTTAGGTTTTATTCGGCGCTTGATTGATAGGTTAATTGAGTTTAAAGGTTGGTGATATTCCGAGATTATAAAAAAGGAAATCTATCCCCTGCTGGACAAAGAAGAAAAGAAAAAGACGCTACTGTTTCCAAGGTAGATTAACTACCAGCATAAGCCGCGACCAAACCAAGGGCTGGCAGGATGGTTAGAACCAGCGGAAAACCCAGGCCGAAAGAGCAATTTCCACTGTTATAATTTCAACATAAAAAGGAAGAATAGAATTGGCGTCGTGCTATGCTAGGGAAGGATGAACTCTGCACAAATATAAAGAAAGTGACACTTGCGTAGTGACGACTTTGGATAAAATTCCACAGTACCAAGAGCCAAATTTCTATATCGGCTGCTAGAAAAGTTTCTCTAATCTATTCTCAACACTTCTGTCTCTTGGTTGCACAGTCTCATCATGCGCCATCCAGCAGCAGCCAGTTTAGAGCTAGAACTCTCGATCCCGCACTCTAACTTCGATGCTCTTGATTGTGTAACACCGCTTTCCCCCCTATGCTGTATCGCATTGGTTGGGATAAGAGCATAAGCGTGGCTTACACAACCATCTACTTACGGTCGCATTACTACAGAATTATATGATTACAATAGCGTAAGTTCTACCGAGTTGGTGTCTCTGTATATTACAACCTAGTCAATCGCGAAAGTACCTTACATCGACTTGGCTAGCTTCTATATAGCTACATTATAAATGAATTTACATATCAACTTTTTTCCTGTTAGCTTCTCTTTATATTAAGGTCTCATAGAAGCTAGTTATCTTAATATCATATACGAATACTTGATATTTATGTACTTTGTTATAATAAATTATAGATTGATTTTTTAATTCTGTATATCTTATAATCTCGTATTGTGATGGTAGGGCACTGAACTACAAAATGAACCTCTGGGCTATAGAGACGTAGGACACGGCTCGCGGGCGGCGAATAAGAGGCACCGAAGAGCGCATTCTACTGTACAACGGGAAAAGCCTCTAAAATGGTAGGGTGCGAAAATATATATTACGCGCTACAAGATGCGCCTCTAGGGTACGGCAACGTAGGACAAGGCTTGCGGGCGGCGAATTAGGCACCAAAAAGCATATTGTTCTGTACAATGAATCAAGACTACAGATACAAAGGCGCCAATGTCTTATCTTCTGTTATGTGGTAGTAATCTATGTGTTGGCATTGGATACTCCTTAATGAGAGGAATTGGTGGCGATTTAAATGTGTGCTACTCCCTGCCGATCTATGTGTATTTCTTCTAAAGATAAGTAAGGACGCCGTACCTACTATATCGTATTCCTTTCAGGTTGCTCTGGATCTTGAAAGTCTGAATACAATTTCAAAGTGTCCATCAGTTTTATTTAATTACAAGCAACTTCACTATGTGGGAGAAATATACCTTCACATGGCCGAATGTCGAAGCCGCTGTCACAAATTGCACTCCCATTGATAACTTTACAGCGGTCTTCTTTACGGATTCCTCGAATAGGGCTAATGAAATTTGTTGGAATACTGTCAATTGTGCAATGCAAGCCTCCGACCCGTACCAACAAGCACAGTATTCTGCAGCATCAACGATTCTTGGTCTTGTAAGTCTCATTAAATCAACCAGACCCGAGAAGCCCTTTGGACACAACGCTGCTAATTTTCATGTACAGTTACCTACCATTCTATCGATGATGTCTACTAGTGTAGATGAGCTCCTTCAAATTCACGCTCGATTTCCAGTACTCGCCTTCATGTTAAGCCTATGTAACCCTTCTACTATCTCACCTACCTTGTATATACCCAAGGTTCAAACGGATGTTATTGCAAGCCGACGATCTCCTGGTCTTAAGAGGATATTCCATAAATTACCAATTACGATTTTTAGGGAATACCTCTTCGATATCTCCACTCTGTGGCTACATGATGCTATACTGCATCTCCTCGCTACAGGTGCAGCGAGCGTTCTATTCTATAACGCAATTCAACTTGGGTACCGAGCTGTTGTGTAAGCAATCCTAGAAACTGTGTTCTTCCTATTTTAGACTGTTTATTATCAGCACGCCTATCTTAGCTTTGTATTTCTCTCCCATGAAATCTTTTTATATGTGAGCAAATAGTGCAGGTTATATCAATTCTGCGCAATATTAGTTGTAGTATCGCTAACCTCTATGTCTTGTAGAATAAATGCTTGCAACACGTGGTTTGACCCTTTAATTTGGGTATCTATTGGAGGTTTTATACATATTGTTCGTGTCCTTACGTGGCGCTTGTGCCTTGGCCCAGATGATCTAGAATTGCCTTCAGGTCGGTGGGAATGGAACCTGGCAGAATCCGGTCGCAATCTCAAAATCAAACATCATAAGACAGCAAGATTCATGGGAGTGTTCTTTCAATTCTTTTCCATTATGAATTATGGATTTGGAACAGTTATGTTATCTTCAACAACATTGATTAGCGTTACTCCTGCATTGTTTATCTTCTGGGAACTGGGACTTTGTGGCCTGGCAGGAAGACTTATCGCTCTTTGGGTGCTACAGGTCTACCCTGATATGCCCATTGCTGAAGTGAAGAAGAATTTAACGGAGGAGATTCTTCTTCAAGAATGATATACAAAGAATCAAAAAGTTGTTACTTTATAAAAGTTAGAGAAATACATTAGGTATACTTTCCACCTGGATTCATACATGAGACTATATGGACGCTAGCGGAGGTATACAATTTTATACCTTAGGCCCGAATACAGGTAAGGCAGTAAGGTAATATCTATTAAAAAATCCAGTTTTACAGCCTTTATATATTTAATTTTAGTGGCCTATTTCAGAGCCTATATATTCGATTTCGTGGCCCATTTCGGTGCCCATATATATATATATTCGATTTTCATGGCCCATTTCAGAGCCTGAGGTAGTAATACCTTAGGCATCTGCATAAATTACCTCGATTATTTCTCCTAGTAAGGAAATTACCTCTTCCTTCTACTAGTTTTCTACTAGTTTTACCTTCCTGTTTCTCTTCTTTTGCATTAAATGCTTCGACTATTTCTCCTCAATAGGGAAAAACAGCTGCCAAGATTTTGCCAAGTTCTTGATTTTTTTGGCTGTCTAAATACCCCCGGGAAACAATCTTCTTCTCCGTCGTACCTCCTTCTAAGAAGCAAACTATAGTTTAGGATTAGGATTTCTTTAACCTCTGTCTTTGCTTTCTCTTAATGCTTTAGTTAGAACTCCGTCTCTCCATGAATTCTCCCACTTCAGCCACCGTTGCGCCAAGAAGACCCTCAGCTCTTCCCAAGATATCCTATGCGTTTCATCAGAGAGCCATTCGTCTCTTGTTTCTATAATAGACTGAGATAGAGCATTCCTTTGCTCTAGATGCCAACTTAATACTGGGTCTAGCTCAGCAGTCATCTTCTCGATAAGCAAAGCCTGAACTGCAAAGCTTTGTGCCACTACTTCAGCAGTAGCCCGCTCCATTTCGGTCGGAGAAAGAGTAGCACGCACACGACATAGATACATTGTGACATATAGAAAGAATTCTCGAAGTCGAATGCGGTCAGGCGACTCCGCGGAGACGGGCAAATCGAAGAGAGATCGCGGATGTGGATGTTTGTGTTGATAGACAATATGACCATCATGTAGCGCCTGGCAGATTCGCTTCGCACGGTCGAGGATTTCCGAACTCCATGTTAGGTACTGATGTCGCGGTGATCTCTCTCGAAAAAGAAGTCCTATGTCTTTGAGTATGCCCGGCACAAAGCTAATCATTCTAAAGAATTGCCACCAGAGGCTAGAGTCTACGTCCGTTTCCGTCTCAGATGCCTGTTGGAAGACATGTTGCCAGCCGGAGCCTTCGAAAATCGAGGTTTGTTTCTTGTACATTTCGTCCACAATCTGTAAGGGCAATCAGTTGCGTCATCTCTGTGCAAAAAGTGCCATGCCAGCAAAATAGGAAGGATTCCGCCCCTTGTGAGCATTTTTCATTGAAAATAACACTCGCTAATATTCCTTACAGGGACCATTTAGAGCTGCATGCATCATTTTCAGGGTTAGGAGTCTTCCCTTCATGAAGAAAACGAATCAAAACAATACGACAGCTAGGAGCAGAAGGATACTTACGATTGATGGGCCCTGACTTTTCAAAAGCGCCCGATCGAATCCAAATTTGTGGGTTTCGGGCCCTCTGTGCTCAACAAGCTTGATCCCACCCCTGTTATGATGGATCCAGTTATTTGTATCTTGGGGGGCAAATAACTAGTCGACAGCCTTGTTATAAGCGGTGCTTAATGTACATTAGAGGAACTCACCTCGTAGATAGCCAAAAGACGTGTTGCACCGTAAACATCAGGTCCTAAACAACGATCCCGGTCATTAAGAGCAGTCTGTAGGCTCGCTAAAGCTTTCAAATGGAGTACGGAGGGCGCTGATGCTTGGATGGGGAAGCCCAGCATCTGCCCAGCTCTGGCAGCAACGCAGCTAATCGCATAATCCAAGCAAGCGCTAGAGCCATAGCTACTTGGAAGATACGACATGAAAGATGATGGCCCTTTCCGGAGCAGACTAGCGAGGCGGGTTGGTTGATCTTGCAGCGAGAGGCAAGCTGTTCCTCCAAGGTCTACGTCCGTGAAACTTGCGAGATCAGTAACATCAAAATTGTATTTCACTCTTAATGTCTCATATCCATTGTAAGAGAGCGACAGGAAGGGTACTGGATTCGAATTCGACACAACAGGTCTCCTGCCCTTTGCGGCACTATCTCTACTTGCGGCAACCTCTTGGACTGGATTCAACACTTGAGGTTCCCGTAATGGGTCAGGGTCTTTCTGGTTTTCCCTCTCTTTGCGACGGCCGGACCTAGCAGCCTGCTGTCTGATGTTGACTCGGTCTTCCGCATCCACGAAAATAAAGGCTGGTCCCTGTTTGGCGCGACTTCTACCCTTTTTGAGCGACATTTTAAGGTGTATCGCTAAATGTTAGGTGGATTCCGGGTAGGCCGCCTTGTGTTGAGATCGGACGTGGAAGGTGGAAAGATCGGCCAAGACAAGCTGAGGCTGAAGATACGTAGCATTTTCTAGTTGTATGGTGCAGGCAGCGTGCAGAAGATCTTCTCTATTTGGCAGATGCTAGGCTTAAACCTCGAGCTGAGAAATGTATACTGAGCCGACAGTAGCCCTTGTGGCACAGTATTTCCCTCTTTGAGAATACGCTCGACCATCTTGCTTACATGCATGGGCTAACAACTTATGCATTTATAACAGTCTTCCTAACGAGGTAAACGCTGTGCCAAATATGTGGAGGTCTGGGCCGTCGGAGTGCTATTAGAATATGCAGTTTCGGTCCACATCCCTGTATCCTCGCCCGACCACATAGAACAAGATTCGTCAAGCGATCATATTTTATTGCAACGCTCGTCGAAGCGTCCATGGCGGCAAGACTTGACATAGCTGGCGGGAGATATTATCTAGAGTATGCAGCTGGGATTAAGGAGAGGGATGAGCCAGCCGCGAATGAACGTTTTGCCCTTGAATTGATCTATCATCTTCTGTGATTTTTTGATACGCCTTATGTGGGCTTCCACGGAAGTAGGCTCAGCCTTATTGTAACCCGAAAACGCTGATAAAAATGAGCTACAACGTATGGAACAGGAAATCATCAAATCTCCGTTGTGGCGCGGCCCGCGTCGTGGTAGCTACAAGTCAGTATCGTGCTTATAGAAATTAGCCGCAAGGCCGATTAGTACCTATCTACAGTATGATTACTTGCGTCAACCGATATTCTGTAAAGGTGTTGGAGACTCCCGCTTATACACATACCTTTTATTTTATTTCCCCAAGTGAGGAGTTTCAGCCTGATCTGTTGTCTCCTCTTCCCTCCCAGTGGTTCAGACCCAAACCAGACATTATGAAAAGAGGGTGTGGTGCAATTCGGTCTGACTGGAGCAGCTGAATAACATCTGGAAATGTGTGGCTTGAGCAGCCGCTGGGTAAAGCTTTGATACAATGTAGACGCAGCATGTTTAGACCTTCTATTCTGGCCAACTATGAGCACAGTCATACAGACTTATTGATAGGATAGCAGATCATTCCATGACTAGCCTGGTCTCTCTGCTGAAACATTTCGCTCTAAAGAAGAGGTACCAAGAATGCTGGTTACACGACCGTATACACTGCCACAGATCCGCTGGCCAGACCTTCCAACAGTGAGTTGAGTGATGTTTGAGGCCATCGATCTATATAAGGATGATCACCCCTCTGCACTTGTGATGCGATTCTTTACTATTCCATATTGAAGTCAGAATACAACATCTGTTCATCCGCCATGGCAAGCCATTCCAAAGGCAAGCCCAGGTTCTTGACATATCGAGTTCAAAACTTACCACATGGAGTGACCAAAGACCAGCTGAGAAAGTTTTTTTACGCCGAAGATCAAGATGATATCAAAGTCAAATCACTTTGCCCTGCAGTCGATACTCCGGAAGGTGGAGAAGGCGACTACACAGCAACAATTTTCTTCCGTCCTCATGGCGATCCACAAAGACCACCGCGGGTCGCTCTTGATACGATTGATATCGACAAAGATTTCATCGGATTCACAACGTTATATGTTCCACATAAAGAGAGAGGGCCCATCGCAGCCGAGTAAGACTCCTCATACTATTGGTTGCTAATTCAACGTTAACCAGCGAGTGCTTCTTTCTAGCATTATTGCTATATCTGGTCTTGCGGGCCATGCCTACGGTTCATGGGCTCATTCGCCCGAGCATATGTGGATCCGAGATTATCTGCCGAAAGATGCCCCAAATGCTCGTATCTTGACGTACGGATACCCTTCAACACTACAGGGCAACACGTCCGTAAGTACAATACAAGATCACACAGCAACCTTCGTGCAGAACTTGATTGGGATGCGAGAATCTGGCGAGGTAAGATTGCACGTGTACTTCGAAGATCAAGCAATACTAATTATACTGTCAGTGTGAGAGTCGGTAGGCCTCAACGCGGCGATTGAAGTTAGAGGTTAGATGCTAACGAGAGCTGAAGTCCCATTATTTTCATCGCACATAGCCTCGGGTGTGTAATCATCAAAAAGGCCTTGGCCGATATAGCTCTTATGGGCGTGTGAGTGGCTTCCCAAGCTCCTACATGTTTTCTGGTGCCCTGCTAACTCTATAGCACTTCCTCTCGGCTACCTGTCCGTGCCATCATATTTCTGGGTGGCCCCCACCGAGGTCTCAACGTTACAGCAATGCAGACATTAGTGAAGGGCCATGCAACCCAGCCTTTGATTGACGAGCTGGCAGAGAGCATTCCAGGACGCTCAACGAAATCAACCAGCGATTTGCACGCCTTGCTGGAGAGATTGAAATTCTAACATGCTACGAGACAAAGCCAACAAAGACACTTGTTGAAGTAAGCACTGGGTTCCGTTACTTAAATTATAGTTGATGGCACTTATTCAACATGTGATATGGCTGACCTCCATAGGTTGATGGCGAATGGATACGTGATGGCGAGCCTGTCTTGATGGTCGCATTGCAATCCGCACAGCTTTACCTCCCGAAAGAGAAAGTGACGGCGGCTGATACAGACCACTCGCAAATTGCGAAAATCAAAAAGGGAGAAGGTGGAATATATCCCACAGTAAAATCTACGATCCGACAAGGCCTTGTGAGCACCGCTCGAATAGTGGCGAGTGTCGAGACCCAATCTGAACCCCATAACAAGGTATTGCTACTCGTTCCGGGAACTATCGTAGTATTAAGCGATATGCGTGCTAACCAAAAATATAGTTTACTTTGTTCCATTTCAACGATGCAGTGCCTCCCTACACTCCTTCTGCGTATGACCCTTTGCCAACAGATGGCCTCGAAACGGGTGATGGCCAAACGCCTGCTGGTCTCGATGACTTAATGAGCGAGCTCCATTTGCACGAAGTGGGGGCCGCTGACATCGAGTCTGAGTTTGAAGATGAAGCTTCCAGTGACGAAGAAGACGAAGGTTACAACGAATTGGCCGTGTGTGATGTCTGTGATCACTTGTGCCGCCGTAAGGAAGTCGTCTATCGCTGTTTAAAGTGTTATGCTGAAGATGAGGACGATGAATACGATTACTGCATCTGTGAAAAGTGTTATAAAAATGGAGCAAGATGCCTTGAGGATAACAACGACGGCAATCATGTACTCGGTGGACTTGTTCTAAGGGGCACAGAGTATCTGTGCTACCCGGATCGTACGGTGCAACCCTCCGACGCAGAAATTATCAAAGCCATCAAGACTGGTGACGCTGTTGCCCTTCGAACACGTACGAGAAATAGGAGAATTCTCAACACCCATACCGAGGAAGGCACAACACCGCTCATTTTAGCCATACAATTGGGCTTAGAAAATATGGTGACTTGTCTTCTGGATGTGGGCGCTTTCACTGAAACGAAAGATGATGACGGAGTGACCCCTCTCATCAACGCCATCAAATACATCCGTCCATCTATTGTCAGCACGCTCTTAGAACATGGAGCTGATTCTAATGCTGAAGATGGAAATGGTTTAAATCCATTAGGTCTCGCGATCTCACTCGGAAACGCAACTATTGTGGATATGCTTCTGAGTTATGGGGCCGATGTCGATGGCTTAGGCACAGGTGACCGACCACCTTTGCATGAAGCCATCTTTTGGGATAACCTTGAGATACTTGAACTAATCTTAACAAGGAATCCTGTCCTAGATGTTGTACATGATGGGAAGTCCGCTCTGCTTGCCGCCTATGACGAAGACGATGTGGACGCTGTACGGCTTCTCCTGGAGGCGGGAGCAGATGCCAATTTTGGATACCTACAACCCGAGACGTCACCGCTGCTTCAAGCCGCATTAAGAGCAAGGACTGATTTCGTTCAACTATTACTTGAGCATGGTGCTCAATTGGAGCTCGTAGACCAGAATTATTATACCGTCTTACTATCCGCAACCCGCATCGGCGCTTTTGAAGCTTGCAGAATACTCCTCGATGCAGGCTCACATCCCGACTGCTACGACTCCGCAGGAATAACCCCTCTTATGTCCGCAGTTCTCCTTCATCGAAAGGATATTGCGCAGCTACTGCTACAGCGAAACGCAGATGTCAATTGGAAGTGCAAGCTAAATTGGACAGCTCTATCGCATGCGGCACAGTCAGGAGACTTCGACATGGTTCATCTGCTTGTTGTCAGTGGTGCTTATGGCCCGCCATATCCGTATGCGAAATGGAAACACTTCCCATTCAATCCTAACGTGCCAAAGTATACTCAGAATATGATTTTGGATACTGTACGGCGAGTAAAATACTCCCCAGTAGTTTGAATAGAGCCCCAGAGTCAGTGGCTACTTGGAACGCTTAATGTCCAGGGTAAGCTCCTGCTAGAGAAGGTTGAATTTACTTGTTAGAAGGAGGTATAACTAAAAGAATATTATGTCTTAGGGTGTATTTCAATAATAATAAATTGTTAAACTTAGTAAAATCTTAGTAGTTGTTTTTCCCTAATAGCGCGGTGATCTAAAAGTAGAAGAGAGTTAAACGACTTACCTTCTCTACAACATTCATCAATATACGCAAACTTAAGTCCTTGCTTCTTAATGGAATATCCTATATATCTTCTCTATGTATCTGTGAAATTCATCGATAACACGGGGTCCTCGTTATGCTCGATTGCTATTTGTTTTTACCCTTGCAGCCACGAATTCGTACATGCTCTATTCTATTGGAATAGAACTGTTGTGCAGGGTACTATATGCAAATGTATCATCGAAAATAGTCTGTAACAGGTCCATCAGTCCCTCGCCTCGTCTCTGCTCTATTCGGGTCCCTTGAGGATCATAGAAGTGGTTCTCGTTATGTCACAAGTTAAGTCTTGTCTTTGTCTCTCTTGCGATCTCCAGAATAGGATGAGCGACATGGCCATGACCAAAGGTGTATATCCAATTTGCGCCCCTTCAGAATATGAGGTTTTGATCTTGTGTTGCTACTCAACGAAAGTTATCAGAAGAGAGAGCGACGCAAGCTATGAAAGGATTAGAAAGGATTAGAAAGGGGTTTTATCTTTCCTGCTGCGTGCTGGACGCGATTACACCGAAAAGACCAATGCCCTGCCAGCACAGCACATATCTCGGACCGTTACGGTGGTGAAACTGCATTTGACCCCCCAACCTGCTGTGTAACCACACTCCTTCGCGACTCAACATTCGCAGCCCATTTTACAAATCACGTATCACTGCGGTGCCTGGCGTACCGCAATCAAACTACACTGCCATCAGCCTCATTTCAAGAGCTGGACCACATTGGTAAGCTATTGACGTCTTCGTCGCACTTAAGGAGATAGAATTTGATCTTGGGATACAATTCTTCGAACTAGGCTTCTGCTGATCCCACAGTGTCCCTCATATGACAAACATTACCAAGTTCAAGTATATATTCCCTCAAATAATCCCCAATCTCCAGGAAGTTTTGTCGTCCTAAATACGGACATGGAGACAGATGAATGATTCGACAATCATCTAACCGATGGAGAAATAGCCAAGAGTTCTATTCCAAAATAAGATCCGGAGAATACGTATACTTTCATGCAAACCCCGCTCTGAGGCTTAAGTCACAGCCGCTGGCTGACACGCTGTCACGCAACGTCGGGCGTAGAGGCTCAGCAAAAGATCTGTCGATACTATGGTATTCGCTCACCGAGTTGGTCAACCGCAAGGCGTGGCTTAGAGATTCGTCAAGAAGAGCTGGGGTTGAAAAGCTAGAGCTTTAATTTCTGCTTCAAAGGTGATCGATCTCCTTAGTGCCGATAATTTTCATATGCTAAGTCTGGAGTATCATGGCAGCGCTACGCCTAACCAGGCTCCCGGAAGTCTGAATGCCTTGCTGCAGGTTATCGGGCCAAGAGCAACCAAGGCAGAGCGTTGAATCACCAATAATTTATCGGGATATCAAGATGTAGCTGAGAAAGGTGTCGTTGGAACCCGATGGTTTGAAAATTTATCTCAAATATCATACTACACGATGTGATTTGTTTGCTCGTAGTCGTCAAAGTTGGGCTGTCACAAAGCACCGCGATAATACCACGACCCCAGCCTTTTATAGCAAGACTTGAGGCGAAGGGTCGTACAGGAACTGTGCCGACGCACTCATGGATCGCTTAAATTTATAATGAATCTCAGCCGAATTCATAAATTTATTAATGCACCAACTAAAATTGAGAGCTAACTCCGAATGAAGTCATTCAACATTGCTCAAAATAATCACGTTGACTATTTAAGTAGCAACAATTGACTCCTATGCCCTCCTCAAGAGTTGATATTATTATGCTCTCTCCCTAACCCTGTAAGGGGTTGCTTTTTAAGCGATATAAGCTTTACCTATTTGGGTGCCTTCGGTTCCTTGGCCTATATAAATCCTTATACAAGCCTTGTACAATTACATTAAAGATATACTATACATAATCCTCCTAAGGCGAGAATTCTTGACGTTTCTCCCTCCCTTACAAATTTATATATTCGGAGCATTGGTGATCTTGAAGCGAGTATTTGGCGAGAAGAAGCCTAGCTCATTCTAGCCGTCATTGACCTTTTATTAACGGTCGTGGCCAGCCTAATAGAATATATTAAAGAGCCATGCAAGTTCATAAAGCCTTGTATCCATCCAAGATTCTAGCTTATACCAACAAAGATCCCCCCGATCTTGTCATCATTCCCGATTTCTTTGATGGCGTACCAGCAGATCCATCATGGTATAAGAGGCATGAGAATTTTCATAAAATTCTTCTCCATGTTAGGGTACTTCAAACAAACATTTTTTAAAGATTTGGTGTAATTATGTTGTAGCTCGTTTCAAGCCTTTCCTGGTGATGGATACAAAATGTCTCTTTGTTTTCATGACTTCATTAACGTCGAATTAAATCTATAATTTTCGAGCACGTAAGGCAGCGGTTTAGCTAACCAAATATAGCCTTATAGCTTCATAGAAAGGCGTATCATATCTACACCCTCGGTCCAACAGTAGCCGGTCTCTCTAATCCCAATATTCCTAGCCCAATTAACTTTTCATCGCCTTCCCCCTCTAGTCCAAACCCAACAGGACTACCCGGCACACTAAAAGCCCTACCCTTCCTTGCACTCCTGTCCATATCCACGTCTAGATTCAACTCCATAGCAAGTTTGTTCCTATCAAAAGCATCTTTATTCCTCTCAAGTTGCAGTCTTAAGAATTTCCGACTGGGACTTGTATCAAAGTTTTCAAAATGCTCGGTTTGCTCTTTCGTCATCTCCAATATCTTCTGATTCTTCTCTGGGGATTCCTTGAAATCCTCTGTTGCTTCTTCTTCTTCCTCTTGGAGCTCTACTTCTTTAACGGTTTTTGTTTTCGTTTTTCGTGTACTGGCTTTGAGACTTTTCCTCTTTCTCTTTCTGCTTGTAGTTGACTGAGTGGGGAGGTTAGGTGAAGTGGAAGTCGGCGGAGTGTAATTGATGAATTCTGTTTGGGGCGAGACAATCATTTTTGGATTTGAGTCATTAATATCGGTGTTGAGGTCCATGAAATCGAGATTTGGGAGCGATGGCATGCTGGAGTCTGGTCCAAAGTATGAACTGTGTTGGGATCTGGGACTGGGGATAATTGGGGCACCGACATGTGGTGCGCTTTGCATTGCATATTCTATGGCTCGGAGCTGATCATGATACTCGTCTATGTATGCGAACATCTCCTATATTAACATGTAAGCTTTACCAATACCATTCCTGTAGAGATAGTATTGCAGAGGAGCGGTACGTACATCTTGAGAAGGTGGATCAGGATTTTGGGCGATCTGAGCAAGAGTTTGCTCTAGAGACTGAACTTTGGCTTTAGTAGTTGACATTGAATCAATGAATAAATCGGAATAGTAATGAAACTAAATGACTTACAAGGTTGCGTAGTCTATCTTCTCGGTTGAAGTACGGGCTGGAGTAAGGAGTAAGAGTTGCCATCGCTTAATAGCACTAGAACTCCCAGGCGAAAATGAAGTCCTCGAAAAGTCGCTATATCTTTGCCGATATTTCGTACGAGATTGTTGGATCTCCTTGAAACTCCCTTATTTCACTACTCTGTGCTATTAATTTGTTGTTTGACGATTGAAGTGAGGTTTTACTTGAAAATAGGTCTAACCGCTGGCCACGAAGAGAACTCGGAGACTGATGAAAGATGTTCCCCTTCAGCGCTGTCTCTTTTCGCGCCTCGTCAGTCGTCTTGTTTTTTGGTGATTTCTATAAAATCCTTTTATTCTTTGTTGCTTGATAATGTGACTGCAAATAGGCAATCTTTCTTTGTTCGCTTAACTGAGACAAGGCGATGCTAGCAGCATTTTCTCGATCATGATTCTTTGTACTTGTAACTGTTTGTCTACAAGTTCTCACTACTCTCCTTTTATAGCAAGAATTTATTGCCTGTTTGGGGCCTTATGACGCGTAATCCAAGTTGGAAGATGGGTGATTGACATATTTTGAATCATGGAACTTGAGTCTGTTTGTTATTCACACATATCATGAGGCTTGTGGGTTAGCATGCCTATTAATTTCTAAGGGAATTATGGTGAGGCTTTCTCTTGAATGGAAAACCATAAAACTTCCTAAACTTAAGGTCACAGCTAAAGACTTGACATTCCTAGAGTAACATTATAATCCACAAACGAAAGATCAAAGGAGACTCGTGAGACATGTCTCTTAAATTTAACCCTTTCATGCAACAACGTGCTGGTCGGGATTAGTACTAAACTGCTCCTCTGTATCAACACTCGCCTTTGAAAAAAGTCTCGCGGGAACTTTCCTCAAGAACAAAATATCCAGCTCCTCAAATGTCCTGTCTTTGGTTTCTGGTAATCTGAAATACGCCCACGCCCAGATGGTCGTTATTAAGCTTGCTGTGCCCCAGAAGAAAGCAGTTTTTCCCTTCCAATCCCACTGAGCCGGATTGATCATATATGGCTCCAGAACTCCACCGACAATGTTCCCAACGTAGTATGTCGAACGACCCAAGACAACAGTTTGAGTTCGCAGACGAGTAGCACCAATTTCTGCAACGAGGGTGTATACAATAGGTCCAACCGTCATGGAATAAGACCCTAACCAGACAAGGCAGAGCGCCGCTTGCACATATTTGATTCCATTGCTTTGGGGAACACAGGCAAGAATAGCGACAAGATAAAGGCAGGTTATCAAAATTGTAAACCCTGCAAGGAAAATGGTTCGACGTCCAAATCGAGCGAGGTAGAGCCAGGAAATGCAAGTCCCGACAAAGGCGAGTCCAGTTCCCCCGAGACTTATTCCATACGAAGTGTTTGAATCAATGCCGGCTTGCTCGAAAAAATAAGTTGGTGAATATGCGAAGGCTCCACCGTCGGTAATTTGAGAAAGAAATGCACCACAGGCGATCTCTGTGCGACGGAGGTTTGTGCCTTTGAAACAATCCCAGTAAGAAGTCCCAAGCATTTCTTCCTTCTCAAGCTCGGTCGTGTGTACCATGAGTGCGACCGTTGCTTTGTGGTCCACATTGTCCGCTTTCTGTGATAATCGTCGGAGGGAGTGTTCGGCGTCTTCGAGGCGACCAGCTCGTACAAGCCACCAGGGTGACTCAGGACAGAACCAAGCTGCAATAAACAAGGGGATTGGCTACAATTGAACATCAGTCATTGCTGTAGAGATTATTCTGAGAAGGGGGGTCTTTACCCAAATCCATTGCACAGCAAAAGGAATTCTATAACTCCACTGGGTTTTGTTGTTAACAAGACCCTTGAGAACAGCGGCGGAGAGCAGTTGGCCAGTAGCCCAGCACAAGTTGACGAATGCGGTCAGATAACCACGGAGAGCTAAAGGGCAAACTTCTGCAGCATATGCTGGTCCCTGAGTAGCAAATACACCCCATGGAATACTGCAAAGGAAGGCGCCTATAAGCAAAGCAGTCGTATTCGGAGCGAAGAAAGTAATAAACACGAAAGCTGTCATGAGAACAAGGTTGACCATCATGACCTTTCGGTGCCCATATTTATGTGTGAAGTAGCCATTAGCAAGAGCCCCAATGACGTTTCCCACGGCTTGAATATCGAGAATACCATCGAGAATACCAGCTTGCCATGGACTAGAGAGTTGATAGCCAACTGTGCCTCCGTAATTTTGTCCGTACTTCTCCTGGAACTTCGGATAGGCGAAAAAACTTCCAAAAAGAGTGGTATCATAACCTTCCATAATGATTGAAGCCGAAACTGCAACCGACCAGAATGCTGCTTTACGGTAGGTCTTAATTGCTTGCAAAAAGGTCATGTTATGCTCTGCTACAGTTGCCAGGCGTGCATCTTCGTTGAGCTCCTTGCCGTGTAGACCTTCGTGGAACTCATGGTGTTGAGCTGGGGTTTTTTCAACATCGACATTGTTTTTCACTGAACTGGGAGGTTGGCCTGACCCTGTGTGGGAACCGGGCTCGTTGGAAGGTGTTGAGTCGGCCATGTTAACGATTTCCTGTCAGTAGAGTACCTAAGCAAAGGAGACAAAATCGCAATGGGCCAAACGTCGTCTATATATGAGTCGTTCTTTTTGAAAAATTAAGAAAGAATAGTATCTCAGTGCATTCGCAGGCCATAAGTCGTTCGATCCCATGTCACTGCTCCCTGCCATCCTCGGTCTACAGGGTAAAGCAAACGGAGAAACTGCTGGCTGTTGTTCACTAATTGGTCCAAGATATCGGAAATAAGCGCGAAAAAGGCACAATAAAAGATGACCATAGAGTCCAGAGCATCTCTAGAAATCGAATAGCTAGGTTCATGCACGCCATGTAACCACAAAACGATTTGCAAGTCGCATATGGCGTTCTTAGTGCTTGCGGGGAAACGAAAATCACGAATATTGCGGAGAGGCTATTCGCGGAGAAACTTCCAGCGGTCGCTTCTCGTTTAAATCGTATAGCATTTTTGTGAGACTGCGAGTCGAACGAGGAATATGAGGTCAGATCGTGCTGTAGATAATGTGGTGAATCTGGTGCTTTTTGGGAACTGATTCGTGCGTCTCCTAGATTTGGCTGGGACTGCGGACCGTATATCCTAGAATATATTGACTGTGGCGCAACATCTTCACATGAATAAGTCGTAAATCGTCTCTTCGATGCTAGGACAATGAGATAATTGCATTTCTTTCTCTGCATGCTGATAGTTCAAGCGTGTCAATTCACCTTATCAAAGATACAGTCATGTTGTGGTGGCTGAATTAAAGATAGATAGCACAATTACATTAAATAACCATTGATCAGCTAGACCTGATATTACGACACAAGGAAATAAGTTACTAAAGAATAAAACGCGAGTGCTTTGGCCCAGCCAAGCCCTAATTTGCCAACCCCAGAGCTGACGCCAAGTCCTGTTGTGGACGCACCGCTTGTTGCTGCTGCATCGCTTGTACCACCAGAGCTCGTCCTAGAACAGAAATCAATCAGCAAGATAGATAAGAACGAACATCAAGGACCATCATTACGAATCAACTTTGTTCCCATAAGAGAGGTAGAGTTTCTCTTACTGGGCATATGACTTAATAGAGGGTTCTGTTTCTGTCTGTGGCGCTTCAACAATGTTTACTAAGCAGGTCAAGATGACCGACTCCGTCTGAAGAATATCCAACGCACTGAGTGCATCTGGGGTGGCTGAACCGCAGACAGTATTTATATCGAGACGACTAGTTTCGCCTGGCCCATCGTTTGCAACGGCGTCTAGGGCCAAATTATATGCGAGATTGCTGAACAAGACACCCTCGTGCAAAAAGACTTGATCTCTTAGATTGCTGCAGACGCTTTGGATCTGTGAATGTATTAGGATCTTAGATCTATTTAGGCTTTCTACGAGTGGGGAAAGTGATAGTTTCGGTGAAAGACGTACCTCGTTATTTGTGACACCCACACCTCGAGCATCATTAAATATACCCGACGCACCGGTCCCAAATTGAGGCTGCACAATTTCATCGGTAGCCGAGTAGATGGCAGTGACAGGGACGTAGGCTGAGTCACCGCCGTCAGCTCGTAAGGTTTTGATAAAATCAGAGGAATCAGCCTGCTGTCTTATAGACGCTCCGCATCCAGGTACTATCGAGTTGCAGAGAATTGGCTCGAGAATGCTGCCTTTCAAGTCAGGGCTGATAGCAATAACGTCGCTGACATCCTGACGAGTAGAGGGCCAATATTTCATGGCCCATTGCACGTTGAGAGACCCCTGGGACCAAGTCATGACTGCAATACTTTTGCTTGTTGTTGCGGTTAGATAATTTATCTGTAATATGGTTTAGATCTTCTTGTGTTACAATTCTGAGTGAGTATCAACTTACTCCATACGCAACGAACTCGGAGTTAGATTGGATGTCATCGACGAGGAAGCCAGGAACATTTAGGATGACTGGATCTAGCGGGCTATCGGATTGTTGGAACAGCTTCAACATATTATTCTGATCACGAGTAAGATACGAGTCTTCAGTAAAAGGAGCTTTAAGAGTTCCAGCTACTTACTTGATAAGTTTCGCCACCTAAAGCCCCAGTCCCAGGACACATAAGTATGGGTTGCTTACTTTTATCGGATTGAAACCCTGAAGGTATGTAGAGGGCCCCGCGCAGAGCAGCCTCCGAGTTCGAATATGGTGCATCACCGCTCGATCTCTGAGGATAAATTGATGTTGAAGGGTCGGGATTGGAATTGTTATACCCATTGAGTCCAGCACCCGAACCATCGTCTGTCGCTCGAGATATTCCAAGTGCCTCCAATGGTGCTACCATTGCGCTTGTGAGTGTCTTGTTACCGGAGAATACTTGAGCAAATTCTTGCATAACAAGGTCTTTAGCGCTGTCGCCGAATTGGCCAGTCAAGTTGCTAATCAATGAGCGTTGTTGTAAAACGGCTGGTGACTGTGTTTCTGAGGTCTCCTGATGAGCTAACTCAGAGTTAGACTCTTCGCTAGACGAGATAGTTGTTGAAGCGCTGTCGCCCAGGACCCCATCATAACCAGTTTGTTGCTTGCTAATAGCTACACAACAACAACTTGTAGTAAAGGTGACTGTTAACAAACAAGCGGAAAGTGGAAGCCTCATTCTTATTGTGTAGCAAGTTCAAATTTTGAAAGAAGCTTACGAATGAGTAGTTGCAAGATGTTGTGTAATGAAAAAGATAAGAGTTAGGGCAGGCGATGAGAATTAAAAAGATTGTAAGTGCAATAACAGGGATGTAGCCTTCAACTTTCCAAGCCCTATCAGCAGCCATTTCTCCGCAAGTGACGTTCTAGTGCAGCTTGTCAAGCCAGGTAGAAGGTGCAAAGGTAGCATTTTCTACGCTGCAAAGATGACGGTGAACGAGGAAACGAGAGCCGAATCTATCTCGCATCCAGGGTTCCATGCGAAGCACCAGGTCACTGGTAGAAATAAAGACAACACAGAATACTTAATTGTGTATATCAAAGTGATTATTAGCCAATCATTCTACGCCGGCAGTCTTACTCCTCTCCAATCCTACGGCCTTAGCATACTCGGCATATGAACTAAGCTCTGACATATACTGTGGTGTTTTGAGAGTGGTTACTGTAGCGAGTAGAGATTAAGTGGCCTTGCATTAGGGTGCCAAGGAAGATCACAGCTTTGTTGGTACAGTAACTGAAGTTGTCGTACAGTATCTCCGGAGAGGCACAGTGGCACGAGTGGTATGACTTTGCCGATGCTTTCGTCGCTTAACGTACAAAATTGCGGGGAAAGATTAGTTTAGAGGCTCGGAGTGGCCCGTCATGAGCTTAATAGGACCTGTCTTATTATTCGAGAATCCAGATTTCAAACACATCCTAAAAGGGAAGCCATGCGATGCGATGCAATTCTGTCATTATTTTAAGCTTCAACTCAACCAACCACATTCGATTACAACTTTGATTAATCACCTCTATATGCTCATGCTAGGCTTGGGGCTCTCACCCTTTTTCTTTCGACGTCTGAAAAAAAATGTTTATGGGATGGATTGGGTTCCAATCATTTTTATCGGACGTCGAATAGGACGAACGAGTGACATTCCATGACGCACAGTGGACTATGTCACGAAACTGTGGACGGGAAAGGTATTATTAGACTTATTATAGTAGTATATTGGTACACACGACATACTTCATCGACGTCAGTTGCAGGACAGTTGACCCTTAATATCTCTCCTATTTACCAAATCCGAGGCTGGACAAAAAACATGTGCCACTGGTCACGTAAGTAAACAACTTTCATATAAAACTATATCGAGTAGCAAGCTGCCGAAAGTTTTTGAATCATGGGTTGTGTTGCAAAATATCCTACTCTTTCGCTTCCCAAGAAAGTCTAGTCACTATCCTCTTTTTCAAACACGAAATACACTGATCAACCATGAAGACAACCACGTTATTTGCGATTAGTGCCTTTGCCTCGTTGACATTGAGCTCAACCCCAAGAGACAATGGTATTTTTATCCAGCCTCGAAGGCGTTCTAGGAGCAAACGAAAACTTTGACTACATCGTGGTCGGCGGTGGAACAGGAGGATTGACGATTGCGAAACGTCTCGCCGAGAATCCTGCAGTCACTGTTGCAGTAATAGAGGCAGGCATTGAGTACCAAGTCAGCGACCCGCTTATCGAACAGACTCCGGCCGGCGACGTTACTTTTGTTGGCACATCGGAGACACTGCCAACTGTCGATTGGGGATTCTTTACGCCTCCAGACCCGGCGTCGAATAACATAAAGAGATCGTATGCGAGAGGCAAATGCCTTGGTGGAAGGTATGTGAGTCTTGAATTGACAAGGAATTCAAACTGAATTTGTAGCTCGGCGAGAAATTTTATGATATACCAACGACCCAGTGTTGGCGCTCTAGATCAGTGGGCAAATGTAACTGGAGATTCGTCATACGTACGTTCAACTAATATTCTCAAGTCTGCTGTAATTAATTTAACGTTCAAGTAGACCTTCGATAACTTCCTCCCATACTATAAGAAAAGCACCCAATTTACACCACCCGGTTCTACCCGCGCAGTAAATGCAACAGCCTTGTACAATGCTGATGCTTTTGATGCAAGTGGAGGCCCTCTTCAGGTAAGTATTTATCAAATTAATCAGAAACACGCTAACTCTTATGTTTCCATTCCATAGATCTCGTATCCTAAAATGGCTCAAAGCTTCAGCAGTAGTAGGTACCTCTTTTATTTCTTGATTATGAAGAACGCTAACAGTTCAAGGTTATATGGAAGGAGCATTCAATGAAATCGGTATCGATACCGTGCAGGATTTTAACAGCGGCTCACTTCTCGGATGCCAATACTGCTCCACGACAATCAACCCAAATACTGCGAAACGAGACTCTTCACAAACCTCTTTCCTCGATAGTGCCGGTACGGAAGGATTGACAAACCTCAAGACGTTTACTTTGACAATGGCAAAGAATATTGTCTTTGATGGAAACAAGACAGCCACTGGAGTAGTTGTGGAGTCTCTTGGCACCTCGTATACAATTGCTGCGAACAAAGAAGTTATTCTGTCTGCCGGCGCCTTCCAATCACCTCAATTACTCATGGTCTCCGGAGTCGGTCCAGCCGCTCAACTACAAGCACTTAACATACCTGTTGTGGCGGATCGCCCTGGCGTGGGACAAAATATGCAAGATCACATCTTTTTTGGTCCGGCGTACAGAGTTAACCTATCAACGTTAACGAGGCTTGCTAATGATTATCTTTACACTGCTGAGCAATTCGCTATATACACTGCGTCGTCCACCGGACCTCTTACAAAATAACGTCGCTGACTTTCTCGGTTGGGAGAAAGTCCCCGCGGATTTACGGTCGTCTTTCGATGCACAAGCTGTTTCGGATCTGTCCAAGTTACCTGCCGACTGGCCTGAGGTTGAGTATTTATCTGGGGCAGGATATGTTGGTGACTGGTCTAGTCTCTTTTTTGGACGTTAGTATATCTGTTGTTGAAATCGAGTGTAGAAGCTAACAGTCCACTAGAACCTGATGACGGTTACGAATATGCGACTATTCTTGCAGCACTTGTCGCTCCTCAATCCCGAGGAAACGTCACCATCACGTCTTCAGATACTAATGATCTCCCGATAATCAATACGGCTTATTTGCAGTCAACTACAGATCAACAGGTTGCTGTGGCAGCATATAAACGTGTTCGTCAAGCTTTTGCTAGCAGTTATATGCAGCAGACAGTTCTTGGAGACGAGTACTTCCCTGGCACATCTGTTCAGACCGATGACCAAATTCTTGACGTATGTTATATTTTTATCTCTTATCTTTCATATATTTCTACAAGAGAGAATATCTACTGACAGCACATTAAGACAATCAAGGGAAGCTTACAAACAGTGTGGCATGCAAGCTGTACATGCAAAATGGGAGTTGAGAGTGACGATATGGCAGTGGTAGATAGTCATGCTCGAGTATACGGAGTTTCGGGAGTTAGAGTTGTAGATGCAAGTGCGTTTCCATTCTTGCCGGCAGGTCATCCTCAGAGTAGCGTTTGTAAGTTTACTGCTCCAAGTGTTTATGAAATGGCGTGAGACAATGACTGACAAGTACAGATGCATTGGCGGAAAAGATTGCAGATTTGATCAATAATGGGCAGTAATGATAATGACATGTGTACTTTATGATTGGTGAAAGGAAATTAGGACCGACTAGGAATAGAAGTAAAATATGCAGACTCAATTTTATCTTGTACTATCCGAAATCAGCTTTTATTCTGTATTTGGCTCCATTTTTATCGGTCCAATACGTATCACAAGACAATATAATTAACATATCTGGGTACGTTACCCAAGTCAATAGGTAATCATGGTGGATTACCTCAGTGCAGACTTCGTCGCTTAAGCCCCTTTTTGTCTTTGCCTAAATTTACCTAAGCGAGACCAGTATTGGTTCCGAGACTCTTATTTGGAAGCTCATTCAAAGCCGCACAGCTCTGATTAATTTCACTCCATAGGAGTTTAAAAGCCTAGAATCTGGTAGTTCGTAACTCACTATAAAGTGTGCAAGAATCGCCAGGGTCATCAGAGCGATGCATGCCAGTAATGACACGTGACTAGTACAGTACATAGAACCCCAAGGTACGTGATGACAATAGCTATGTCTGCTTAGTTTGGCTGACGAATCCTCCCGAAAGGCTTTATCACATATATGATTCCCGTATTACTTTCTCTTGCTAGAGGAAACTCAAGTTCGGTTTGAATGATTTGGCTCGATCACGTGAATAACTTCAAAGAGACCCTGAAGCCGCGAAGTGACGTCCTAAAAAGTAAGCCTTGAAAGGGAGATTTGGTTGAAATAATGAAGATATATTGTTACCAAAGGAAACGCGACACTTGAAAAAGCCTTTGTATTATGACTGATTGATCTCTTGCCTGGAGAGTGGCTTAGACTGAAGGAAATATGGTGCCGGGGGCTTGATTACGGTGGCCCAAGAGCTTCGATTCCCCGCCGCAAAGGCTTGTCTGATGAGATGAAGAAGTAGAAACACCTAAACATCCAAGAAACGTGGACAGATATTGTGATGTTCGTGGATCTATCTATCTGTCTACGCCGCAGCTTCTTTCTTCTACACCTTCTCGAAGCGCACCTTCAGCCTCACGCGTCTGCATCTTTTCATGGATCCGTGACGACAACACAGCACTGGCCACTGCAGGTACGAGTACATCGGCATTAGACTCAGCGATTGGAGACGGTCAGCCAATAATTGCACACACGTTGCTCACGGCCAGACCCGGATGCACCATGCATACTAATCAAAGTCCTACCAGGTACGGCCTTGATTCCAGCCACCATGAAGATATAAATTCCTCTGCCTCCCCCTGGCCAGGCGCACGCATTGGTCTTTCTCCAGCCAGCTGTTGCGCAGCCTAGGGATTTCCTTCATTCCCTCGATCCTATTTTCTGGACACGGGCAACTGGTCAAATTTAATAAGTCCCCCAGTCAAGATGGTTGGCTTTATCGCTACATTGGCATTATCGCTCTCAATGTCAATTGGATCTGTGCATGCAGCTATACCTGGTTCCTCGTCATTTGTCGTTCCTTCAGCATTTCCGACCTCGGTCTTCAGCAGTTATTATGTCCGCCCGTCATCGAATGCTGAACCTCAGCCAGCTGTTTATGACCCGGTTCTAAACTCAACCTTTCCATTGAACTTGACCAGCCCAACAACGATTCCCACTGCCGATGAGGACCCCGTATACTATCCACCAGCAATTGCAAATCTGACAAATGCGTCGTCGGAAGCCCTTGTTGCCATCGTGATGGCTGAGATCAAGAGCATCATTGCAGACGAGGGAGGTCTCTCTGGGAACTGCTCCAAGTGCGTTGCAGCTCTGAGTGTGGGCAAGTTTCTAGCTCAGGCCGCGCCATCCTATGTACCTGATGCGATGATTGCGCTCTGCAAGAGCACTGGCTTTGCCACCAATGCCTCCTGTACGACAGCCTATTCGGCAGGAAGTTATGGAGCAATCTGGACTCAAGTGCTGGCCCTTGCTGATGTCACTGGACTTGATGGGAAGTACATCTGCAGTAGTCTAAGCACCAACTTCTGTTCTGTTCCTACCACTTCGCCATTGAACACGACAGGTCTCTTCCCAAAACCCAAGCCAACGAATGCCACAGTTCCCAAGGCAAGCGGAGAGCGCGTCAAGGTTCTGCATTTGTCGGACTTTCATCTTGATCCTAGATATCAGTTTGCTTCTGAAGCCAACTGCTCGTCAAGTTTGTGTTGCAGATACTCATCTACCCTCACAACTCAGGCCGTCTTCCCAGCACCGATTTATGGAGCCTACAAGTAAGTTCATCTATTAAGCAACTTCACTTTGATGTATAGCTAATATCTCCAGGTGTGACACGCCGTACTATCTTGGCCTCGCGGCTCTGCAATCAATCGGTGCCTTAACTGGAACCGGAAATGATACATCTGCTCCAGCATGGACTCTCTATACTGGTGATCTCGTCTCTCACGACGCCCAGAATCAGCTCTCGCGTGCCTACGTCGAGTACGCTGAAGTCAGTGTTTATGAGATGCTCAAGTCCTACATTAGTGGACCGGTTTTCCCTGTCCTTGGAAACCATGACTCTAACCCAGAAGCTATTGACGGACCTCACAGTCTTCCTGGTCCTCTCGGACAGCAATTCAGCTGGAACTATGACCATGTATCATCCCTTTGGCAAAACAACGGCTGGCTCAACGCTTCAGAAGCCGATCAAGCAAAGATTCATTATGCTGCTTATTCAGTGAAGAACCAATATGGATTAAGAATCATTACTCTCAACACCGATTTCTGGTACAAGTCAAATTACCTCAACTTCATCAATACTACCGACCCGGACGTTTCAGGGACTTTCAAGTTCATGATTGACGAATTGCAGGCTGCTGAGGATGCTGGAGAGCGAGTGTGGATTCTTGGTCATGTTCTGAGCGGGTGGGATGGATCCAATCCACTGGCCAATCCAACCGATCTCTTTTATCAGATCATTGATCGTTACTCTCCACACGTTATTGCCAACGTTTTCTGGGGACACACTCATGAAGATCAAGTTATGATCTACTATGCGAACAACGGCACAGTTCGGAACACGAGCACTGCGTTGACGTCGGGGTGGATTGGCCCCAGTGTAACTCCTCTGACAAACCTCAACTCTGGTTACCGTATGTACGAGGTTGATACAGGTGACTTCAATATCTACGAAGCGTACACATTCTACTCAGACGTCAACTCCTTCTCCGCCCTCGACGCCACAGGCCCAACATTTCAATTTGAATATTCGACCAGAGAAGCTTATGGCAATGCGACGAATTGGCCCAGCGATGCACCGTTGAACGCTACATTCTGGCACACTTTGACGGAGGCAATGGAACAAGATCATAGCTTGGTCACCACTTTCAACACCTACCAAGGAAAGAGTAGTGTCAGAAGTCCTAACTGCACCAGTGATGCCTGTGCTGAAGCCAAGATTTGCTACATCAGGAGTGGAAGTGTGGCTTTGGGGAAGCAGTGTCCACAGGGGTGAGTTTGCTTATTCAGATACCGATTTGAAGCTCGAACTAACAAGTTTTAGATTTGCATCTGTTCAAAGCGCTTATACTGGTACCAACTTCTGAGTTATCGAAGGCTAATGATATGAATATTATGAGATAAGTTACGATGTAAAGATGAAGTAATGTAATATCCCAGTCCATCACGTAGATAGATTTTATCTGTGCTGTAGTTGTGGCTTACCAAAAAGATGAACTGGCTATGAGATAGAATCACCAGAACTTAACATTTTGCCTTTGGATAGGTAAGGCAAGCCCGTCGCGTGTTCATCAATGCCTAGCAGCTTCACTCATTCCCTTCTTTCTCTTCGCTTACAGCAAGGTACTTCTGGCAAATGTCTTCGTAGTACGGATCATAGCACCTAGTGATGCTTAACGTCCTATCAAGAACCGGTCATATAATCCTTACTCCCCTTGATCTTTTCCATGATATCTCTCATTTCCTCCAACTCCTTTGCCGCCTCTTAAAGAGTCCTCATAATGCCAAGATGGTCGGTCGCTACTTTTATATCCGGCACCCAATCCAACGTCGGCAACTTCCAATTCTCAATGCTCAATACACTATATATGCCACCCATGACTCGGGAAAGACAATTCCCGCCAGAGCTCGCAACAAGGTCTCTAAGAATTGAAATGCGGGTAAGTTCTTCAACGACTGCGGGGTTAACATCACGTTACTCGGCAAAGCTGCCCACGAAGTGACGTCGGGTAATAGAGCAGAGAGAAGGTGGGGTGGAGCTCCACCACTTGGAGCTCCTTGGTACTGTATATTTTATATATATTTGTATTAATCTCCCTGTTTCCAGACTTTCACTCTAAGGTATTTTCCTCACTCCGTAACTAAAGATGGCCTCAAACACCAAACCCTCAATAGCCTTCATAGGCCTCGGCGCCATGGGTTTCGGCATGGCCACCCACCTAGTCACAGCCGGCTATAACGTAACCGGGTACGATCTCTGGGGACCATCACTCCAGAAATTCATTGCAGCAGGCGGGATTTCATCAACAACACCACGAGAAGCAGCAAATGGGAAACCAATTCTAGTCTTCATGGTTGCAACTGGTGCACAAGCGAACGCAGCACTTTTCGATAAGGAAAATGGAGCGTTGATCGATCTTCCGAGAAATGCTACGATTATCCATTGTAGTACTGCTGCTCCTGAACATGTTCCCGAGATGCGGAAACTACTTGATGAGCAAGGACGACAGGATGTAGAATTAGTAGATGCGCCTGTTTCCGGTGGGACGATCCGAGCCGCGAATGGTACACTTACTATCCTTGCTTCGGGACACGAAAGCTCCCTATCATCCGGTAAACAGGTTCTTGATGAGATGGCAGGTGGGAATTTGTATGTTATTCCTGGTGGTCTTGGGGCTGGCACGAAGGTGAAGATGGTACATCAGGTCTTGGCGGGTATTCATATCACTATGGCTAGTGAGGCGATGGGATTCGCTGCTGCTTTGGGCTTAAATACTAAGGAGACTTTGGAGTATTTAAGTCAGAGTTCTGGTGCTAGTTGGATGTTGGCGAATCGGGGACCGAGGATTTTGGAGGTTGAGCCGGTGGTGGCTAGTGCTTTGAATATTATTACGAAGGATGTGGTGAGTTTTCTTTTTCTAGCCGCTTACTTTACTCTGATTATATATAGCTCGCAAGAAAGCGTGAAGTTGAAGATCATCTAATTGACATAAAATATAGGGAATCGTAACAGTCGCGGGAAGAAAAGAGAAATTCCCACTCTTCCTCTCCTCAGCAACAGAACAAGTCCTCGCAACAGGCGTTCGTTCAAATCTAGGCACAATCGACGACTCCCAACTCGTTCGCGTCTATCTTCCCACAGAACCAGATCTCGTCGCTAAACAAGCAGCATCAACTCAAGGAATCACCGATGCTGATTCGAAGTTGAAACTCAAGCTTGTGGAATCAGTATTAGCGGGTGTACATATGGCTTCTGCGGCTGAAGCTATGAGTTTTGGAGCTAAGGTTGGATTGGATACTCCGACACTTTTTGAGATTATTAAGGGTGCTGCGGGTGCTAGTGCTATGTTTGTTACTAGGGTTCCGTTGTTATTGAGTGGTGAGTGGGAGGCGAAGAGTGGTGGGTTGACGATTGGGAATCATATGGAGCAATTGGTAAGTTCTACCTTCATGTTGCATTGTTGAAAATGCGTTCCTCTTTAAGAGTGTTGGCTAATATTTTATATAGAAAACTGCAATCGATGAAGCAGCAAAGATTAAATATCCTCTCCATCTCGCTGCTACAGCATTACAGCTTTTCGAACTCGCGGCCCTCGGGGGCTTAGAAGATGATCCGGATGTCTCGCTCGTAAGACTTTGGGATTCAAGTGTTAAGGTCTTCTTTGAGCGATCGAGTATTTAGAAAAGGAATGGCATTGTATATTTGAATTAAACACGAATAGAGTGTATTTGTCAATATTCACTAACTCAAGCTATTTGTCTCACTATTATGGCTCTTATACCTTTAAATTCTCTCCCACTGCTTTCCACTTCGTTCTTGTAACGCAAAATCAACATGTTATTCTTTGATTCAATGCGAGGTGTCTTCCCCAGCTTATCGTCAGTCCGTAGCCACTTCTCAGTTCTAATGTTCCATCGTTCAATGGACCTGCTCACATTCTATGTGGAAACTCTGATTAATTCATACGTTATTCGGTAGCGAACAGAGGATTTGTTGTCAAGTTAGTAACTGTTGTCATTGTTCTTATTTGGACTTGACTTTTATGTAAAGATTCTTAGCTATTTCAAAGAAGATGGCATATAGTATCCTCTCTATACTTTGATAGATCTGCTGTGCGCTACTTACAGGTTTGGCGAGGCCATTGTCTAGTTAAGCTTCTGTAGCTTCTTCGTGCTCGTTGGCCACCATTATTTCTGCCTTTTCATGTTGATTCTTACGCTAGAGTATACACGCCCTATCAAAGTCGTCAAAACGCCAATTCGAAAGATAACAAGTAAATAATCTTCCCACAACGCCCATCTCCTATTTTCGACTCCCAAATATCAACTTATACATTCTCCACCAACTCAACCGCAGGAGTTTTATCATCCCGAAAAGCCTGATCCAAAGTAACGTCCTCCCCAGCGTTCCTACGTTTCCATAACTGGTTCGCTTTCTTCACAGGACCCAAGTCCTTATCCATGAAACAAAGATCAATTGACTCAAGACTCAACCCTGCAGTCTCGGGAAAGAGGAAGTAGACCATTGGCACGAATGCAAGGTTGAATGCTGCGAATATTATATATGTTCGCCATCCGATGTTACTGATTGAGATTGGGACAATCTCTACGACTACAAATGATGAGAGCCAGAGGCATGCTGTGGCGAGACCTTCTCCCTTTGCGCGATGTGCTAGAGGCATGATTTCTGGGCCGTAGACCTTGATATAATCATTAGTAACTATCCGACGCTACAACAGTTGATTGAACAATTCGAGAGAAGAGAAGTGTCGACTTACCCAGATACCCCCCATGAAACCCCAAGTATAGAAGCTTTGGTAAAGAAATATCATCACTGCTGCTACTATACCTGACGTTGGAGTGTCGACAGCCACCATGGCTGCTAAGATGGACATGATGACGGCCATTCCAGTGGCAGTAACCATGAAAGAAATACGACGACCGAGCTTCTCAATTGTGTACCAGGTTCCGAAGGAGGAAATTAGAAACCAAAGTTGAAGAAACCCAGACAAAAGTAGTGCTGTTTGGTATGAAAGACCAACAGTGTTTTCGAAACTATGTGGGCGTACCCGTTAGCGAAGCTCAAGATATACCAATAAGCAGAGAGAGATCTGGGGTACTTACATCTCGGTAGTGTAGTAGCTAACTGGCGTGCTGCCACTCCACGCTTGACATGAATTAAGCAAGCAAGCTAAAAAGACGCGTCGTCTTGAGCCCACCTGATCCTTTTTAAAGAGCTCTGACCACCCTGACTGATGACTTTCTAAAGCGATAGCTTCACTGATCTCAGTGACCGTCTTATTGAGGAGTTCTTCGTCAACGACACCCTTGTGTGTTGCTAGAAGGCGCAAGACCTGGATAGCCTCTTCTCTGTATTCGTGCTGAAACAGCCATCGAGGAGCTATAAATTTAGTCAGAAGGCGTATAAGAAAGATTTCGCAAGTCCAAAGTATACTCACACTCGGGCATAAAAGAGAGCATGACAGTTGTGAGGATAGCAAGAACGGATTGGAAGGCAAATGGGAATCGCCATGAAACGCTCGATGCTAAGTTGGCCATCCCATAGTCAAGCCAATATGCGATCAACTATCGAAGATCATTAACACACCACTCTTATAGCAATAAGGAAAGACCTTTTTTCACCTGTCCAAGAATAAGAAAACTCAGGGCAGAAGCGACCAGTAGCCCTCGGATGTTACTTGGTGAGACTTCTGACTGCCAAACGATAACATTACTGACGATAAGGCCCAGTCCGACCCCGGCAACAATTCGACCAACAATCAACTGCCCAACGACGTAACTAGAGGCTTGCAGAATAGCACCAATGGTGAGAGTTGCCGACCCAAAATAAGCGATTGTTTTTCGTCCCCAACGTCCATTACTAGCAGCTGTGAACATGCACCCAATGAATGCCCCGATGATAAATAAAGATGTGACGACACCTTGCATTGTAGAGTCGAGATGGAATAGTGATTGAAAGTTTGGAGATGTTTCGAGGCCACCGATAACACCATCGTCGTACCCTGATTACTGTCAACATGAAATAATTCACCCAACACTCTTTTTTAGAACTAACCAAACAGAATAAACCCCATGCCTGCTGAACAAGTAATACCAGCCAATAGGCCATTGCCTTTGAGCCCTAAATGAGGCATATTGACGGGATCGAAATTGCGAATGTAGTTGAGGATGAAATGATGAGCAACAATCTTAGGAAAGAAAACAATGATACGAAACACCTAATGATTGAGAGCAACAGAGACTACGACAGATATATAAAAAAGAAACTCAGGGTTTTCTATCCAGCATAACTTGTGCCCCCAATCGTCTCCAGATTTCCCCACATCATCAAACGGCTCTAATTTTGGGGGTATGAACACATTATGGTACTATAGTAATTTCCCCGCATTTGGGGGATCGACCTTCCTTCTCACCGCTGTATAACAATACTATTCTACTTACTCCGTTCTCTTTACTTACTACGATACTCGCGATAAGTCGCAGATAGCAGTCAATGCCAACAATAATATCTGCTTAGTGTATACCTCGTTTCTACCATGTTTGCATTGGAAGGGTTCTACTATATATACTTAGCTGGAAAACTATCGGAAAGACCCCAAGTGCCCCCACTGTAGCATCTCCACGAAAACGGAGAGTACCCCACGTATGCTAACGACGAAAAGAGTACAATTCAATGGCTTAAGCGAGCACACGGCCTTGTGGAATTACAAGAGAAGCTTCATGGACAGGGGTGGAAGCATACCAGAGGCGTGAACCATACAAAGCGCGTGTATGCATAACATCCTTTTCCCACTAGTACTTCATACCGCTTATGACTAAGTGTTACGGAGTTAGCCTTAACTTCCCCCGTGCTTTGAACTCGTATGATATGATGGAAATGCTAATCCTTTCGGTGGCGGTATAAGAGTTACAAACATTGACGTCGGTCTTTCCTCTTGTTTTTATATGAAGTCAATTAACCTTCGATATACATTCCTACATCCACTTACTTCAACACAGTGGTCTCTATGGATGAGTTACGGCACGTTAAATTCCAGATGATAAACCTGGGCTGAATACATATTTCCCAAACAATAAACGATACACAACTGATAGCGACTCTCTCCCACATTGGTGGTCACTCAATTCCAAAATTCTACTTAATGAAGGGTCTAAATCGTTCAAATTTTTTAAAAAAAAGGAGCTATTACAGCTTATGCATAGTTTCCAACAGAAGCAAAGCGCATTCTATTCTACCTCTACTTCTTACTACTTAATTAATACCCACTATACAACGTACAATTCCAGTATACTTTTCAGAGTTCTAAATCCCTATCTATTAACAGAATAGATACATTTACTACACTACCCTCTCCTCAATTAAAATTCCCCATTCGACTTTTCCATCTCTATGTTCTTTCTCTACACAAGTTGAACTATCATACATACGATATGCTTTAGAACCCAGTACTTCTCCCCTAGGTACTACCAATGCTATAACTGCGCTCTATACGTGCACTAGGAGCCGCAATATGCAACGCTGCTTAGGCGAGAGACTGGGTTTTTTTTGGGCTGTTTGCGACGGCGAATACAAGCGTTAGTTGTTATTGTGCGTACTGCTGTCATTGGTTATTTCTATATATTCACAACTGCCTCATAACTTTGAGATTGTAGTATAGATATAAGAGATTTAGACTATACTTTGGTTATATAATAGTGTGAAAAAGTTGTAGTAGAAAATGGCTCTATATTAAGGAAAGTACGAAGTAATTCTAAAACTACGGAAATGTACTACTACTACCTAAGAATGGAAAGTTAAATACATCAATCTTAATTACTAAGGATATTAGTTACCTGGGTAGAATTCATCTAGTTCCATGTTCCCTGGTTTTAGTTTTACTAAGATATTTACTTTATAAGCACTCTGTTAAATTCTAACCAATAATCTGTATTTTTAGAGCTCTAGAGGAGTGTAGATTTTCAGTTAACTGGTGGGAAAGTGAGCTAGCTGTATAGGTTGTCCAAACAGGAATGATCATTGTGTTAAACAACTGATCTTTACCAGTGGGGTTGTTGAACATGTGTATGTGAACGCCAGGGATATGCAACGCCATTTAATGCCCATACATCCCATCCCATCCCAACCGTGTGTTATCCCTTTAAACCTTCTCATCAACATCTCTACTCACCCTCAACTTCTCATCCCTTCTTCTCCTCATCTCTCTAATCTCCTCTTCCTCCTTTAGCCTCCTCTCCTTCAAAAATCTACAAAACTGACTCCTCTCCCTCAGCAAATCCCCTTTCCACAAAAACAGAAATGGAACCGCACACATTAGTAGACTCAAAAATCCTAATAGTGAACTAGCCCACGCAACGCCAAGTCGATTATACATGGGCGTAGCTGCAAATGGGAGGACAGCACCTGCTAGACTGCGACAACAGCTTGATGCGGCCATGGATGAAGCGGCGAAGATTTCGTACGCGTCGGTTAGGTAGTTGAGGAGGGCCATGAAAATGAGGACGAATCCCATTCCGAATGGGATTCCTGCTAACATGGGAACATAGAAGGGAATATTTTCTCGTGCTGTCCATCCTATCCAGAAAAGGCTAATCACGTATAAAGGTCCACCGATGCAAGCAAGAGGAAGACGACGAGATTCTTCTTTTTGTGTCCATGGCCTGTTTAGACTTTGAGCTTTGAATAGCACGTTATCATAGTAGAGAAAGATTCCTGTTGAGAGGAATGCTCCAAGTCCGATAGGTAGGAACATTAAGCCTGATACTCCCGCACTCTGGCCGTATACACCTTGGAAAATGATGGGGTACGCTTCAAAATACATGTAGAAAATTGCATACGCCAAACTGAGATATAAGCAGGTCGCTAAGACGATAAACTCAAAACAAATCATGCGTAGAGGACGTGTGAGAGTGACGGTGGCCATTTGCTTAAAACCTTTCTTTTCAAGCTCAATGGGCGCAAAGATATTTTGGTTGCCAGTAGATTTACGTAGCTTCGCAGCACGTTGCTTAAGTAGAGCAGGGCCATATGTCTCTGGAAGGCAGAGGAGAGGAGGCCAGGCAGCTCCGGCTATTATGAGGCCTATCCAAAAGGTCCATCGCCACCCTAGAACGGGTGACGTAAATCCAGATATCAGGGGCGCGATAAGGGGACCGATACAAGTTCCCTGGAGAGTATAGTTAAAGAAAGAAACCAGTAAGGGACACTATTCAACGTACCCCTATGAAAACTGCCATGGACCGGCCCCTTGTTCTTGGATTATTGTAGATATCCGCGTATACACCTCCAATGACAGCAATTGGACTGCTAGCCATGACGCCACAGAGCAGCCTGAAGACCAAAAATGCAGCCCACGTGGGAGCCAATGCACAAGCCATCGTGAAAACTGTATAACCGAAAAATGACAATTTCATAATGATAGCCCTTCCAAATTGTTCTGAAAGTGGTCCAAAAAGCAAGGGTCCAAGAACATAGCCAACCAGATACATCGAAATAGGTAGGACTTCTTGTGATGCTGACTCGACATGAAAGTATGGAACAATTTCAGAGAGAGTGCGTTGGAAGGCAAGGCAGAGCCCATCGTACTGTTTAGTACGACTGCCATGCCAATGAAAACTATGAAAGCTTTCCTTGTCTTGATACCAAGGAGTCAGTGCTACGATATCCAAGGATAAAGATTCCATGCCTGTTCGCAAGAACTCACCGAGGAAAAGTTGTATGGATTTTCCGGATCGTCATCTTCCCAATGAATGATCTTCTTGTCCGAGACACTAGATTCTCTTGAATTTGGTAGAGTGGATATTTTGTTGTCATCTGCTTCTAGTTGATAGCGAGCCGTTGCATCAGCTTCGTCTATTCCTGATATGATTCGCGACAATCCGCTCTCATGGCCTATGTTTATTTATCAGCTTTCGTATGCAAAATATTGCAAGCAACTGAGGAATTTTACGGATTGGCTCCGGGGGTGTGATAAGTCCTGCATTACTTGATTCTCTCTGTCGTGTCGATTCGGTGTTTTTGTCATCTAGAGTCATCGTTCACAAGCACAAAGGAAATAGAGTACTTGTACTTGTGCTTGGTGCCATTGATGTACAGCGCAATATCACGAATGTAGAAGAAATTTATAGCATGATGGACAGCGACAAGGCTTAAGAAGCTGCTCCCACACGCCCCACTAACTCCGATCTTGTTGTTAGTGGTCGATTTATCCCCGCAACCGAACAGAGCCTGGAGATCTCCCTTCAAAATGAGTACCTCCTATTGGACATCACACTTCTGACGACATGCGCGATGCCGGTTTGCCGTGTGAAGGCCGCCTTCGAGCTTGCAGATGTCGATGTCCTCATGATGAGCCTTAATAATGATTGGCGACTTGGAAAGTGTCATTGGTCCATTGCGTATAGGGCTATCTGCGGCATTAGAACCCGCACAAGAAATATAATATATCAGTTAGCTCGTTGATTTTTTCGCATCAAAAAAGCCATTCACGCCGCAAAGCGCCCGCTCACGAAAATATATCTGTACAGCTGGCGCTGGGGTGACAAGCATGCTGGCATGTCTTCTGCGCCCTTTGTGTAATCGGCACTGGTGTATATGGTATCTGGACAGCTGGATCCACGAAACAACGGTGAACGATGGGTATATTTTTGACTTGCGACTCCTGGTAATATTATGTCTCGAGGTTGATACTCCTCCCGAATCTCGCATACAGCTCGACCTTCAATTGGCTCATCTCTTCCCTGATTGTACCCAGCTTCTCCTCCAGTTCCCCAACAGACTCCTCTATCTTCTCGGTGTTTGTCGAAAGCATCTCTTGGACTTCAGGCAGAGGCAGGGAGATAAACGAATCGCCGATCTTGTATCTGTTGAATAGTCAGTAAGCGTGGTGCATGAGCAAGGTGATTGATTCATCAACTTACGGAACCAAATCATCTTCGTCTGCAAGCTCCAGCTCACCAGAAACCTCCTCCAGATCTTCTTTCTCCTTCTGCACAAATTATCAGATCCTGCGTTGTATGATTTATGGATATTACCAACATTCTTTGACTTCAGCTCCTCTTCGAGAGCCAATTCTCGCTGATGTAGACGACTAAACTTGTTAATCTTGTCCTGGTCTTCTCTGCGAACCTCCGTCTCATCGCCCCCGGCCGCAGCCTCATCTTCTTTAGTGAGCTATATGGTACGTTGTCAGCGAATATATCACAAGTCGGTGAAAGATATTAGCATACCATACGACGTTGCATGATGAGGTGGTGTAGTTCTGGGCGTCGCGTTGTTGAATTTGAATTTGAAGCTTCGCGGATAGTACCCCGCGAAAGCTTACCATCACGTGATTTGGAGCTTGGCCTGCGCCCAATCTTTCTTGTCCCCGTTTCTCCTTGGTGCTTCAACCTCACACAGCTAAGTCATAGGTACACCATTGTCAAACACGGTTGAGAACAATTGATATACATGTATTCAGTATATCATGTTCATATGTTGGAACACTCTCATTATTGGCATTACAAACCCTTGTTGGCCCCAAAGGCAGATGTGACCCCATCAGCTGTCTCATTTCCGGCACAATTGTTGAAGGCTCGGTCTCTACAGAGTATATCTTCAATCAAAGCCAGGGAAACTTTGATCTCTTTGCATAGCTAGTAGTGCTCAGGGAATTCTTGCAAGTGCAGGCGGGTTGTCATTGACAACTACTGGCAGCTACGATTGGGGAGCACCATTTATTGGTGTGCTCTGTCTAGCTCGCTGCTACACCGTAATCTTGTTATACACTTTTACTCTACCTATACACTCTTTCACTGGCCTATCTCTGACCATCAGACCAGATCTGGCATGTTTTTTGCCGATTGCTTGGCCGTCTTACATCCTACTTGATTGGACAAAGCTGCTCTTCAATATACCCCTCCCATACGCAAGACCACCAGGCATAAGCAAGGGTCGCTATCGCTTTACATTTCCTTATCGTTCAAACATGGAATACTCCTGCATCCCATTACAAATGGCCAATGAACATCCAATTGAACGCTGCACAGACATGGGGAGCTGATAGTATGACGGGACCTCCGAATTACGAAAAAGTATTCTTATTTCTGACTCTTCCCAACCTCTACCTAGGCAGGTTGTGAATCCAAACCTCTCATATAGTGCTACTATATCTTAAGGCTCGCAATACAGCCTGTTGTTTACTTGCGCTGATCAGAATTGAGCCACGATGGCAGAAACACCAATGGCCGTCCACACCGGGGCACACTTGCACCCAGGCCTTGAACAGACTGTCAGCAAACGATCGGGTCATAATGTTCCACCCGCTGAATTATTAGCAGACGAAGCGGATGCCGAGCCGAGCTCTTGGGTGAGTACAAGGCACTTTGCTTCTTTTTATATCGTTTTCTAATATCCTCAGCCAAACTGGGATACAAGCAAGAGCTTCGCCGCAATTTCACTCTGATCGAAGTCTTTGGCATTGCTTTCAGTATCATGGGCCTCCTCCCTTCAATAGCATCCACTCTATCCTTTTCTATTCCCGCAGGACCAGTTGGCATGGTTTGGGGCTGGTTTGTTGCTAGTGCCTTTATATTTATCGTCAGTATGGCTATGGCCGACCTTGGATCTGCTATGCCAACATCTGGTGGTCTTTATTGGTGGTAGGTATTGACCGAAAGAATTTAGGTAAGTAAGGATGGCTAAGTTTTACCAATAGGACTCATTATTTTGCGTCACCCAAAACACGAAATGCCTTGAGTTTCTTGGTCGGATACTCGAATACATTAGGTATGTTTAGCTACCTGCGCTGAAGACTGCTTACTGCCATATTTCCTTGGATGCCCTTTTTCGCTTCATCGATTAACCATTTTATATTAGGTTTGGTTGGCGGACTCTGCAGTATTGATTACGGATTCGCGTTGATGTTCTGTGCTGTGTAAGTGCTCTCTCTCCTGTCGTTTGAGCACATCTTTCTAACCAACTTTACAGCATCGTCGTTGCGCGTGATGGAAATTGGAGTCCTTCAAATGGTATCGTTTATTCAGTCTTTCTAGCAGCATGCGTCCTCTGCCATGGTATCCTCGCTTCCACACTCTCGAAAATTATGGGCAAGTTACAGACCGTTTTCGTGGTCATGAATCTAATCCTCATTCTTGCAACTATAATCGCTCTTCCAGTTGGCAAAAGACTCTCATCTGAACGAAATGATGCTTCATATATCTTCGGCCATACTGAGAATCTCACAACTTGGCCTACGGGATGGGCATTCATGTTAAGTTGGCTTAGCCCAATCTGGACGATCGGCGGCTTCGATAGTTGCGTTCACATGAGTGAAGAAGCTGCCAATGCGGCTAAAGCAGTACCGTATGGGATAATGATGAGCGTAGGCTCCTGTTGGATCCTCGGCTTCATCATTCTAATAGTGATCGCTTCCTGCATCAACCCTGATCTTGAAGCCGTACTTGGGTCTTCCTTTGGTCAACCAATGGCTCAAATTTATTATGACGCTGTTGGTAAGAAAGGAACACTTGGCCTCATGTCCTTGCTTTTCATCGTTCAATTCCTGATGGGTCTCTCAATTCTCGTTGCAGCTTCAAGACAGTCCTGGGCATTCTCCCGCGATGGGGCTCTTCCTTTCTCTCTCTTTCTTCCGACCTATCTCTAAGAGATTTGGATATATCCCACTCCGCGCAGTATGGGGTTGTGTCTTCCTTGCTGCAATCCTCGGTCTACTGTGTCTCATAGCACCAGCAGCCGCCTCAGCTCTATTCTCCCTAGCCGTAGCTGGAAACAATCTCGCATGGGGAACGCCTATCTTCTGCCGTATAGTCTGGGGTCAACACAAATTTACTCCGGGACCGTTCCACACTGGAAGGTTCTCAATACCCATCGCATGGATGGCAATAATCTTCCTCATCTTCGGTATAGTCCTTGCAATGTTTCCATCCAGTGGACCTAATCCAACACCCGAGAGCATGAATTATACTGTTGTTATCAATTGTGCTGTTTGGGGTGGTGCTTTGGCATATTATTTCATCGATGCGAGGAAGTGGTTTACGGGCCCCAAGATGACTATTGATGTTGCGGGCATGAGTGAGGAACAGCAGGTGGTTCTTGCTGATGAAGGTCTTGATATTCCAGGATTAGAAGCGACAGGGGCAAAGGGTGAGAATAAGGAGATCCAGGTTGGAAATGGGACGGATTCCACCTAGTTTGGTTGGAAATTACTAGGTTTCTAACCAATGGCTATTGCTTTTTCAACATACAATCGCACTTGATTACTATATAGGTAGCTATTCTATAGTTTACAGTTCTAGAAGACTATTTAAATGATCAAAATAGCAGTCACAGATAACTACAAAGTCTCGTGTGCTTTGCATAGCCGATTGATTTTGTGTAAAAGCTAGCTTACTTGGCTTGCTACGGCAGATGCTTGTGTATTTAGTACAAGTTATATATATTATCTTCATACAATTTCCTTAATAGCATTCCGTATCACCTACTTACCAAGCCTCTAACCCTCCCAAACACCCACGCGACCTGGGCTCCTTACCCTCCCTCTAAAGCCCGTACTTCAACCATAGATACTGCCCAAGTACCGCAATGCACGGTCTCATCTCCGTCTTGGCCTTCGGCAGATTAGACTTATTCGAACAAAATGCTTGGCCATAGGACATATTTAAGCTTATTGATTTGTTGAACACACAAGCGAGCATACCTTACTTAGCATGGGGAAAGCTTTCGTATATGCAACACAAATCTATTTTCCTTGGTCTGTCTGCGATGGAACTGCAGTTGCTTGTTGCGAGAAAGGAAGTTGATTCTTATCTACTGAAGATGCGTGACATGTTATCGTGAACGCCAAGCTGTCGTCGGCATAGAGATGCAGATGCCAATATTATCGATTACAGCAATACAGCTATACAGGTGGCTCTGAGTATTTAATTGGCGGTTAGAGGCTTTATTTCGAATTACTAATACTTCTGAGATCAATATTTGCTATCGCTATAGGTCAGTGAGTGCCAGTTGCGTGATCGTAGTGTTCGGTCATCGCCATCTTCCAGATCTTGGCTGCTTGGCAAGTATATAAGAGGATCGCGTTCCCTGATTCTTGGGCATTGCTTGGTCTTTTAAGCACTATCAACGGGCGCTTAAGTCAGTCTATCTTGCCAAGTTACGAACCTTATAACCTTATAATTCTTCCTTCCTATTTCTATCTCGCCAAGTTGTTCTTGATCGTGCATGGTTGTTTAGTGTCTTATGTGTTTCTTGAGTACTTCCTTTTTCGCTAATCTTCTGTCTCCTCAAGTGAAATGTGGGGAGTTACCACTATAATGACTTTTTTGTTCTGTTGCATCTAGTCATGTCTTCTCTGTGGTCTTTTTATCTAGAAACTGTGAACTTCCTAATCTGTGGTCACTGCTCCGTCTTCATGATTCTTGGGCTTTCTTGTGTAATATCGCGTTGCGATTGCAATTATTGCAATCAGTTCCAATACCCAAGAGATGTCTTTGATCTCTGAAGATACAGCCCTCAAGAAGAAATATAAATAGTAGAAACATACCACCATGGATTTGAGAACACCACCACCTACTTCCCTTCATTCATCCAGAATATCCCACTATCGTTTAGTTGCCCACCATGGTTTCACTCAAGAGCTTCATTGTCTGGACAGCAGCAGTGCTTCCATTTGCACTTGCTCTCCCAGCTTCGCATCCAGGACTATTAAAGATCCGAACGATGGACAAGCGGGCTGAAATTGTCCCTAATCGTTACATCGTCGTCTTCGAACCATCAGTCAACGCTTCCATAGTCGAAGCTCACGAAGCTACGATCTCTACTCTCCGTAGGCGCCAAGATAGTACCGCTGACATTGGTAACACTTATGATGTTGCTGATTTCAAGGGTTATTCCATCACTGCCGATGAGACCACCATTGCCGACATTGCTGCTTCTCCGGAGGTAAACTCCATAATAGTATCGCTTATCCATTGATTATCTAACATATTTATATATAGGTTGCCTTCGTAGAACCAGATCAAATCATGAGATCTTCTACCTTGACCACTCAAAGTGCTTCAACTTGGGGCTTAGGTCGTATCTCTCATCGTGCACCAGGTACCACCAGCTATATCTACGACAGTAGTACTGGAGCTGGAACACGTGTTTACGTTGTTGATACTGGAATCCGAACTACACACAATGTAAGTATTTCCAGACCACATCACGATCTGTATCAAAGAGGCTGTGGATCACTTAGTTCGTGAAATTTGGTCGGTCCAGTTGATGTGCAGTCAACAACTCGACTTGCGTAACTGAACATTAGACAAAAACATTTCACAGAACCAAGTGGTCCATAAAGTCATTACTCACATCCAAATCCAACATACTAATATGTAACAGCAATTCGGTGGCCGAGCAATTTCAGGTGCAAATTTCGTTACCGGCGAAAGTGTAAGTCAACCTCTTGATCACAAAGCCTAAATACCACAAGACTAAGATGCGAAACAGGCGACGGATTTATTTGGTCATGGGACTCACTGCGCAGGAACCGTCGGTGGTTCCACCTACGGAGTTGCCAAAGCCGCGACTCTAGTCAGTGTCAAAGTTCTCGACTCAACAGGAGGCGGATACAACTCCGATGTAATCGCCGGGATGAATTGGGGTAATTCCTCTCTCTAAATCCTTCTTCTTCTTTAGCCATTTACTAACAAATATCCAAGCCGTTTCCAACGCTGCTTCTCTCGGTTTAACCGCAAAAAGCGTTATGTCCATGTCACTTGGAGGTCCCTACTCCGCTGCTACCAATAACGCCGCCAATGCCGTCTACAACGCTGGAATGACTCTCGTCGTCGCAGCTGGTAACGAAGACCAACTTGCAAGTAATGTATCACCTGCTTCTGCTGCAAATGCTATTACAGTCGGAGCCATTGGAACAAATGATGCACGATCTGTCTGGGTTTGTGATCAACCTTGCGCTTCTAACTATGGTTCTGCTGTGGATATCTTCGCTCCGGGTACTAATGTACTGAGTGCTGGTATTTCAAGCGATTCGGCTACTGCTACCGAATCTGGGACTTCTATGGGTCAGTCAATTTCCTCTTTGGCTAGGCTATGTATCTTTTTGTTAGGAAAGTTTTACTAATTATGGTGGACAGCTGCTCCACATGTTGCCGGCCTTGCAGCAGCATATCTTATTGCTCTTGAAGGGCTCACTACTCCTGCTGCTGTCACTGCCAGAATAAAGGCTCTCGCAACTACTGGTCGTGTCACTGATCTTCAGGGAAGCCCGAATTTGCTTGCTTACAATGGAAACGGTGCTTAATCGTCTTATGAAGCAATATTTTTTTTACGAATGCGATGGTGAATTGTTTGGCTGGGAGGTGAGGAACTAGTCTTGTGGTTTAAGTCGATGGTATAGATGAAGTTATTTATGACACAGAGTTCGCATAAGTAGTGCTATTTCTATGCAATAATTGTCAAAGCTAAATGAGCAGAATTAATGGTGTTAACTTGCTGGGGTTAAGGTTTATGACGATGAACTTACGATCCACTTGAAGCAAGACAATTATGCAAGTAAACTCACTTGATAGAAACAACTTTTTTTTGTTCAACCTCAAGTGTCTCAAATTTTGACCAACTTTCCTAGCTTAAGCAGTTCACTTACTGAGGGTAGTTTAATTCTTCCCATTATGTTAGTATTTTTCGAGAAGAAACCTGTGAAACCGAGCCCTTCATGAATTCCCGGGCGCAATTCCTTGTCATCGTCCTCATAAGACAACCAGTCGAAAAGTATATCAAAATTCCCTGTCACCCCGTCCATCATCAAATCAACCCTACATAACTACCGATTTTGATCCTCACCCAGCATTTAAAAAACAAGGTATGCTTAAATCCTAAAGCTTATCCTTCAATATCCTTGATTCCAGAACAGCTTAATTGTACAGTTTTAATAATTTTTATTCTGCGAAGTCAAGCCGTCGGTATGTATATCCGAAGGGTGAAGTCCGGAAGGATTCTTGAAATATACTTTTTCATCAGATCAGATCTTCAACCCCAAATCCAGCCCTATGGTAACAGTGGTTTTTTTTGCCTGAGCAAATTCCGAAGATATTCCTTCAGATGCTTGCTTACTGCAAGGAATCTTCTTAGCGAGCGATTACCGAGCCAAGACAAGTTGTGAATAGGGGGGACATTCGGTTATGGTATGTGAAACTCTAAAAATTTCTACCGTAGGTGCCTCCGTGCTGACACTACTAGATATTAGCAAGATCACGTGGTTTGAGCATTATATCAATATGTAAACGTCTTGATGTAGTGAAAAAGTGGCGTTCGTGGAGACGCTCTCATTCTATTCAAGAGAAGTGCGTAGAAGTCAATTTGCCGCAGTACTCAAGCTTGCAGCTGACCAGTTCAGCCTCCTACCCTTGAAGATGAAGACGCCAGAAAACAAAACACATTACACCAACTCATTTGGTAATGGTCTATAACTTCGAGCAAGAAACGTTTGAGATGCTACCAAGAAAGAACTGTGTGGCAGATTGGTCTGGTACAAGTAGAACACATACATATGTCCCCACTCATCTCTTACGGAGGGAGGGTGGGTTTTAGGTGTCATAGCTCGATCGATTGATTGATTAATCGATCAGTCAGCTATGAAATCGAACCATTCCTGATCACAAAAAGTTGTGAGACACTTGCTTGATTAGACCATAGAAATTTCAGATTCCTAGTTGCTGTGCTGTGCTGTGCTGTTTCCTGACTGTTTGTTTATTATACAAGGTATATTAGTTTCCCGTCCCCCTTAAGTGAATTCAATACAGATAGATTTACGCCCTGCCGGAAAATAAATAAAAAGAAAACTGCTTTTGTAATGAACTTAATATATACAGGGATAATGAATTATGTTAGTCAACCGGTGGTATTGACAACAGTAGTCTTCATGATCCCATGTTGTCTCCAAGACGGACCCTCCTCATCACTGCTCACATCGGCCAGTTTGCTCTCGCTGTTATTCCATCCGGGTTCCTTCGATAGTGGTCCAGCTGGTTCCGCTCTCACTCGACTTGAAATATCATGTTTGCCATCTTGTCTCTCTAGGTCAATATCTCCCTCGCTTCCAATTACAGTCGTGACTCCACGGCTCTTTCCGATATCATTTCTCAGACCAAATTCTTCGATGCCTCCTCTGTCTTTGCTACGGATGTAACCGTTCTTTGAGGGACCGTCGGATTTTGGCCAGTTGCTTGATCCTCCACGCGATGAGGTGTCGCCCATGAGTTTGCTTTTGGAGATCCACGTTCTGACAAGAGGACGAAGGGTTGCGACAGCGGATGCTGTGAGGCCAATGCCTGTTTCGGCTGTGGACCATAGTGCTACGTCTGTGGTAGCGTATAGGAAGTCTGCTTGGTTGGCAAGATCCTTAACATAAGGAATGCGGATGATTGTAGCAGTCGAAGCACTGTTTCAGTCAGCCAAATCCCATTTACTAGTGCTGAAAGAAAGACTTACACTGCACCGACAGCAAGAATCAACGCAACCGAAAGCTTTGTACGAGGATTCATCTGTAGATCCCAGACCATGAAGACAGGAACGATGCCTAGCGTCCAGTCTACCATACAAGAAATTGCCGAGTAGGCGTAAGTGGCGTCAACAGTGATGGTTGGGTTGATACACGTCCCCTTTCCTCCGGTGTATCGAGTCCAGAAGTAGGCAGATGGACGGCATTGTAGGACGAAAAGAAAAAAGTAGAAAGCGCTGTAAATCTCGACTAGAATAACTACTGCCCAGATGATGGTCTTGTGTGCTTTCGCAACAGCAATTCGTAGCAAGAAAACACCGATACTAAGTTTGAGAGCCATGTTGGCTAGAACGTAGACGGGCTCACATGCCCACCACCACTATAGCTTGTCAGCAAGGAGTTCCGTCTATCAGGAATAATAAGTTACTTGCCTTCAACCCAACAGGAATTTCTGCTGGAGGAAGTACATCGGCATGTTGACCTGTGCCATGATGGACACCCGAAATAGCGAAAGTACAAAAGAAGACGAAGAAGACCTGTAGTAGTTGATGTCAGTGAACGTTTCGATGAGCTTCGCAACTAGTTTGATAATAGTAGAATATCGGAATATGCATACCCATGAGACGAGAGCACTCCAGTCATCCAGCCCAAAACTCTTGACGACGACAACCCTACAATAACATCTCAAGATGATAGCTATTGTGCTCAATGCAAGAAACAACCCCGCAACTCCACTGACTTGAGGACCACGGCCAGCTGGCTTCACCGTCATGACTATGGATTGAAATAATGGCTCTGAAGGAATGAGTGGAAAGCAAGGTGTTGAGGAAAAACGTCGGCGTGGTGCACACAGAAAGCCAGAAAAGAGGGTCGCGCCTATTATTCATACGAAAAACTCGGTTTACATATAATTCTCCATCATATCAGAGTTGTGTCCGTGACTGTATGCGGTCCTTACCAGCTCTGGAGTTCCGCACCGAGCTAATACCTGGCCTGACATGTCGATCAGGAGAAGCCTGCGAGGCCTGCGAGGGCTGCGAGCGAAAGGTGGGCTCCTGGTGGTATCCCTCGATATCTCCCTGTCAGGACGAGCACGCTAGGACCGTTTCTAACCAGATGCAGTGCCGGCAACTAGGAATGTGGAGGTCCCTGGAAAGAATTACTGGGTGTCAGGTTTGTCTGACCTCCCGCCTTTCTGGAATCCCCACTGCAGTAGCTTGGCTTGCTGTTGAAAGCACGGAAAGCACATGGTTCCTATCGAACGTGCAGTAGAAAGTAGACGAAGTGGAGATATTTTAAAGGCTATGCCTATCTCTGATTATTATCCCGTTGACCGCGGCATCTAGTGCTGCATGTGTAAGCTCGCTTATAGCTTTGTAAGGCGACACACTTTTTTAACTGTACTGTACTGTATCGAGATCATCCAAGTATACCAAGGAGATCCTTGAAACTGGGCTGGCAACAGTGTGATTTCTGTACGTACATCAGATAAAACAGAAAATTGGAAGCCTTGGCATTGAATGTCTGAGAGAGAGAGAGAGAGAAGATGGGGGAGAAGTCAGGCAGTCAGTCAGTAGTGGTGAATTCTCTTATTTCCGAGTTAGCAATTTCGCCGAGTACGGCAGTACGAGACGTAAACATGTAGGGAAGGACTTAGTAACAGCCCACCAGAAGGCGATGTTTCGATACGTAACCTATAACTCCCCGGTTGCACCATCCAGGCGTGCCAGGGGGGGGAATTAAGCGACCAAGAGCTTTAATGATCCCACAAGTCATCGGCAATCGGACTTCCTTTATGAGATGTTGCGCATCGGATACTTAACACGTGAGATCATCTACCGCGGCGCAGTAATTTCCACATCGCATAAACCTGTCATGTTGCGCAATATCGACAAATCTAGAAATAAATCGGAGAGTCTCACATATCGCCAAAATATTATCCTCACGGACTCACGGACTGACAGTTCGATAGAAAAACTATGGGTCTAGTAGTTACTGCTTAAAGCTTGGCTCTGTTGTTCTACGGTACCGTACCTGAGAGTATTATGAGCTAGATGCTGGACGATGGAAAGAGCCGTTAGTTAGCGGTGCGATACCGTCCCGACGCTTATTACTTCGTACTACTGCACTGGGTCCCTCCCCTTTCGTAGTGCACCAAGTCCCAGCATTAGCGCTGTCACCCAAGAAGTGTACCAAGGACTTTAGAGGGACTTTAGATCCAAGGGGATTCGCAGCTTTCTTTTCCTCTTTCGAAAAGTAGGTTATCTCTCTGGGCAGCAATACGTAGGTCCTGTATCAAGTTTTCCCCTGCATTGGTGCATCAGATAAGGACTCCATCCTCGCTCCGTCCCTCAATCAGGCACTGATCTCCAAATGGCCCCCAATTGGGAATGCTGATCTCCCGGATCGTTCGGTCGTACGAGGCCCTTCAATTGCCGACCATAAATACCTCTGGTTCTGGTCTCTTCAGACTAGAACAAACATATGACTGACAGACAACTGGTGAAATCAGTGGTCGCGATGTCGCGACTTGTAACAGAGGGAAAAGCATATCGGAATATACGGAGAACGAAGTCAACTGATCATTGGAACGGGAATTCTAGTCTGTATAATGCATTTAACAGCCAAGTGTGACATACCTACAGAGTGCGATACCATAGAAAAACTCTCTGTGCGTTCTAGATTCCGATGCTACAAACCTTTACCTTTCTCCCATCCGGATGAAGAAAGTGCTTCCTTACAGTACGGTACCAGAATTTTGTATCTCGACGCATGCCAAGGTCTACCATGCTACGGTACTCTGTGCTGTACAGTATAGCAAACGAATCCCGGGGTTGAAAATGGAGTAGTGAACTCTAATGATGGTGACACGGTCTACAAAGGTAAAAGACATTATTATTCGGTAAGGAGCTCCTTCATAATAACAACACAGAGAGAGCGCTATTATTTTAATAATATCACACAGTAGATGGGAGAGTGTACTTTCGTACTGTACTGTAGGTATATCAACCCGCGGCAATTGCCGTGATGCCATTTGGAAATTAGAGTTTATTTTCTTGGTACCGACGTGGCCGGGGCCGGGGCAGCACCCACTGCAGAAGGAGGAGTCTGTGTGACCTCTTCTGATGTCGAATCATCTCTGAACCTGATGAGAAGGGGAGAAGGGCAATCTATGACAGGATCTGATCAGAGCAATCACAACAAGCAACTTGGTTCCAGGATCGTGGTAAAGGGCTCACGAATCTCAGGAAGGTGAAATGAGGTTAAAAAGGCTAAAACTACAAACAGTAAGTGTTTTGTTCATCAATTTGTTTTCTGGAAACCAATTTTATTCGTTGGGCTGGGCTGTATGTGTGTGAGTATGTGTCTTGGCGCAGGGGAACTGCTAGCTCTCCACGATCGACGATCAAAAGTACTGTATGGTACTGTATGGTATGGTATGGTATGGTACGCTACGGGTACTGGTACGGGTATTGTAACTTGAGACCTTTAAGACGTGGGCTAATGCCCAAACCCCAACGCTAGACAGACATCAGAGGAAATGACTGGCATCGAAGTATTGAAATCAAAGACATTTGGACAGACTCATGAAAGACAGACAGACTGGAAATGCATACTCATGACAATGACATCAAATGACACACACACATACTCATGAAATGCCGGCACATCTAATATCAACACTACACACACACACAACTGACAGCGCTGCACTGCACACTCACATTCACTTCACATTCACAGCACAAAATCATCAGCTAACACGATCGACGATCAAAATAGGCTAAAGGCTAAAGCTAATGCCCAAACCCCAACGCTAGACAGACATCAGAGGAAATGACTGGCATCGAAGTATGAAATCAAAGACATTTGGACACCGCATACTCATGAAAGCATCTAATATCAACACTACACAACACAGTACAGCGCTGCACTGCACTGCACTTCAATTCACAGCACTTCACAGCACCAAATAAATCAGGCTAAAGATACGGCAAAAAGGAGTTACACGAGAAGCTTAGTGTACCAGAGAACGAAAGGCATGTCAATTGCCGATGACTTTAAACCAGGCACATTGCAGTTTCTGCTTCCAGATCTTGGTAATGAGTGCTCTAGAAGCCAGAGCTATTGATTTTATTTTATGTTTTTCTTGCGTATGCCGCTTCGTTTCCAAAATAAAATAGAACGTGATGAACAACAAGCGACGAGGAGGCTGAGTTCGTCAAAGCGCACAAGGTCGGTGGTGGCCATTTCAAGAGAAACAAGCTCCATGTCTACAATACTAGCTAATCTCTATCCATCTACACGTGTTTTCTATTATTGCAATACCTTTAATGACCGAGCGGTACTACAACTTTTCGGCTCATCATATTGTTGCAACTGCCGTTAAGTTCCTCAGACGACGTGAGTCAATTAGCACAGTACTTGCCACATGGTTGAGTATATTCTGAAAAAGTTGGATGTTAGCTTTCAAAACTATTGAGAATGCGAACAGGTAAGTAGGTATATTACACCCAATACTAACAACTATTACTAGTTTTCGCCCGTTTATCTAAGTAGTTGCTATTTAGATCTTTTGTGTGAGACATACCTCTAAACGAGTCAGTTCTTAATTCTCTTCGGGTTATTCACATATTTCTACTTTCGTACCTAACTTTTTGCAGTCCTCGTCGTTAAATTAAGCTAATAACCGCAAGTTCCTGCAGCTAGCTAGCTGGTTGCAACCCTCCCTCAAGGACTTAGGTAGGCAGGCCACGCCTTACGGCGGCCTTATGACGGTGTATTCGGTCCTAAGTTAGTTTCTGACTTGTTTTTGGGCAAAGTGCCTCTTACGTATGTAGTTTTGGCAAATAATGGAGAATTCCCACCTTTGGGGCGAGTGAGCCTTTGGATTTTCTAGCGTACAAAGTACTGTACCTACCTACCTACCTACGGAATATGTATCCGCGAGACAAAGAACAACACATTAAAATGAAGATGAACATGACTCGTGGTAAGCGATGGTAGTTCCTTACGAAGTACTTACTCTTCTCGTACTACTAGTACTGTACCTGACGATGAAAAATTCAGGAGATAAGGAGGAAATGTCCGCCTCTGTTGAGCTCCTATTCGCCCTTCTTCTATTAGTGCTGACATCCAGAAGCCTTGGCAGAAAATTAGTGAAGAAGAGCGACAGAACGCCATGCGCGACGCCATGCGAAGCCACGAACGCCACGAACGCCACTATGTCAGGGGACACTGACTCGTTTCCTTAGGCCCTTGGGCCCTCGTCCCTTAACAGTCAACGTAAACCCACGTTTTTATATCCTCATTTTCGCAAATCGTAGAGAATGATCGCTTACCGCTAAAGTAACTTCTACAGTTCTACTGTGGAAGAAGTGTAAATTCATACTGGAACCAACACTGACAGAAACATCATGATCAATCAAGCTGAATGTCATGAACACCATATGAGTCACGCCGAAAGGGCGTAGCTGCAGCCTACTATATTGTCCTTCTCTTTTAGGTATATCTTCAACCATAAGTACCAACCAATTTCCTTTCCTACATCTCCATATCTCATCGAAAACTCCCTTCCCATCCATCCATTCATTCAATCAATCAATCCAAATCCCCCTCCTCTCCCCCCCAAAACCACCCCACAAAATGACCACTCCAACATCCTCCCCCTCCACCTCCTCCACCACCAACAAACCAGAAATCCTAATCCGACAAGCAACCCTCTCCGACATCCCCAAACTAGCCCACCTAGCCAACACCGCCTACGCCAACTCCCCCGTAAACAACTTCCTCGCCCCCAACGCATCCAAATACCCCGAAGACATTGAACGAAAATTCCGCCAGACAAACCACGACCGACACGTCAACCCGTCAACCCCCGAAATCTAAACATAGTAGCTTGTTTTCCTTCCTCTCCTTCCGAACCAGTCGCATATGCGCAATTCAAACGACTAGGCGACGATGAAGGAGCGAAGAAGTTTCTATCGAGTAGAGGATTGATGGAGAGATTATGGTTATGGGTACTGAGTTGGTATTTCTTCTTCATTGACGGCTTTCAAAATCGGATATGGCCAGATCGGAGCATCAATATCCAAAACAACCTATTATTTGATTCATGGCACTCTCACGATACTAAGAAGTATTGGACTGGGTTTCCAGAGAGGGAGAATAGATGGTATGCTCAGAGTGTGGTGGTTGCACCTGAGTTTCAGGGTTTGGGCATTGGTAGGAAGTTGATGGGGGTGTGGTTTTGGAGAGGTGTGAGAGGGAAGGTGTGGTTTGTGGGTTGGCTGCTAGTACGGCTGGTCAGAGGCTGTATCGGAAATTGGGGTTTGTGGATTTGGGGAACTTTTATTCGAGGGTTCCTGATGAGGGGCCGGACGATAGAGACGGTGGTCATATGCTTTGGACACCGAGTGGAAAGAAAGGGCTTTGAGTGATTGACTATTGGGGTTTCAAACCTACATCAATTGTGCCCAAATTGGTCTTGAGTTCATAGGTAATTGCAATACAAGTTATATCGAGCAGTTTAAAGATCGAGATATTTCGAAGTCCATCCCCAATATTCTAACAACGACTACTATTTATTACATTATCCCAAGTTCTGCCTCTGACCCAACTAATATTTGACACACCACTTTTAATTCCAACGCAATTAATTTAATATTGCACAAGGCGATAATCATAGTATACAAAAATTTACATTTTCAACACTCGCAAAAAGAACAAAGTAATATCTTCCCTCAACTCATCATCAAAAAACAACCACCTCAGCCAAATCCTCCAACGCATCAAGCAATTCAACATCAGCAGCACTAATCGTACTCCTACCAGCAACCGCTACCTTCCTTCCCTTAGCAGAAGGCGTAGGGAAGTACTCCCTATCAACCTCGCACCTAATGGAAACAAACATATTAGCATCTTCTCAAACAACCTCATAACAAAAGGACAAGAATAGAAAAAGAAGAGGTAAAAGAATACATACGTAGACCCCTCATCAGGTAAAACACCCTCAACAAAATACCTCCTAACATGCCCAGCAGTACAAAGAGAAGGTAAACTAATACTACAATGCCCATAACTCAACTGTTCCAAGAACCCAGCCCCTTCAAAACTAGCATGTGCCTTCTTCGCAGAGGTCAAAGGACAAACTGGATCAACAGTAGTAGAGAGCACAAGAATTGGATTGGCGGTTTTGAAGCGCGGGAATTCGGGGTCGGGGTAGTATTGTGGATGGAAGTTGTGGGTCTTGGGAAACTTCCAGGACGCGCGATCGTAAATATCTGAGCCTTGGTATTTCGATATCAAGGTTGAGACTTTGGGCATCGAGAGGCTGAAGTTTTGAATATCTTTGATTCCGTGGAGAGGTGCTGATTCGCCGGATTGCCAATTGTCGTTGTTGATGACGACGCTGTTGGATTCGTCGTGGATGACTTTTGCAACCCAGTCATCTGAGTATTTTGTGAAGGCTGAAGTGGTGTTTCCTGTTAGTAGTTCAGCGAGGTGATTTGCTAAGGTAGGCCATGAAATTGGTCGGTACATGGTAGCGAAAATTCCATTCGATGCAATGCCTCTTCTTGTTACAGCACCATATCGACTACTACTGAGATAGACCGGGATTGGCTCTTCTTCTAGATCTAAAAGGTAATTGTCGATGTGACTTTTTAGTTCAGTGGCTGAGCTGAATGGTTTTGTACGGATTGAATTTAGAGCACAATTCTTTTTGGCTTCAAAGCACTTTTCGATGAAGCCAGCATAAGTTTTATCTGTGTCTACCAAGCTTTCTTGATCAAAGAATCTGTTGTACCAGTGGTCCAAGTTGCTGACACCGTCAATAATCAATCTCTTGACCTTTTCTGGGAAAAGCTGAGCGTATGTCTGACCCAAGGTTGTTCCATCTGCACATAGTTAGTCAGAATCACCAGTGAAAGCTCGTTGTTACCTACAACTAAATCCCCAATAATACATTTCATTCTGACCAATAGCATCAAGAATAGAATTCATATCAGCAGCAGTCTGAGGTGTATTGATATAAGCACCATGCTCTCCAATTATATCAACGCAAGCCTGAGCTCGATTCTCAGCTCGAGTGTACATACTACCAGCTTGGTACTCAGTATCCCATGGTTGATCATGAATGTACATATTTCTATGTCCTGATTTTTCAAAACAGTTTGCTTGAGGAGATGAGCCGTTAACACCTCGTGGATCAAAACTTAACAAGTGGAAATCTCCACCAGTAATCCTGTTGAGTACGTATCCTGCTCCTCGAAGAAATGAAAACACCGGAGCCTGTATGGATTTAGTCTTTTGCTCATTTTCTCAGATACAAGAAGTCGGAATTTACCTCCAGGACCTCCTGGATTCAAAAAAATGGTCTTTCCTTCTGTCGCATCCGTGTTATTGGACAATAATCGGATAAGTGGAAGTGAAAATGTTTTATCCATGGACTTCTCAGGACTGAATTGGTCCATGGGAACGTCGATTCTCGCACCTTTTCTTCATTAACATCTTTATCTCGAAATAAATTCCCTGGAATTTTCTTCACAACTTACACTCAAATTGGAGTCCCTTGGCCTCGCCACACTCCTCCCATTGTAATTCTGAACTCGTACTCGAGGAGAGGTCAGGCTGAGCTAATCCAAATGCTCTTGCATATGTCTGAGCTAAGAAGAAAACAAACAGAGTTGAGATTAACATTGTGATGGATACAATACTACGATATAGAAAGCTTCTACGGCTTTTGACATGGAGAATTGAATTTTGCTTTGAAAGATTGTAACTTGTGTGTTGCGCTAGTAGTAGCGGTTGCTTTTCCGTCGAGGACTCCATGTCCGCTAGATAAAGTGCTTGACGATGTTCTTGTTATGGCTTTTCACAATGCTATCGGGTATGAATTTATGATCAAGATGTCTGAGGCAGTCGCACGGGGACGTAAGGCGGCATAGCTGCGAGGTTTCGACCTTCCTATTTGGGAAATTTACAGAAATGGGCAACTGTTATTCGCCGCTCTTGTTGATCTGTAACACGAGGCTACGTGAATCTTCACGAAACTCTACCTAAGTAACTTAACTTGAGCAAATTCCTTCGATTTAGAATAATAGTACAGTGGGTACCCTCCTAGCCAAATTGCTGGACAGATGGGGACGCGGCGATCTAAAAGCCAGGTAACTAACTGTATGGCTTGGCAAGAAGGAACTTTCACAATGTTAGTTGGAGCAGTTTTTCTTGTTTGAGAGCAATGATCTGGTGTTGAGGAATGAGCTGAGTTTGTTGACTCAAAAAGCTGGATCACCTCTTTGAAAGATGGGCCTTGAAGTGACAATGCCGACATGTGTGTGGTAGTGACAGAGCGCTCTCTCAAAATATGACTTGCGCATACTATAATTATATAAGACTTCAAAAGCGCTCTCTGTGCAACTAATTGCGATTTTCCTAATGTTCGGTCATCATGGCCAGGTACACCTCTTGGCTGTGTTCCACCGCTGCTTGTTGCACTCCATACCCATGTATATATTTATTGCGATTAAAGCGACAACGACCAACAATGATGCGAACATCAGCATGCGAACAAGCGGGGATGTATTGTGAAAAACATGGTAGAAACAACCCCTGCGTCTTTCAGCTGGGTCGTATGGTTTGTTGTTCTCGCCTGGAAACACCATAGCATTGTAGTTTAGTGGTGGGCGGTAGAATCCGTATCGAGGATGGAGAAGAGGAGAGGTAGTCGTGGGCTCGTGCTGATGATGATTGTGGTGGTTGTGATCGTGGCCATGGTCATGGTCGTGTTCATGCTCGTGTTCGTGGTGATGGTGATGGTGATGCCCATGGTCATAATGCTGATGGTGATGCTGGACGTCGTAATGCTATGCAGTATCAGCTTTTGCTCCATATAGACCAGACGAAGGCACGTCTACAAACCATTGATGCTGATGCGGCGGCACCATCGTGCCCCGCCGCGGAGGCAGTATCGTGCGTCATGGTAGAAGGCTACAAGGGAGAAACTCGATGCTGACAGGCAAAGTCGTGGAGTAATGATGAACCTCGGGGGAGAACTAGGCTGTCGACGATGAGGATGCTGGATGATGGTACAGAAGAGTCAGCCGAGTCTTGGCCAGAAGTCTATTCCTATGCCGGTGCATGTGTGAGAAGCCATCTGGATTATCAGCAGGTATCGATTTGTACGTAAGTAAGAGGAGGGCGAAGTAAATGGAAGGTAGTAGTACGAAGTACTGTGTGCAGGTGGCTGTTTTGAGGCACTTAGATAGGTACAAGTCCGCTCTGGACCATCGAGCCTACTGCTGTGTATACTTATCGAAAAAGACTTATATAGACGTATATAGACATATAAAGCAAGCTTTCCCAGGCCGCCTGCATTGGAAGTGCGAGTTTACAGAGCTGAGCTGCAGTGCTCATGGATGACATCGATTTGATGTAGAAAGCCTGGGGTTGTGGTCAACCCCCGCTAGTGCCCGCAACCAGGATGTCAACGACGTGGCCACCACCAACATGGTCCGACAACAACTTTAACCACCCGTATTCATCAGCACTCGCATCAGCATCAGCATCAACACGGTATTATTAACCATCTGCTGTGTATTCCGAATACGCAGACCACCATGGCCAAGTTTAGTCAAGAAGTTGAGGACCGCATGGTCGATGCTATCAAGGCAGTCAAGGAAGGCGAAGATGGTCTGAGCATCAACAAGATAGCCCAGAAATACAATGTTAAAAGTCAATCGCTACGTCGAAGACTAGCAGGACATGGTTCAGTGAAGAACAATGGTGGAAGAAACAGGGCACTTAGCAGTGATCAAATGAAGACTCTCTTCGCCTTTCTAGATCGTCAACGTAGCCTCAATATTCCTTTGGGTAAGGACATGGTCCTCGCCGCTGCACAGCGTATTCTCGATTCGGATGGCTCAAAACATGAATTGGGTAGGCGATGGTATGACCGAATGATCAAGGACCATCCCCAGTACAAGGTCGTTGTGAAGATGGGGCCAAAGCCAGTGGTAGCTAGCGTCCTTGACCACTTGGAGAATCTAATCAAAACTCAATTACCTGGAGACCAATCAGTAGTTGATGTACTCACCCACTTTGGGTCACCTCTCGTATCAGTCGGAGTATTAGAGGCTGGTGAGATCACATCCAGAGTTCTTGGAGATCCAAGACCTGGAAATGCTGAATTCAGAATCATGGGTGCTGCGAAGCCTTATAACAATGAAACTCTTTTCCAGGCTTGCAGCATCTCGAAAGCAATCACTTCGCTGGCAGTATTCAAACTAGCTCAAGAAGGGACTCTCAACCTTGACCAGCCAATTTTTACCTACCTCAATGCGGAACAGTTATCCTTAATATCGACACCACAGACCGCGGCATTCGTCTATCAAATAACTCTTAAGATGCTTCTCTCGCATACATCCGGGCTGTCGGTGGGAGGGTTTGGTGGTTACAATTCGACCACCATCCCAACAATATCTCAGATCCTCAGCGGAGAACCTCCGGCCAAGAATCCACAAGTATCTCTTCTTCGAATGCCAGGACAAGCTTTTTCATACTCAGGCGGTGGTTACGTTGTGATTCAACTCGTTCTGGAAACAGTTCTTCAGAAGCCTTTTCATCAGATTATGGATGAAGTTGTCCTTAAGCCACTAAAGATGACAAGAAGTACTTTTTCCATTCTTCCCGCCATTGAAAAGAACTTTGCGCCAGTCTATCTCACCGGCAAGAACCCTTCAGATCCAGTACATCACCTATTTCCAGAATCTGCTGCAGCTGGATTATGGACGACCCCATCGGATCTCTTGCGCGCGTAATCACAACTATACAATTCTCCTTGGATTCAGATGAATTTTTGGAAACGGAATGGGCAGAAATGATGCTGCAAGAAGTTGGTTCTAATGGAATGGCGCACGGGTGGTACGCTAAGAAGGACGGCATCTCTTTCGGCCATGCAGGATCTAATGACCCAGGATTTAGATGTCATGTAATGGGTTATGCAGATCTAGATAAAACAGAAGACGTCGATGAGGATGAAGATATGGATGATAGAAAAAACGTGCCAAATGACTGCGGTATCGCTATCATGACGAGTTCCGAGCTAGGAGGTATTGTAAGAGAAAAGGTTCTTGCTGCAATTCCATATCTCAAGGGATGGCCCGCTGTATCCCATTCACTGGGTTTATCCGAGGTAGCAATACCGTTTGTTGATCGAAGCAAACAGATTGACGACAGAGCAGCTGAGTGGTGCGGTGTGTGGACGCCAGGCCCTTGGAAAATCCTCGTAGACAACGGATTCAAGTTGCAATACTCCAATTTCCCCAACGTGCCGTTAGTACCAGCAGCCATACCACCAAATTTATATGACGAGGGATCCTCAATTGACTTGGTGGCTGATGGTTTTGATATTATGATCCGTCTTGGCTGGACATCATCCGGTGAATCTAGAAGGAAGATTGTGGAATTATGGCAAAATGGATGTATTACCACCTTGGAACTAGAGCCCTTGGAACCCTTAGCACCATAACGTTGACTGTATTCTATGTCGCTTACGGCAATTTGCTTACTGCACTGCCAGACATAGTTGCACGACAGATTTACGACTCATTTTTATCGTGCGGATCTTGCAGCCAACCTGCTATCGAAATGCCAGCTAGAAAATCAAGTCACGAACTGCTGATACAGCATGGTGGTATACACCCCTACCTAGAGTTTGTAAAAATTACGCGACGATTTTTGACACAAAACAAGCGAGGGATTATTAGTTTAGTAACTCTTACAGCTTGAACCACACCCTGCTAATGTAGATTTATATATTTCCAGGAAAGATCATTCGCATTAGTCTTACCAAGCATATTTTGAAATTCAACGGCGTTCGCATCGTTGACAATACATTAGGTAATAAAAGCGGATCCCGAATGATGAGGAAGCCACTAAGTATGGTGTCATTCTCTTGGAATCAAACCCTTCATTAAGGTTCAGATCAACCATCTAAATAAAAACTCCCATACACTGCAACTATTTTATACAGGCAAAAGTGTGCAACTAACATTGTTTTCCTATTGAAAGGGGAAAAACAAAAAGAAAAGTTCCTAATCATGGCCGACTACCCTCCCAAACAGCCATCGACTAACTTCGGCAACAATGAAATTCAAGATGAACCAGCATCATCTATCGACCCTAATTCAGGAGTGAAACGTGGTCTAAAAGCCAGACATCTAAGTATGATGGCATTAGCCGGTATAATTGGACCAGGACTGCTGATTGGATCAGGCGGAGCCCTCTCGTCAGGTGGACCAGCAGCTCTCTTAATCGGTTTCGCAGTCATAGGCACAATAGCCTTCAGTATAATGCAATCACTCGGCGAACTAACAACTCTCTATCCCACCTCGGGAGCCTTCACAACACTCGCAGATCGCTTCGTAGACCCGGCTTTTGGTGTTGCAGTTGGTTGGAATTATTGGTTGATTTGGGTTGCTGTTCTTGCTAATGAGTATAATACTCTAAGTGCCATATTTGTCTTCTGGAGCGATAAAGTCCCGCTCTGGGGATACTTTTTGATTTTCTGGTTTTTGTTTCTGGTGTTTCAGTTGTTGGGTGTTGAGGCTTTTGGCGAAGCTGAGTTTTGGTAAGTGTGAACAAGTTTTATTCATCCATTTCAAGGATGGATGGATGAATGAACGATGCTAATAACTACACAACAGGCTTGCCCTCCTAAAACTAGGTGGTCTAGTCGCCTATTTCATCTTCTCAATAATCTACGCATCAGGCGGTCTCAAAGGCCAAGATCACGCTCTCGGATTCCAATACTGGCGAGATCCCCGCGCCTTCTCAGATGGATTCCGCGGCGTAGCCAAAGTCTTCGTATTCTGCTCAACATTCTACGCAGGCTGTGAATCCATAGCCGTAGCAGCAACCGAGACGCGAAATCCACACGTAGCAGTCCCTCTCGCGATCCGTCAGGTATTCTGGCGAATAATCTTCATCTACATGGGCTCTGCATTTTTCTTCGGGATAACCTGTCCTTCTAATGCTACAGATTTGATAAATGGAGGAGGTAGTAAGGCCTTGAAAAGTCCAATGACTATCGCTATACAGAATGCAGGATGGGAAGGAGGCGTCCATCTAATCAATGCTTTTATCCTAGCTACCTGTCTCTCAGCAACCAATAGTTCCATCTACATCGGATCGCGAACCATACTATTCATGGCACAAGAAGGAAAAGCGCCTCGATTCCTAGGAAATACAGATAAGCGCGGTGTTCCCATCCCAGCCATCATCTTCACCAATCTCTTCGGTGCACTCTCAATGATGAACATAAGTACAGGTTCTAGCGCCGCATATACGTACATCGTAAATCTAAGCGGCGGCGTCTCCACATTCCTCGTCTGGGCCTCCATATCCTACATCCACATCCGATTCCGCACGGCCTGGAAATCTCAAGGCCATTCTATTTCCGAATTACCATTCATCTCATTCGCATACCCATATTCAGCATATTTCGGACTCGTAGCAAATATCTTCTTGGCTTTGATACAAGGCTGGACTACTTTAAGTCCTTTCAATGCTGGTAATTTCGTCGATGCCTATATTTTACTACCGCTTTTCCCGGTTATTTTTGGCGTGTATAAGTGGGTTTATGGGACGAGGTTTTTGGGTGTCAGCGAGATTGATTTGTTGGAAGGGAGGAGGGAGGATCTGGATAATGTAGGAGCGGTGGGTGTAGATGAGGAGACATATTTGACTGAGGGAGAGGATTCGGGTATAGTTGAGGGGAAGGACCCTTTGTGGAGGAGGGTATTGAGGAATTTCTGAATGGACTAAAACATGTTTACGTGATACAGATCTACTTTTTCCTATTCCTATATACATGACGCCCATTCTCAAACAGGAAATATTATCTGATATACTACGCCTCAAATAATTTCAGATTGTCTCATTAAAACCTCCTCAACCAACCCGGCCATAATATCTCTCCGGTGCTTCTCACACTCTGATTACCAAATACCACATGTCTGTAATTTTCAAATACTTGTCAAACGGTGACTACTACTAGTCAATTTTTGGTGTTTTGTAACCTACAAAGGGACTACAAAGGGAGAAGAGAGGTTAACTTTTGCTACCTATAGTAGCTTAGCAACTAATAGAAAACAAGCTGGTGTTGTGGTCTCTTACTCGAGTAAAAGTCTCATATATGAATTCGTAAAAGCACAAAAGTAGCGGAGACGCATATAAAGGAGATAAAATATCGTTATTCAACTCGTCCTCAAAATCCACTTCCCAAAAGATAGTCCGTAAAATATCCCTTTCCCGTTTTTAATCCGAGCTTACACAATGTGAAATACCCTGTAATCTAAAATAGACTCCTACTTCGCGCTTCTGAACAGAAAATTTCGACTGATACCTCCCGTCTCCTCAATCAATCCACATTCCTGGAATGTAAATCTCCGGTGGTTCGACCATATTCCAGAAATCCTCTAAGTTAGCATCCCATGGGTTCGACATCCAAAGATGCCAATCTGTAGGCGAAGGGCCGTACGTAAATCCATATACCGAAACTTCATAAACTTTAGAAAAATAAATATTATCCTCCATCTCGTAATACTGCATTTCAGTCGAACCAGACTCGGGATTGTTCCTTAGCCAAGTAGTCTCCGATTGACCATATTGTTCAAGATCAACTCCAGCCGCCTTCAGCTCTTCAAGCCACATATTTAGCCTCTTTATTAATTTCTTAAAAGGGCGTTTGTCTGTGTCCAAGAAGTTATATCCTAAGGCTCCTTGGAGTAGTTCTAGCAGGGCTGATTTACACTTAGGCTGGGGCTTATTTTGAGGAAACAGTGGTGAAGGATAAGCTCCATTATCTATAAGCTCCCGCAGCAACTTAAACCATTCTAAAGAATCGCCTCCGATGTCGCGACCAATAGGATATGCTACTGCATCAAAGAGCGTACCATTTTCGGTATTGCACTGGGCTACAGCAGCTGATACTATCTGAGATGGCAAGGCAGCTCTTACGACATCCGGACGGTTTCCTCTTATTGCTAATCCGATGGCAACTTTGACACTTGTTTCCAATGTTGGGATGTCTCCAGAACTCTGTATGCGATCTCTCAGGTACAAGAAGGCTTCCGCACAGCCCCGATAGTAATACAACAAGTCATATGTCAAATGGATCTCTTCTGTCCCCATGAGTAAATTAACGAGCTCCATGAAGTCACTCATCTTGGTTTTTTTGACACGCATGTTCGCTACCAGTGACCACAGGGACATGGGGAATCGTCGGAATGGACTGCAGATCGTACTCTGAGTTAGCTTATATATGTAACATATCCTGGAACACTTACGAATGTTCGGGAACTCTCTTGGCGACATTAACTCCTTGGCTCAAGAGAAACTTACACGTTTCTACATGTTTATTTTGTATAGATCCCTAGATTGTTTTTATAATCAGAACCTGAATATATATATATATATTGCAGAATATGCAACCAATGATTGGGATTTCTCAAGCCAATATAACGAATGGAAGTGAGGAATGGGTAGATTATCAACATATTTTGAGCAACACAAGCTGAAGAGAGTATTAAGTTATGTAATTGCCTCCGAAACTAGTAATATTGAGTACTCAAAGTTTGCAAACGAACTTACGCCAAGGATGTCCCAACCAGACTCGGAAATATCGAACGGCGAAGCTAGGCCTCTCTGAAAGAGATCTTGAAGACCTTGTGTATCACCCTGGTCAGCCATGATGAAGACAGGTGAATCCCATGATCGAATATTATACGTTCGAATTTTAAGGTCCCAGCTTCCATATGACTTGGCGAGAACGAATTCCCAACATGAGCTGGTGATAATCATTGGAAGACGATAGTGGCAGATATGAGTTTGATTGGTGTATTTCTTTCCTTGTTTTCGGGGCTGTATTTCAAGAGACTTGGATAGTTCTTCGTCAGTTTTCAAGCTTGTCGAGTCATTGTTAAGAACTTCTGTCGAGCTCGTCAGAAGTGTTCTCTGAGCAGAATGTCTTTCTTCGTTCTCGAAACTTCTCAACTGAGCAACGACGATAGAAGGCTGCAAGCGTACCAGATCTCTGTGAAATGTCAGCATATACGTTATGAAATCTTGATAGTACTTTCCTCGTGTACATCTGATATGCCAATGCCAATAACCTAACAGCTCGCTCTAATCTCAACCTGTACTTCTCTACTTTATCCTTCTTAGACACGAACTTCGCTGAAGCCCATTTCTGTCTGACACCTCGTCGCGAGGCCTGTACCTCTGCTCCTAGTTGATCCACAACATCTTGTAATGCCTTTGTACCGTTCCTACATAGCTCTAGACATTTCGATGTACTGGTGTTATCGAGAATGATCCCCGTAGAAGAATTATGTTGATGTTCATCTTGGATATCTGATAGTATAAGGTGAAGAGTTTCGATCTCTTCAACAAGGATCGCAATTTCTGCAGGCGCCTCTCGCATGTCATCCCAATATGTTTTCAACCACGCAAGGTTCTTCCCGATTTGAGCTGCCAAAGTCGCAATTCCGATTCCACTCGCGAGTGTGCCTACGAGCTCTGCCATCGTGGAAAGGCTATGTGCGAAGGCTGCGCAAGAACACAGGGTGGTAAAATAAATCGTATCGAATTGATGGGAGAAAGGTCTCAAGGCGGGTATGGAAGCAACAGGAGCGACAGCAAAGGATATTAATAGCCTACGAGGGACCATATGCTGTAGGAAAAAGGGAAGAATGAGAAGAAAAGGTTCGGAAGAAGTTGGGCTTTCCTGAGGAGGTGTAGGCTTTTAGGCTTTCAGGCTGTAAAGAGGCTCAGTTTCACAGCCACGAGAGTGCATCTTCGAGGCTCTCTGTCCTACGTGAGGTAGCTTGCTCTCCAATTGCAACTGCAGCAATTGCGACCCGTGACAGCAACGTACTCGCCAATTATCAAAGCAACTGCGCGCCACAGGTCACTCATAAGTTTTGTAGTGGGATGCAGTAATTCCGTAAGGCAGACCTACGAAATGAAATATATATTTTGTTCATTGCATATTGCCACATGCAGGGATGCAGGGATGCACATGTAAAGGAGCGAAGGATACTCTTTTCCAATCCAAGAACCTAAAATATATACAACGATCCAAGTGATTCCGAATCCCGAAAAGTAATAGCATTTCCATCCCAATTTCAAATCCAAACCTCATAAACTCATAACATCATTCACTCATCCCCACCAACCACAAACCTTCATAACCTTCTCCCTACACAGCACCCCCCGAACCAGGAAACTCATCAAACTGACTAGCATCAATACTCTCCAACTGAGGGCATCCCAAAACCCCCAAAACACTGTCAAAAACCTGATCAATCTGATCCAAAGCCTGCGCAACACTCGCAAACAAACCCTTCAACAAATCCGGCGCCGCCTGCTGAGCAAACTGATAAGCAAAACAAGCAGCATTATTACCCTCCGTCAAAGTATCCAGATTATAAACACCACCTGTCAAATTAGTGATATCTACACCAGTGAAAGAATCAACGGTTCCCGTATTCCCGCCCACGGATAAGAATTGAGGGTATTCCAGCGCAGCAGCTAGGAGATCAGTGTTGAAATATAAGATGGAATATTCATCGCCGATAGCTCGTTTATACCAATTATCAGGAATCCTCTCATTTCCTTCTGTCCAAACAAAGTTTCCTGGGTCCCCAGTTATTGAGAAGAAGGATTTGAGCACTGAGCCGTCTAAGTAGCCTTCTGGGTATTCGGTTGATTTGTTGGACATGAAACGGTAGATGAAGGTGTAGGCTGCGGGTTGCACGAGAACTCCTGAGAAGGGTCCGTTGAAGAAATAGGGGTTGTTGGAGATGGATTCTTGGAAACGTTGGGCGCGGAAGGGGGTTAGTGTTGTTAGGTCGTAGCCGTTTGGTCCGAGGGGTTGGGAGTATAGATCTTCGAATTGGGGGACGATGACTTTGTAGTCATTTCCGCTGAGCGTTTATAAGCGATGTTTTTGTGTCTGTGGGAACCATTGGTAATGAGACTTACTATTCGTAGAGATCGGGTCGCGTGGGTGATACGTCTGATTCGTATTTGTTGTGAGAGCCTGATATACCCTGTGGTGTACCCAGGAGACCAACGGAGCTCAGCAGGCTCGCCGATGGTGGTCCACCAATTGACCAACCTGAAAAGTGGTGAGGAAACTTAATTTCTCATGGCATTAAAGTGAGTGGTTACTAACTTATAAGATCACCATCAAATACAGCTCCGTAAACCGCAAGAAAAGTAGCGAGATCTGTAGCCATTCCGAAAACTACCTCGAGTCAGCCAAGATAATTATAGAATGGAAAGAGAAGTCCCACCATCATAAGTGCCTTGGATAAATTGTGTGATTGTAGCGACGCCATTATGAGGAATATAATTATGATTTGCCATAGCGTTCAATCCCGGACAAGGTCCTCTCAGATCATCCGGTCCAGGAGGAACAAAAGCATGATCTCCAGTGGTAGAAACATATTGCTCTTCAGCATTAAATCCAGGATCAAGTGGTGTCCCTACACGCTTGTCCTTGACTTTGGCCTCAATCTGTTCTGAGATTCCTGCAAGTGCTCTCTTTTCTTCTTCACTGAAGGAGAGATCGAACATACGAGAGGGAAAGGCAATGCTCTGAGAAGCATAGAGTAAGACAAGAGCTAAACAAAAAGAAGACTTCATGATGGAATGATATAGATAGTTATGTGGATTTTATGAAGTGATGTTTATGATGATCTTTCCTGAAGGGTCCTTTAATTTAAAAGTGATCATGGAGAATACATATATATATAGATCCTGTGGCGATTCAAGACGTTGCTACCCTCCCTCTGCCGTCCCATTCTTCTTAGTAATGATGAAATATCTTCGACCCGCAAAAATATAACTGTCACACAGCAGAGTATACGAAGTAAGCTTCAGGCCTCGGTGTCGCTCGCATCCATCATGAATTCATAACAACAGACGAAATAGACTTTCGGGAGCAACTTCGTCCATGTCGATCACCAAACTAAACGACGGGGTACGTACCAATAAAACGAAAACAAGAAAGAGGACCAATAAGACATCTTGTAATCATAAAAGAAGAAAAGACGATTCCATCAGTGGCTTTTTCACTATACCCAGATAGACAATTAGTGTAACTATCTAGCACCGAAAAGAAAAGGGCGAATGACCCAAAGCAACCTCGGCATTTGGACAGGAAGTTCAAGATTGCCTTGATTTGGATGTAGCACAGGCTTTGGCGTCAAGCCCATGTGTAGATCTTTGGCTCACTTAAGCTTAATCTGATCGCTAGAGCAAGGGGAAAGGGACGAACTGCGGGGGAAAAAGCCACTCCTCGGTTCAACGTCGAGTGAGTGATCTACAGGTTGATGAAGAAGCATCCAACCGACCAACAACGAAGATGAAGGAGATATCAATTCAATGCGGGGGACGGGAGAGCACTTGATTTGAAATGATGATGCTTCTGTAGGAGGATATGCGGGGGGATAGGTGAAGGAACATGAGTCGGTAAACTGTTGACATTCAACACTTGTTGTATTCATTCCGAAGCACACACATACAAGTTTCACCGTTTAATACCTAGGTGACAATGAGGAGGTCGAGGAGTATTTTTTGTAAATTTAGTAAAGAGTAAAAGAAACACCCCCAGCTGACTATTTTAGTGATGCTTTGCGCCTTAATACAAGGATCTCCCCTTAGAATTTCCGAACTTCAATTCTCTGCAATTCGGCCAGCCGTACTGATACTGCCCCTTTCTCCACCCTTCCTTTTACTACTCTCCAACTGAACCTTCGCCCTTGTCATGTGGACTGTCATCTTCCTTGACTTTAAATACGAACCATCCAGACACTGGCTGCACTGTATCTAGAACCGTCGTAGACTCTCCACCAGTCACCCTAACACCCACGGACCCAGCCATCATTCGTGTCTGGTGCTCCACCCCGTTATCATCCACAATTACCGGAACTGCTGCGCAACCTGCTGGTACAAGCTCAGTATCAACGTTATGATACATGGCATTATCAAGAACCAAAGTTGCAGACCGAACAAAATCGCCTGCAAGGTCAGGCCCACCAGATGTATCTTTGTCTCGAGTAGAATTAGCGAAATCATAAGCCTCCTTAGTCTTTTCATTAGGCGCATCGATTCTGTCAAGGTCTGCCAAGAGATCTCCCTCGTTGTTCCAGAAGCAGAAGGCCGTGATCCAACCGCCGTAATAAGGCTTGAAGCTCCCACCTCCAAATTGATGAGCGATTGTCTGCCAGAAGTCCTTTGTCTCGGCGGCTTCAGGAGCATCGAAAGTATGTACAAAACGCTTGATCACAGGCTTGAGCAGCTTATACCACGCACTCGGCTCCTCTCCGAAGGTGAGAAGTTTATCAAGACGCATAACCAACTTCTCCCAGTCTGCGCGCTCGCCCAGAAGAGTCACTGACGGGATACCGCACAACAGCATAAACTTGTAAGCAAAGTACTTCTGCATTGAGCCCATCATGATCACTGACGCGACCACCTGGTCATTCTCAGTGGTAGTAGTGAAATCGGGCATCATCCATGCGCGAAGGTCTGGATCCACAACGTTCTTTTGGATAACCTGGCTCATATCGCGAGCAAGCGAGCCATAATCTGCTGTGAACAAAGTAGCGCCCTGGATGACAGTGAGGGTCTTCCGGCCATCATGGGCAACGAATTTGCCTCTGAGTTCTTCAGCGTGTTTGTTGATGTAAAATGATACCTGTGTCAAGATTGAAAACCAGATATCTTCAGGACGAAGAATGAGGTGGTGGTGTTTGTTGTAAGCTTCGATGGCTCCGTGGACGAAGCCGTTGCGATAGCCATAGACAGGAGCAGTGTCTCCATATGAGGAAGCGATCATCGTGCTCATCTTGTCGAATTCAACATCGCTGACGTGCTTTAGAAGCTGCTCTGCATTCTGAGTAGCCTCTTTACTGTTGTACTCGTCACCCCAAGCCTCAGCGCCGTGAGGAGCGGGATGAGTGGTGACGGGCATCTTGATTGGTGTTCCTTGGAACAGGGGTCGATTTGATGTTCCTCAAGTTGTTCTTCAACGTGAGCTGATCTCCGAAGGTAAAGTTGTTCAGGAAGAATGAAAGTCTGAAAAGGAAGGTACGTAAGAAGGAAATTGTATCAAGTGTTGGCTGACTCAATCAATGAGTAGGCTAGTGATGTATCACCGAGGATGTTCTTCTTGGCTTTTGATGGTGGTTGTTGATTTGTTGATTCTGAATGGAACCGAATCGCCGTCCAGTTAGTTACTTTATATACAAGTCTGTTTACAGAGGCTAGTCCCGGTTTGGTTAGTCTCGTGCTATCGCAGGTAGTAGGTGCGTCCTCTGATTGGCCAAGCGCGCCTGCTTCGGGGTCAGTTAGTGAATCTGATCTCTGATGCCTTCCTTTTTGAAGTTGGTGAATGCTTGCCTTTGTATACGACTTACCTTATTTATTTTTGATTCGAACTAGGTGAATGGCACGTGTGTCAAGGATCATATTACCTACCTAATGTGATTACGCCTGAAATAAGCACTAAGGAATGGTCGCTTCGAAGTGCTGCATGCAGAGCAAGAACGGGCATAGAAGACGGAAATTGTTATTTGGCATGTAAACATTAATATTTGGTATGAACTAAACTGGATTTTGCTCAGGCCTAAAGTGCAATTTATCACGCAGTGATATTTTGACTCCTGCTAAGTATTATTAGCTGCCTACCTTCTTGCTGTTACCTCGTCGCTTATGGGATTAACGTTTAAGGATAACGTTTTAGATAGCTCAATTTAAGCGAGCAACTCCATACCTCCCTTTAAAAGCATCTTATCCTTCGACTCTCAACTCATACCAGTAAATATGAATAATATACCCTGCTACTAGTTGCATTTATTGTTTTTTCGTGCTGCTTGCTTCCCGACCTAGTGTCTCCAAAGCCTCTGCATATTTGTTCCTCTGCTCTAGTCCAAATGAGACAGCGGCATTAATGTTAACTCTCATAACATCACCCGATCTCTTAATAACTTCTGACCTTGCAATGTCATTCCAGAACCACCTAGCCTCGGTATTCCCGAGGAGAGTCCATGCCTGCCCACGCTTCCCGGCCCTTGCTGTTCTACCCACACGATGTACATAGCTCGTCAGACTCTTTGGAACGTCATAATTCACCACATGCGCCAAATTTGGCAAATCTAAACCGCGAGAAACGAGGTCGGAGGCCACTAGTATTGACAATCTTCCTGCTTGAAATGATTTCAGAGCTGCTTTTCGAGATGAATTTCTAGTCGTTGAAGTCAGAATACCGATCTTGTAGGATGAGTCTAGCAGAGCAAGGAGACGACCAAGTCTGACGGCTGTTTCGTTCGATTTCGTGAATATAAGGACACCCCGAGTTTTCGATTGAGATTGAGATTGTGATTGAGATACTCGTATGGCAGATGGGGTTTGCTCCTTATCTTGGTTTGCTACAGAGCTCCCAGAAGATGATGTGGTAGATGAGCGATCATCGTCTTCTTCGTCTTCATCCTCATCCTCAGACGAGCTATCATCGGAGGAAGTATCATCAGGAGCTGGCGCAGGAACCATATTTTGCGACCTGAGAAGGTGGAGCAAGTATAGAGGTTTATCTGCATCATCCTCGACTTTGATTGCCGACTCAATGAGAAGTTCTGGTAAGATGTTTGCTTCTGACGAGTCTGCATCGACATCAGCGTCTTGACTGTAACTACTTCCTTCGAGTACGACAAGTTTTGGCCGATACAACTGCAAACTTTTGAGTTGATCAGCATCCCTAGCCATTGTTGCACTAAGAATGACCTTTTTGATGCGGTCTCCAGTTCGCACAGGTTTTAGAGGAAGTTTGGACATTATGGCATTTGACCATTGCTGGAAGCTTTGATCAAGCAGCTTGTCAGCTTCATCTACCACAAGCCACCTTACATACTCCAGTGAAAATCCTTTCGTAGAATTCAAATGCTCCACCAGCCTACCAGGTGTACATATGAGGATGTCAACCTTGGGCCTGGGCTCTATCACATGATCTAGAAGAGTTGGAACTTCCTCTACGCAAAGTAGTTCGTCCTCGTCCTCGTTTTCATTTTCGGACCAATCCGAGCTTTCCCACTTGGCATTAATTCTCCGTTGTTGCGCCTCGTACTTTGTTGGGTTATATACCAACTCTTGATCTATCAGAGCAGCTTGTTCACTTTTTAGGGTCTGATATCCAACTGCCGTTCCGATTTTGACACGCTTCCTTCCAATATCTGAAAAGGCGTGTGCACAAGTCTCGCATACTTCTAAAGCTTGGTTTACAAGTTCCCGTGTTGGCACAACAATAAGTCCTCTTAACCTGGTGACTTTGTTCTCACTAATGCTTTGTACCATTGGTAAAACATATGCTAAAGTCTTCCCGGAACCAGTTGCTGCTGAAACAACAACATCGCCGGGTTCTTCGTCGGGTTTAGGGAGTAATAGAGGTAAGACTGCAGCCTGAACAGCGAAAGCTTCTTTGAACCCCTTCAATTGTAGACTCTTTGCCGCATCATGCTGGACCCCAATATCAGAAAAGGAAGCGGTTGTGGTAGGAGAGACACGTATTGGTGTTGCCATCCAAGGCAGTAACGAGGCGGTCGAAGAAATAAAAGGCGTCTCTGGGACAGGTTCTGGTTGGGGAAGAGGGCCAAGATCGTGGACCTCTGGAGGCTCCTCAGGTACTGCATCTTCCGACTTCCCGTCAATGTTAAGTTTTGCAGCCTTCCTGGCCGCTTTCTCGGCGAGCTTCTCTGCTTTCCTCAATGACTTCTCTCGCTTCTCTAGAACACTTTTGTGTCTTATATTGTCTTCATCTCCTTCTCCTGCTGCAGTATCTGCCACTTCCTGATCCTTCCCCTCCACATCTGCAGACTTTCTCTTCCTTTTCTCCTTTTTCTCCTTCTGTTTTGGAGTGTTTTCGGCACCGTCACTCCTGGTTTTCTTGGGGCTCGGTTCTTGTATGTTTTCGCTCACTTCTTCTCTCTTTCGTTTCGGGGTTGACGCAGGCTCAGGGCTCAAAGACGTATCTGCAATGGTAATTTTCTTGGATTTGGGAGCAGGAACATATCGCGCATAGGTAGCAGATGCATCATGTCGAGTCGCCGCTGGGGGGGTTGCTTGAGATAGATTTGCTGCTGGGGAATAAGGCTCGGGCGCAATATTTGGAGTCGCAGTACTCTTTCTCTTCCCTGGGACGTATCTTGAGTATATTTGAGCGGCCATTGCAGAGGTGTGAAGGGCGAAGAGCGAAGAGCGAAGAGCGAAGATCGAAGGCACTGTAGCTGAGCAACTTGAATCTTCCCAAAACTTTTTTGAGCTTTGGCGGACTTTAGGGTTTCTGCCGGAGTACACCGCCTTTCCATCGCATCGCCCACTAAAAAGCAGCATGCACAAGTACAGTACCTACCTACCTTACAGTCTAGGTACACTACAGCGCCTACGCTCGTAAGTCGTAAGTTTCTCAGTCACTTAAACTGCTTGAGTGATCAGACCAGGTCTGTCAAAGAATCTACGGTACTCTTCAATCCAATTAAAGTAACAAGTCGATCCATTCACTTTTGCAGATATCTGCACATATCGAGCACAGCTAGAGTGCACAGGGGCCAAAAGGTATCAGTGCCGCTTTTCGGAGTTTGCGAGCTTCTCCAGGATCGCGACTCGCGTCGCCCATATGGAAATGGCTTCATCTACGTACCTACTTCGTACTGCCACCACAATTATGATCATGACCTTATCTACGTAGGACTCAACTCAATCGCTGGCCAGCAGATGTCTGTCTGGCCCGCACAAACATTCATTCATTACCATGCCTTACAACATTGCCATGGTCAGCGACTTCTTCTTTCCCCAGCCTGGTGGAATCGAAAGCCACATCTACCAGCTGTCCACAAAGCTGCTCGATCGCGGTCACAAAGTCATTGTGATAACACACGCATACGAAGGCCGCACAGGCGTACGATATCTTACCAATGGTCTCAAAGTCTACCATGTTCCCTTCCTGGTCATGTACCGCGCCTGCACATTCCCAACCGTCTTCTCCTTCTTCCCGGTCTTCAGGAATATAGTGATGCGCGAGCAGATTGAGATCGTTCATGGGCATGCGAGTTTAAGCAGTTTCTGTCATGAAGCAATCTTGCATGCGCGGACAATGGGATTGCGCACAGTCTTCACTGATCATTCGCTGTTTGGCTTCGCAGACGCCGGTAGCATCTTGACCAACAAACTCCTGAAGTTTACACTCAGCGATGTAGATCATGTAATATGTGTAAGCAACACATGGTAGGTCCAGTCTTTCTTCGACTTAGCACTGAGACTGATTTTGAATAGCAAGGAGAACACTGTTCTGCGCGCCTCACTCGACCCCCTCATGGTCTCAGTGATTCCTAATGCCGTCGTCGCCGAGAACTTCCGCCCTCTGTCCCATCCTGACTACCCAGCCGAAGGACAAAATGGCCCAATACAGCCCTTTAACAGTCATACAAATCCAATACCACAGCATCGTCTTGGTCCTCATGATACCATAACAATCGTTGTCATTTCGCGACTGTTCTATAACAAAGGAACCGATCTCTTGATTGCAGCTATACCTCGAATCATTGCAATACATCCTAATGTGCGATTTATAATAGCCGGATCCGGACCGAAAGCAATAGATTTAGAACAAATGTTAGAAAGAAATGTACTACAGGACCGCGTTGAGCTACTCGGACCAGTGCGACACGAGGAAGTCCGCGATGTCATGGTTCGTGGCCACATATATTTGCATCCTAGTCTTACCGAAGCTTTTGGAACAGTCATCGTGGAGGCAGCGAGTTGTGGTTTGTATGTGGTGTGTACGCAGGTTGGCGGTATACCAGAGGTCTTGCCGGCACATATGACGGTTTTTGCAAAACCAGAAGAAGAAGACGATTTAGTAGCTGCCACTGGGAAAGCTATCGCCTCCCTTCGAGCAAACAAGGTGCGCACAGAAAAGTTTCACGACCAGGTCAAAATGATGTATTCTTGGACCGATGTCGCGCAACGAACAGAAAGAGTGTATGATGGAATATCAGGCGTATTGAGCGAAGCGGAATTTTATGGATATGATGCTGCTGATGCTTCTAGTTGGAGCGCTTCAAGAGGCCGAGCAGGAGTTCAGAGTTTCGCTCTTATTGATAGACTTAAGCGGTACTATGGCTGTGGGATCTGGGCTGGAAAACTATTCTGCCTATGTGTGGTAATCGACTATCTCATATTTTTGCTCCTCGAGTTTTATGCGCCAAGGGAAAACATAGACATTGCTAGGAATTGGCCAAAGAAGGGCGCTATTGAGGAGAGGATACCAAGAGAACGGGAGAAGAGGAGAGACACTGGTTAATAAGTGCAGATGCACATATAATACTACTCACTGAAATATTTTGTGCTGTTCATGTACGCCGAATCTTTAACCTGCGTCGCCGTTCTGTTCAGACACTACAGAGTAACTGTGCTGGATTATTAGCCTCTGACAAACAGTAAATAGACCGGCCGAGACAGAAGAAGACAGGTGTCGCCGCGACGGCTTAAGGCCAAAAATCAAGCATCTATCTCTTTGTTAAGTAGATAGATCCTAACGAAACGTAAACTCAATAATATTTGACAACTTGTGAAGCCAAGTGAATTAATCAGATACCTCTTCCCAGATCTCCCATATTCCAAATGGTATCTTTGATAGTTTCCGCCAATAAGTATTCATTAGATAGGATTTTCTTAAACAGCCAGTCTATTATAACTTCACCGGGTGGACGACTCTAAAGCCAAGATGAATGAAGCTTATATTAAAACTAATGATAATAGATAGATAGATCCTCATTATCTGATAAACAATGCTGTTCCATGCCCTAGTCATGCTCGTGAAGAAGCTAGCCAGCCTTATGTTCGTTAATGTCTGTCTGTCTGTCTGTCTGTCTGTTTGGCTAGCTATGCAGCTATGTAGCAATCATACAATTTGCTGTTCAGTCAGCCAGCTAAATAAATTATCGTTACTTTAAGATTGAAAGGAGTAGAGATAGGGTAAGATTAGAATTTCACCAGTATACCAAAACCGTATATTAATGTGATGATGATGATGAAAATACACCACTAGCGTCCTATATGCATACGCCTACGCATACCCATTCTTAATCTATTCCTCACCTCACCTCACCTCACTAGACAGACTATATATAAATAACATACCTTACCATACCTTACCCAACTACATCCCACCCAGACAAAACACTCCCCCCTCCTAGTCAAATCAATCAACCAACCAACCAATACAAATCAACCAAAAAATCCCTCCCTCCTCCAAAACCCCACAAACCTCCTAACATACTCCTCCTCACAAACAACAACCCCATCGCCCCCATCACCACTCCCAGACAACAAACTCCCACTCCCACTAACCCCTCTCGTCTTACACGTATCAAGAACCACACCACACCGCCACCAGCCATATACTGAAACTCATCTCTAAAAAACCCCACTAGAGACTTTGCTGGATTCCTATCCTCATCAGCTGCATTTACCTTTTCGATCCATTCTTGTAATGGGATCATGGTCATGGGGGTGGGGGTAGGGGTAGTAGTAGTTGCTGTAGTTGCTGTAGTTGCTGTTGTTGTTGGGAGGTTGAGGTTGAGGTTGAAGTTGAGGGCTCGTGAGAGGTAGGTTAGGAGTTCGTGCCAGGGTTGGCGGATTGGGTTCTCGAGGTGGTAGATTGGTGAGAGGGGTTGGGGGGTGAGGAGGATGTTGGAGAGGACTTTGGCTGTGGTGTCGATGGGGAGCCAGGATAGTGTCTGGTTTTTTGTGTGTTTTTCATTAGTTTCGTGTGTTTTGGTTTACTTGGAAGATTTAAGGGGAAACAAAAAAAGGGAAGGAAAGAAAAAAGAAAATTGAGGCAGGTAGTAAGTAGGAAAAGACCAACAAAACTTACCCCCTTAATATCTGGCAAGTTCCCAATCTTAACACTACTCCCTACCAACGCCGGTATATGTTCCCCCATATTCCAATACCCAGTCTCCTTAGCTGCACTTATCTGCCCAACCCTCACACTACTCACCTCAATCCCCTCCTCTTCCTCTCCATCCATCACTCTTGCTAAAATCCTCTCACAGACTAAACTCGCTCTTCGCCTGCCCATAGCCAAAGCTATTCGTGTACTCCGTCTCTTGCACAACAGGTACTTCTGGGACGATCCTTATCCCCTTGATTCTTGGATACTGGCCTACAACAGCAATACTCGAGACAAAGATGAAGCGTGGTTTTACTTGTGGTCGATGCGTGTGGATATCTCTTGCGAGTAAGAGAAGGTTATGAAGCGTAGAGAATTGGCTCTTGAAAGAGGAGAGGGAGCGCTTGAAATCTACTGGCCAGGCGTTATGTAGGATGTGTGTGATCTCGCCTCTTAGTCTCGTATACTCATCTTCGGGGAGGCCGAGAGAGGGTAATGAGGTGCTGGTTTCGAGGAGCGTGATCTTGGACCATTGTTCTTTGGGGAAGGAGATTTCTTTTGAAGCAAAGGAAGCTTGTTGGCGTGATAAAGAGCCTGAGGATGGGGAGGAGTTGTCAGCTGTGTTTGAATGTCGATTGAGGCAGAATATATGCTCGATAGTAGGTAGAGATACAAGGTGTGCAAGAAGATGAGCACCAAGACTTCCAGTACTGCCTGTAAGGAGAACGACTGCTCCTTTCACTTGCGGAATTGATATTTTGGGTAGGCTGAATTGCCGGACATACTCCTCAATACGTTGTTTGTCTGTGGAAGAAGCATGTCCATTAACTCCATTAGTGGTGCAGGTTTTGAAACTTGACTTTCTGAGTGCTGCTGCCATCTCGGAAACTGTGGGTGTGGGGTGTTAGACAAAATCCCGTGGGATCTGGTCTGGTGGGACTGAGGCGAGGAGATACCTGCGGAGTCGTACGGCTTGTAAAGAGTCCATCCTCAATTCGAAGACATCGTCTTCTGGTCCCCATGATCCACTTGGTATCTTCCAGTTAAGCTGAGTTTGAATCAAATTCATGATCACATCTTCCATATTTTTCAAGTCCAGTTTTGGGATGGATCTATCCATCATGGTTGAATTTTCCAGATTCCGGTACACCTCTGCTATCTCTCCTTCAAATACTCTATACGCCTCTCTCCGCATTATAGATCCTTTATCAGACCTCGGTATTGGCTTGTTCGGTCTCGCAATAATGATAGCATCCTTGCTACTCACTCTCGCATGAGCATCCATCTTCTCCCCCGCCTCAACCACAATCCCCCAAATCGCACTCTTGAAATCCTCCTCATCACCAACCGGCAGTTCCCAAGCCGGCTCAGTAATCACACCCAGCTCAAACATATTCTCTCCAAACGCAAGCGCAGCCTTCACTGCACTACTCTGCGTCAACATGTTCTCCAAGATAGCTGGATTTACCTTTTCTCCAGTCGCTAGGACTATCACATCGTCCTTCCTCCTCCCCAACGTCGCAAAATCCACCTTCGGATTATTCACGTCCTCAAATAGCTGATCTTGTAACTCGAACTCTGTACCCCAACCAAAAGGATGAGCTGTCAGTTTAAAACGTTGCGGTTCATCCACTGGTGTCTCTACAGGCAGGAGATCCAAATCCATGTCTTTCCGTAGCCGAAAACACCGCCAGTTATATTCCACAGGGGGAGAGAAGAAAGCCGCCATAGGACCAACTTCCGTGGCTCCGTAATGGTTAAGCAACTTTACTCCTGCGGCCGCAAGAGCATCGCCCACGGAAGCTTTCAAGGGCCCGCCACCAAATGCTACAAATTGAAGGGGTTGAAGTGTACTAATTCCTCGCTTATTTGGGATTTGGAAAAGATCTTCGAGGAGGGAGGGGACAGTCATGAGGGCTTTGGCTTTGGTTGCTCGGATCAGAGATTCAATGGCTGAACCAGAGGGCACAGTTCCGGAGATTGGGAGACAGAATGTCTTGCCTATGCCTAACGACAGCCAAGGAGCGACTAAACCGAATCCCTGAGTTGAAAAAATTAGAAAGTCAGGCTGCGACCTCATGATAGGCATTACTTACATGATACAATGGAAGAGTAGAAACAACCAAAGCCTGCGCCTCCTCGTCATTCGGGAAGTCATGCGCAGCTGTGAAGCAGAGCGTATATCTATGCGTCATGAACAATGGTTTTGGCAGTCCTGTCGTTCCAGAGGAATGCAAAATCAGAGTATTGCGATCGGTATCAGCGACGTAATGCTCAGGTGAAGCGAGTGACTCTTCAAGACCTATTTCTGCGGAGGTGAGAAAACTCTCGTAAGTGTTCTGTGAGTACAGTTTAGGCGACGGAGACCCAGAGAAAGAGTCTAAAGCTTCTTGCGCGTTGCTTTGAAGGCCTGGTGATGCTATGATAACACAAGCTTTCGTCTCGACGAGCAGGTGTTTGATTGCTGTGGGACTTAATCTCGCTGAGAGGAGAACAGGCTTGATGTGATAGCCTTAGCTTAATCCTTTTACTACTTTCTTGGAGGATTTGGTTACTCACAGGTACACCCAATCCTAATAATGCAATTAAATGGAAAATAAGTCCCACATCACTCTCCATCAGCAATGCAACCGGCCTCCCTTTCTTAATACTACCCTTCTCATCCATGATAAATAACTCCAACTCCCCAATTCTCTTCCTCAACCATTCTTGACATCTCAATACAGCTTGCTTGAGCTCTCCATGGCTTACGGCCAATGGCTCTACATTTTTTCTCGCCTGCAAACAGAACAGATGCTCAGCATTGTGCACAGCGTTGAAATCTACGAGCTCGAGTATGCTTTTGATTTCGCTAGATGAAGGAGGCGGTGGACGGAGATGGTTGATCTTTGCACGGATGAAAGGGTATGCCTGGAAGTCGGTAAGAGCCATTGTTGAAGACTTCGTTGCGGAAAAGGCTCAATTACAACAATGATTGAATGAACTTCTCTAAACGACCAAAATAAAGAAAAGATAAAACAAAATGGCTTCCCATGTGCAAAGTGCACTACAAAGCTGCAGGGATAGCTCGAACTCCGAATAGCCAAGTCCACTGTACTGCCTATAGAACCCCCGGTTATTTGCCCAAAGTATGACTTGCAAGTGAGTTTCTAACTAACGGCAATAGCTGTCTCGCAGATTGAGATGATTGTAAGCTCTAGCTGGACTTTAGGTCTAGGGGTCGTGATGTGGGGTCGCTTTATACTCGGGTCCTAGAGGGGTAGCTCCATGTAAGCTTGGGTCCTCAAATTCTGAACTTTTCCTATCCATGCTGGCAGAACACTTGGACTCCTCTGGTTTAAAAGCCAAATTGCTGGGCTTATGTGTGATTAATGTGGTATCATCGCCAATAAACCGTTTTCTTTGTTTGAACCCAGAGAAAACTATCTCCTCTGAAGATTCAACACTTGATGAATTTGTGGTTTTCAGGCGAACGAACTTCCGTTTCACCACCATGGCAGCATCACTTTTTAACACGACAGATCCATTTTATAATCCTGTAGATTCTCGTCCCCAACCACCAGCTTGGTGGTATCCTACGCTCTGGGGAGCCTACATTCTCTCGTGCATTCTTCCATCTTCCCCCTCTTTCCTGCGAGTTGCGCTCACGCTCCCCATCATCGCAACCCTCTGCATCTACGCCCCAAACTACAGTTTTGGGGACACAATATTGAATTTCACAGCTGGAATATTGAGCGCCAGCCATATCATAAAATACTTCGACTTCGTGGTTTTTAGAAATCCCGAGGAGGCGTTTTGGTGCGTGGACCTTTGAAACTGAGCGATATTCCAATTAAGCGACTGAAACTTGGCTTTGTGAGTCCAAGTACTGATTTGGTGGCAGGAGAGTTGCCGATAGGATACCTCGCCCCAAGACTAGCGAGAAATCAAACGGCCTTCTGAAGGAAGATGCCAAAGGGACAGCAAATGGACACGCAAATGGCCACACACAAGCCAAGATAGAAGCAAAAACAGATCCTAAGGCCAAGATCGCACCAAAGCCAGAAGGTGGCTTCATCGAACGAGTACGGTGGGCAGTGAGTCTCTGGAGTACTACCAGAGGCGTGGGCTGGAGTTGGAGGGTTGCCAACTTGTCTATGACTAAGATTTATACTTCTCGAGTGTTGGTTTCTCCTACGAAATAAGAAAGGAATGAAACAAAAGAGTGCAAAGCTAACAGAGAAACTCCCAGGAAATTCCTCTTAGCGACTACGCACCAGATCCTAGTTGCCAAGTTAGCGATTGATACTGTGTTGACGATATTGGCTACAACCCCATTTGCAGGCCCAACAGACACACGGGCGAGTATCTTCAACTATCCGTTACTAGAGCGAACAGCTATTGTTTGGATGGTGGGCATCGAGGTATGTATCCAACACTCTCCTGTAGTCAGACAATCACTAACTCTAGTAGTCGTATCAAGGCATGAACCTAACCTACTACCAGCCAGCAATCTTGACAGTATTAACGGGCATCTGCCGCCCAGAACAATGGCCTTCCATGTTTGGGAGCTTTCGAAAAGATGCATGGAGTGTGCGGTATCTGTGGGGAGTAGTCTGGCATCAAATGCTCCGCTCCTCTATCCACGCCCCTGTCGATTTCCTTGTTCGCGTACTCAAAGTTCCGCGTGGAACGCTGATTTCTAGGTACTCGCAACTGATACTTGGGTTTGTGGTGAGTTCAGTGATTCACCATGCGGGTGCGTTTATGTTGTTGCATAACTCTGGGTGGCAGTATCATTTATGGGCTGCACAGTGTGGGATTATTATTCTTGAGGATTTGGCGATCTATCTGGGGAAGAAGGCTGGGATTAGAGACAGCGGTACGTCTGCCTTTTACCCATTTTTTTAAAAAAAAGAAGAAGAAGAAAAGACAAAAAAAAGTTTAAAACTTTGAGTGTTGTTTGAGGAGCTGGTTGAGAATGTTTTGCTAATATTTCATCGTATTAGGATTCGTTCGAGTCCTTGGCTACGTCTGGGTCGTCTTGTGGATATCGAGTATTTACACCGGCGTCACGGCAGCGAATCTCTTCCTGTCGGCGGGACACGCCAACGATGAATTTCCGTGGGGATTTTCAATGATCTCTGGGTTCAGGATGGTTGATAACTGCAATACCTTCTGGATGATATTTGCGGATCGTTGGGCGGTGTGTATCATGCTCTGGCGAGTACTGCATGTCTTACAGATCAAGAAGCCAGTGGACGTACTGAAAGTGGTGCCCAGTGTTGGGCTGGTAGCTGCATTGTGGTGGGCTACGACGACGGATGACAATGGACTTGATTTGATGGTCAAAGGCGCAGGTCTGGTGTGGAGTGTGGTTGATGTAAAGATTCATGGCTTGTGAGCAATATGACCTCGATTTAGGTAAAAAGAAAGCGGCGACAAAAGTTTCTGCTGGTGTTTGGACTTAGCGACCCAATTTGGGGTTCTAAATGAAGTGTAACATTTGAATAATTGAGGACGTTTGAAAATCTAAATCATGCTGAAATTTTCAAGAAATTTGATAGGAGGGTTGAAGTTCTGATGGTATATGTAGCCTTTTGTGTGCCAATTCAAAACCACTTTAGCTTTCCGTGTTCATTACGAGATGAGAGAGGCAGATATATGTAGCCCGTGTTGCATACAAAACTTAGAGATGTTGTTTATCTCTTTAACATCTGCAGTCTAGGCCAAGACTACGATCTTGCCATTAGCTTGATTTGAATCCATGAGCTTGTGTGCCTCGACGATTTCTTCTAGCTTGAAAACTTTTCCAACTGGAATATCCATGCTGCCATCAAGGATATATCCTAAGAGCTCGTCTAACGGCGTATTGACAAAATCCTCGGCTGTTCCTCCGTAGGTTGAAAGGTAGCGGCTAGTGGGGATCACCATGTTGGGCGTAAACTCCTCAAGTGTCCATGTCCATTTCCCGCCCACGATGCCGACCATGCTCATGATACCATGAAGCTTCAAGCATTTCATGGAATCCGCCATAGTCGTGACGCCAACCAGCTGTGACAATGACTCAGTCTCAGGTTGAGGAGAATATATCTATTCGGAAATACGGTTAAAGTAGTCGTGTCTGTTTGACTTACCTCTAGAATCTTGTCAAATCCATCCGGATACCTCTCCTTAACTTGTGAAGCAAGGGTTCCGTCATCGATGAAAACATCATCAATACCACGGTCCTTGAGGAATTTCTCGCGATTAGTTTGACGAGTTGTCGATGCAACAAACACTCCTTGCTTCTTCTTCGCAATGGCAGCCGCCGCAAGCCCAACGGATGTTGTTCCACCACGGATGAGCAGCTTATCGCCTTTCTTGATCTGTAGAGACTTGGTTAAAGCTCCCCAAGCAGTCTGCAACATCTCGGGTGCCGCACCCAAAATCTCCCAAGAGGCGTTCGTCTTGATAACCTGAACCTGTGAAGCCGGGACAGAAGTGTACTCTGCATAACCACCGTCAAAATTTCTTCCCATTCCGCCCATAGCCGTCGCAACAACGTCTCCAGGGTTGAACTCTCCTCCCGGAGCTTCCTCCACAGTTCCTGCAGCTTCGATGCCAAGAATGCGGGGGAAGGTAACAGGCGAATGGCCTTGTCTAGTAAACATCTCTGAACGATTGATGCCGAATGCACGAACGCGGATCAGTACATCACCGGCCTTGGGAACTGGAATGGGACGGGACTCGAGCTTCAAAACTTCCGGGCCGCCGGCTTCGTGGATCACGACAGCTCTCATCATCTTGATGGTGTTTTTGACTGCTGACATGGAGGGTTCGTGTTGGGCAATGTTTGTGACAGGGCTTGTTTGATTGAATTGTCGGAATCCAGCGATGATTGCACCGATGAGGATGATGGTTGAAAGGAAGAGGCGATACATGTATGTACAGTATTGGTGGGGGATGAACTAGCCTCAGAGGAGGGCTGAAGAAGATGATACCTTAAATTGTAAGGTCAAGTACCTAGATACCTAGGTAGGTAGGTAGTGTGCTTGATAAACACGAGAATCTGATCCTTCTACACCCGCGTTGGAGTTTACAGTCCAGTAGCTTGACTGTACGCTCCTCGCTCTTTCCGCGCTTTACTTCGCAGTCCGAAACGCGCCGACAGCATTATTGGAGTACGGTAACATCTGCCGACTGTACTCGGGTCCTCAGCCCGTTCGCTGCCAGCGATTGTCAGCATCAACGCCAAACAGGAACGCAATTTGCAAAGTGTGATTTGCACTTCTTTTTTTTCATTCATCACTCCTCTTAAACAGTTCCTCCCAAAATCTTTGCTTTCTTCTACTTTCCTTCACTTCGCCACAAGGCAACTTGGCGCCGAGATGTCCCTTAGATCCCCCAGATCCCCTAGATCCCCTAGATCCCCTAGTACCGAAGAGGCTAACGTAACGGCCCGGGGCGCGACTGTCAGCGGAGCCGGTGGAGTCGGGACCACCACTCCCCAGACCACAGAAACATCCCCAGACGCTACGGACGAGAGAACGGCAGCATCACTGGAGAGAAAGGAGGGCGGAGGCAATACGGAGCCTATGAGCATTGCTGATGCTGGCGTCATCGATGTTGAGTCTCAAGCACCCGTCGCTCCAGCTGGCCCTAAGCCGCAAGACTTTCCTGATGGTGGCCGCCCTGCATGGATCGTTGTAGGTGGTGGATGGTGTTGTAAGTGACATCAGGTCGCCCTCTACCCTCGCAGATATATTCATCTCGATGAAGCCATACTCAGTTTCCTTCTGACAGGTATGTTCACCAGTCTCGGCTGGATTAACTGCATCGGAGTTTTCCAAACCCAATGATGAGCACGACCAACTCAGATCCTACTCTTCAAGTGCAATTGCCTGGATTCTGTCCATGCAAATCTTTGTCATGTTTGGCGGTGCCCCATTCTTTGGCAAGGTCTTCGACAACTATGGTCCCCGAGTCATGCTACCCATCGGCGTCTTCTTGCACGTCTTTGGTCTTATGATGACCAGTCTCGGCTCAAAATATTACCAACTCTTCTTGGCACAATCGATTGTTAGTGGTGTCGGTGCTAGTATCATCTTCTACTCGTCCACAAACTCGATTGCAACCTGGTTTTCGATGAAGAGAGCAGCAGCACTAGGTTTAGCATCCTCTGGTTCTGCTGTGGGTGGTGTCGTTGTTCCGTAAGCCAGCATTGTATCCCCATCTTACTCCATACTCACATATTACAGTATTATGTTCAATCATCTCAATACAAGAGTCGGCTTTGGCTGGGCTCTTCGCTCTGTTGCATTCGTCTACCTAGGTCTACTGATCATCGCGATTGCGACTGTTAACACGAGACTCAAACCGAAGCCGAAGCCCTGGAACATCATGGACTTCACTTCAACCCTTTCAAAGAGCTCCGCTTCGTTTTGGTCTCAACAGCTTGCTTCACCTTTTTCCTAGCCGTATTCTTGCCTACGAATTTCGTCATTCTGCAAGCACTCTCAGAGGGCATGTCACTGAGACTGTCTGGGTATCTCTTGGCTATTCTTAACGCCACTAGGTAAGCTAATAAGAATCGACCTTTGGTAACGTAGTGGACTGACACATGCAAAAGTTTCTTTGGTCGTATCTTTGCTGGTCTTCTTGCTGATAAGATCGGACGTTTCAATTGTATGATCATCGCAACCAGCGCCTCAGCAGTCTTCGTCTTCGCGCTCTGGCTCCCTAGCAGTGGAAACGCTCCCATCATTGTGTACGCTGCAGTCGCTGGGTTCTTCGGTGGTGCATTCGTTGCAATGGTTCCCGCCTGCGTTGCTCAGATCTCTGATATCCGTCAAATTGGCGTCCGAAACGGTTCAAACTTCTTCATCGTTTCCTTGGCTGCCCTGATTGGAAACCCTATTGCTGGTGCACTGATCTCAGCAGACCACGGCAGGTTTAGAGATATGCAGATTTTCTGCGGTGTTGCTATGTTTGCTAGTGTAGCATTCTTCACGGGTGCGAGAGTGGTCCAGGTTGGATTCAAACCAGCAGTCAAGTGCTGAGTATAGAGGCTCTTAGAGATCGGAATGGGGCCCCGGACCCACGCCCCAACCCGCCCCAAACCAACCCATGGGTGGGTTGTAGGTAGTCTAACCCAACCCGCGGGTGGGTTATAGGTAGTCTGACCCAACCCGCGGGTAGGTTGTAGGTAGTTCGACCTAACCCATAGGTTCTTGGTATTTGATATATAGGTTCTTGGCATTTAATTTAATACTAGAAGAAAGCTAAATAAGGTTATAACCTAAGCCCCAACCCGCTCCAACTTACCCCACGGGTAGGTTACGGCAGCCCTAACCCAACCCACGGGTGGGTTGGTACCCTAAAATAGGGCCCCACGGGGCCCCATTCCGACCTCTAGAGGCTCTTGAGGCGTCATCGTTAGCTTGAATCACTCCTCTGACTATGGGCCTAGGAGGCTGTAGAAAGCTACTCTTTGTTTCATTTTGCATTGGGATTGTTAGGCACGAACAAATCATTTCGGACGTGTTAGAAATTTAGAAATGGTTATTTGCTCGTTACGTAGTAATACTGGTGTAGGATAAAAGATACTCAAAATTGATCCATTCAAGTATATTTTCTCAATTTCCGTACCATCTCTGTTCATGCATAATGCTTATAGCGCTTACAGAGAATATACGGGCGTATTTATACTCTTATGCCATATAGGTGCAAGGCTTTTGGCCGCGGTCTCTATATACATCCAGCATATCTAATGTATTTTTTTCTAGACACCATATTTCATCAAGGGTCAAGTGGAATATTTGCTTCTATGTAGGCTTCTGATTACCACTCCATTTGTGATATATTTTGAAATGAGTAACTTACACACTGATCTTATTATAAGGTAATTTACTGTTACAACTACTCAACAACCGGACACTAGGAAGTGCAAGTAAGGCTAGTGTTGTCATAAGCCAATTTTGAATTGGAAAGTGTTTGCGAATTTCATGGCATCTTTAAAGGATATAGCATCCCCTTTTCTATAGCCACATAGTCAGTTAACTTACGCGGTCTAAATCCGGTGCATGAATTTGCTTTTCGTTGACAACTGGGCTCACCATCAATAAATAGCCTTTCTGGACCTTCTGGGACTTGGGCTGAATAGTGGCTGTGGGGTTAATCGTGTCTTGCTTTATAAGACTACGCTGTTTGATTGTCTTTGGTTCTCTGAGTTCCCGATAGTTTGGCTTGATTGAAAATTCGTCGGAATTGCTAGAATTGTAGGAACCAAAGCGAGGAGAAGGAGCTGGCCGAGAAGGATTTATCTCTAATTCATCTTCAGAATTAATGTAAATCATTGAAACTGATCTCAACTAGCTTGCTATAGAAGGTAGTGAGTGCAACTCTTCAGTATTTCCATTCTCTAAGTCTGAAGATTCTAATGTTTCAACTCCAGTGATTGCCGTCGTCGATCTTGTTAAGTTCAGCGTGCAGACTGACTATAAAGTTTGAGTTTGCTCGTAGACTCAATGAAGGAAACGACAGCCTGGGTATATATATCGAGAGTTGGGAAATGTACTACTATCAATACTTATTGGCCCAGCGTCCGTAAACGTTAGAAAATTAAGAACTGTAGTGGGGAACATGCTGAAGTCCATCAATATACGCCATACCAGTCGCAGACTTACGCATCTGATCCTTTAATTCATCTACACCAAAGTTTGGCTTGGATTTAGAAAATCTGAAGAGGCTTACTATTGATAAGAATAACGACCGACCACAATTGCCGTAGCCCCTACGCCTACGGCATTGGTATGGCTGTCTTCTCTCGACCACTCGCCTATCGATCCCACTTTCCCGCACCTGGAGACTCTAACCATCTAACGTCATGCAAAAGTGGGATCCTTGAAGATCGCTCATCAAGGGCCGATAAGTTTTTTTCCATTGGAAGTCTAATAAAAAGTGCCCAAACAGATAACTCTGACTGATAACGACTCTACAGATTGTGGGTCTATTATCTGACCTGGGTCGATGCTTACATTGATAAGTCCATTCTCCAGGACCCCATCTTTCCCGAGCACGAGAATATAATAGTTACAGCAATGCCATTCGACTTGACAGGACTTGAAGAGCGTACAGAGGTACTATATTGCCTCACACTGTTCTCCTCAATTAAATCAAGTGTACTACGGTTTTCGATCATGACTACCGTTCTACGCGAGCGAGTCACCTCGGTAAAAGAACGTATGAGAAGGCCAAGGGAAAATCAAAACCTTCGGGATGGGTTCTCCCAAGACAGACGACCAGTTTTGCCGATGAAGGCACCTGGACAAATATCGATGCCGATGTCACACCTATTGAAAGAAGGACTTGGAACTCGTTCACCGTGCTGGGTTTCTGGTTTAGTGACGCTTTGAATGCTCAAAGTCCAAGTTCACAGCTTGACAAGCGTTTATATATAAGAAACGCTGAGCTAAGACTACATAGGTATCCTTGGGGCTTCGGTTGCTCTCGTTCTCAATGGCGCTATTGGCGCACATTACCACATCCCATTCCCAGTTGTGGCAAGATCGTCTTTTGGATTCTACTTTTCTCGATTTGCTGTCGTAACAAGAATGATTATTACTGCTTTGTTTTGGCATGGTATGTGACCTTGCTACCTTTCCGGCTCTCGGGACAGATATTGACTGTTTTTTAAAGCTATCCAGACATGGACCGGAAGTACGGCGATGTTTCAAGTGAGTCCTTCTTTTCAGTAAAGTCTCTTATCATTCGTCAATTTAATCTTAGATTAATAAACAAAACCAATTGGAATTGAGGCAGAACGCTTCAAGTTGACTGATTCCATGGCCTGAACATTACATTAGTTTGAATAATCCAAGCTAAAGGACAAACGAGACGTCACTTTTTGTTCGTGGACGAAGAATCTTCTACTAATGACCTCAACTAGATTATCCGTGCCATATGGCCATCATTCCTTGATATCCCAAACCATATACCAGCAAGCGCAGGGATAACAACTCAGCAAATGATTGCACACACGGTCTTCTGGTGTGTGCAATTTCCAATCTTGTTGACACACCACCTCACAAGCTTAAGTGGTTCTTCGTCTTCAAGGTATTCATCGTTCTAACAGTCAGCACGGCTACGGTCATTGCAATGACCTATAAAGCAAATGGTGTTGGCGACATCTGGAATCAAGATTATGCCGTCTCAGGTTCAAAGAGATCTTGGTTAATAATGAATCAATTCTCTGCTCAATGTGGAGGCTGGTAAGTGATCAATCTTTCTTTTCGCTTAAAAGTTTGTTGTATGTTCGTGAGATCTGAAACCTTTTCTAGGGCAACAATGGCAACCAATATCCCAGATTTCACGCGGTATATGCAAAAGAGAAGAGGTGTATACTGGCAAGCAATCTTCTTACCTGCAATTAACCTCCTTATGGCAATGTTTGGTACTATCAGTACCAGTTGTGCCAAAGTGGTCTACGGCGAATATATCTGGAGTCCACTCGATTTGGCTGCAGAATGGGATGGACCATGGGGTCGCTGTGGAGCTTTCTTCGTAGGCTTCGGATGGGTTGTTGGTCAGATTGGAACCAACGTTCGTATTCCATTCCTGGGAGCTGCATTTCTCCTTTCTAGTCGTTTGTTCATTACTTTTAAGTCATGCTTGTTGATCTCCCGAACTAACTCTTAGTTTCTGACTATAGTTATCAGCAAACGTCATCTCAGCATCCAATGACTTAACTAATCTATTCCCTAAATACGTTAATATCCGTAGAGGTGTTATTATCATAACCATCACAGCTGGCTGGATCATGGTCCCATGGAAAATCGTCTATTCTGCTCAATCACTAGTAACATTCATGTCCGGATTGGCCATCTTCCTCGCTCCCATAGCCGCCATCCTAGCATCCGACTACTGGATCGTCAAAAAGCGAAACTTCGATGTCCCAGGGCTCTATCGTCGCCATGGCCGTTACAGGTATAAAGCAGGTACAAATTGGCGAGCAGTAGTTGCATTCCTCATATCCGTCACACCAAATATTCCAGGTCTAGCAGCAGCCGTTAGTAGTAGCATTACTCTAAGCGCCGGGATCCAACATTTATATGATTGTAATTACCTATGGGGATTTGCTAGTGCGGCTGTTGTTTATGTGGGCTTAAATTTGGCGTTCCCGGCTACGGAGACGCTACTTGATGCTCCGATTTATGATGATGTCGTGGTACTTGATGGGGTTGAATTTATTAATGATGGTGTTCATGATCCGCTTAGGAATTTTGAGGACAAGGGGGGAAATGGCAATACGGTGGCTGTTAGTGTTTGAGCTTTTGCATTTTACCGATGAAAAATACTAGATAGATAGAGAGATGATCATAAGTAGGTTTTGATATGCTCCAGTTTAGGTCGATGGATATTACTTTGATACCCATGGATGCTGTTGTTTGATCAAGTTTCAGCATAGTAGTGTGTATACTCAAGTGGTTTGCTGTGGCGTGAACGATGTAAGTCCTACTTAGTCTCCCTAGCCCCTAGAGCCCGTATCATCTCGACCATTTAGCGTCTTAATAGCTAGCAATGGTTGGGTAAGAAACCCTGTAAACAAAGTCAAAAGCTTAGCCCACATCACTTCCTTATATTTTTCCTTCGCCATCATGAAGGGCGTCAAATATGCATTGCACAATTACTCTCACTTGAGTTACCGGTATCTCAAATATTGCCAAGGCAGTGTTGGCTACCGCCTGCTCCAGTACGGCAATGGAAATGGATCGTACCTGCCATAGTTTCTGGAAGGGTTCTTGCTATAACCGCTGAGAAATTCGATATCGGCATCTGTTGGGTATTTTTGCAAGATTCCCTTCTATGGCTGCGTCAGATATCTGCTTGGCTACGACGTGGTTAATCTTCTCAGCATTCCTCGACGAAGTATCAGTATTCTTTGAGCCTTCGCTAGCCGGAGGACGGATGGGAATTAGTCGAGAAGGCTAATATGAGTGTCATCTCTACTAGGCATAATGACCACGAAGTCTTCTAGATCCGGGTGATACTCTGTACTTTTTGCTCGATCCATCAATTACAAACACTGTTAGCGAAACCTTTCAACGCATGGAGCTCTTTTGATTACCTTGCAATGCAAGCGAATGAAATGAATTCTGATTCCAGAAGTTGAATTATCTTGGTAATAGAGAGATTCCATCGGCTTCAGATAATGCGATTTATATATTGTTGAAAAACTTAGCAGCAGTTAGTGGCAGCGAGATTACCAGCGCTAACGTGCCCGCACATTGAGGATGCTATAAGTGAGTATTAAAACCTTGCCTAAACTTTTTAGGAGAGTTGTATCTAATCAAAGCCAACTGATGAAGACATAATTCGCATTAGCTTGTGCTATATAAAGTAGTTGTTTTGGGCTAAGCAGATGTTTACATCCGCTGCCTGTAACTCCTCTCGTGCTAAACGTTGTTTCGCTTTGAATATCGCCAGTAGCACTATATATAGATTCATAAATCAGCTCAATCTCCTTGGGTAACAATCAGTCATCAGCTGTACGCCATCTCTGAGACTTCTAAACGGTTGCCCTGGTGCCTCGCTTTCTGGCCGCCTCCTCTGCTTCACGAATATTATCCGCCTTCTGCCGTATCTCCTCATATACGGGATCGTCCTCTTTGAAAAGTCCCGATGGCAACGCACCGTTCTTCTCTAAATCCGCGAGGTCCTCGATTCGTTTCTTCTTAGCTTTGTTCTTAGACCAAACATACCAAACCACACCTCCAAGCAAAAGAGAGGTAATGATCGGAAACGAAGATCCGCCCATGACTTTCCATACGTAGGAGGTTTTCTGAAGAATCTGGTTGCCTTGGGGATCTTCGACGTTCATGCCGTAGTACGAGGTGAAGAACGAAAGGGGCAGAAAGACAATCGTCACAAATGTGAATATGAACAATATTTGGGACTGAGCATCCGTGGCATCGGCTTGATCTTGCGAGGACATTGTCTGTTTGGCCGTCAGAAGTGCTGTTTGGTTAGAGCTGTGCGCTTCGTCGATGCTGTCTTCTTGCTTTTGTTGAAGATCTAGAAGGTTCAGAATACTCTTTTGCGCTCGTTCGGCATTTTCAATCATCAATGTTACTTGAGCCAAGTAATCATTCCTAAGTGTCGTCCATAGCGTATGGATTTTATCGCGAAGTGCTTCAAAAAGGCCATACGACGGTATCTGCTCATCCGCCTCACGCAGCGCGTCAATCTGATTTTGCAGGAGCTGCTTGAGCATATGAAGCTCGTCGATAATGTCAGCGACCTCAAAACTGAGTCGAAATTCGTTCTGTAAGGCGAGGCGAAATTCCTCCGTTTTTAAGCGCTTAGAGTTGCCATCAGACATCGAGGCGGTGAAAACACGAAAGAACTTGCTATGAGTCTTTGTCACTTTGCCAATAGCTTCGCGGAATAGCTCCAGGAACTCCAGGGACCATTCCCCTCGAAATGATAGCATGCCGGTGAGAACATTGGTCAGTACTTCTATTGCTACGCTGACAGCACCTCCTTCTTCATCCATAGGTCTGGATGCAAAAGCTGCCAGGACTTTATTCCGCATGTCCAACTTAAAGTACTGATCATTATCCACAGCGCCTGGTCTTGCATATGAAGTATCGGGGAATGAAGTGACGATTGTCGAAGTCCTTCTCATGATTGCTGGTTTCGATAAGAGCCATACGCCTAGCCAGAGTTGATCTACCATGATCATTTTTGGTCCCCCTATTGCGTTCCAGGTCTGTTTCGAAACGATCTGATCGTCATCTCGTTCGGTAGTGTCTTCTAGACGCGAATAATAGTATTGGTCTAGAGTTCGACGAGGATGATACGTTCGGAAGGGAGCAGACAGACGCTCGAACGGGTCTGAGATTCCGGAGAGGTATCGTTGTTTAAGCCATTTGGTGTATACTTCCGCGCCTGTCTTCGTATCCCAATGCAGATATGGAAGCTGTATTGAAGTTAGAGTAGATCTATAAAAGATCGTATTTTTATTTCCTACTAACAAAGATATTGAAGTGGATGACTTGTCCCTGCTCTAGACCAAGTGATACATAATTGGCGCTGCGTAGAATGTATCGAGAAGTAGGGAAATTTGATCTCGCCTTTAGAATGGTCCCACGAAAACTTTTCTCAGTAAGATAAGTGTGGACTCCATGCAATTTCCACACTTCGTAAAAAGCATGCTGGTTCGAGTTAGCTTACAGCAATTTCAGGAAGGGTTAAGTTCAGCACACATCTATCCCAATCGTATTATTGGCGGGGAAATGGATCCAGCTTCCAAGTTTTGTAATATCGATTTGACCTCGCATTGGCTTGTAGTCGATTCTGCCCAGCCGCGCCAGATCTTCTGCATTTCTATAAAACGCGCCATCTAAAGATCTAATATGCAACACGTTCATTTGGATTGTTCCCGAGGCTTGGTCAAGATCGACCCGATGATCAAGTATGTTTTCTAGTCCTGAGCAGAGCAGCACAAAGCTATCATCCTCAGTTCGAGATATAAACTTTGCCAAGGAGGAATGTGTCTTTGCTGCGCCCACAAGGATTTCATACTCAGTCAGAGCCTCTAACGATACTTCCTCTCGAGTAAAAACTGGAACGTGACCGTGAGCTTGCTCAGGTCGTTCAAAAATTGAGATAGTTTTCAAGGGCCTTTGGGCAATTGTATCAGCAAGCGATTGCCTTCTCTCATTGCCAAACGTATCCTTTGTACATTCATTGAGAGTTTCGTGCACAGAAGCCGGAAAAAACCTTCTATAGTGAGCTTGAGATTGTTGGAAAAGGTGTGGTGCTCCTAGAGACCATAAGTACTTATAACATTGGCATAAGAGATGAGGATAAGACTCACCTAGGAATATAATGCCAATAAGCGGCTCGAGCCTGTTTATATGAGTATCCAAGGAAATGCTTCTGTCTGATGTTGACACTGAGGAGTTTTCAATAGGCCACAGAAATCTAAATAGCTATACCTTGTCAACGAGTGTCTTTCCATAACCAGATAATCGAGTGAAGCACATGCCATTTCAAATGGTCCGAGACTGTGAACAATGAATACTATCGGTGCACGCCTCTCAGGTGCTACATTGACTATGAATTGCTGAATATTGTTGGCGATTTCGATAACCGCATCCTCTGATAGATCTGGCGGCCATGCAACACAGGATATCTCACAATTCGGAAGTTGTTTTGGGAGCAGATCTCTCGGCCAGAAAATGTCTCGTGCTTCCGGGCCAGTTGCCGACTGGGTCCATGTCGTTCTCCAATTCCCGCCTAGTCCATGGAGCAGAAAAATTCTGACTTGTTAGTTCAGCATAAACTGGACTCCTTTCACAACTTACCGTCCTCTGACTGGTAGTGATGGCCGATAGATTGGCACCACTCCAATGTAATCATCACCATATTTTGTTATATCGATATTTCCTGCCATTTGGTCGGGTGAGTAGACTGCCACCACAAGACGGAAAGAGAGTGTAAACTTCAAAGTTGTCAGGCTGAGAAAATGACCAGGCGACACTAGATATACTAGTGCCCGTGAGCCCGTGTTTGGTTCCACAACTTGTAGCCATTCATTTGCTGACGCAATTTAGACCAATGGGCGCCATATATCCGTTATCCAGGGCCAAAGAGATGTAAGGGCGTGTTATCAATGACAAACTGGCGTTTGCATTTGAATACGAGAAGCCAAGAAGATCTCGGGATTCTGATGTTACACTTAATAAGTATGGTAAGCTTCCTATGTAGTACGACAGCGATAGGCTTGGTAAACTGACCAGATAATTCCTTCTTGTCGCCAGAGCCGCATTAGTGTAATCTTCTCCTCGGCCTACGCATCTTCACCTTCGCTCTGCCGCTCTACGTCGACTTAGGCAGCAAAACACGCTATGGAGGCTCCTGTGGATAGTGACTTTCTGAAGAGTGAACGGCTAGAGAGACATTGTTGTTTAACAGGGTTTAGTGGTTATTAGCATACTTATACACTTGTCTCTACGTCAGAGGCAAGACTTGAAATATCTTTCGGCATTCTGGCTTCTCTCCAAAACCCAGCTCCAATGTTTTGATCAATTCAACTGGTTGAATTAATAAATTTAGTGGCTTACACGAAATACATGCGGAGTAACTAAACTAATCAGTATAGAGGTTCCTATTACTACCTACGCAAACTCGTATCTAGGCTTTTTGATCAATCAACCAACCACCACCTGCCCAACAACCCCACCACCAGCCCTCCCAGCATTCTCCTTCTCAACCAAAACGCCACCGCCCTCAATAACCCTCACCTCCTGACTCAAAGCCCTAAACTCATCCGAAGCCCAAAGAACATCAATCTCCTCAAGACTCAAACCCCTCGTCTCTTTAGCAAGACAAAAAACAACGCCTAAAACACACGCACCACCAAGACAAAACCAAATAAAAATCTTGGCGCCAGTAGCACAATCAAGAGCAATAGGAGCAGCATATACTTCAATGAAAGCTAGACCCCAAAATGTAGCATTACCAATTGCGTTTACTTGACCTCGGTAACGAGTAGGGATTATTTCTACGCCGTAGAGATAAGGAAGCCAGATCCAGGTTGCGCCGCAGACGGTTTGGTAGATGAAGAGCGTTGCTACTGCTATCCATTGTGTTGTATTTGTGGTTTTTTGGGGACCGAGATTAGAGAGGATGGTGAAGAGGATCATCATTGTTAGTTGCCCGGCGCCGCCGAAGATGAGGAGTGGTTTACGTCCGAAGCGGGGGAGGAAGTAGAAGGCTGAGAGCATTCCTACTGGTGCAGCGGATTGGAGGGATGCTGTTAGGAGTTGGGTTGTTTCTATGCTTAAACCTAGTGCTGTGAATATTGAACTTGAGTAGAATACAATGACATTCTGTTTTGCCTTATGTTAGTAACTAAATTCTGGAATGAGAGAGTTTAAGTGAGGCGTACTCCTCCAAACAAAGGAGCTCCGAGAGCAATTGCCCATGAAAGCCAAATCCTCTTTGCTACCTGAGTTTGACTTTTGTCTTTGAACAAATGCGATATCGTAAGTGAATCCTCGGCATCTAGTTCATCTAGCCGAACGCTCGCTAAGATTTCTTGCTTCTGTGTTTGGAGGACCTCGTTATTGATGGGAAGATCAAGAAGGCGGCAAAGTGACTCGTCTCCTTCAGTTTCTCGATGCTTTGCGTAAAGCCATCTAGAAGAAACTAAATGAGCGTTTGCGGCAGGGGAATGCGGTCTTGCTAACTCCTACCTTGGACTTTCCATCACTCCGTGAAATACAATCAGTGCTGCAACAAGAAAGAATGCTTGGATCGCAATAGGGGCTCGCCATGCGTTTGGATCACCTGCACACGGCTAGTTAGGACGTTAAACCACACGTAGACTACGTTTACGAACTTGATCTATACATTCCATAATCCACCCAATTGGCCGCAGCAATTCCAACAACACCATATCCAACTGTGACCAAGATATCCTGAGATCTACCTGATTCAGCCCCAACAGCGGATTCTTGCACAAATGCCGGGACAATGGCTGTTGTAGGGATAGGCTTAGTAAGAATAAGGTTTGTTTGGGGAAGGTAACAGACCAGAGATAGTCCCATTCCCTATTCCAAGGAGAATTCTTCCAATGATCATCTGGACAGCAGAGAATGTAGATGTCTGCAAGACAACTCCAATAAGTCCAATCCACTAGCATGTTAAGTTAGTATGTCAAAGAACACATCGAAGATTTATCTGGTTTCACTAACACATGCCCAGATGATACAGAGCCTTCGTCCAATCCGATATGCAAAGGGAACGACCAAAATGCAGCCTACAACGTCGCCAAGTAGAATGCCAGCAACGATGAATGTGAGAAGCGGGACATTGCCTGTGAAGTTGATTGAGTTTTGAAAAGCTGGGGTACTGATGACACCGCTAATAACTCCAGCATCCCAACCGAAGAGCGTAAGTCTTTGTTGATTAGCGAAGGAACAACTAAAATCTGGATAACTCTTACGCCATGGCTGAGCCGAATTGTACAAGAAGTTGGAGCTTTCGCCCTCGGTAGGGATAAAGTAGTCTCATGATGCAGGTACCTCTATAAAAGTGTCGCATGTGGGGGAGTGAGGAGGATAACTTGGGGATGCCAAGGGGAACTATGAGCTCTAAATAGACTTACTGAGCTTATCTTCACGACCTTGGATATCTGATCTGGGATTCAAGATGATTGGTGCCTACAGTATCTTGCTTGACTTAGAAAATTGGTTGCCCGGTCGGAACTGAACCGTAAATATAGCACGATTTAGATTCGGCTTCTTCCATACCAACCTTCTCGCAAGGTCTGACGGCCTTCATACAAACAAAAAGAGATTAGAATGACACAAGATTAAATAGTTTCATGGTTGTGATGATAACTATACATCAAAGCAATCTGCCAGTTCTTTTGTCACAGGTCCTCTGCCATCGAATTCACCCTCAACTTCAACAGAAGTTGGCTCGGCTCCAAGCATGATTGATAAAAACCTCACCCATTCAGTTGATCGGTTCTCCCACCTGTGCAAAATAAATCAAAATCATGTTCTTAGAGAGCTGATTGTGACCGTGAAAGACTTACGCATGGAGAGCACCACGTTGGACAACAACATCTCCTGGTCTGCAGATGGTCTCAAGAAGCTTGCCTTTGCCTGCCTGTGGATCATATGCTTCATCAGGAGTTATAAGAACGACAGAACCAATCATGAAGATATCGTAATCGGTGGTACCAGTGCGGTGCTGAAGGATTTCCATCAACTCTTCGTGCTGTGCTAGTAAATTTATCTTTTTCAAGATGCTCTCACCATTGGGACCCGTTCACCAGGGCCGAGGTCATTGAATCTGATGTTCGCGCCTCGGGGGATGACAATGCCTCCGCCAGCAATATCTTGTGGAATAATATCTCTGTAGATCATGTCAAGATAAGACCAACGAAGGGGGAATTCCTGCTTTACAATCCTGCATTCGAAGTGGGAACTGTGTCGTGAGTAAAGACAGTGCCTCGGGCAGCCCCGCCATCAAGCTCCGAAACGCGTTCTATGTCTTCAGATACGACCTGCACTGCCGGTTCCGCATCTTTCACTCCGGCATATCTACGAGGCAGAGGGAGGTTCGAGGTAACTATACGGCGTGGAGGTGGAAGAGTTGACATGATGGGTTGTGGTTGTGGCAGCGAAGTGTGGAGAGAAGAGCTGGGGAAGGATGGCGGGGTCGACATCACGGCATCCTCACGACGCGCTCTGTGGGATGACTTCTTAGGCCCTGGTCTCTTTCGCAGGTCGACGCCCGTACGGATCCGATTGAACAGTTTGCGCCGCCGCTCGCTGACTGATTTGTAGGTGGTGTGGAACAGGTCAGCGACTTGATTGGCATCCGCAGCAGGATTTTCGGCGAATATCTGATCAATGAGCTCCCCATCGCGCTTGGAGAGCCTCGGAGCCATAGTCTTCGCAGTGTATGAGAGGTGCCTCTATTATATCATCAATTTCGATGGCTTGCGAAGATATGTGGATAGGTGGTTGTGCAGCTACGTTTAATTGGGCGGTGTGTTGAATCTGAAGTTTGAAGGTGGTTCACAAGGCTTCTGGAAATGCACCAACGCGCTCTGCCGCGTCTCTTCCTCTTCCCTTCTCTTCCTATACTACAGTATAATAAACCCCAACGCGAACCCACAGGTCTCCTCTATTGCGCTGCGGGAAGATCCATTCTACTCCTGTGCCTCTGCATCAGTCGCATTGATTTTAAGGCATACTGCTATCATTGGAACTCCTCAATTGCTATGTCAAGTTGGAAAAATGCTGACGCGACTTTTGTTACAGTATGCTATAAAGCCATTCTACCTCACCGCAACTCCAAATTAACCCAACGACGAGGCCATCATCGTCGGCAAATATAATTACACATAGTCTATCCCTTAGGATCATCGATTTTGAGCAGAGACACGCATCAGGCTTCGCCATAGCCTCCCTAGCCATACACTTCTAAGCCAGACAAACCCTAGCCATTGGGCAAAGGCGACAAATATTCTCCTTTACCAACAACGAACAATGGAGCCTACTCCGTATTGCTGTGGTCGTCAAGGTAAAAAGGAAGAGCTATTGCTGTGTGCGTGGCTTTAGTATGCAAGGGCATATTATAAAAGTATATATGGTTGCGGGTTCTAGAACCAACCTACCCACCGACCGAATATACTACCCAATTCTATACCCTCGACGGACGGCTCCTTGAATGTATCCTTACATTTTCTCCTTTTGCCAGTCTTATGGAGGCCTCATCAACGCCCTCAAGCAAAGCAGCCGTTTTGCTGTCGTTTAGGTCCGCAATAGGTAAGGATTACCAGTCATGTAGTAGCACTTCCATCCATATTTCTATTTTTATATGAACGTTCAAGCAACTACTGCTAGAAACCTGAAGCCGTGTTCATCCTCGTATGCGTGCTTTGCAGGAACCATGACAGTAGGTAAGGAAGATATCCATTATATCTTATCCCATTCCAGGTTGATGGCACAAATATCAAGTATGGGCAGGATAATAGTGCCCCTGCAGCTTCCCTGCTATGCCCAGCCATTAGGACATACTTAGTGAGCAGTGAGCCGTGTTTGTTTTAAATATCACATCTCAAGGCAGGACAGAATAATAGGTAGGCGGTCCGAGATCCGTTCCGGCAGAAGCAGGATATCTTCACTCAAACGATACCCCACTTCATCAGGGATGCAGAAATTGACCTCTTATCAACAAAGGTGGACTTGAGTAAGCAAGTGTTTGTATTTCTAAGAATCCAATAGTAGGCCTCAGACATCTCCACTGTCACGGAGCTCATACCTAGACCGCATTTAGTGTCCCTTCTCATCGACCTTTACCTGCATTATTAACTTTCACATACACCTCAACATCAGTACCAATCATCTTCTTCTCTTTCCAAGTTTAGCGTAAACGAAGCATATTCAGAACACAATGACGGAAGCACCTATTATCAATGGAGATTCATTCCAAGCCATCACCACCAACCGTTCCGTAGTATGGGTTGCTCCAGAAAAGTTAGACATACAACACCGAGAAGTCCCAGCAGTTGGAGACGAAGAAGTTCTGGTAGAAGTTATTTCTACTGGAATCTGTGGATCGGATGCACATGTCTGGGCTTCAAACCCAGCAAAACCTCCACCGGTACTTGGTCATGAATCAGCTGGAAAGATTTCAAAGGTTGGTTCAAAGGTTACGGATAGGACAGTTGGCCAGCGTGTAGCTATTGAACCTGGCTTTGCATGCATGAAGTGAGTACTTTGTGCTATAGTTTACATGGAAATGCTAATTGTTCTCAGATGCGAGTTTTGCATACGAGGACAACCAAATGTCTGTGCCAACTTAAAATATTGCGGTCATACTGATAACGGTACATTGACCCAATACTTCGTCTGTCCTTCTCATATGACTGTTCCACTTCCGGACTCGGTTTCCTGGGAGGAAGCAGGCTGCATTCAACCTCTCGCTATAGCCGTCCAACTTGGGCGAAGAGCCAACTTGAGAGCTCACCAAACCCTGGCTATTTTGTGAGTCTTTTCTACGCTCCCTTTTCTTAAATCCTAGAATATTGACCTCAATGATTAAACTTACGCTCCGCAGTGGTTGTGGTCCCCTCGGTCTCCTGGTAATGGCCGTCGCTAAAGCCTACGGCGTCAAGAAGATCATCGCCTTTGACATTGAACAATCACGTGTTGATTTCGCTGTCAAATATAATGCCGACATAGGTATTCTCAGTCCCTTGAATAAGGAGGGTAAAGAACCTTTGAGTTTTGCCACGGAGTTTGTCGAGGGTGTTATGAAGGAGCATGGGTTGGGGTCTGGAGTGGATTTGTGTATTGAGGCAAGTGGGGCGGAGGCTTGCGTGCAGATGGGTGTTGTTATTACAAAACCTGGCGGTACCTGTAAGCTTGATTTGTTTACCCGTAGATTCCAAGCATTTGTGCTAAAGGTCATATTAGATATCCAAGCCGGACTTGGCAAACCCCTTTCTTCGGTTCCCTTGTTTTTGTTTACCGCGAAAGATTTAACCATGAAAGGTACGTAGAAGCTCTGTTTGTACACCAAGAGATCAGAGCTTACTTTCTATGTATCAGGTACTGTAAGATACACACCTGGATGTTTCTCAGATGCCGTCGATTTACTAGAGAGAAAAGCTGTTGATCTTAAGCCGTTGATCACTTCTACTTACCCATTAACTAAAGCCGACGAGGCTTTCAAGGCTCAGAGTCTTAGGAAGGATATCAAGATTGTTATTATGAATCAGGAATAGATTTCCGGGACGATTTGGCATATTGTCTAGTTCTATAAAGATTATATCCTGCGTAGTTGTTAGTCTAATTAAGATTCCTCACTTTGATCCCCAGCTTGTGTATAAGAATATCCAAGTGACTAGCTACTAGTCTAGTCGCTACTTTGGTATCACTTCCTTTATTCTCAATGACATTTCACAAAAGTTATATCTACATGAATATACGGTAAGTAAGCTTTGCTACTTTACTAAACTCAGAATATTGAGAAGATAAAACAATCCTAGAATACGACATACCGTAGAGCAGATGAAAGCCCTTGGTTACTAACGTCATTTTTGAGTTCGGTAATGCTACAAATAATAGTGTAGTGGACTTAGGGAGAGTAAAATTAACTGCAAGCTTCATTAGTGAGAAGGTCACAGAAATTGAAATTTAAGGATATACTAGCTGGAAATATCATTGTTGGATTCAACAGATATACAGAAGGGCACCGAAAGAACCGCAGCCAGTGAAACCAGAAGAAAAACACCCACAGATGTGCGAATGATGGTGAAGGATCCGAACTAGGGAGGTAGAGAGTCCTGTTCTAATCAAAACGGAAAACAAACTGGTAATAGAGATTCCTAAAAATGGCAGAAAACAACGCTCATCCCGACCCTTACAGAATGAAGCATAGCCTATGTCAAAAATCTAGTTGCTGACTAAAAATATAGCCTAGGTGTGTACGCAAACCTGTTTCCAAATAATGCAGCACTGAAATAGTACCTACGTAATTTTCCTTTAGAATTCTAGTAGGGAACGACTTTGTTAGTTGTTACGCAAAAGTATGTTATCAATAATATTTATAGATGGGATGAATATAAGGAATTGAATAATTTTACCAGTTAGACAGAAATATATGCAATAAAAAAAAGACAAATTTTATGCACCCTCCATGACAACACAGTTCCATATGACAACTCACGACGTCACTCGCCGAAGAGATTCTGTCCGCAATAGGATCGTACTGCCTAATCTTCCTAACTCCTTTAGTCTACCTCTACTAGTTTGGAAGGTCTGCGGTGAATTGGATTGGACGGAAGTAGCAACATCTCTGTGAAGGACACAATCTTGTAATAGCTCATATTGTTATGAGAGAGTTTAGAGGGGGGAATTCAGTCTGTAGATTGTGAGCTAACTTATAGTTTTTGGAAAGGTGCGGTAGTAGCTCTTCTTTTTGGAATATGGATGTGTTGTCTGTGTCTTGCATTTCTTGGCACTTGTTGTAGTCTTTATCATAGGGGTGGACATTTCTTCTCCTGTAAATGAACATAATTCATTGTCTTTCATGAAGTCTTCTGTATTCTTGGGGAGAGATGTTGTATAGGTGGGAGAAATCATGTAGAAATATGAACAGAAGGATATCCCTTCATGGTTACTTAGACTGTATAACTTTCTGTTGATCACCGTTTTCATGTTAAGATATGATTGTGAGTATGTTACGCAATGCAAAACTCTTTCCAACATTATTTGCTAGGAAGAAAGGAAGGCAGTATATCAAATAATGGCTAGGAGGATCTGCTAACTAAGCCGCTATGCAAGGGATACTGCAGATTGATCAAATATCTAATTTAGTTTACTTGGGGTTCTTTGCTATTGGAAGTTTCGTCTACTGTGGAATGTATCCCTACTTTCTCTTGCTTACTCTTATATCATATTTAGCAGGGGATTGCTTTGCTTTTACTAGACGTTTAGCATGCTCTTCAGTATCATGTTCATGGCAGCTATTAATATCTGAATAGCCCAAGTACTGTTACTTAGCCTTGCCTACATGGGTTGTAACAGTTTCTTTCACTTGTTCTTCTAATTACAGAATCTACTATCATCTTCTTACTTCTTTAACAACGTTTGAAGTTTAGCCATCTCACTCGACATCCATGCAGTCACAGCCACAATATCAGCTCCACAATTCATGAATTCGAAGCCCTGTTTAGATCGCTGCGCAGCTATGAATCATGTAGTTAGTATTGACTGTCTGACTTTAAGCCTAAGAGAGAACTTACCAATATCAGCACTCAAGGCAAAATGACCAGCAAATTTTCCTGCATCATGGGCTGCTTTTAATGTCTTTGCTGTAGCGACTTGCACCTCTTCAATCTTGGCATGATCAAAGGCAAAATATCCTAAACTTGCTGCTAGGTCGTTCGGACCTATGAACAGCATATCTATACATCTCATCGATTAGTATATATTTCAAGCTAATCACCTTAATAATTATCATTCCAAAGGTACTAGAATACGACATACCAATCCCATCAGTTTTAGCAATCTCCTCAACATTCTCAACCGCCTTCCTTGATTCAATCTGCACAATAACAAGAATATTATCATTAGCATGAGTCAGATATTCCTGCCCATTCTGATTGAAATTCGCAGGTGCGAACATAGCTCCAGCTCCACGGATACCGTTTGGCCAATGCGAAGATGGATATTTCATTGCATTGACAATGGAAGTTGCTTGTTCCTAGTCACAATTCAATGACTTACTCTCGCGGGAATGGGTTATATAGTTAACTTACAGCAGTTTCGCACATGGGAATCATGATAGCGTGGGCTCCGGCATCAAGAGCTCGCTTCATCATCCATGGTTCACCTGCTGGTATACGTATGATTGGTGAGGAACCTGCTGAAGCAATAGCTCCTACTGCGAGGTACATTTCATTATCTGTGATATTTCCATGTTCGCAGTCTACGAGAACCCACTGCATTTTATATTCCCCTATCAGTTTTTCTTTTTCTTTTTCTTCTCTCTTTTCGTTTCATGTGACGGGATAGGACGGACTAGAAGGAAGATAGGAGAAATGTCGACTTACATCTGAACCGAGTCCAGCTATCGTCCTAGCTAATGTATAACCAGGGAACTCCATCCATTGTCCTACAGCTGGTGCTCCACCTGCTTTTGCTCGCTCTAGCGCTGCTCGAAGTCGGGTTTTGCCAGTGGAGGACACGATTGATGATGTGAATTCTGTGGCCATCTTGTATGTTGCAGCCGGGTCATTTGGGTGTGTTACTTTGAGTTTTGATTCTTTTATATTTGGATTGCATCTTTGGTGGGTTGTTAGAAGGTTTGAGGCTCTTGTCGTGTGTTCTTAAGCTTGAAGGTGGGTGTGGACTTTTCGGATGAGCTCCGATTTCCCCATTCTTGGGAGAAGTGGTGAAGTGTCCAATTGGATTAAGCGAGGGGTTTTTAGATAAATGAATGCTGATGCTATGTCATCTTGGCGTACATTGTAAACATTATGTTGGCTCTTAATCTGAGTTTGTTAGACTATGTTAATAACTTTGGGGGCAAATTAAGCGAGGTAAATGTATTGTCATCAATAGCGTTGTCTAATTACTCTGGGGGAATTCATTGCAAGAATTACATAGAATTACTTCATTGAACAGCTGTTATACCTTTGTTTAAATATCAACTTCTCTAACTTGAAATTCAAACATTCCATTTGACAATACGGAATTCTCGTCCACCAACTTCATTGCCGTCTCAACTCCGGCAGCAGGGACCCTATACTCGAACTTCTTCCCTGAAGCAGGAGTTCGTCCATCCGGTAACGGATATGGGTATGGGAGATATTCTGGCATGAGACCTAGCTGTACGAGAACAGTTGCTTGATCCCAGGCAATATGCTCATGGTAAAGTCGATCTCCTCGCACATTAACGACTGAAGTCATCGGGATCCGAACTTTCTTTCCTGTAGGTGGGATACCTGGTATTCTGTGGACGTAAACTGTTGGAGGCTTTTCATATTTCGGAAAAGGGATGACTTACAGCCAGTCAATTACAGTTTCATGCGTGAAGTTCATGATGAACTCGTCTATGACACGATCGATTCCTATCGTTCGGCTGACGAGCTCAAGACTTGTATCGTCGGGATTGTTGAAGATAAAATGGCGACGATAAAAGTCACTGAGCTTTGTGCGGCCAATACCACCGGTCATCTAGTGGAGTGTCAATTGAAAATACTATCTCGCTTATATTATGTAGTTAACTTACTGTGGGGATGTGGTTGACATAAGGTTCTTGAACCATGGTGCCCATAGTATTGGCAACAGAGCGGTTCTCAAACTCGAATGCTGTGTGCTCATTCCAGATGGCTTCAAGATCAAAAATAGGTCCACCAATGTGCTTTTTCAAGAAGGTTAAGGTTCGGGTGTGAGCCACTGATGATAGTGATGGATCGAAATCCTTATGCCCGGGAATAATAAAACTTGCTGATTTGGCTTCTGGGTACTTATAAGAGGTGTAAAGTTCACGATTTTCAACATTTACTTCATTCTGTCCTGTAAGATGTAGTAGTGCATACTGTTTGCTTTGGGCTTGGAAGGCGCCATAGCTAACTGCGCACACAACCTTGGGGTTTGAAGCAACACTCTGGGAGATTTGAGATCACTTGAAGTCTTGTATAATCTGTAGTCGTATCTTATCTGTAGCTTATCAGCCTGAGATATTGATCTGAGCTACACGAACTCGTACCAATAAACCCGAACTTTTCCTTCTCGTCACACTCAGCAAGTGCATGGAGAGACTCTAAGCCTTTGTTAAGAGCCTGAGCAAAATCCCAAGTTCCCAAAGCAGAACATTTGATTTCGACAACGGCATAACCTTCTTCTGCCCATTTCTGCATTTCTGCAACGGTAGAGGATCTAATGTCTTTGAAGCCTCTTCTGGCGAGATATTGAATTCGGGTACAAGTATTATAAGACCTGGACCATTACCCCGCCTCGAGAGTGGTGGTTGTAAAGTTATGTGTCGGCAAGCGGCAAGCGGGCTTCACAGCGGGAGCTGAGGGTAAAGGAACAGGGTGTCTCTACAATATCCATTGCTTGAAATTGGGTAAGTTATGATAGCGAAAGCTGAATGAATACTTCAATAACGGTCTCTTGGTCTCTGTTTTGAAGCATTTAGATAATGATCATGATTACAAGGGTGGTGTGACCTGCGGCCGGATCTCTTCCGTTTGCCGCTAAGGGTAAGAGACGCTAAATTTACAGGGTATCAGACCCTATTTCAACCATCCGATTGCTAAACACAGTGCCTATAAGGTCCCAGAGAGCCCAACCCAGTGAACTTCCAGGGACTCTTTCGCCTGAACCCCTATTCAGTCTATTCAGTTCATTCAGTCGGGGTAAATTTGACGCCACTTCCCCAGTCCAGCCACTGAGCATCCCCACCATCCTGCTTATCTTGACGGCGAAGCAATTCGACCTCTCTCTACCCCACTTTACAGTTATCACGATGTAGAACAACAACAGCCCCTGGGGCGTGCCCTCTTCATCACTTTCAATGCACAGCGTCCACTACTGTTGGACAGACTTAATTGAATACTTGAATTAAGGTCGTAGATGACACGAATCATGGATGACCCTACAACAAGCAATGGTGGAGAGCATACAGGACGCGTCTGGAGGGCATGTCTAGAATGCCGCAAGAAAAAGGTAGCTGAGTCATAAAACCATTGCGTTCAAGAGCATAACTGACATATTACTCAGAGCAAATGTGATGGCAAAGACGTGTGCAGACCATGTAGAACGAGAAACCGTGAATGTATCTACCCTGAGAGCAAAGATAATGCATCTTCAAGTCGGCAGTAAGATCACTCCAATTTCGCCTGGATAGGCCAATTAATCTTTTCTAGATTTGCAGCAACATTAGATGCTCGCTGTCAGCAGATGGACTCTCTTTGTGCCAACGTATGGATACCTTGATGGGAAAATTTAATGAAATTGCTGAGAGTCTCGGGAGCCTTCGACGGGCTGATCTGGTTTCTGCCATCCCAACCGCTGCAGCCCGTACTGTTCACGAAGAAACTGGAATTATGCAGCAACAAATTGATAGTTTCTTGTTAGACGAGGAAATTGATATGTCAGCTGATATGGGGCATCAAGCTATGGACGAAGACGCCGAGGAAGAGGAAACTGGAGATGAATCTTCATCTGGTGCAGAAAGCAAGACTCAAGACCACGTGATGACAACGGATTCATATGGGAAATTAAGGTATCTTCGTTCCCATTATTATTTCTTCATAAGTAAGAATGCTAACTTTTAAGGTACGTGGGAGGAACAGGTACCATGGTGATGATTGAAGCTTTGAAGAGCTTGAGTCCAGAGTCATTGGCTCAAAGCCCAATAGATTCCAGATCACCAGAGAAAGCCAGTGTGAGTAAATTAGAACTACCATTCTTCGTTCGAGGTCAAACGTGGCCAAAACTTCCATTTCTGCCTCAAGCAGAACAGCTGCTGCGGCCACCACGTTATGTCTCGGACCTGTTGATCAACCTGTACTTTGACCAACTTCACTTCACGATGCCAGTTATATACCGGCCGCACTTCATGCAGAGGTATAATATATTGCTCAATAGTCGTCCTGATTCTCCTCCCGATACCGCATTTCTATCGGTCTTCTTTGCAGTTTGTGCTTGTGCTTCCGGCCTTCTACCTCGCGAGCCAGGTAATTCGTCTATATTTACCGGTCTGAAATACTATGAGAGTGCCTTATTATTGCATTATGCATCCACTGGAGAGGGCTCTATTGAGCAAGTTCAGTGTCTGGCGTTATTATCAATGTGTACTGCAGGCTGGAATACCTTAGCTCAGAGCTGGAAATTTGCCGGGCAAGCGGTTAGAGCTGCTCAAGATTTGGGATTGCACGTAAGTTGATTGACGATACACGATATTCTGAGACTAACATAGCTGTAGCGGTCTCCTGCAAGAGGCGCTGGCGAAGTTCTAAAGGAGGAACTTTGCAGACGTATTTGGTGGAGTGTTTTATTGCCTTGATAGGTGTGTTGCCTAACATCCTTTTTCAGGGTGTCTTTTTAACTTGCTTAGATTGCTTTCGATCTGTCTTGGCCGACCAATGGGCGTAGAGGACTCTGACTGTGATTGCGAACTACCCCTCGATATGGATGACGGCGAACTAGAAATATATAGCAAACAATCTCCAGAAACCCGAAGGCTACCTCAAGGGACATCTCGTCTAGCCGGGTTCATCTCACTCTCTGTACTCTGTCGTATCTCAGGCAAGATTGTCCGCGCCATGAATCCATTAAAAGCCCATCGTAGGCGGAAGGGTTATGCCGCCGAACAGCTAAGAACTGCTGCTGCCGCTCTTGATACAGAATTGAGAGAATGGTTGGAGACTATTCCAGACTCTGTCAAATTCTCTGCCAACAATACCATGGATCTTGATTTTGGGTCACCCCACTTGACTATGTGTGCTATCATATACGTAGTACACGTAGGCTCCGTTATAAATCTTCACCGGTAAAGCGCATCGTTATAATATCTCAAAGTCGTCTACAAGAGCCAAGACTAATTAGTTCCCCACAGGCCTCTTATTGCTGATAAAGATCATGGCAGTAATACAGTTTCCGAAAATCCATCGTTCAAACAGTGCATCCATGCGGCTAGCGGCTGCATTCGTGCTGGCGAACTCCTTCAAGAGCGTGTACCACCCTCTCATCACCTTGCATTCTGTACCCATTATCTCGCTCTTTCGGGGGTATTTCTGTTCGTCCCCCTCTTCCTCCTCTCTCACTCCTCTCAGATTCATCCTTACCCGCATCTCCATTTCTCAAGTCTATCATTACCTTACTAACAAACTACGCTTAAGCATTCGATCGAGTCAATCCCTAAAAGAAGATTATACCACCGACATCGAAACCTGTATACGCTCACTAGCTAGTCTCGAAACGGTATGGACAGGTGCGAGAAGAAGTAGATTGATCTTGGAGGAACTAATGAAGCATTCGGGCACTCCAAAGAATATTGATTGGGGTCTTGTTGGGGATTTTGCTCCTCTACCTCATGATGAGTTGACGGAATATATGTTAAGGCAGGAGACGAATGATTTCAATTTTGGAGGGTTGGAGTTTACTTAAGTTGGGGGTTTAGTAATGGATTTGAAAAGTATATTAGGTGTACTTTTATCATAATTCTTAGTCTTTCTAGATAATCTGATAGGAACAGGAATCTAGGTTAATGACTTACGATATGGTGCTCGGGAAAAGTTCTACGGCTGTACCTAGCCCTCTAAAATATTTATCTTAAATCGTTACCCGGCTACCCGGCTCTTGTCGCTTCTAAAGCCTTACCTGCTTCATCGAAATTTCTTGAGCAGATGAGTGGCATGCGGCATCTTGCACTTGAGTGGCTTAGTTTCCAGTTCTTGCTTACACTTAATCATGTTACAAGATGGCTGCGAAATCTCCCCTGGCTCAAGCACCTCACTTTAGTCATCAGTTTCGGAGACCCTGAAACCTATCAGTATGTCACTAAGATAGGCACATCGCCTAAATTCGTGGATGCAGTTCTGAATACCATACGAGCAGAATCTTCAAGGAAAATGCTGAGATGGAGTCAATACATGCTTGATACAAATTCCCTCGAAAATCCGGAGCAGACTTTCTCAAATTACACGTTGTTGCTGCACTGTATTCGAGCGATCAGGATAACTCATCGCAGGCAGATGAGGATTTCGCCAAACGCCTTCATCTCAACCAGTTGATAACCCAGTGAGGAGAGAATACTCGGATAATCTGTCATATGTCTATATAGGTAGAGTGATTTGATACGTATCGTTGGTTATTTCACTCTTCTCGAATTACGCAGCAAAATTAATTTATACACGACCTCCTTATAGAGGGCCGAGTCCTAAATACGACTCTGAAGCTTCACAAGATGATGCCTGAATTCGTACCAGTGACAATTCCTCTAAAATTGCTGGGGCTACCCAGGTGTCTGCTTTAGCAACTACGCATCAATTGATTTTATCAATGCTATGGCTCAAGCACGGTTCAGGAGAAATCGGTTGATGGAGCTTCATTTCTGGGAGCTACTCTCTACTTTGAAAAGCAGCTTTCTGCCGCAACAACACCATGAAGTTCTTACAGCAATACTACTACATACGCGCAATATGTATCAATATCTACACTCGCTATCAAAAGAGAACGCCCTTCGTTCTTATAGTTCAAACACCTAATATATATACACATCACCAATTCACGAAGCTCTGCAATTCAACAAAACAAAAGACTTAAAAAGTAAGGAAAACATACAACAGCAGGGATTCGCTGATGGTCACCCACTCAACTACTGATCTGCCGATCTGTGGTTTGAGTATGGCAGAGCGGACGGGATGCCCTATTTTCCACAGTCTATGGTCGTATGTGATGATCTATTGTCTTTTTATGCTTCTTAATAGGTGTTTGGGGTGATGTATTGAGAGAAGAAAGGGGTTGGAAATTAAGCGAGCAAGAGAATTGACTTGGCGCCCGAGGAAGAAAAGTGCCTTATGTGATACGATGATAGAGGAATGCAGCTGCTATCTATTTTTTTGCCTTAAGTGTTCGTTTCTTTTTCGCCCCTTGTTTTCCAACCCGAGTTCCCTTTGCAGTTGCTTTCCTTCCTGCAATTCCTGTATCGCCACCTGTTCCGTCATTCACAATGACATTGAGCAATGTCGAGAGCATTGAATACTTTAGATTATATAGAGGCTACAGACGTCAAAGTCTTTAGGCTTTTCTATTATATTCTCTTTCGGTGAATGGCACATTCACGGTGGAGGTGTTAATGTTGAAGAGCTGGTATTGCCGAGTTGGTAATCAACTCAACACAACTCAGCTCGGCTGTATCTCTACTTCCCCAACTCAACCTAAACTAGGATAAAATTCATCACTAAAATTACTTCTTCTTCACTCGAATTGTCCGCCAATAAATGCATCCAAGTCGTTCCACTCGAAACCCTGTCCATTGGCAAGAGCATCGAGAGGATCGCTATATACCAAGGCATCTGACCCTCGGCAGAGCCTTGTAACGCCGAAGTATAGGACACCGGTTGTCCACTAGGATTAATTTGAGGCCAGAAGGGATAATTTGGTTGAACAGTTGGTGGCCCGGATATTGGTGAGGGATACATGTTTTGAGGTCCTGGTGATAAATAGTTATTACTTCCAGGATTTGGAGCTGAAATTGCCGTCATATGGTTGTTACTTGGATGAAGCTGTTGCTGGTGCGACTGTTCATAAGTTTGAACGGCGGGTGGTAGGGTTGCTGCATTTCTATATCGTGTAGGAAGTTCCAGAGCACCGCGCGCATCTGAAGAAGATTTTCGAACAGGGTTCGCAGATTTTCCACTTCTATTATCTTGGGGGCTAGATCGCGTCTGAATTTCCCTAGATATAGTAGCTCTGCTACTATTAATGTTGTCTATCATATCTCCGAATTTATTCATCACTCCTGCAAATCTTTCCATGGTTTTTGATTTGCCGGTGTTGGCTACTACAGTCCTTAATCCAGTGACTAAATCTTTCAAGGCTCTCTTTCGACGTATTTCTTCATCAATATATTTCAGTTCGGTGGATTGTTGAATCCATAATATGCGAAGGAGAAGTACCATTGCTGAAGAATAGGCGTAGAATATGTCGAGGCCTGATGTGCCGTTGAGAAGTGAGAATTCATCGAGGAGTAAAGTGAGTAGAGATATTTGGGCGGCTGAGGAAACACTTGTTGAAGTGAGAGATCTGGGTGAGTCGAATTTTTGGTCGTCAGGTAAATGATTTGTGTTTTCGTTGTTCCCGTCTGCAGCAGATCTGCTTGATGCTATTTCGACTAAGAGTATGGGACGAGTTACTAGCATCACGATGTGATGGTATTGAATGTGTAATAGTATTAGTGCGCGTAACTGGCGTGGATTTTGCCGCGACAATGAGAGACGAAGTTGATCGAAGGATAAGCCATCACTCGTAGTTCGTCTGGCATGAGTTGATGATGTTATTTCCTGTAACTGGAGATGTAATGGGAGGTTTTTCCTCCAGATATTTAGCTCTTCTAGGATGCCATGTATAGTAAGCGTCGCCTTATTTGGAGCCTCTATGGAAGACACCGATCCATGGCGTCTCTTTAAATCGCGTCTTGAAGATGTCGAAGTCTCAGACTGATGGCGAAGGCCAACCAAACGTCTTGCTGACACCAGTATGTGTTGAAGCTTTAGATTATTCTCGACAAAATGGTCTCCTGCGCCGGTGCCTCCATCTAATAGACCCTCGATGGGCACTCGTACTTCGACATCAGGATCTGTACTTCCACTCGGCCTACCAAGCGAGGAGCAGAGAAACTGGTCAAACGTGAATAGAGTGCACCAGACTCTTTTCCTAGTCTCCCGTTCAACAGGCCGAAATCTAGAATCTAGATCATTGTGTAATCCAAGAGCGAATCCCATTCGAGTCGCTGTTCCAATAAGGTTCCATGCAGCATTACGATCCTTATTGTTGTGGAGATATAAACAAAATAAAATCAGAGCTTGGATATTTGAAAGAACACATTTAGTTGCTAGAACAGGTAGAAGAGAATGGGTTGCGGCGATGGACAGGCGCTGTACATGATTACAGTCGATTTTTGAAATATTTTGGGACTTGGGTGCTGATAGGGAGCCAAAGACTAACATCATATGTAGGCAGGCAAGCCACCCATGCTCTGGTGGGGGTATGTGCTGACGATCGCGTGTCGTAACTAAGAGTATAAAGGCTTCATACTCGTCTTGAAAAGTGGCTCTGTGGAATAGAGGAAGATCATCATGACAATGATCAAAATAGGAGGCTATTAAAGCCTCCATTATCTCCCGAGGTGGGAGAAGCTTAAGTTGCTCATCAAGGTCCAGATGATTTGTGTTGTTGGACGCTGTTGAAAGCGGCGATGTCATACTGACAGCTTCTCCTGAATTACCAACCTCTGCTTCGGGAACAATGCCATCACCTTCCTGACCTTCTGTTTCAAGAGCCTCGGCAATGTTATCGCCAGTGAAGTTTGATCGAGAATTATCACTAGGGTATTGGTCTTGCTGGTAGGAAGACACAAGTTCTCTTATTTCAGCAAAGAACGTCAGACTTCCTGATGGTCCAATATAGTGCACACGTCCAGCTGGATCTCGAACCAGTGTTGGTGCACTGGACGACGAAGTCTGAGGAACGACATCAGGATCAACCTCCGCTTCTTGACTCTGAGCCCTGATACTTTGTTCAGGCTCATTGTCAAGACTTGAAGGGCTTGCATTTTCTTGCACTTTGACAAGCTCCTCTAGTCTTTTAGGGACGCCAGTAGAGAGGTCAGGCATTTCATAACCCTTCCTTTCTCCCAGGCGGAGAAGATCCACAGCTGTTGTGGTTGGTTCATCTGGAAAAGCGCTCTTCACTATAGCTTCCAGACACCGGTACCTGTAATTGTAAGTTTTGATTATAGGCGATCGGAATGGAGCCTTGCCTATCACTAAGATCTTCAACATTGCCATAGAACCGCGTTTTGGTAGGCGCAGTGCGCGTGCACTCCACACCAGTTCTCTGGCATGTCTGACATGTTTCACTCCCGGGAGAACATACACATTTACACCGTCGCTATGTGATTGATATATTAGCCGTTCCAGCCAAGAGCAATATTCGACCAAGGCCGGATGATTCGCGCGGAGATTACCCACCTTCTTACAAAGATCGCAACTCTGTTGACCGCGCTTTCTCTGTTCTTCTGGGACCCTTCGTCGCTTGGTAGTCGGTTCTTCGGCCATGACTAAAACACATCGCCGCGGGATACCAGTCCCTTGGGTTGGGCCTCCTTGAAGCAGCACCAGCACCAGCGCCACGAACAAACACCACCACCAGTAGTGAGTGGGCATGTATTAGACGACGTGCTGACAGAAGACTTTTTTTTTCGGTCGGAAGGATACAGTACTCCAGGGGCTAAAAGATAAGAAACACGATACAATTCCGTAAAAGTCAGTTGTAGTAGGACGGAGGTAACAGGTTTGAAAAGGGCATTTGTGGAGTTGGTGGTGGGGAGTTGCCGTGCGGGGGAATTGGCAAGACTGGCAAGGCAAGGACCGGCTACACGCTTCCGGGAAGGGAGGTCTCGTCAATGGGACTATCAAAGTCGACATCACATCCTTCAGGGATGTAAATCTGGTACAATTTCACATGTGAATATGGTATAAATATATTATTATGCTAGCGCCACTGAGTATACTTATTTCTTTGAATGCAGTATGAAGACTACACACATTGGAGACGCTAAAAGGTTTTACTTAAGCGAGCTAGGAGAGAGAACGTTTATGTCTTGAAAGCTAGCTCTCTTTAAATTATCACTAGGAAATAGAGATGTGTACCTTGGGATATACTTGGCTCTTTTCTTACTCTCCTGCAATACTCACAATATGGATGCGTTGCTAAGAAAGTCAATTAAGATCATTAATGAGATTATTCGGTGATAAGATAAGTTGTTTTGCGTTGCTCTCCCAAAGTGAAGTGTTACTTAGGCTCATAGGAAATACTTATGTGGCTTGTTTTCTAGCCGTTCATACATCCTGTATAGGACGAATACATGAGATGAATATACGGTGGACGAAAACATTAGGTGACTATGGCGCTGTCTAAAACTTCTCGAGATTTTTGAGCTGTGTCAAACCCAGTGATCTTATCAGTTGAAAGACTGGACAAGTTTGAGATGGCGTCGCAGTAAAGACTGCTTCATTCAGACTTTTGAGGTCCAAACCGCTAATAACAGGTCTTATGTTCCTCTGTGCCTTGGGAATCCCGGTTATATCTTGTTCTGATACACATAATTTGTCAGAGCTCTATTTTCCGCCACATGTCTCACACAAGTCAAGTAGCTTCTCCCTCGCCGACGGCATGACTCCTTTCGGTTCAACGGCGGGTGTGCGACGTGCAACAGATTAGAACCAGTGTAACTAAAGCTCGTAACGTCTTAATTGCGCCGACCATTGATCTCAAACCCGATTATTCCCATAAGCGAGCACGTAGGTTTAGTTCAACCTCACCAGGAATCATGATTCCGTCATAGGAACATTGCCTCCGCCTGGTCAGCTGATAAGAATTGCTTTTTGAAAAGTTATACAATAGGATAAGATCAGCATTTTCGAGATCTTTCCATTGTTGGATTTCGCCCTTCTAAAGCCGATGAATGTGTATAGTGTAAAAGTCATATAAGAAATCAATTTTAGATTCCATTGAGCTTTTTGAAGACTTCTTTTGTTTACTCTAGAATAATCATTTACTTTCATTTCAAAATCCGTCATGCCGCCAGCAGTGAACCCGCTTGATATCCTCATCGTAGGTGCGGGGTTGGGTGGCCTTGCAGCTGGTCTTGCATTTCAAACTGATGGGCATAATGTAACTATAATAGACTCAGTACCAGAGTTCGTCGAGGTAAAGAAACATGATAATTTTCTAGCCCTTGTATTTACTAAAGTTATAATAGGCTGGTGCTGGTATTCGTATTCCACCAAATAGCTCACGGCTGCTTCTACGTTGGGGTGTAGATTTCGAAAAGATGAAAAAGTCAAGGGGGAATGGATATCATTTTGTTCGATGGGAGGATGGATCTACCATCACAAAGATCTCCTTTGATAAGATTGTGGAGAATCATGGTGCACCTTATTATTTGGTTCATCGGGCTGATTTACATGCTGCAATTCTTGAGGCAGCTTTGAAAGCTGGTGTTAAGATTCATAACAAGCAGAGGGTTACGGAATATGATTTTGATGCTCCGAGTGCTACTACTTCGGATGGAAAGGTCTGGAAGGCAGATTTGGTCATTGGTGCTGATGGTAAGTGAGCCAGAGTGCTTTCAAAAAAAAAAAAAAAAGATCACTTGCTAATCAGCATTTTGAAGGAATAAAATCTACAATAAGACCGCTCTTGACAGGCCAGCCTGATCGACCGCGAGATACAGGGGACGTCGCATATCGAATCTTGCTACCTGGAAAAGAACTCCTAGCTGATCCAGAACTCTCCGACCTGATCACCGATCCAATGACCACATCGTGGTGTGGACCAGATGTCCATATCGTAGGTTATCCAGTCAGAAATGGCGAGTTATACAATGTCGTCGTTTGTGCCAAGTCATTTAGCGAGACAACCGACGAGGTTTGGGTTGTCAAGGGTGACAACTCAGAACTCTGCAATCGCTTCTCGAGTTGGGAACCTCGGATTCAAAAGATTTGTAAGCTTACGAAAGACTTTATGAAGTGGCGGTTGTGCGATCTTCCTATTCTCACTCGTTGGGTACATCCTTCTGGAAAGGCATGCTTGCTTGGTGACTCGTGTCATCCTATGCTTCCGTATCTAGCACAGGGTGCTGCGCAGGCTGTTGAGGATGCAGCTGTGCTACGTCAATGTCTGGCGAGTGATAGTGATCTTAAGAGCGCTTTGAAGAAGTATGAGGAGATTCGTCTTCCTAGGTCTTCTACTGTGCAGGCGAAGACGAGAGAGCATCAATATATTCTGCATATTGAGGATGGGGGGAGGAACAGGCTGAGAGGGATAATAAGATGGCGCGGAACGCGGTTGAGAATCCGGTATTTTGGGGGTATGATGATAGGAGGAATTGGTTGTTTAGTCACGATGCTGAGGTTTTGAGTAAAGGGGGTGCCAACTGGATGGAGGGGGTAGCTGCTGGTGTTAAAGCACACTGAGTTGTATATGAGAAGCGGCAATGCACGTACTAAGAGGTTAGATTAATATCAGATTAATGAGAATTTAAGAATTGGGACTCAATAGAATGTAGCCATAGGTTTGTGAATTCACACACAATACTCCTACCTATTTTATTCTATTATATTGGTTAGGTATCATATACTTAGATATTTATGGAATTGTCTTTTGAGTAATTTCTATGCTAGAGATACCTTCCTTCTCCAATTCTCACCTTGGTATTTTATCAATCTTTATTCAATCCATCAGCTGTCACCAAGTGTACACGTGGCACAGCTTTATCGTCACGCGTGACAAGATAGAGATTCTTGAAATATGACTCAAAATGCCTAAAAAACAGTTCCGAATTTTCAGAGCGATTCTCTATTTCTTCTAGGCTGATGTTGTTGTAAATGTAACACTCTCGATTATCCTCGGCGTCTTTTAACCCAGAAATAGAATTAGCACTCTTTGGCAGCATTATGGGCTTAGAGTATACGAGTGATACTTTCTCGAGGTTCAAAAATCTCCAGAAGAGGTCAAAATTAGAATTCTGGTCCAAAATAAACGGGTCTTGTCCAGTTTCTCGAAAGATTGTTTTCATTTCCTCTGACGTGAGATTGCCGTACCAGAGGCTGGAGGTTATAGCTAGCTCTTTTATGCTGTTCGTAAAATCTGGTGGATCGTATAAAGGCCAACATGGGTTTAAGGGAGACATAAGATATCCCAGCCGATCATCCCATTCTGCGGAATGGTAGTCTAGCACTAAAGTATCTTTTTCGAAGTTAAACCAACGCCATTGCTTCCGATGACTGTTTTTATAATCTTCTCTCTCGTAGTAATTACTTTGTGACTTTTTAAGGTCGAAAAGTGCTTTGTACTCCAGAGTCGGGCCTCTTGGCATACTGAAGGTACCGGATTCGGGCCTGTCATAAATGTCCAATATCCGTTACCTACATAAGGGTTATAATAGTACATAGAGTTGACCACAATATCGTTGGTCTTTTCCATGTATGTTTTATTGACTCTGTATGTGAGGACGTGGACGCGTGGTTGTAAAGAGACCTCGATAGAGTGCTGCCATATAAGATCACGCAGTTCCTTCGGGAGATCCGGGAAACCGTGGAACGTGTTATACTTTTCAAGTGAGGATGGTGCCGGTGGGTTTTCGAGCGCTTTTGTTGGTGGTGGAGGCTGCTCAGGTTTGCTTTGGTGGTTGTGATGGCGCCTAGGATTCACCTTGGATGAAGAATCTGAGGAGTGTGAAGAAGACATTTTTCTTATAATAAGCTCTTCTGGGTTGCCTGCCACTATGTTGGTCTTGCTGCTAAGTTATGAATGTTGTATGACAGAATGCTGTGGACTTGAATAGTGAGACGGAGTTCACCATGGGTGAGATGAGGATGAGAAATTAATTGGAGTTACAGATATAGGTTTAGAATATATATCGCCTTTTGTGCCCCTTGTGGGAAAGCTAGATAGGTAGCTAGGGAAAGCACCTTCGTCAACTAGCTCGCTTAGGAAGGAGTTCGTTCCTCGCTAGTCTAGAGTAGCTCTCATGCTCTTTTTCGAAAACCAAATGGAAATAGGTATGTATTCATATGACAAGATGTTCATAAGGTACCTATTCTGCGATCATAGACGCTTGCAGTATAACATATACTTTTGCGTAAATGAATCTAAAATAAAATAAATTAAATTAAGTCACTCAAAATCTGGTGAGTTCTTTGAAATTAAAGAATCAAAGCGATCCGATATTAGTAAGTTTATTCATATTATGGAAAGACGCAATTTTATTTATACATGCTAGTTTTAAAAGTAAAACTGGAGGGAAGCTTGTCCTTCACCAAAATTATGAACTTTTCTACGGACAGGAAGCTAGTGTGGCGCTATGCCCAAAACGGCAAGGCTCAACCGGAAGCTCAGAGTGTCTTGGCATACAACTGGATCCGTCCAGAGCAATCAACTATTCATTCTCATTCTTGAATACTTTCTTTCACCTTCATTCCCACCAAGACACATCACCCCAGACATGCCTCCCCTCCTCCCACGTATATTACGCTCGCTCGCATCTCATCAATGGTTGTGTATCCGCACAGCTTCGACCTTACCAACAAAGCCTATTCCTCGAGTTCTTCCTCTTCGTCAAGCTGTCCGGGTTCTCCGAAGGGACTTCCACAACCGTACACGCACTTGCTCGACTCTCTCACCACGAATCACCTCTCATATAATCCGCCGCCATGTCTACGACAAATACTATGATTCTGCTGGCCGGAGACGCAAGAACACGGATAATTGTGATGAAAAGTACCCGATGAACTGGCTTGGTATAGCTATTCCAATTCTACTCCTCACGCCGTTGGTCTATTTTACAAAAGACTCGACTGAAGAGATCTGAATTGGTTGCTTTGAAGACACTGGCTCTTGTAGCAGCTCCAGGAGGCCTACGATCCTTCTCCTAGTTCCCAAACTACCGACTTCAGGCGATGCGTACTGTGAATAAGAAATGGCACAAAGATGGAGAAGTAGGCATACTCAGTGTGGGGATGGATGTCCACTGTTCCAATACGGATTCTCGGAGCTTGGAATGCTAGGCCAGCAACTGCGGCGATATGCTTAGCATATGAAGGATCCGTTAGTGATGATGGAAGGAATAACCCGCGGTATCACTTACCACCACGCCCATCTCAATATAATTACCAGCTACATGGTCCACCAGGCTCTGATGGGAAAGATATAAAAGAGCAGCAATGCTAATTTGCGGTCAGTTGGACAGCCCGCCCTTTCAATTGTATACACTCTCCCCCAAGGCTGGTTCCATGAATGAATTGACAGCATGGACGAGAGGTTTATCCTCTTCATCCCTAATTCAGTAGCGTAGCACGTCAGGAAATAAACCTATAGACTATTTTCGAATATGCAAGAGTTGCCATTTCCATATCTGAAGTACCTCCCCTGTTCGGATGCTTGTCTCCGCTGCAACTCAGCTGCAAAGTGACATTTACCCCGCGTCACTGCCCCTCTATGGCGACGTCAACATTCTGCATTGCAAACATTCCATAGTGCAGCTCAACGAGTGCGGCGAAAAATCAAGACCACTTTTCAGATCTCGAACAATACGTTTGGTGCCTACATTATTACCTTGTTAAGCCTGCGAATGCTACACGGTCTCTAGAGAACTCGAGAAAATGAGTGACACCAAAGTTAATGAAGTTTCGAACCCTGCGAGACTAGCTGAACCCCAAAATCTATTTATCAATGGCAAAAGTGTACTCTCTTCTGAGGGAGCGACCTTCCCAGTGTCCAACCCTATGACAGGGAAAGATATTTATGAATGTTCTTCTGCCAGCAGTGACGATTATAAGAACGCAATCGTAGCAGCCAATGATGCATTCAAGACTTGGTCTCGTACGCCTCCTTCTGTACGACGTGGGATATTTCTAAAAGCCGCCGAAATTCTTGAGTCTTATGCGGCAGACAGCGCAGATGCAGCAGATATTTTATCAGCCGAAGTGTCAGCTACCAAAAGCTGGGTACAGCTAAATCTCAAGGCCTCAGCAGGTTTCATGAGGGATGCTGCTGGGTTGGTTTCGCATATTAAGGGGGAGATCATTCAAGCAGATAGACCGGGCACGACTATTATGGTGTTGAGAGAGGCAGTAGGAGTTTGTCTTCGCGATAAGCCCTTGGAATGCACCTGTAAGAATCTCCTTTTCCGATCATGGCTACAAGTACTTACTTTGTATAGGTAAATCTAACTGCAAGAGCGATTGCAGCTCCTTTGATCTGTGGCAATACTGTTGTTCTTAAACCCTCTGAGTTCTCACCAAAATCACAATATATAATGGTTCGGGCCCTCACACAGGCCGGACTTCCTCCCGGATGCTTAAATTTCCTACCTACACGACCTTCTGATGCCGCACTCGTTACTGAGATGGCAGTAAAACATCCGATGGTTCGCCGAGTTAATTTTACTGGCAGTGATAGAGTAGGCACAATCATCGCTGGTTGGGCTGCCAGCGTTCTTAAGCAATGTGTCTTAGAGCTTGGCGGGAAAGCGCCAGTGCTTGTCCTCGAAGATGCTAATATCAAGGATGCGGTCGAGGCGGTGGTCTTTGGTGCACTAAGCAACAACGGGCAGATATGTATGAGCACAGAGCGTGTTATTGTGCATGACAAACTCGCTGGAGAGTTCAAGAAAGCTCTGTTGTCGAAGACAAAAACTATCAAGTGTGGAAACCACCACGACGAGCCCGATGTGGCTCTCAGCGGTCTATACACCCCTTCCAGTGCCACGAGAATTCTGGGCCTAGTCAAGGGTGCTATCTCTAATGGTGCAGAGCTGCTTACTGGCGACCTAGATACTCAAGGCCCCAACAAAACAATTTTGAGTCCTCATATCCTTGATAAGGTAACCATGAATATGGATATCTCAAATGAAGAAACTTTTGGCCCTATTATTTGCCTTTACGAAGTTTTTTCTGATGATGAAGCCATCGAAGTCGCCAATGCCAGCGAATTTTCGCTCTGCGCTAGTGTGTTTTCTCCCAAGATGTGATGCGTGCCATGGATGTCGCTAAGCGGGTTCGGGCTGGGAGTGTGCATGTCAACGGACCTACTGTATATATTGAACCACCTCTACCCAATGGTGGGACTGGAGGACGAAGTGGATATGGCCGGTTTGGAGGCATGGCTGGTGTAGAAGAGTTCACTGAGAGGAAGATATTGACTCTGGCACAGTCAGGCATGACATATCCTTTCTAAGGAAGATGCATCCAATTGGAGAGTATGCCTTCGGTTGCTCTGCAAAGATGTACAATCAACTGAATGAAGAAGAAAACCATTGCATGAAGGTTAATTGCTCTATATCAAAACTTTCGTACACGATGTGCAGAAGGCAAAACATATGCCAATTTGTGCGATCATCATTTCGGCATTCTGGATACTTTCAGGTTCTCATTTTATAACAAGTCACTCAAAAAATCGAATTTACTCCAACCTGATCACGGTTCTGCCCTCCAAACTCCCACTTTCAATTTCGTCCAAAGCCTGCGAGACTTCCTCCAACCCTCTTTCTACAATGTGCGGCCTTATCTGCTTTCTATCTAGGAATCCCAGAGCTTCTTCTGTATCTTGCAGCGTTCCGGTGGAGGTCCCAATGATCTTGATACCTCTAGCAATGAAGTCTTCAGGCAAGACAGGAATCAGCGATGGCTTTGGCGGAAGACCAATGCAAACAAGAGTCCCAGCACGGCGTAGATATTTAACTGCATCGGCATATGCGCGCCCAGAAGAAGCGCAGATCAATGCACCATGTGCGCCTCCTTCCGTGATCTTGATAGCCTCAGCAACGACATCCTCGGTTTCCTTGAAGTCAATATAGGCTCCTGCTCCAAGTTTTAAACAGATATTTCGTTTCCCGGCATCCAGTGCCAGTGGACGTAAGCCCATAGCTGTCGCATATTGAATTGCCAGATGGCCAAGTCCACCTCCTGCTCCAGCTATAGCTACCCAGGTTCCTTGTCGAAGACCAGCAATTTTGAGAGCCTTGTAGACAGTGACACCTGCGCACAAAATCGGCGCTGCCTCTGCGTCAATAACACCGTCCGGAAGCCTTACAAGATATGCGGAATCGGCGATTGCTATATAGAAGGTTCAGTATATATTGAAAGGGGAGGCCTTAATAGCGCTACCGTATTGAGCGAAACATCCCTCAACGTCCTTTCCACTGACTTTCCTGTTGGGACAAAGATTCTCGTGTCCTGTAGTACAGGGCTCACACTGTTTACACACTCTATGTAACCAGCGAACTGCAACACGGTCTCCGGTTTTCCAGATGCTGGCATCAACATCCGGGCCAAGCGATGCAATTGTTCCTGCTCCTTCATGCCCACCTATGGTAACCGTTGGTTGGAGATAAGGAAGATCACGCCGTGCAAGATGGAGGTCTGATGCGCAGACTCCCGCGTAGTTGATTTTAACTAAGACTTGACTCGATGTTGGTATTGGTGTTTCGCGTTCAGTCTTTGAGATAACCATAGTTTTTGCATCTTGTATAGCAGCAAAAGATTTGGAGGGGACGGAGGTAGGTGTTGCTGATGGCATGGTGACTTACTGGCCCAAAATCAAAAGACAAAAATTGTAACATTCGCGATGTCTAACGGGAACACTTGTTCACCAGCTTAGTTTTGTATGCGATGGATGTAAGCGTAATGTCTACGATCATCAGCGGAAACAACACTCAGATGATGCAAGCGGACCTTTCGGACGAGATCAAGGTCAGGGATGAATGTATTGTACATTACTGTACAGTACCGGTATTATCTGCGTGTAGAGAATAACGAACCAGTAAGAAAGTAGCAGAGAACTGGAGGAAAAGATCTGCCGTTGCAGCCCCGCCCGGAACTCACTACCTACCGTACCGTATGGCTTCCCCAGAAGTCATACCCTGGCAAAAGCCACCAAGAAAGACTCCCCTTTCGACGGAAATAATTCGTTGATGGTTACCGATGCTGTGGGGGAGACATATATCCGGCCACGTGAAATGCACAACCCCCAATCTAGCTATACTAACAACCTTCCAGGGTTGCATTGCAACATAGTCCCTGTTGATATCATAAGATCGAAGGATCGTACTGTAAATAAGAGAGGTCGGTATAAAGAGTACGATGCACAGTCTTTTTTGCATTCTTTCGACTCCTTTTTGCCAACTTTTTGTTACTTTTTCTAGAGGCGTTGTCCAAAATGGCCACAAAGGAAGGGGTCGGCCAACGAGGAGGTAAGTAGTAGTTTCAATGTTTATTATTTCATCCTAAAATTCCCTTTTTGAGAGAAAAAAAAACCCATTAATAAGATTCGAAAAGGGGGCGGCATAGAACAACAAAAGGAGTTTTTTTCTTCAGATAGGGACGATTTGTCACTCTCTCAGAATCCAAAGACTCGTGATGGCATCATTCTTATGCCCCAGCCTTCAGATGATCCCCACGATCCTCTAAATTGGTAAGATAAGAACCAAAATTCGTGTTTGATTTGAACAGAAACAAGACGAGAAGAAGAAAAAAGATCAGGAAAACTAAAGTAGACAAATATATTCAGGTCATCCTTCCGAAAGCATATGGCAATGGCAACAATCTCTTACCTTGCATTCGTATGTTACATGGCAGTCACAGCACTCGTCCCCGGAACATTAGAACTCGCGAAACAATTCTCTGTCACGAAATCTACGGCCGTATACCTGGGGAATACCCCGGTTGCTTTGTATGGAGTTGGCCCATTCTTATGGAGTCCGATGAGCCATTTCGTAGGTCGGAGACCCGTGCTTTTACTAAGTAATTTGATTGCCATTGTTGGGACTGTTGTAACTGCAAGTGCGAACACTTATGCGACTTGTATGGTTGGACGAGTGATTCTTGGACTTGGTGGTTCGGCATTTTGGTGCTTGGGACCTCCTAGTATCGGCGATATTGTGAGTAGTTCACTTTTAATGAGTGTAAAAGCTCTAACTTATATTAATGATATAGTTCTTCCGCCATGAAAAGGGAAAGAAAATCGGAATTTCTACTCTCGCTATTGTTGTGGCGCCATTCGCTGGCGGTATCATTGGAGGAGCCATCATCAACAATTCCTCGCTCGGTTGGCGATGGTCTCAATGGGTTTCATTAATCCTCATAACCGCAGGACTCCTAGCCCAAATAATCTTCGTCCCGGAGACGATCTACATCCGAAATAACACAGAAGATACCTCAGAAGTCAACCCATTAAAAACAACAACCCTCTGGTCCCGATACGGGATCCATATCCCCAAACGTTCACCGGATAAACAACACACCTTCCTCTTCATCTTCACCCGACCCTTCATAATGTTCAAATTCCCAATCGTAGTCCTCTCCTCCTTCTGGTTCGGAGTAACCTACATGCTCCACGTAGGAATCACAGCCGAGATCCCCTTACTCTTCGAACCAGCACCGTATAACTTCTCAGTTCTGGACGTCGGACTTGCTGCTTTCTCGGGATTGATAGGTGCTTTGATAGGAGAGGCTTATGCGGGACCTGCTATTGATTTTATTGCTAGGAGAGCTTTGAAACGGGGGAGGGATTGGAAGCCTGAGATGAGGTTGATTGCTATTTGGCCTGCTTTGGTTACGGCTCCGATTGGGTTGTTGATGTTTGGTGTTTCTATTCAGTATGGGAGGAGTTGGGTTACTCCGCTTGTAGGGCAGGGGATTTATATTTTTGGGATTGAAATTGCGACGACTGTTATGTAAGTACCTCCGTATTCTCCTCTCCCTCCTTTCCGGAGATATCCATGCAAAAAAGCAACAGATATGGGATAGATTGATATATATATATACATATGCTAATCTTTTGTATCAACATACAGTCAAACCTATCTCCTAGAATGCTACCCAAGACAAGGCCCCGAAGCAAGTCTAGTCTTCAACCTAGCCAGGAACCTAATGTCGTACACGGCTCCCTTCTTCGTCCAACCCATGCTCGCCCAGGTTAAAGGAAGTGCTACTTTTGGCATCTTCGCTGCTTTGATCGTCTTCTTCTTTCCCTTTACTATTGGTGTTTTGATGTGGAGGGGGAAGGAGATTCGAGAGCGTGGTGGTGATCCTGGGTGGAGTAGAGATTAATTAAATGGTTAACTAACTTTTGTTGAGGAAGTTGGTTTTGAAGTTTTTTTTGGGGGAGGGGGGGGATCTTATCTTTTGATGGTGTTGATAGGTGGTTAGGGGGTTAGAGTTCGTTACCTAAGGTATATAAAGTACTAGATACCCCTTATAATTGGATTAAATTATAGGTTCATTGGGGTTCTTGTTGAGTAATTAGTATTGAAAAACCATTGTTTGCCCTTCAAAAGCATTAAGGATAATACTATAGTAGGTACTTCCGTTACTTTTTTTTCTTTCCTGTTATAGAAGCTACTGCTTTGTATGCACATACTCAAGAATAACATAGTATCCAGGTGAAATAGATTTAATCCTATTTATTGACTTTTATCAAACAACTCAAATAGCAGCCTAAGTTTATACTTATCTCATCTTTAACGAATGTATAGTATAAGTTTTTTTTTAATTTAGTTCAACCTCATAGGAAATCTATCTCTTCTAGATCCCACGAAATAGGTACAGTAACTAATTCTATTTAATCTCAGCAGTTTAATTATTTAGTATACCTCTCTTAGTTAGCGTATCTTACTTATCTTAAATACCTAAGGTAAGGTAAGCTTTATAACTCTAAGCAACCCCTCGACTCATTAGCTCAGGTAAGGTAGTAAGTAGTACTATAAGTAGAAATCACAAGTGGAAATTTCAATTTAAAAGTGCTACTATACATGTTGAATGCTTATGTAACTAACTGTTCTCCTCTAGCTACTACTTCAAGTGGGCTCATTCTTACACCCTAGTTAGTTCCTTACAGGATACAAACACTACTTACCGTTCACATGTTGCTGCTCGTGTATAACCTTGTCATTTAAAATGTTTGGGATGTCTTAAGGGCTCCTGAGTAACTTCTCTTTCGGGATACTCTTTAGATCGACCAGTGAGTGAGTGAGTGAGTGATCTTTCATTCTAGGAGCTCGGGTCTCTCTCTCTCTATTTCTTTTGAATTTTGTAGTACCACAGATATAACGATTGTACTACTACTTGACCAAAAATCGGATTTGTCTAAGACTTTTTTTTGTTTTTTTTTATCAAATATCATCTATCATCTATCTAACTATCTAACTTCACCAGGGAGAGGTTTCCTCCCCGTAACAAAATGAAACCTAATATACAGATGAAAATTAGGATTCTTCATATCTTTCCTCGGACCGATCATAGCAATCTGCGTCTCGTCGTGACTGTAACCCAGCACGCGAGTAAAGAGCGCCATACTAACAGGCTCAACAGCATCAAGACTCTGGGCTAAAAAGTACAAACCGATTTCTTTTAGCCGTTTATCTCTTGGCCATCTTCCAATGGGGACCTATGATCGAAATTGATTAGCTAGCACTCACCCTCCAATTAAAGTACTTATGTGGGATTGAGAGAGAGAGAGAGAGAGTATATGGTGGCTTTCTGAGAAAATGATATGATATGACATACTTTATAGACGTCGTCGCGTACATCAACGAAACCAGCATTAATCATCCATTGTCGTTGGGAATCTGCGACATCCATCTTCTTCCCGAATTGCTCACTAGCTTCATCAATAGTCTTAAACCACCATACAACGTCCTTCGCCCTCTCTATAGAATCATCATCTGACGAGACTCGAATATCATGCTCTTGAGCTTCAACCCACCCACCGGGTTTTACATGGCGATAAGCCTGCTCATAGAGACGAGGCCAGTTAGCGACCGAGCCAGCCATGACACGCCAATGGATTAGATCAAAAGGCTTGGTAATATCATAGGGCCAGTCATCTTCAGCGTTGTCAATAATGAATTTACAATTGGGAGCTACCCATTGAGGCTGAATGGGACTCAAGTCAATTCCAATCACTTCAGCACCTGGGTACTCATCAGCCAGCCACCTCAATAGCCCAGATGCCAGTTCCACAGCCAATGTCTAAGATCCTTTGTGGATTGGGCGCTATAGGAGCAACAAATAGCTTGCCGCCTAGAACTAGCCTGAAGACGTGATGTTTGAGGTCGAGACGGTCTTGTTCCGTGTCATCGTTGGGCATGATATATGCGCCGTTGTGGTAGCCGTGGTATCGACGCCCATTTTCATAGGTGAAGTCAAATGCTGAGGATGAGAGTGAGGCACTTGAGCTTTCGTGTTCGGCGCCAAATGCTGAGTCGGCATCGCTGCTACCACTATCCTGTAGGAAGACTATTTTTAGTGTCTTTCTTGTCCCCCAAAAAATAAAAGATTTGTTGGAGCACACTTACAATCTCTACATGCTTGTTGACATCGTTAACATCAGCTACAGCAGCGGGTGTTGTCGTTGTTGTTGGATTGGATGGTGGTTGAGTTGCAGGATCGGGGTTAGAGACAATTGGTGATGAAGCTGAAGTTGAAGCTGCTGGTGGTGGTGGCGCAGAAGAAGACTGAACGGCGGCGTCCCTAGGCGGTGTCGATTCCCCTGTCATTTTACTCTGGAGAAAAAAAAAAAAACGTGTGTAGCGTTGTGACAGCGCGGGGTGCAGTGGTCCAGTGGGTTGGTGGGTGGTTGGTTATTTAGTAGTCCTGTACGTAAATACAAAAAAAAAAACATATGCTAAGAAGCAGCAGCTCTGAAAGCAGCCCCCGTCTGACTTTTTCATAATGAAAGGGCGAAAAAGAACTATCGACCCCACTAGCTGCAAAAAAACACACCCCTCCCCAAGCCCACCAAGCCCAAGGTGTAGTACCATAGTACTAGTAGTAATAAGTAATATTGGGGATTATAAGAAGCCAACCAGCATGACCTAGCCAGTTTGTGATGATCGTGACATGTCGTGTGCATATATACTTTGAAGCCATCCCAGTTCCGACTTAGTTGGGGCGTGTTCGAGGCGTGCTGTAGCGTGTGTAGCTCCGAAAATGGACTGGACAGGATTGGACTTAGGCCGACTCGCCCGACCTGCTACTGTAACTAGCTACTGTAGCTACTGTAGCTACCAGCAAATCACTTGCCGGGAAGTCTTCCCCCCGCTAACTAACTACCCTAACCTAACCGCTGTTCCCGTTTTTATGTCCCGATAAAAAAGAAGAAGAACATGGACGTGCTCCATGCTCCATGCTCGTGTCGTGTCACGTTGTAGGGGGAGAGAAAATCCAACACTTTTCGTCAGAATAGTTGCTTACCATCATTTCCCCCCCAAAGGCATTGAGAATTAAACGATCGCTACCAAACTGTCGGAACCCATCTTCTGAATAGTGGGAATCACGATCAAATAATTGTTGCCCTAAGTATTTACATCTATATCGTCAATGGAAGGAATAAATATATTACGTCTAGAGTAGTACGCTGGCTAAGATACCTTATCGAGCTGTCCACCAGTCTGTCTGTCTGCCTACGTTTGAATTGGGTGTCCATTCCCCCCACATCCTATCCTATCCTATCCTATCCTATCGGTACTTCCTTCACCACATTCCTTTCCCCCTCTTCTTCTTGCCTTCTTACGAAATTTTCTTAGCTCTCACTGAATAATAATGAATTTTTTTGCTTCGTAACGATCTGATCTAGCCCCTTCCTTGCTTTTTTCTCCAAAAATCTTGATTATTGCGATCGCAGATCGGTATCATTATTGTTGAAAAGACCGTACAGTACTGTACAGTATAGTAGGATCGGTATCGCACAAGTAAAAAGGAGGGGCCGATCGCTTCGCTCAGACACATACATACATATGCCGACGTTGCAACGAGATCCAAGACGAAAAAGATTTTTGTTGAAAACATAGGGACTGGACTGGTAGTACTCGTATTGTATGCTGTATGTAGGTAGGGCCCGGCGAGGTCGGCGAATCTCACACCGCTGCTCTTTTCTTCATGGGCCTTCATAGGCTTCATACATAGAGTATCGGTCGGTAGCGACAAATGCACCTCTAAGAACAGGCCCGGGGACCTCTCGACATGGTTTATCTGGTTTTTATCTTTTATCTCCAACCTTTCAAGATCGCTGAGTGGTTAGATATCTCCGACCCCAAGTAAACTTAAATGATCCAGGTAACTAACCATCAGTCTGGGAAACCAATAGTCGCTTACCGTAGCCACGTGTACTATAGGTAGTCAGATTGTAGTCAGATAGTTAGATGGTCAGTCAGCTTACTTCGGGGTTCGGGTGTACCTTGCGTGGGCGAATTAAAGTAGTATGGGTATGGTGGTGGAAATAGGTGTCTCTCATGCACTATCGTAAGCGCGGTAGTACAGTACAATACAGTACAATACGAAAGTACAGATCAATTATCCGAGAAGCTGGGTGTGGGTTGTTGGTGTGGGTATAGGTGTCGAAAAGGATTTACAACGTCCCTTGGTGGGTGGGGTCTTTTACATCGCTTTTACTCTGATGAAAGAAAGGTTAAATTGTGGGATGGGTTTGATTTATGGGGTTTTTTATTATGGGAATTGGTTGAGGAGAGGTTATTTCGAATTGTTGTTTATTTGGATATAAGAGATGGAGGTGCAGATGGGTATCTCACTTGATTTGGGTAGCTCAGTTGATTTAGGTAACTCACTTAACTCAGGTAAACTACTTAGTTCAACTAACTTACTTTCCCTAATTAAAATGATCCCTTACAACTAGTTAATTCGCACAGTACAATTATTGGACCTGTCAAGGAAGTCAGTCAAGAAAAATATGTACATACGATAACATACTCTCTAGTATATGTATTTCCAAAAGACTCCCAGTATCTCTACACTAATGTATGCATTACTTTACCTTTGTATTACATCCATGTAATGAAAATTAAGTTGTATTTACACCATCTCCTACCTAGGCTTAATAAATTTAGACCTGCTAATGCATTGTATGAATTCTACCAAGAACATAGTTTCAAGACACCAAATCCACAGTTCATAAATCCCTACCTACCGTTTCGCCCTATCGCACTAGAGATAAGACTCTCTAGGAATACATCAATAGCTCCACCCTCCCGCCCAACGATTCAACGCTCTCAACTTTGCAATAGCAGAATGGAGTATAGCAGAATGAAGTGAAATGAAGTTAAAATGCTGCTTTTGACTGTTGGTATATTTATTTCCCTTCTGGCAGATTTTGGAAAAGATTGAAATAGATGATAGAGGATGTATGATAATACGGTGCTTTTGGTTGATATTGGAGGCGGTAAGGGTTATGTTTTTAAGTGTATTAAAGGGCTTACGGAAGGTATAGAGGGGAAGGCTATTCTTCTTGAACAACCTAAGGTTATATTACTAATATTAGTAGTTCCTTGATTAGAACAACCAACTTATTTAAGTAAATATACGTAGATGTAACTTAAGGTTAGGTTTCCGAGCTTTATTAAATTGAGGTAAGTTGTAAACTTGACGCCTTATTGATTTATTTGTTAAGATCTGTAGAATACAAATCTGATCCAATAGTCTCAAAGGTATTTAAATAGCTTATCTCGCGGTGCTACTGTTAAGACGTAGTAACTTGATTTTAAAGCTTTACTGTATGTTGTAGAGAACTTTTGTTGAAGTTTTAGAGGTTGGTTGTTGGAATTAATATTTTGGTATCTTCAATAACTTAGGTTTCATTCAAATACAATCGCTAGTTTCAATAAGATTGGTTCTAAGTACTCTAGCATAATAATTCCGTCCTGATGCTTGATGTTGCTTACTGTTGTTTACTTCATAATTCCCCGCTATCTTATCAATGTAGGTACCATTACTGCTACAGTATACTCAAGCAGAAGTTTAATAAGTTTACAAAGTGGACGATGTGATTTTAGGATCCACTGAAGCTGCAGTTAGATGATGAAAAATAGGTACAGAATCAGAGACGAGGCGGGTAATAGGCAAGAAATAAATAAAAGTAGAACCGTGTTGGGGATATGGGTTGATGATCACATTCTATAAGCTATATAGACATATTATCTACTTTTAAATATTATCTACTTTTAAAGTTCTTCTAACAGGCCACTTAAGGTCGAAATACTTGTTTCACAATTGAGGAGAGTAGATGGCAAGGTGTAAAGGTGAGACTGAGGCTCAAATCCATGCTAGCTATCTTACATTCCATAATGTTCTCTGACCAGAGTCCCATCATGTCCATTCACATCTCCACGCAAACTGCTCTCTGAACCATATGCGTCGCCATATCTATTCATGGATAGTATCATCCCACCGTCGCCCGGATAATCATCTTGTTATTGTACGCCTTCTTGGTGCGAACCAACTCCACCGCATGTTCCTGAACCTCGTTCAACTCTACAAATGTGCCCAACTTAAAGTCTGATAGCTTGGCCTTTATCTTGGCGCATGAAACCCGCTTGTCATGACCTGGAAGGTAGCCCCATCTGCTTTCTTCATCCACCGAGATGCGATCTCCCTCCTCGTTCTTCGGATACCAATCAAAGATGATGTAAACGCCATTCGCTCTTCCAGTGACCGAGAGACGCAACACAACATTGTATCCAGTGCTAAGCCATCGCATATTTTCCCCGCCCAGGACCCTTGGGTCCTCGGAGTTGCTGACGATGTATTCGAGATGACCCAGTTGGTAGAAGGTCCATCCAGTTGCGTCAGAGTCGTCTGATTCCCCGGACTTCGTAGATTCTTCGGAGGTATTGGCCTGGCGCCTGCTCCGTGGTTTGATGGGTTCGACGTTGAGATTCACCCCCAGTATGCTCTCAGAGACAAGCAGATCTGGTTCCTTGGAATCGTCTTTTCTGGGATTGGCTATGAGGGCGAATGGATTGGGAATTATGCGATACTTTCGATTGTGGAGGTCTTTACCGACCGGAATCCATGGCTGGAGGTTGCGCGTCATGAGTTCTGTGAGTCTGGCGCGTTCCAAGTCGACATGATAGTTGGTGTTTTCAATCTTCTCGATAAGTGTCTTCAGGTCGACGGTCTGCCAGTCGTGGTCAAGCAACGGCTGCAGGATCTTCTCATCGTGCCTGTTGCTGAGTCAGTGATATTTCTCTTGAGTTGGATTTAAAGAATCAATTGAGCTTCATGTACTCACCACTCGAAAAGGCGGTCTACATCATTTGGATTTGGGAACCTCTTCTCCGCCATTTCCAGCAGCTCTCCCACGTCTGCGTTATCATCCTCCATGTACTCGTTGTAGAACAACCTGAAGTCTTCCTCGGTGGCTGGCATGGTTCAATTTGGGAAGTGTAAACAAGAAATAATGTGAGGCTGTTGTGATATGCTAACTTATGGAGAATCTTTCCAGTTGCGACAGCGAAGTTGGAGGATTTGAGTAGGTAGTCCTAGTGCTTTGCTCTTCAAAGGTGAAATCTTTTTATCCTTCACATTATGACTCAAAAATTTAGTTCCAACGAAATTTCTTAGTTCCCGTAAGGCTGAGCATAAGCGTCTCCGCCACGGGATCTTTCAAATGTTTGTCTAGTTCATTCCACGTTTCCGTGCCTGGTAACAATTCGTCAAATCCTTAGTTCTACCAGTCCCGCTCACCACTGCACAATGTCCAACTTCACACAGTTCCAAATCAAAGCCAATTGAAGGACACAAAAATAATCACCCATATCCAGATCACTTTATTCAGTCAGGCTCTTATACAAACACATCACTACCGGTTGTGTCCACATACAAATCGCACATGTTTCGGCTGGCTGCATTTTTAGATTTACTCGCTTACAGGCATTGTTGGTCGTACAATTATACAGTCAAGAGCAATAGCACCTACTCAACCCAGTGAGCAACAAAGCCAATTTTCAAACAGATTCATGATACCAACGAAATTTAGAACAGCACTGTAAAGTTGTCATTAACAAACCCTTTACTTTGTTTGGATACAGTTTCAAAAGGCTTTTAGTCATATTTCCGTAGTTGATGACAAGTCTGATGATTTCATTATGAGGCAGAGAGAATATAACAAATTCTGATTCGGTTTGTGGCTAGAGGCATCATTCAGTGATGGCAAAGCTACAGTCCCATTGTGATTTGTGGCATTGCATTTTGTACCAAATAGGCCTCAGTGTCAGGGTTTAAAGAGTGAAGTTGAACCCCAAAGTTGGGTCTAGTCTTCAGAGAAAAAAAGCTGGGCACTGCTAAATATCAGTATCAGAAACGTGCCTCCATTTCTAGGACTTGATTCAAATTCAGCTTTACCAGAACACCCAGCATCATGCAAAACAACCAGTTTGTCATCCATGATTACATTCAAGCCCGCCCGTTGAGGCCATTTAATGCTTCAAATATGCATGATAAGGTAAGTTTGAGTAACCCGCATGATTCGGTAATCCCGTCGATCTGGGTAATCCGGTCGGTTTAGGTAACCCAGTTGATTTGGGTAACCTAGTTGATTTGGGTAACCTAGTTGATTTGGATAACCCACTTCACCCAATCCAATTGAGTTGCCATAACACGCACGCTGACGATGAGCAACAGAATATCACTAAAAACATCCCAAAACACCTTTTTGTCCTGTCGAATGCCTCGAAGATGCTTGCGAGCGATATAGGTCTCTATGTGCTCCACCAGTTGCACAACTCTCCATCAGCTGAGGCACGCCGATTTTTGCACAGCGCAAAGTATCACCACGCTGGCTTGATCAAAACAACTTTTGACAGTATCGCTCAAAACTTTCGACCAGACCAATACGCAAAACTCCAGATTTCCAAGCAGGTCCTTCCGGTAAAGCGGCGAATTGGACCACAAATGCCAGAGATGATAGGAACCCTGGGAGAAATGATCAAAGCTACAAAGATAATGATAAAGGACTGCGGATGGCGGCTTCGCAGATTGATCCGCGCTGTCAAGGGAGGTGGCCAAACTCATCCTGGAATGACTTCCGAATCGAGGATAATGCTTCGGTTCCAACATCATGCCCTCAGGAAATTCTTTACAGGTTGTTGGTGAACAAGCCAAACATTCGGAACGCACTAGCCATCTACGATAGGGCAGCTCAAAAACGCTTTCTGGACAAAGGTCTCAAGGATGCTCTCGGCATTGCTCGCAAATACCCTGAGGTCCAAAGCCCCTTTTACAAGTACTTGAAGCATTTTGATGATGGCACAACAGTCACATATTTTGTGTGTGTTTCGTACTGTGAGGGAGATCAGCGAAAGCTGAACCTCGGTGCCAGCCAGGTATTTATCATCCCATGCCAAAGTACAACACGAATTGGTTTATGAGATATTATTTTGATTTGAGTAACTTACTTGATTTGAGTAACCTACTTGATTTAAGTAACCTACTTGATTTCAGTAACTACTTAATTTAAGTAAGTTACTTAATCGGAATAACGTCTCATAAACCAATTTGTACAGTATAGCCCCCCCCCCCCCTCCCCTCCTATTCCGACACGCGAAAGAAGAAAACTAACTTGACGCTTCCACACAGCCTCGGTGGGGTTCGCTGGATCAACTCCAAAAGATTGCCAAGGATTACCGCACACAGCGAGAATCGACTCAATCATTCCAACGGCCAAAGCCGCCTTTGAGGCCCTTCGAGCTAAAGATCGGGCTTCAGGGGGCGGAGAGCATGACGGCCACCGACGTGTGGTAGTGGCAAGAGATGTGAACTGGGCCAAAACTTTCCTTGGGAGAGCATGGGAAGTCGGCGTCGCGTTCAACATGACCATAAACAAGAAGATGCCATGTTTTGCTTGCTTCGGCATGACTGGTTACCAACATGCCTTGGACTACACAGACCAAGAGTTGGCAGAAAATTTCGCTACTTGGTCATGGAAGACAAGAGGAGAGTATTCGTGGTCATGTGCCAAGATCATGGCTTGTCTGGAGTGTGCCATCGACCACAGAAGAGCAGGAAGGCCGTTGAACACATGATTGAGGCTTCTAGAATTCTGTCGGGTTGGTTAATTACAATTCAACTGGCAACAACTTGGAGCTTGACAACAACTTGTGTAAACTACTGTAACTGGATCTTGGGAAATAATTTGCGGTGTTTCAAAACTAGATTAGCTAGCTCGTTGCTTTTTAAGAAAAATCCACTCATTTCACAATAAGCCCATAAATAAAATGAGTTCATAAGTTACTTACTGTTGCCAAATATGACGTAGCTGCCACTATTCGGAATCGAAAATATAGCTATAATAGGTTATAGCACAGACATTCTTTCCACATTACCCTCTTATTCATTTTCTACTGGCTTCCTATATATTCTGGATGTTTTTACAATGTTCTGTTGCCTCTGGCACATAATTTCGTTCTCCGCTCAATTCTATGTATATTATATACTCTTATTTTCTACAATAGAAATCAAGCAATCCTTCATACAAGCTTCCGACCCATATATTCGAGAATTATATGATTTATCTCCTATCGCCGAAACTACCAACACTTACTGAAAAGAGTTACTTAAATGATTTACACACTACAGTATAACCCCTTCCACCTATGTATCTCTAAATCCGATCAACGAACAAGAAAATAAATGCATCGAATACGAACGTAATGCCATATACAGCACAAAATACGAGAGCTACATACATTATGAGCCAACGACCATGCTACGTAGAACTAGAATTCATTGAGCCCGTTTCAGCCTACCTAGGTAAGGTTATCTTCACTCGCTCGCGTGTCTTTGAATTTGAATTTAAACTTAAATCAAACCATTTCCATGAATTCGGATCTTGATGCTACAATTCGCGTAGCCAATACAATGCCCGAAAGGGCAACTAAGGTTTAAGGGTACGAGAAAGCTACCAATTTTTATTTATTTATTTATTTATTTTGTTTTTTTTTTTTTGTTTCGAGAAAGCCCTTTCGTTGTCTATTTAACTAGTAGATCATAGAAACATTGCTTCTTTTTTTTAACTAGAAATACATTATCACGGAAAATGTCAGGAAGATATTAAAATTTCGAAGATTAGTTTCTGTTATCTGCGATGATAATAATAACTCGTCGAGGAAAATCATAGAACAGGCCAATAAATACTTTTAAGCATCTAATTGCGAAAGATTTAGCTACCTATGCATAAGCTTATTTCAACGTACGAATACTAGGTAGGTACGAAGAGAAAGATTAACCTTAGACATGCTCAGGTACGAGGAGTACATCCACTACAAGCTAACATAAAAACAGAACGAACGAGAAATTTAAGACTTTGTCTTCCCGGCGCTTATGCCGTCGATCATGGAACTGTGGATAAACTTTAAACATGCCCTACTGTAGCTCTTGTTCTAGGTATGTAACGCTCTCGTACCGTACCTACGTAGTCCACCAGGCTAAGAACTTCGATGCGAGGCGCTAAGTAGTGGAAAGCTCCTTTTGTCGTATTATGCTTCCTAAATGTGCGCATAGGTAGAGGTGATTTTAACTTGCTCAACTTCAAAAACTACGAGAATATGGCATAAAATTTAGAAAGTATGTTCGACCGAACTTTCCGATGTTTTTCTTTGCGAAGTCATTCGGAAAGTCATCTGTTATGTTCTTGAGATAGGGTAGCTGTGGTTGTGAGTATAAATACCGCTGAGTGCAACTGTGTAATTTTCTTTCTGCAGTTCTATCAGCATATTAGTACTTGTAAAATCTTTAATCCAACTCATTACCCAACTTAATCAACCATTTTCAATTTAAATCACCAAAGTCAAGATGCAGTTCAAGTTTCTCCTCGTCTCTATGGTCTCGACGGCTATTATGACCCAAGCTGCAGCATTCCCGGTACTACTCAATCCCAAAGCAGATATATACAGTAAGAGCATACTAACAAAAGTAAAGGCCTTATCTAAAGCTGCTATAGTAGCTAAAGACTTCCATGGAAGCACTAGAGATATTTCGACACCTTATAGCATCAAGACTCGCAATTTTGACCTTTACAAACGAGACAGCACTAATGCGGCGAAGCATGAGGCCGACGAGCAAAAGGATAACGCATCGGCAGAACAGAAGGAAGCTAAGGAGCAAGAAGACCTTGCAAAGGCGGACGCGGCTGCTAAAGCGGGAGATTCCGCTCAAGCTGCTAAGGAGTCTCAAAAGGCGGATGAAGAGGAAGGTAGAGAGCAAACCGCCAAAGCACATGCTGATGCTGCTGAGGCAAAGGAACAAGCTGCTAAGGCAAATGAGAAGTAAATGTTTAGCTTGAGGATGGCAAACGAAGAGAAATGGCTGCTGGTTCGGTTATATGATGATGTGAGAGAGTTAAGACTAGACGAGGGCCTATAGTTCTGTTATTATGCTTGTCTAGGCAAGCGGAAAATAATAAAATTGCTTGAAAATAATACCCTACGTGCGTCTTCATAATGGACTCAGTACATTTCAACTTCCCTTAAAGTAGTTCTCTACAACTTTCTTATCATATTCGTCAGCCCAAATTTGCTTTACGTCTTACAGATTTTGTTCCATTGTACTTAATACTACTAACAGAATAGGGATGAGCAACCTTAGGTCACAGAGTGTAGATCCTCAAGACTCCTTGAATCGAGAATGATTCTTCAAGAAGTTGAACGTGGATAAAACTTTCCCGGAGTCCCGGAGTAGACGCGAAAAGATGTGAATAATATCATGGTTGATACTTTTCAGAGGCTGTAGCCAAAGGTGCCCCAGTATAGAGATGTACAAGAAATTTGAAGCAGTTGTCTCCCAGCACCGTAGTTTGAAACAAATAACAGAGAAGTTCAGCTGAAAGTGAAGAACTGGTAGATCCTCCATGTGATGAAGACGGGAAGATAGATGACCACAGCGCGAGCACAACATCGCGCTACATCTCCTTTCGAGTGAAGGACAAATTAAAGGCGGTGGAAAAAGTGGAAATGTATAAAGTATGGGTTGAAGCCAAGCTTTAGATGGATATATAATTGTCTCTCGAGTATAATTTTGATCTGGGTTACAGGCGCTCTGCCTCGAAGATTGTCTCGGTAATACCAGATTCTGACACTGGCCCTTTGCCTGGGCAGTACAAGAGCCCCATTTGTATAGCGTCCCGTCGTGCTCCATACCCTTTATAGTCACACATATATATGCTCCTTGGTTTGCTCGGTGGCATAACTGTGTCCACATCTCGCGTCTCCCTCCACCAGCTCTTTCCTCTGTAAGGGTTTCGTGTGGAGGATAATCGTATCTTGGTCGAGTTTGGGAATACCGGGTCGGAAGCTATGACATTGTATCCCCTTGCGTAACTCTCAGCAAATTGTTCGTGCGATCATCTATACAGGCCGTTGCTGCATGTGCCGAAGCCATACGCCGGTTGGTGAATGTCCGCAAGGACGAAGAGTTTCAAAGCGTGGCAGCTTCAGCGCACAGCACAGGGACTTGGTCATTGGCAGTCCAGAGTTTGTTTGTGGAGAGCGTCGGGCTAAAAGTTGATGGTTGTTACTCTTTCAAAGGGATCTGTCCGAAGCTGCACCATTGCTAGTGTTTGTTCCGGCAGAGCCTTTTTCCGGTGTTTCTCGCCAACGTCTTGCTAAGTTACGCCAAAGCTTCTTATTCCAACAACACCTACTTTGACTTTTTTTTTTGAATATTCCATTCTAGTTATACTTACCTTATATATATATATATATATACTTCGGTATAGCCTTTCAAACCTCTAGCTTTACAACAAGCATCTCCTTCCCATTGGATAGGTAAATAACAACAGCCATTTACCCGATGCATGATCTGGGGAAAGAGTGGGGGACGAGGGGAGTTCTTGACGACAAGTCTCGAGAACACAACCAATGAGACAATGCCCTGAAAATGCAACGTTCAAGTTGCTCTCCATAGTACAGTAGTTATGGAATGCATGTTACTGTATAGGTCATAAGGTAGGTGGAAGATGAGTGGTGCTTCTTCTTTGTCCGAGCATGGTTGAATGTCCCGAATCACCGAAGCCCCTGTGCGAAGTACAACTTGGGCAGATCTTCCCCAGAGTTGGGGTGGGTGTTTGCGGGGATGTCATGATCAGGACCCCTCGTCTGGAAATGGAAGTGGCTCATAATGAACCTCATCGCCTTTCTTACGTTGCTTTCCTTGCGTGTCTATCGTTCTGCGATATCTTGAAAGGTGGTTCCATCTGAGTTTCACGAGTATCGCCTTAGGTGGTTATTTGAATACGGGTTTCTTGGTTTCTCGTTCTTTGAATAGTAGACGTTATGAGGTCAAAGGTCTGTGGGCTCAGTATCTCTTGCTGGAGTGAGTATTGATGGAGATCATTAGGCAGTGTATTTATATGGCATTGCGCCCTGTACAGGAGGACTCGCTTTTGGCTATGTGAGTACTTAACCTTACTCTCATTGCATACATTAACTGACAATTTTATTCAGGACACTGGATCAATGAGTAAGAATAAAAGCCTGACTTATCGTCGCACATCAACACTATACTAATTTTCACACTACAGGTGGCATCCTAGCCATGCCACAGTTCCTCAAATACTTCAACTACCCAAGTAACTTCACTCAAGGAGGTATCACTGCCTCAATTCAAGCAGGCGCCTTTGCAGGGTCATTGCTTACCGGTGCCTTTCTCGCCGACAAGCTTGGTCGCAAGAAGACTATTCTCTTAGGCTCTGCCCTGTTCACAATCGGATGTGCGATTGCTTGTGCAGCCAATGGTCTCACGGCTCTCGTAGCTGGTCGAGTCATAAATGGCATTGGAAATGGATGTCTTGCAATGATGGTCCCATTATACCAGAGTGAAATTGCGCCAAAAGAGTAAATCTTCCACCATTATTCCCGAATCTTCAATTGACTGGCTTCAGGATTCGCGGTCGTATCATCTCATTTCAACAATGTTTCATAAACTTGGGAATTCTCGTGGCTTTCTGGATTCAGTATGGCACCAGTTTCATTGATGGCCAAGCAGCCTGGCGCCTCCCCATGGGTCTACAAATGCTCGCTACAGTCGCACTTCACGTTACTATGTACTTCCTTCCTGAGAGTCCACGATGGCTAGTGGCAAAAGATCGACATGAAGAGGCTCTACAAGTTCTAGCCAAAGTTCATTCCAGGGGTGACATTGATGATCTATACGTTCAGGCTGAAATGAAAGAGATCATTGCGAAGATCAGGTTCGAAAAGACTCAAGAAACACCGTCATATTTCCAGCTTCTTTTTGGCAATGAATGGCGTCGTATGTGGATTGGTCTTGGTGTCGTAAGTTGTCTATTCACCTTGTGAAACCAAGCTGATGACTGCGGATATAGCAATTTTGGCAGCAAGTCACTGGTATCAACGTGTAAGTAACTTCCAGGCCAGAAACGAAAACTTACTCATCTGTCTTTAGCATAATGTATTACGCTGTTTTTCTATTCCAACAAGCGGGCATCGGGACAACATCTTCATCTCTGCTCGCAAACGGCATCCAAGGCGCCGTATTAAACGTTTTCACATGGGTCAACATGTGGTACATCGATGTATGGGGCCGTAGAAGACCCATGATAATTGGTGCAATAGGTATGGGTATCTCAATGATGCTCATCGGAGTAATAATGAAAACCAAAGGTTTGTTTTCCCCTAAATCCAACTCTAGTATTGAGCAAGATCAAAGAGCACTAAAACGTAGAAAGGAAACCCTGTCTATGACAGTCTCACCAAGAAAACCAATTTCACATTCCTGGACCACAATGCCTCACATGCTGCAATTGCCTTCGTGTATATCTATGTTATGTTCTTTGCATTGACATGGGCATGCGTAGCATGGGTCTACCCACCCGAGATCTTTGCAATGAATATGCGAGGTCGAGGAACATCGATGACATCAGCAACAAACTGGTTCGTAGTAAGTCACTCCTATCCCTTCCCTTATAATCCTATGTCTCCTTGTCCTTATAAATTCCCTCGCCTGTCTACCTTGCTAACTCCCAACCTCTCCTCAAAAAATAGAACTTCTGGTTCGCCCTCTACATCCCCACCGCAATGAATGAAATATCCTGGGAACTCTACATGATATTCTTCGCAATCTGTATGGTAATGGCCGTAGTAACCTATCTATTCTACCCCGAGTCAGCTGGTAAGACACTAGAGGAGATGGATTTCTTGTTTGCAAAGGGTAGGAATCCATGGGTTTTTAAGGATCGAGAGGCGAAGAAGGTGGGAGCTATTTTTGAGAGGGATATGGAGGGTGGTGAGGCTTTGGAGGTGTTTGATGAGAAGGGTTTGGGGGTTGCTGGGGTGCATGTTGAAGGTTAACGGGAAGGGTTACAGGGGAGGGGTCTGATGCGTTTGAGTAGAATGGGGAGGAATTGCTGGTGCGACAGATGAATGGGGTCTTATAGAGAAGCGAGTTTGTAGACTTGCTTCTTTCTAATCGCCTGTAGCTACTTGTCTATGGTTCATAAAATTTAGTTATTCACAGTTGGTTTCGCTACTCTGGCGTTGTTCAATCTTCATCAGTATAGATCTAAGGTTGTGCACGCGGATCTTTACTATTTTTCGCTAGCTTAGACCTGCTATAGAATACATAGGTATCCGCAAACTTCGGTACCTAGTTCCAGGTACTAGCATTCTAGATTGAGCCACCAATCTAGGTAGGTTCATCTTCAGCCTAATAATATTGCGGAAATGAGACTAACCATCTAAATAATCAAAAACGGGCACAAGATACATCTTCAAATAGTTGTTCTATGCTAAATTCCAAATGCCACATTAAACGTTTCGACTCAAAGCAATAAATAAGACCCAGTGAAGAATCCAGAATTCCAAATTAAGTAATCCAGCCAGGTAACACTAAGGCAGCTTTTGGTGACAGAAAGATCATTAGATTTTCGAGAGAAGTCAGCCACTCTTCATTTTTTAGTAGTTATACTCGCAATTTCCTTCCAAAAGTACTTTATAAACCTTATCAACCTTCATTAAATCACAGTAAGCTTAATTTGACTTCGATAGTATCTCCTCCGTTAGAGGATACAAAGCCCAAGTCTTAGTCTCCCCCAACTTCAACCTAACCAGATCTCTCAACCTCGGAATCTCAAATATAAAAACACACTCCACAACCTCACCACCAAGCATCTCAACCAATCTCTTCCCAGCTTCAGCACTCCCCCCCTTCGCAATCAAATCATCAACCAACAAAACTCTAACCCTCTCACCTTCCCCTCGTCGTCCCTCTCCAACCCCCAAAAAACTATCATCTTTCATCTCGAATGTATCTTCTTCATAGTCTTTCCGGTAAGTCACTTGTACAGTCCCACCTGGTAGTTTTCCCTTCTTGCGAATCGGAATGCAGGGTAGGTTTAGGGCCGAGGCGATTAGTGGACCTAGAAACCAACCCCGGGCTTCGAGACATACGATACCGTGGAGTGTGGAGATATCGTGTGTGGTTTTTATATGCTTCACTAGTTGGTTTAGGAGTGCTGAGGTTGCCGTTGGTGATCGGAATATGGGGAAGATGTCTGCGAAGCGGTGGCCTGGGATTGGATGGTCTTTGTACATTACTACTTTGGACAGAATAAGATCGTCGAGATTGGTGTCTTCCATGGTAACTAGAGAGTATAGGAGGGAGCCTCTTGGGAGATTCCAAGTTGTTCAATTGTATAATTCTATGCTCTCGCTGTGTAGAGCTGTTGACGATTTTATCGAGTTTTGCTTGACTTTTTGGGTTAATTAATCGATCTATCGGATATAAGCGCCTGAGACTATATATATACGGCTCCAAGACTGTAAACCAAAAGATAAAGGACGGGCAAGTGAGGAATCCAAGGGTGGGATGCAAACACAAAGAGCCGGTATTAATAGGACAAGAAAACATACTAAACGTGCTCGATAATGCTCGCCGGGTACCACTTCTGAATCACCTTGCGTAGTAATTGATTCCATCACACATTAAGTATGGCAAGGACAGGTCGCTACTTTATATATTCTTAGAACTTTCTAAAAAGTGTCATCATGAATCTTCCAACCATTCTTTACCAGTCCCTTCCTTCCAAGTCTTGAGTTTCTCCCTATACACGCTCTTATCCTCCTCATCGACAAAACAACCATCAATAGATCTCATAGCAATATCCCATAATTCTTTATACGACAAAGAAAGATGTTCTCCAGCGAGGAAATACTCGTTCGAAGATGGAGATTCCACCACACCCACATCATCAGTCTATAATTTTCCCCAATTTCTAATCAGCCAAAAACTCTCCCTCATAAATTTCATGATTAGAAGATTAAATCCTTCAAGACTTACACAAAGAGCAAGAGAACAATCATCCTGTTCCAGCCACTCCTTCAAATGATGTTCCGCATATGATTTCACATGTTTCCCCACAACATTCGTCGTCAAACAAATCTCGATCCCCAACTTCCTTCTCATGATCTCCTGTTTGATCTCAGGCGTGATGTATATCACATGTCCGAGTCTCTCTGGTTCATAGGAGAGTAGAGTTTCGAGTTCGGTGTATCCGTGTTCTGTCTCGCCGAAGTGGATGGTTATGTGAAGACCTGCTGATTTGGCTTTTGTGAAACATGGTGCTAGGATACGTGGGTCTCCTACCTGGTTTAAATTATGAGTGATTAGTTTTAGTTTACCTATGTGGTTCTTCTTTTTGTGTGTATGTATGTGTGAGTGTGTGTTTTGAGAGAGAAAGAGAGATGAGATACAGGTTTGTTTATAAATTAGAGAGAGAAGGGATTGATTACTTTATAGTCACCACAGAGGTCAACACCCACTACGCCCTCATCTCGGTATTTAATAGCCAAGTCAACTGCTTCCATAGCTTGCTCAAGGGTATTCCGACGATCCATAGATAGTATCAGGAATGTTCTCATACTCTTTGAAGATTGATTGAAACTTGATATGGCGGCGAGGATAGTCTTTACATAGCTATCTTTTGACATGTCTAGATAGTTATCTTTACGTTACTAGAAATTCCTCAGAAGGGATAAGGAATCAAACATACATGGTCCAACTCGAGGTGTTGTCCTCAGCTCCAAATGCATAACTCCATCCTCTTCAAAAGTCTTTAGAACATCGAGCGTTGAGAGGTAGACTGCCTCTTCATTGTTCATCAATTTATATATGTATTTTGTAAACATATGAAAAAACCTTTGTTTCGTTCAAGATATACTCAGTCTTCTTTTTCATTATCAACTGATAGAAAAAAACCAAACAAACAATTAGATCGGTTCGAAAACCTACGACTCTGTTTTCCAGATCTCTTGTAGAGCTATATCTGGATCTATCAGATCAAGATCTGGTTCTTTTTCTTTCTGAGTCATCCATATTTGATGAAGTGTTTTTCGAGAAATAGATCCTGTTAGGTGCGCATGGAGTTCCTATTTCCCCCCCTCATCTCATTAGATACTTTCTGAAGGATCTAGCAGTGATACTATACTGACGATCTTGGGGAGAGATATACAGAACCGTCGAAGTAGGTCCTTATCATGAGCTGCTGGCATCTTTAGTGTCGACGTTGAGGATATGTAAGGTATAGAAATGAATCGAAAAAAGAACTAAAGGAATTATCACATGATGAAGCTTTAACGTCAATGAATTGATTTTTGTACCAATAAATTGGTAGACCGTTTTAACTTTCGGATTTGGGACCAGCGCGAAAAGTGGGATACAGTAGCAAGAAATGCGTATCTACTGCAACCCCCACAAACTTGATAAAGTATCTTCGGAAGTGTATTCCTAGCGATACATAGGTTCGGGGTTCACCGCCGTAATAGATAAGAAATAGCCATCGCACCTTTGCATTACATAGTATAGCTCAGGGGATGCTGGGTATGGTAAATCATAGTATTAGTAGAAGATAAGGAGGTCCTCACACCCTTTTAGATAAAGGTACAACCTAAACTAGATTTCCAATTTCCCATCTTTCTTTTACAATACAATCAGAACAAGCCAAAATGTCCGAGAAAGAACGAGAGAATGTCGTTTCAACTCCGCAGGATGCGGTCCAACCTATCAACATTAATAAGGAAGAAGTAGAAACAAAAGGAGTAAAAATCGATGATGAAGCCGGCGAATTCGCAATCCAGGCACTAGCAGTCGGAGAAGCAGAACCTGCCGTGGCAAGAAAAGTCTTAAGGAAGATAGATATATACCTGTTACCATTCCTCTGCATCACCTTCGGCAAGTTCAAAACTTCTCACAAAATCTATCTAAGACAGTCGGGGCATTGGAAAAAGAAAATGTTGAATGAAAAAAAAAACCCCCTTTTAATAGCATAATAACAAGTTTTTCCCAGGCCTACAATTCATAGACAAACTAACCCTAAGCGTCTCCTCCGTCTTCGGCATAATAAAAGACAACCACCTGCAAAACCAACAATTCTCCTGGAGCAGCTCCATCTTCTTCTTCGGCTTCCTAATAGCCTCATACCCAGGCGTGATACTAATGCAAAGATTCCCCATCGCCAAGTTCCTAGGCTGCAATATCGCGCTCTGGGGAATCCTACTCATGATCTCAGCATCGTGTAGTTCGTTTGCCGGATTAGCTACCGTTAGGTTCTTCCTAGGTGCTTTTGAGGCTACGATTGCTCCGGGGTTTGTGGTTATTACGGGGATTTGGTATACAAGGGAGGAACAGGCTTTGAGAGCTTCGGTGTGGGTTGCTACTCTTGGCGTCTTTAGTACGCTTAATGGGATTATGACTTTTGGAATCGGTCATATTGGGGGATCTCTTAGTCCTTGGAAATATATCTTTCTTATCCTTGGTTCTGTAACTTTTCTCTGGGGTCTCTTCTTCATCTATATGGTTCCCGATAACCCGAGTACGACTAAATGGCTATCAGAAGATGAGAAGGTAACAGCTATTCAACGAGTCATTGAGAATAAGGCAGGCACGAAGACGAAAACGATAATTCGTCCTCAGATTGTTGAGGCGTTTACTGATATCAAGGTAATTCTAATTGCACTCATCGCATTCTGTAATGCGTTTTGTGGAGGTGCACTTACTTTCCAATCACTAATCATGGCTGGCTTCGGATTCACTCCTCTACAAATAGCACTCCTAAACATGCCATACGGGATTTTCCAAGCAAGCTTTGGACTCATCGCTGGCTATATCGTGCATAAATTCCCCAATGCAAGATTGATAGTCATGGCCATCTCACAGATTTCTCCAATTATTGGTACAGTTCTTATCAACCAATTACCGACTACCAATAGCTGGGGAAGACTTGTTGGGATTTGGCTCATTTCTAGCTTTAGTGTGGGCTATCAGATCAATTTGGGTTTGATGGCATCGAATATTGTGGGGAGTACGAAGAGGACTTTTGCTTCGGGGTTGATCTTCGTGGTGTATTGTGCTGGTCAGATATCTGGTGGGTTTTCAACTCTTTATAAAAGACAAGTAAAGGACGTTGGTTAACGAGATATAGGACCTCAAGCTTTTAAGGCAAAGGAGGCACCAGCTTACCGTCATGGAGTCATCGCCATTCTAGTTGCGTTTACCTTACATTTGACTCTCGCGCTTGTCCTCCGTACCGTATACATTTTTGAAAATAAGAAGAGGGAGAGAGCATTAGAGGGACGGAGTGCTGCTGAGATTGAGGCGTTGAATAGGGAATGTAATGTTCAAGCTTTCGAGGGCGTTTCTGACGGCCAAAATGTGAGTATTGTGAAGTTATTAATGTCCTTATTTATGATCACGAGCTAACTATTAGACGCAGGTTATGTTCCGCTATGCACTTTAGGTGTATATGTATAATCTCAGGTTTAAGAGTTTATCTTTGTTTTTGGTTTCTGAACGGCTTCGATTACAGTATTGTTAGTAGCAATATCTGAACTATACGAGAATCAGTTCACATAACCATTCCAACAAATACATATCACTTATTGAATGGCAATATTTATTTGTATAAGGTAAATATTCCTATTTGCTTCACTTAGCGCTTGTAGATACAAGGCTGGTAGCTAATTTATACGGGGTGAAAATGCAAAGAAATATAAGTGTCAAGAGGTGGGGAAAATGGATTTCATTTGCATATCATTGTAAAAATATTATAGAGTAGGCTACACATACAGCTATACGCCTCTTTAAGGATTATTTATATTGGCTAAGTCGGCCTCACTAACGCAGTATGTGTATAATAACTCATCATTTTACGTTGATATTAGATCATTGGTTTCAGGGCTCAATACGGGCCCGACCTTGCTATATAAATTAAAGCAAAAGACCGAACACCAGAACGCTCAAATACCCTCCTACTAGAGAAACGTTAATTCTACTACTACCACTCGTTGTAGTCGGTGTAGTTACGCTTCCGCTACTCGTACCGGAAGCACCAGTACTAGTGGAGTTCCCAGTGACACCACTAGTATCTGTACTCGATACATTAACCGACGAACATCCAGCATCATAAGTATAAGGTGATGCCAGATTCGTGCCGGTAGCATTATCGTACCCTAATCGAATTAGAGTCTCCTGGCCTGGAACATATTGAGGCCATCCACCTTCATAGTTGTTGAGACCATTAACTGGATCTTTGGCAAATGCTGCCCATGCCCCGCGCATGTAACTTCCAATTGCGATCTCAGCATCAGTGGCAGGTGGAGAGGTTGGCGTCACGTCAAAGAGAAGAGGTAGTTCACTACCGTGCCAGGCACCGCTTCCAGGTGCGATGGTTAAGTCGGGGAAATCTCCAAAGTAGCGGTAGCGCCATGTTGGGACATTATTTGCCACACTGGCGTTTGCGCGGATGCCAGCAGGGCAGGTGAACTCTTGAAGGTTGAAGATGTCCCAGAATAAAGGTGGGTAGCTAATTCCTTGCAGGGCAAATGTAGTGACGAAGAGACCGGCTTCGTAGTTATTACTACCGATTAATAGGGGCTTCTTGGTGAAGTTTCCAGCAGCGGAGCGGGCAGTATAGTTGGAGAAGACGACTGTGTTGTCGACTGTTGGTCCAAAGTAGCCAAGTACGCCTTGGGTACCGGAACTTGGAGGAATGGCGTCCAAGATTTCCGTCGTATTTTTAGTGCGGGCACAGGCGAGAACAGTGGCTGCATCACTTGTGGAATTGCCACAGCCTAGGTTAGCTGTCAGGTTGAACCAAGCATTAGCACTGAATTCAGCTTGATTTGGAAGACCGAAGCTGAATACCGTTCCTGATTCGGGAATAAAACCGGCAACAATTGGGTCGTCCACCCACGCATAGTTGTAGTAATCGACAGATGCACCACCCGCAGATTGCCCAAAAATTGTGATGCGACTAGTATCTCCTCCAAATCCCTCAATGTTGTCGCGAACCCATTCGAGAGCTAGACGCTGGTCTAATAACCCAAGGTTGTTGGTGCCTGCAGGGTTCCCCGGGAAGCCAAAGACATTGACTCGGTAACTATCCTGAATTAGCTTTGATGTTTCCTAAATTTCAAGAACTCTACTCACTTTAAAGTTACAACGATAACATCCTCTTGGTCAGCAATATTCTGTCCACTATATTGAACTGAACTTGAACTTCCACTAGCAAATCCTCCACCATATATCCAGACTAATACGGCCTTCTTAGCGTCGCCAGTCTGCGGCTTTGTCCATACGTTCAATGTCAAACAGTCCTCGCTGAATGTCTGACCGATCTGTCCTAGAGCCGCTAGGATCTGCAACCCTTGTGATGTGATATTCGCAGCGGTATATACGGAGGCATTTCTGGATGAACCTTGGACAATTGGACAGGAAAACCCCTAGGTGGATGTTAATGATTGTAATTAGTAGAACTGGAAATACTGCTGCTGCTGTCAACTACTCGCAGCAAGTCTATTCCAAGCTACAGAAACCATTTCAATGATTTTGAAGGAAGAGAAATAGCCGACACTGCATCTTTAAGAAGTTGAGGTGCTAAAATCCCAAAATCACTGAGCTAGTTTGAGGAACTCGATATAGCCATGCTACGAGTGATGACCTCACTGCTTGGGAGGAGGACCTACGTAAGATGTGCCATTGATAGTAGCAGTGCCATTAAATGCCTGTGGAGGGGCAAATCGAAGGTCTCCAAGAGGAGGTTGTGCAAAGGGAATTCCAAGGTATTCGGAAACGGCAGAGGCGTTGGAACCCGGGTGGCCGGAAACTGGGCCACTGGTGGTATTGACTGTTTGCCCTATGGTCCAATTGGACTGTCTTGCATGTAAAGGCTCGAGTACTGCCGCCAAGGTGCTGCCTGTAGCTACAAGGCTGAAGAGAATTGAGACCTTCATGGCGAACACTTGTCCGAGATTCAAATCTCTAGATTGACTTGAGTAACTCAAAGGATTCCGCAAGTCAGAGAACCACAAACAAAGGAGGAAGGGGATCAGGCGGCAAGGTTGAAGAAGAAGGAGAGACAACGCAAGAGACAAGGCAATTGGAAGAGGGGAAAAGGCGAATAAGTACTTGCCTGAAGGTGCGGATAAAAGGCTTCCCTTAAGGACATACTTTAACAAGGAATGTCCTCCTTGGGCCCATTCCATCTCCGCAAAGATGCGCATCCAAGAGTCGCTTCAGTGAGTCAATACAGGATTGCACAAGGTGCTACAGGTACAAGGTGCTGTCAACATGATCATGAGGTCATACGCGCCGAGATCTTTCAATCCACAACGGCCTTGTCGTGTTCGCAAGGTGTAGACAAAGAGGGAATAGACCCGGAGCACAGCAGTACACACAGCGGTATGTTACTGGTAGCTAGGCGCCACGGACGGTCAGGTCAAAGGCACGTACGTCCACACGAGGTACAAGACCAGCACAAAAGTTGTGGGGGAAAAGAGGCGTTGAGATGGTTGCGAGTCGCGAGAAGATGGAGAATCCTGGAAAGGAACAGAGCTAAGCTTTGATAACCGAACCTTCCGAGGTCCATTGATGTACAGCGCACCCCTCTCTGGCGTAGCATCTCGAGCGCCCAAAAGGGTAACCAAGATGCTGTAGGAGCTGCTCTCGCGTGATCGTTGATGCCATTGGTACAATTGCCTGCAGTTGCGAGTTTTTATGGAGTCGAACGGAGAATTTCTCGATGCGCCGTGAGACTGACGATGCAGATATTTTTCTTTCTAGAAGTGACGTGCAGGCACGAGTTGGCCGGCATTGTCGCATCACTACCGGTAAGGTGGAGGAAGCAGGGATACATTTTTGCCCTTCAACCTCCAGCGCCAAAAGGTCATCACGGCTTTCTTATCTCCAGAAAAGTTACGCTTCGACCTTGATGTTAATAAGCCCGTCTCTGGCAGACAACGTTTTTAAGTCTGATATCTAAAATGAAATTTTCAAGGGAAATTGCCGTGTCTTTCGGCTCTTAAAGCCTCACTTCGCTTATCTCAAGATGATTGCGGGAATGTTAAGACGACAGCTGCATGAACATGGGAATCCTGGATGATATAGTTGTCAGTAAGGAGCGATATCAGACGACCAACACACATCTGTAACACTGGACCAGATATTTCAATGGGGGCAGTTTTGCAGTGCATTGTTTGTGTGTCCACAGTACGTACCACGCGTCACCACCGATTTCACATTTCGTTTAGACCGTTTCTTCTGCTTGAGATCTATCACAATGGGTATCGTGCTCCGGAGCTGAAGGCTTTCTATAAATTCTACTGTATATCGACTGAGAGAGTATTTGCTTTTTTGGAGAACTTGGTAGCGACCATTGCTGCTGGCGCTGTAATTAACTTCAGCATGGAGACGGAGACAATCAACGACCACAGGAATAGCTGGGCGTTTTTGTAGCAAGGAACGGAGTATTCTCGAAACGGGTCTATTAGTCCTCAGTTCTTCTCTCCTTCAACGGCCTCTTTGACCTTGAAGTCTGCCTTCGCAGGTCTCTCCCCAAAGATCGTGCTTCCTACTCTAACCTCTCCGCTTCCCAAAGCGATAGCGCCCTCAAAATCCTCAGACATACCCATACTCAATTCTAGTTCCAGTCCTAACTCCTTCTCTACCGCCTCTTTCTCCTTTGTCAATGTAACAAAATCCTCATTTTCATTCTCTGGCGTGGTCTCCTTGGATCTAGCAATAGCTCCAATGGTCATAAGACCAAGAAGATTGAGGTTTGGACAATCGTTCACGACATGCTTACAAAGTTCGAGAGTTTCGGACCCTGGGGAGACTCCAGATTTCGATTCTTCGCCAGAAGTGTTGACCTGAACGTGGATGTTGAGCTTGTCTTTGATTTCCGGATGAGCTTGGAGCAGTTCAGCCCGGCCCTTGTCAAGCTGAGTTGCCTTTTTCGCACTATCTACAGAGGAGACGCAAAAGAGATTGGGGATGGATGCTGCAAGTGGTTTGGCTTTCTCTGGATGTATGTCAGTTCGTGCTTAAGAGGACAACGATAGCCTTCATGGCACGTGATCTACATGATGTGACAGTCCAGAAGGGAGAATCACGTACTGGACTGCAAACCACCTATGAAGTGCCACTGTATACTCCTGGGTAGCAACTCGGCCTTCTCACCCAGCTCCTGAGCATAGTTCTCTCCGAAATGGACATGTGAAGTGGGAGCTTGATGGAGAGCTAGAATATCTGTAACCGGCTTGAGCTTCGAAACCGCTACGAGCCGTACCTACAGCATCCCCAAATCAGCTTCAAGGCACTTCGAAGCAGAGCTAAAGGCGGGGGACAAAGAAGAGCTAATAAATCCACTTGGACTTGCAACCTGACCGAATAATGATAAATGTTGAAGCAACGAACATTTCTGCCATTCGCAGCTTTGGAGACTCGCTCCGACACCGCTTGCAACTGAGAAAGCAGGGCCTTGGCTCTTGTCGCATCAACCTTCATGGCTTCTTCACTCATGATGTGGATTCGAGCAGCTTATGGCATTTGTATCGCTTGCAAAAGGCCTTGGTATCTGTCAGACGATCAATCGTGACTTTGGACCCAACATTCCAGATATTCCTTGAATCGTGTTTGATGACGAAGTCTCGTTGTGTTTTGGTAAGCCCCGCCACAAAAAATAGTTGATGGCTTGCAATGGCAACGTTGTTCCGTGCCGTGTGGTGGGTGGTGGTGGCTCCCTGCACCTTACTCCACCGGCTGGGGCTGAAAATACATTTTGGTTTTTCGGCGCCCAGAAATAGATCTACTTTTGTATGTCCCCCCGTAAGGTTTGGCGGCTCGGCATCGGCACTAAAGAGAAATTTTCACTTTGTAAACGGGGAAATATACTTTTGGGAGGCAAGAGGGGCAGACTATTGAGAGGCTGAGAGAACAACCGATGATGGAGGTGGCTGAGAGGACATCCATTATCACGACGTGGCCCATACGTTATCTTTTTTTTTTTTTGTTTACTGAGTACACTCTCCAGAGTTGGAGTTGCAGATGGATGGATGGAGTCTCCAGTTCAAAAGGAATACATACCCACATGTTGTTTGTTTCCTTCGCCTTCACATGTTTCAATAACAGAATTCACTTTCCATACCAATCAAACACTGTGGGATCCGTCGAATAATCCGCTTGATATTTGTCCTCATTCACTATTCCTTAATCTTCATCCTTTATACTGCATCGGGCCAATCAGCATCGCCAATTGTTGTCTTTTTCAGGCATTTCCCTTCCCGCTGTGCTGAACCTGAAACCCCCGGCAAAGAGCACGAGTCCACCGTCAGGGGCTCACCATCCTTCCTGCTCTTTTTCAGCCAGCCAGAGACGGTCTTGGTGGCGCGTTTCGTGTTTGCTTCTGCTCTCGTAATCTGTCGTACCTGCAGCAGCTCTTTTCTAATTGAACTCTGAACCGAGAAAAAGGGGAACTTCAGGGTTCAAGGGCAAGGGCTGTCTCTTTACTCTCCCCCAACAATCAATTTATTTGTTCCTTCAGACCTCGAACCTTTCGACAGTCCGTCCCAACCCAAGCAACATCGACGACGACGACGACGACTGCTCGAGGACGAAGTTCGATATTTTTTCATATTTTGTGCTTTTATTGCGAGCACACGACTCTCGTTTTCCTACGTCATTCTAATTTCGACAATCGCTTGACGCGGACCTCCTGTTGATGAAGATCACGATCTGACGATTACTACGACGGCAGGCCTCAAATTCACCATATCCACCCTCGTTCAGCCTAGCTGCCAGACTTTCTGTACTCTAATTGACGGATCGGCTATTGTACATCACTACGCAGCGAACATCACATTCGCAGACCCACGAACTTTCTTTTCGAGTTAAAAAGTCCAGCGTCGATCTCCTGCATTCCAGAAATTCCACCCCGCGCGTCCCACTACAAGACGCACACGACAACCCCGTCACACCGTACACGACTATATCTGCTAGCCTGCCTCTCTTGAAAAAGAGGGCCTCCTCCCATTTTGATCGTCCCCTCTGGATTTAATGTCGCGGTCTCCTCTCTCCCCCCGACTCCAAGGCTTTGAACCCCTGAGCAACCCCTCCTCTGGCAACATGCCCTACGAAAACGACATTCCCCTCACCACGGTTCGCACAGGCAGTTCGTCGACAGGCGCACGGAAGCCAGGCGAGGGAGCTTTGAACGATTTCAACCAACAACCTACATTCAAGGATGAAGAGAAGAAGACTTTCTTCTCTCGCGGTGCTGCTGGGAAGCGGCAGATCAAGAAGATAGATTCAAAGAAGCGGATTGGCACAGATGGAGAGGAACAATCCGTCAATGCCTTGGGAAGGTTATACAACAAGATCGTTAATTTCTCCGTTATCACAAGATACTTTGTGTATGTGCTGCCCATTGCGTTGCTCCTGGCTGCACCCATTATCGTCGGCGCCGTCCTCTACCCGGAAACACGAATTGGTGGTATGAGACTGTATCTCTTCTTTCTCTGGGTCGAGATCGTATGGCTTAGTATCTGGATATCCAAGTTGATCTCGAAAGCCCTACCTTATGTCTTCATGTTCCTTTGTGGTGTGGTCAGCACAGGTACGCGAAAGTATGCTTCGGTTATCAGAGCCCTGGAAATTCCCCTTTCTTTGGTCGGTTGGGCTGTGACTGCACTGGTTACATTCACGGCTCTGACATCCGCAAAGCTTAATGGTCAGGATCCAGAGAGGTGGGTTACGATTATGAAGAGGGTTCTCGGCCCTATCTTGATTGCTTTTGCACTACTCCTAGGCGAGAAGTTTGTTATTCAGCTGATCAGTATCAACTACCACCGACGATCATTTGATGGACGCATTAAGGACTCTAAGCACACTATTCATCTGCTGGGACTTTTATACGATGCTTCGAGAACGCTGTTCCCAATGTACTGCCCAGAGTTCGCTGAAGAGGATTATCTTATCAACGACAGCATTGAGGCCATTTTGGCCAAAGCTTCTGGAAGAAAGGGCCACGCGAGATCTGGTTCAGCTACTCCTATGAGACTCATTGGTGATGTAGGACGGTTCGGAGACAAGGTCACTTCTGTTTTCGGCAACATTGCTTCTGAGATTACCGGCAAAGAAGTCTTCAATCCCAACTCCGCTCACTCTATCGTCATTGAAGCTCTTGAGAAGACTAAATCCTCCGAAGCTTTAGCTAAACGAATTTGGATGTCTTTCGTTGTCGAGGGAAGCGACTCGTTAGTTCTCGACGATTTCAGAGAGGTTCTTGGTCCAGCTCACAAGGAAGAAGCAGAGGAGTCTTTCAATGCCCTCGACAATGACGGAAATGGTGATATTAGCTTGGATGAGATGATCATGAAGGTTGTTGAAATTGGCAGAGACCGAAAGGCCATCGCCAACAGCATGCGTGACGTTGGTCAGGCGATTGGAGTTCTAGATCAAATTCTTGTTGCTGTTCTCTTCGTTGTTGTAGTCTTCATTTTCGGTGAGTCCTTACCTTATCCTTTTGCCAAGTTTTCTTACTGATCGAAAATAGTCGCCTTCCAGGATACGAGCTTTGTTACTACCCTGGCTACTGCTGGAACTACACTTCTTTCTTTGTCCTTCGTTTTTGCTGTCACAACTCAAGAATTCCTCGGATCTTGTATCTTCCTCTTCGTTAAGCATCCGTATGATGTTGGTGATCGTGTAGATATTGTTGGACCTTCACAAGAGTACTTGGTTGTTGAGCAGATCTCTCTTCTTTACACCATTTTTAAGCGGATCGATAATATATTGGTCCAGGTACGTATCCCACGAATACCTCTTACTGCCACGCTAACTGGAGCAGGTTCCAAACATCGTTCTCAACAACTTATGGATTGAGAATATCACCCGCAGCAAAGCCATGAAAGAACAACTTGACATGTTCATCTCCTTCGATACTTCACTCGAAGATATCGACACACTTCGCAAAGAAATGGAGGCCTTTGTCCGGAATCCCGATAATAGCAGAGATTTCCAACCCGACATCGTGCTCGAGGCTACAGGCCTTGGTAATATGGACAAGATGCAACTTAAGATCGAAATCAAACACAAAAGCAACTGGCACAATGAAACCGTTCGTGCTGCTAGACGAAGCAAGTTCATGTGCGCTCTTGTTCTGGCTCTGAGAAAGGTCCCTATCTACGCCCCTGGCGGAGGTGGTGAGCCGCTAGGAGGTGCAACGAACCCAAGCTACTCAGTTGCCGTATCGGATGCCATCGCTGCCGAAGCACGAGAAAAGGCAAGCAAGGCTAAAGAAGCTAAGCGTCTCATTCCCTCGGCAGCAGCAGCTTCGCCAATGGCCAGTAAATCATCAGGGATTGATTATCTAGGAGGCGAAGAGAAAGCTGCAGAGGCGATGAATTCACGCAAACCGGGAGCAGATGCCGCACATCAGGGTGGTGATCTCCGGGATGACGCCGATACCCTCGGTGGTGAAGAATCATCCACAGAACGTATGAGACGAAGCCATGAAATTGAGGAAGTTCGACAAGGCCTCATGAAGCGCCAGTCGACACGCGGCCGCCGCAGACCTGGAGAGAGCATCCCGGATCTTCCAGGCACCAGTGAAAGCCCGGGACTTAGAGTTACTCAAGCAAGCCCTCCACCCCGAAACAATTTCTCAAATGTGGTGCTTGATGAGGAGGCTGAGATGGGCATGGGTCGACCATCCATCGATCAGTACCAAGCGCAATATCAGCCTGCGGGCTATGGTGGTCAAGGTGGCTATGGCATGTTCCCTTCTGTTCAACAGCAACAGCAGGGACCACCATTGCAGACCTACACGAGTGCCTCATCTACAAGTCAGGCAGCTACTCAACCACCAGGACGGATGAGAAAGTTGAGTCTAAGCTCAAAGGCAAACCAGAGCTCGGGCTCTAACCAGAAATAAGTGAAGATTGGAAGGAGAGGATTGATGAAATATACCCGCTAATGAAGGTTGGCATACGACACGTTATGAAAGACCAGGGTCATATATGACATGATACAGATCGGTACAATGTGTAATTGTAAAGGTTCTTATGTTCAAGGGTAGCAGCATTATAGTGCAAACATGACCGGAGCTAGATGGGCATTTAGAGCCGATCATAAGCCCGGCATACAGGTCTAGGGGGGGGGGTCGGAAGAAGAAGTCAAAAGTAATAGACAAAATGAAGATTAGATTTCCAATATTTTGTCGCTGTTCGTGAATAATGCGGTGATATTAGCAATTGGCTAAGCTTGGAACTCCAAAGTCTGTCTACCTTAGCTAATCCTCATTCAAAGAGGGTGTTACACGTGATCTAATTCGTATCGCAGCCTTCCCAAAATGGCGCTAGCGTGGTGATGCTGACCACGAGCTGATCAAGACGGCTTTCTGCTTCAGCTCAAACTTCTCCGTCGCAAACCCTCAATGCGATCCAATCCATCGCCTCCATAGCTATTTAATCAATCTCGGGTCTCATCTCACATCAGCTCTCTTAAGGCGACCCGATCCGTTTCTCCACATTCTTACGGGGGCTCAAAAAGCGCGAAGGAGCGACGTGATTTGGTATGTTTGTGAAAGGCTGTTGACCTTAACCTGGACACGTGCGGATTTTAGCGTTGACTGTATAATCCGCATCACGTGTTTTACGTCAAGAAAGCTTAGGTTGGCGTTCGTGAGGGCGGTGTACGAGTACAGGGAACGGTTGACTGGCGTTTGGATTAGATTGGTTTTGGTTTTGGCTTTGGCTTTGTGGTTTGGCTTGATTCGCCTATTGTTGGCCTTACTCGAGAGTGGGCTGGAAGACGTCTGTGGTGGAGGGGAAGAAGAAAGCTTTCCGGAGTCGAAGACGAGAAGCGAGCACATATTGAGGTTGATATGGGATGGACGGACCTAAAGCTGCTATTCGGAGATCTGATAGTAGTATGATGGCTGTTGGAACTGGGACTCCTCATTCGATGTCAGGGATGGGACAAGGGGGAGGAGGAGGTGTAGGAGTATCATCTGGACATACTGGAGGAAGTGTACCTCCTCAGCATCCTCAATCGATATCCGGTACTGGACCTACTGGACCTGCGGGAAGAGAAAGATCTGCGCCTACGCCTACTCAGAGTCAGGGAAGGGGTGGTGGCGGTGGCATGACAGATGATCCACCTGGTATCTTGAGGGATAGAGGAATGACGGCTAGGAAGTGGAATACTGATATTCCTAACATTCTGCCTCATGAACGGGTTTTTCCTATTCAGATTGGGAGTGAGCTTTTTAGGTTGAGTGGGGCTAGTATCAGTTCTGATGGTAAGTCTTTACCGTTTTTTTATCTTCTTAATTTTCTATGTTTTATTTTGCTGGAGGGATTGTTAGTCGGGTTTTGATGGGAGCAAGCTGCTATTACGTAGTTGTTGCAACTGGGATATTTTAGGATGCTGGCCAGCTCCAAAGTATCGGACCATGGACGAAGACTTCCATAGTTGCGCAAGTCTCCATTCATGGCCTTCACTCTCAACATTCTTGTCCCATTAGTGTTCTGCTACCTTCATCTCTGTCGTTGAAATAAGAATCAAACTAACTCACCAAGAGCACCCTCATACTTCTCGCAATTTTTCAAGTGCCAATTGGCACAAGCGGCAGAAAGCGACGATGCCGAAAACCCAACAGTTAGAACGCTGTACATCGATCGAGATCCGGTGACTTTTGCAGATATCTCGAGACATCTGCAGGGTTATCATGTCCAACCGAAGAATGGATCGCATTTTGTTAAGTTGTTTGCTGATGCTCAGTTTTATAGTTGTGAGTACTCCCTCTCTGAAGTTGGTGTTGGGAATTATTTGAGATGAGATCAACGATGTGAAGACAAAGTCTCTAACTCATCTTATTTCAATATTCTCCAATCCACAAACCCATCCCTCTTGTCTATTCCAACCTTGCTAAAGTATATTGTAGTACCGCGATTAATCTCACAACTCTACGAAGAGAGCATATTCATCTCCATCGGCCACCGCGACTTCCAAATCCCTCGAGAGCTCTTCTCCGATCCTGGAAACTCACCCAACTACTTCTCACTAGGCTTCGCAGTCTTCTTCTCGACCCCAACCGAAGTATTTCCCGGTTTGAGCAGAGAAGGTCTACTACGGCCTCCATCAATAGTACCGCCGTCAGTCCCAAATCGCTCCGCTGATACCTTTGCTGAGATACTGCACCTTCTTCGGGGATACCCACTTCACATCAAGAACGAAGAGCATAGAGCCGAATTATTAAGAGACTGTAGATACTTCCATTTAAAAGGACTCGAGCAGAAGTTAATCCGGCATCACATCTCCTACAATCTAGCAAGGCAAAAGCAAGAGATTTGCTTAAGGCTAGAGGATGTCAGGCAGAGCGGCATTTCCATTGGTCCCCCAAATTTCCCTACACCAGCTCAAATGATGAGTAGATCCTCAGGAGGCTCTTCCTCGTCAGGAAGTAGTACTCCTCCCTTCTCGGGCTACATAAACTACGCCCGTCCCTTCGTAGACACTCAACCGTACGAACTAGTTCTCGAAATCGGCGACGAATGTACACGCCTACATTTCACTCCCTCCGGTCCCTCACCAACCACAAACTCCAACTTGAACCTCCTCAAAGACGTTCGCGCCGAATTCTTCGGCGAAGGAAAGAAAAGAATAAGTAGATTATTCGAAGTTGTAGCTACGAAAATGGGGCTCGGTGGTACAAGTCAACCGTTAGGATTACTAATGAAGAATGGAAAGGGTGGTGCTGGATCTCAGCCTGCTAGTCCTGGGAACACGCTATTGAGTGAAGACCAGGTGAAGGTTTATTTAGAGGGGGAGACTTGTGTTGTGCTTGATGGGAAAGAGCGGTCTACCACTACCAGAACTAAGCGGCAACAGCGACAGTATGTGGAGATTAGTGATGATGATGATGATGATGACGACGATGAGAACGAAGAAGGCACAAGTGACGGAAGAAGCAGTGCGAGGAGTCCACCAAGGAAACGAAGGAGAGGAGAAGGTGGTGATGAATTTATTAGTAGTGGTGGTAGCGGGCTAAGAGGTGGGAGTGATAGTGGACCACACTCAGGACCTGGATGGAATACAGAGGAGAGAGAAAGAGAATCCTGGATCATCAAGACAGGACAATGGCGTTTACGGGTTCAACATAAAAGTGGCGCTAGTAAAGGACCTGTGGAATGTGTGCTTGTTGCTGTTAAACTTGATGCTTGGAGGTCAGAGCTAGGGAGGAATTCGAAGAGGGTGTTTTTGGGCGGTTGATGAGTTGGGGATAATGGAGGTGTAGGGGCAAGTGGTCAAGGGGGTGGATGTGCTGATTGTTTGGTTGATGGATACGTGGGTCAAGGTAGTGTAGAATATGTAGGCAGGAGGTATAAAATGAGGGTGAACGGAGGCAAATATGTACGCTAGGGCTAATTATTCTTTCTATTCTTGGGTTTCATAATTTCAATCTCGTGTTTAGATATTTAAAAGTTAGGTAGATATTTTATAAATATTCCATTATTCATCTACCTTTAGTCTACCTCCTAGTACTTGTCTAATATATATAGAATAAGTAACTTAACTAGATAACTATACCTCTCCTCCCCCCTTAACTACCCTATTCTCTTCCTTCCTCATCCCCCCTCTCTATCTTAATTTCATCTTTCTTTCTATCCCTTACAACAAACTAAAATACTTATACTAAACTACCCCCCCTCTCTCTATCTATCTCTAAGTTACCTCCTAACTACCCACCTACCTATCAACCTATTTACCTACCTACTTAGTAAATTTTAACCAAAACAACCCTCCCTCTAATCCTTAATCCCTAATCCCCAATCCCCTCTCCTAAAATACTCTGGGTATCCTAAACATAAAACTATAAAGATATAAAAACATAAGATATAGAAACATAAGATATAAATCCTATAAGTAGTATACTTAGGAAGATACATACCTTAGGAAGATACACAAATAAGGTTACTAACTCTCTCACTTCCTAACATCAAAAGCTTAATCTTATAATAAGCCCAAAGGAAATCAATCTAATCCAATCTAATCCCCCACCCGGCCTCCCGCCAAGTACAGGACAGGACAGGACAGGATTAAACCTACAAAGGTGTCTAGATATACATTACTTCTACTCTACTCTACTCTAGTAGACTGACTAAATATAGTTTAGATAGATTTTTCTTCGTTGAAAGGTAGTACAGTATAGCAATTACAGGAACAGGATTGATGTACGGAGCAGCAAAGATGATATTAGAAATGTAGCTGTAGTTAGAGATGTATATTACTTTTAAGGAAAACTTGGTATCATGTGTTTGTTATTATACGAGGCATGTTTTGTGTGCAGTATGTGAAGGAATTTTCTATTTGAAGAACGTTGGGCAATGGCATATGTAATATCAATTTTAAACATATGTGTCAATTCTTTACTATCAAACAGCAAGATTCAGGGCAATGGCAAATTGGATTTGAATGTGATGTACTGGAAAACTAGCTAAGCTATGGAAGACTGAAGGGAATAAAGATGGTGGAGGTATTGATGCCAACATGGCAAACCCCGCTTCATCTGCTTTATCCCACATGAACATTTTAAGAAGAGACCAGGAATGAGAAACTATGGAGGCAGAAACAGAGTAAGAAGAACCAACAACTACACAAGTAACATCTAATTGGCAAGCAGCAGCCCTCCAAATCATTTAAAATATCAAAAATAATGTTTGATAGTAACCAAATTTCACCTACTCATCCCTGTGCTGACTGCTTCTCGCACTTCTTACAATTATGGTACCGAGAGCGATTAAGGTCAGTCTGAATGAAATACTTAGAGCCAACGGTTCCCTTTATGCGACGATCGCATCTTGACTTTGCATATAATGCATACCAATATTCAACACCATGATCAGCCCTTAGGTGTCTGAGTAAAAGATCATCAGAAAACTTCGATTGTGGTCCCTGATCACAATCCCCAACTCGACACTCGTACTCTCCATGGTCTGTATTCATGTGCTCCATGACGTCCTCTGCATTTGCAAAACTTTCTTTCGTGCTACGAGGGCAATGGTTGAGAGGGCACAAATAATTGTCATGCCTTTCTTTCATATGCTTTGTTAAATGGTCCTTGCGAGCGAATTCCTTAATAAGAGCATCACATGATGGAACAGAGCAGACAAAGTTACGCTCCGTTGAATGTTTTGAATCGTTGTGACGCCTCAAATCAGACTGCCTACCAAAGGGTACATTGTGCTTGCAACCCACAACCGTGCAGAGCAGTGGATGCGTGTGAATATTTCGGAAGTGCTTGTTAAACGCACCCCTAGTCTTGAAGTGGGTGTTCGAACTACATCTAGGCCATGTACATTTGGCTCCGATAGACCATTCTTTGGCTGGTTGATTTACTTCTTCGGTGTGTGTTGGCGTGTTGGACCTTGTGTTATCAAGAGTATGTTCGACAGCCTCTTCCATAGGATTAACGATAATGTTGGGCGAAGAATCTAGCCCTGATCGGGATGCGCTGTCAAGCTCAAAGATTCTGAGGTCGCCTCGTTAGCTTGGTTCTAAAAAAAAAAGTCTCACCCTAATTGGCTAGCGTCGCTGGCCACAGCAGGCTGAAGCGCTCCAGAAGCTACAGCTGGCATCTGAATCTGCGACTGGTCAAAGGTCCCGATTCCGCTTGAGATACTGGGAGGCGTGATGTGAGCGCGGTGCATATTTCCGTTATTGCAATTCGCAGGAGAGTAGTATGGAGAGCCATCGTAGTTGTAGAGGGGCTCGCGTTGGTTGCCTTGTCCGAATGGGAAATTGTTGGAACTGGACGCAATGAGCGATGCCGAGTTGCCAACTTCGTAATTGTTGATATGCGGATGCTTTGCGGCTCTCAGCGCAAGAATGGCTTCATACTCGGAAGCTGTGAGGGGTAGAACGTGGTGTGCATCCTCCAGGGTCATAGTATACCCTTGGCCAGCCATATTTGTTGTGTATGTCGCCGGACACAGCATTCAATGTGCTGCCTCCGAAGGTGTTGTCTGCGAAGGTGTTCGAGCTTTCTTCGTAATAAGAGGAGTTGTCGTGTATGCCATTGTAGATAGTATTTGACGGTACGACTCCAAAGCCATCGTCCACAGCCTCGTCTAGAGAAGCAGCGTTGAAGTCGAAGAAACTGCTGTCGTCATCCTCGAGGCCTGGCATCATCGCGTTCTCGCTGTCGTGGTGGTTGTAGTAGTCGCTCATGGTGTCGGTGGTAGAAGAGTGTTGAAAAGGAAGTAGCGCTTACACTTGTTGCGTTCTGGTCTTGTGCGTGTACTCGTCTTGCCCTGCGCACAGAGAATTCGGCGTCGTGCAATATATTCGTAGGAAGTTGCTCGTTCAGTCGCTTGGAGTGATCGATGGAGATTCGTGATGTCTTCGTGTGTGCGAAGCGCGCGAGAACATCATACGCAAGATTCAGGAGTGAGGAGCGACAGGAAGGAAGGACGTGAGCCCCAGGGTAACACCAGGGCGTACCTGGGCGTACCTGGGGGCGCCCACGGAGGCTCGAGGCTGTGAGGCTGCGTTCCAATAGAACAGGAAGCTTTGGAGGCGTCGTCTAAACAGAATTGATATTGGTTATGTAGCCGAGTCAATAGTGACGGGGAACTATTGTAGCACGTGACCATGATTATTCTGGTTCCAAGTTCCATTTGGTTGGTTTCAACACTGAACGCAGACAGCATCAACTTGATTTCCAAATTTGGAGATTTGAAATGAGCCGCGAAGTCTATGTTTGACAGTTATGGAAATATCTCTATTAGTTGTCGGAGAATCAAAATACCCTCCAAGGCTCGTCGCTTAAGACTAAGGCATCGCTTCTCCTCAATACATCTCGACGTCATGATCCTTCACATCAGACCACATCTTCTTCACTCAACTCACAAGAACCCGTATTTGAAATCACTAAAGCCGCATCAATATTAGCTCAAAAGAAAAGTCTCCCATCTAATATATTGCAACAGAAAAAAGAAATGAATCCATCAAAAAAGCACCAGCTTGACAAATCAATCAGTCCACCACCCCTCCGCCGAAAACTGCACCGAGACCAACCCAGAACAGGACAAACTACAACTTCTACAACCGCAAGCACTACCGCTACCGCTTCTAGAGCCCCAGTTCCTCAAACTCAAATAAAATCTGCCTATGACCCCACAAACCCAAACCACTTCAAGATCCTCTCCTGGAACATCAATGGTACATCCCATCTTCTGCCAAGCACCACCAGCACCATCACCCAAAACCCCATAACTACTTACTTCGCCACCGCACCAAATTCCAAATCCCAGACCAAATCCCAATCCCGACATCAGTACCAAATAGAAGCAAGCAGTGAATCCTCAGGCAGCGAAAGTCACAAAGACGACAAGACCAAATCAGACACAGACCCAAGAAACGGATTAAGAGCCCTCCTAAAACACCACAATTACCCACAAATCCTTTGTCTCCAAGAAGTCAAAATAAACGCCACCGATAAAAAAAACACAACAAGAATTAGAGAGATCAGCAAACCCTTCTTCAGTAAGCGACAATGGACCAACATATACAGCAACGTTCAACCTCCCACGCGATCGCTTCAACGGCCGTGGATTCGGCGGTAAGAATTGGGGAGTAGCTACATTTGTACGAGATGATAGCTTAATTTCATCTCCTCCAACAAAACATAGTGAAAATGATCAAGAAGAAGAAGAAGAATACAAATTCGAAAGTAGTGAAAAGAGAGGAAGTACAAATAAAATCATTGGTCAAACCCATTCCCTAGACTGGGACCTCGAAGGACGTATCCTCCTTACCCACGTCCACCTTCCCCATCCCCAAGACAAAACCCAAACCCAAAATATCGCAATTCTAAACACCTACTTCCCAAACGGCACCAAAGCACCCTACAAATCACCTCAAACCGGCCAAATCATCTCCACCCGTCACGACTTCAAGCGAAACTTCCACCGCACTCTCCTCAATGAAATCATCAAGTACAAAAAAAGAAGTAAAGAAGGCTACGACGAGAACGAGATAATAGTAATAGGAGACATGAACATAGCGCCCCAACGCATCGACGGCCACCCAAACCTCCGACTCGGAGCCGACCACGTGAAAAACCGTCAAGATTTCAATTCCCTATTTCTAGATCCTAAGAATGAGGAAGGGATGAGAGGGATCGATGTCTTCAGATGGTTTCACGGGCGAGAAACAAGAAGGTTTAGTTATCATGGGGAGAAGGAAGAGGAGTGGGGGAGGAGTTGTGATAGAGTTGATTTGGTGATTGGGAGTTCGGGGTTGTTGTTGGTTCGAGAGGGGGAAGTTAGTAGTCGTGATGGATGTGGGGAGGAGGGGAGAGGTGGAGTTGGAGTTGGAGTTGGAGTTGGAGTTGGAGGTGGGGATGAGGAGAGTGATAGAGAGAGAGGAGAAGAGGGAAAGGGAAAGGGAAAGCAAAATGGCGTCCACGTAATTGGAAGCGAAATCTGGGAAAGCATAAAAGACAGAGGAGGAAGTGACCATGTTCCAATTGAGGTGATTCTCAACCTAAACATCCATCCATCAATCGATCGATCGACCGATCCTCCAAGCTAAAAAAACATAAAAGATAAAAGATAAAATAAAAACCTGAAATCTGAAACCAAAGAACTGAATTCATTTCATTCTACAAAATTAAGATACTGCAAGAGTGCGTGCATGAAAGTAAATGAGCTTCCAGCTTCCCAAGTTAAGTCACGGAGGTGCAGTACAGTACAGTACAGTAAAGTATGCATAAACACTAATTAGACGAAAGAAAAAAAGCCTTCCGAAGGCCTTCACAACATCAATGCATGAAATAGATAGTTTAAGCCCTATCCATCCTACCCACCAATTCTTAACTCTCCTCTTCCTCCTCTTCCTCCTCCACCCTATCTAAAAGCTAGCTACACCACAGTACAGTACAGTACCGCACAGTATGATGATTTCCAACCAACCAAAAAGAAAGAAATAGCAAAGCAATCTACAGTATTAAATTTAACCCCCCCCACCTCCTCTCTTCCCCCTTTCCTCCTACTCTCTTCCTACTCTTTTCACCTCGGCCCCATAGATACCCATAGATACCCAACGACAAACACACACAGACACACAGACACACAGACACACAGTCCACCAAGCAACCCCTCCACACCCCCCCCCCCATCCATCAATCCTTCACATCGCATCATATCACTCATCACATAACATAAACTCCGCTTAACATAACCATAATAAGTAGCGAAATCTGCACATCTACACATCTACACATCTGTGCAACCCAACCCAACCCAACCCATCCCATCCCATCCTTTCAATCATTGATTCATCTGTGCCAAACAAAAACGACCGACCGACCATCAATCAGTGCTTTCTTAGCTTTCCCATAGCCACCCTAGTCGCCAAGAAAACCATAATCAAGCATCAAAAGCATCAAAAACCGCACAGGCAGTACAGCCAGTACAGCTAGTAGCATACCACACATACCATCATCACTTATTACTGTACTGTACAAGTACTTACTTACAAGATAAACGCCAATCAATCAATCACATAAAGTAATTACAATAATGTGGAAGGATTTTAAAAAGCACAGATCACATATCTATCATTGCATTACTAGTTAGACAACAGATAGATGAATAGATAAATAAATAGATAGACAGATAGACAGATACGATACGATAGAAAGATAAACCACCCTTCCCTCCCCTCCCCTCCCCTCCCCTCCCCATTAAATTATTAGAGTTTTGCACGTTCGCTTCAGCCAGCACGTTCTTTCAAATTACTCCACATTTCAGCCAGCCTCGAGGCCCCAGAACCAGGACCAGCGACCAGTGACAAGGACCAGCCCATGGCCCCAGAAACTACCTGTCAAAGAGTTGTGGAGATGGGAGAAGAGTAATCACAACTGTAGTGCTTCGTAGTCGCCTTCAGCACGGTCAAAATATCAGGGATCTTGACTGTAAAGAGGGGATGAAAATTCAATAACGGACCACGGTACGGTACGGTAGTACTGCGGTACGAGAGTACTTGTCCAAATCCTCGACTCTACTTGGTCGAGAGGTAATAATCCAAGTTGTTACCTTCCATACAGGATCTAATAGCTTCATGTTGCTTATCTGTAGCAATACTTGGATTCGCAGCCTGGAAGCTAGGGGAGAGGACCGTGCATTCTTTACACATCTACTTTCCACGGCAATGCAATATTACAGGGAGGCCACAGGGAACTCCTCCAAGGCATATTACAGTAGTACACTTTTTGCTTGTGGTCTCGGTGGTCTATGTTCGCACGGTCCCCTAGTCTCCGCTCCGGGTCAACGAAGAGATACCGTAGAATCGTGAATAAAGTTAGAGTAACTATTCGTCATGAATTGCATGTGCATGAGTGGGAATATTCCATCGAGGTAAGCGAAAACGGACGATTTATTGCTATGAAGTACTACACTGCCGCAACAAGTCCGGATTGTCGCCTAAGACTGCTGGTTGGATGGTTGGAAGGATCTACAAAAATCTAGAGGACTTCATCTAACCTCATCTTTCGCATAAAGTGCCAAACGTCTAAGCGACATCCGGATATGTTGACTTAGTACGGGTATGGCCGATGAGAGATTGCGCGGATTAAGCTAGATTTATGGCCGCGACTAGAGAAACTAGTCATAGGCACGGTCTCGGTTCATCCAAGCACAGAGAGTATTGAGCCACGGCCTGAAAGCCTGAAGGACTAGTATGTGGCTGACGCTACATGCAGTCTAGTGTCTAGCACTAAAGACGTTTCGTGGGTTTTTAGCCATTCGGGCACGATAAGATTCTATCCCCGATTAGCTAGAAGCTGAACTCCCTGAGCATAGTGAGGAGAACCAAGGAGAGCTTGCCACTTTTGAACCGTGCTCAGACATCTGTAAATGTTGGTCTCGGTTAGTCCCAGGGGCTCAGAGTTCCAGCTCATAAAGTCTCTCTCCTCACGGCCGGTGACAGCATTCCTAAGACGAGGTTCGCTTTATTCTTCAGTTCGTGACTCCCAGTATGAGCTCTCAGCCCGTTGTAGTGACTAGCAAAGGAGCAGATAGGGAGTACTCTTTCATCGAATCCCTCTCTCTGGCACCTAAAGAATCCTTCACGCTTGTATCTAGACAAGAGCTTGGGCTGCCGGTATTTCCCACACCCCCAACTTCCACCACGAAAACCGTTGTACCTCGTAACGACACAGTCTCACGGAGGACTGCCCCCACAACTAACGACATTGTCTCACGCAGAACAGGCCCCCCGAGTAACAACACCATCTCTCGAAGGACAGGCCCCACGAGTAACGAACCCGCCCCCAAAAAGACGGAACCCAACAGTAACAGTTCGGAAAAGACCACTAAGGCCAAGCCTGCATCGAATATGGCTCCTTCCACAAAGATTCAGACTCAGTGCTTAGAGCGCTGCCACAAGACCACAACCCTGGGGAATCGCATCTCGGTTCGCATACTGGAGTATTTGACATCGGCCAAACAGCTTCCACAAGGCTTCGAAGCTTTGGCTCATGATTTTCTTGACACTTGTCAAATTCTGTTTTCTATCGAGGCAGGTCTGGGAGAACACAATGGAAGTGCACAAGGCTCCTTTCCGCCCGCCATGATCACAGAGCTGGATAACAAGTTCCGAGTGACCCAGGCGGACTTTCAGATCCTTGATCAGATGCTAGGCAAGCTGCTTGAGTATGAGCTGGGCGCAATGGGTCGCATGAAACGCGGTTGGGGAAAGATCTTCGGCGATACGGACATCAAGAGGATGACTCTTGCGCTCGCAAAAACACGCGATAGCCTGAAGATGAGCGCTCTTGTCTTCCAATGGAGCCTGGGAAATGACAAGATTGAAAGAGAAATGGGTATAGGATATACCGGCTTAGCTGCTGCGCTGGGAAAGTTGGATAGAGTCGACCAGAAGCCTAGCAACGAGAAACCTACCAATGAGAAACCGCAAGGCCATAATGACCATACATCCCTTCAGTATCAGCAACAGCAACATTACCAGCAGCCTCAGCAACAGGAGCTCTCGCCAACATCGACAATCGTTGTGATGGATAACCAGGATGACAGGAATTCTTTCTCTGCTCAACAACAGCAGCAGCAACAGCACCAGCAACAGCCTCCTCTGCCTCCACTACCCTGGTCGGGACGAACGTCAGGTCCACCTGAACCGTCACTTGCCTCTAGTAGAGATACAAGAGGCGATCAAAGAATTCTCATGGGCTCGGATCATCGACTATATAGCGGAGCCGCTGGTCCTGGTTTTGCCCGCACTGTGAACTCCACTGGATCCAATCACAATAGTCATGGCCATAACAATGAGAGGCTTTACTCAGAGACAACCAACACGTTTATTAACTTTAATCGTGCTAGTCCGATGGACGATGCTCAGTCTACTTCGCAGGCTGGCACCATATGCACTGCCGAGTCTGACAGCCTCCTTGAGGATATTGCAGGCATGGAGCTTGGTCCATCCAAGGTCGTCCGTCTGAAGGCTGACCCCTTCGCCATGCCGCGCTGGGCTCCCCGCGGAACTGCAGGTTCGGACGTGTCCAATATGAAGGTCGCTCTCATCTGCGCTGTTCGCGATAGGAACCATAAACTCGTCGAGCAGCTGCTTGATCGTGGTGTTCCGGCGAACACGGGACCAGAGATACATGCACTCAAAGAGGCTATTCTTGCCCACGATGAAGAGAGTGTACGTCTTTTGCTCCTCTATGGCGCGGACCCCAATGATCCCGATAGGGACGGCATCACTCCTCTGTACGCATCAGTTGAGAAATCATTCCTTGCAGGAGCAACGTCATTGCTCAAATACGGCGCTGACACCAATCTCGCGGCTGGCATGGGTCTCGAATCTCCCCTTGCGGCTTCAGTTATTGCCAATAGGGTAGGTTTCACCCACCTGTTGCTTATATACAACGGCGATGCCAACCTTGTCACATCAGATGGCAATACGCTTCTGATAAGCTCCATTAACAAGAAAAACACCCAAAAAATTCATCGATCTCCTCCTCAATTATGGCGCCGATGCCAACGCTAAGAACAGAGAAGGCAAGACTGCTCTCTTTGAGGCTATTCAGGTGGGAAGGGCAGATATTGTCAACACCTTGCTCGAACACGGGGCAAACCCGAATTTACCTGGTCCAAAGCACATGCTTTGGCCCGCAACCTACCAGTCTACTTGCTTACAGGCGCTTCTGTCCCACGGCGCAGATTTCAAGAAGTGCCCGGGAATCATGGAGCTCGCTACTACCAGCATCAACAACATTGAGTCAGTTCGCATATTACTGAAGGCTGGCGTCAATCCCAATGCAAAGAAAGATGGTGTTTACACCCCCTTGTGTACCTCCATTCGAGACGACCGGGGAGAACTGTTCCAACTTCTCCTGAGTAGCGGAGCTGACCCAAATACTATGGCAAGTGAGTATCCTGCTTTCAAGTGCATCACGCACAATAGAGTCCACTTTTTGCCTCCTCTTGTGGCTGCCGGTGCAGACCTTCACTCCCCCAAAGGTATCCTCGAGACAGCTGTCAGCTCGAATAATATGGAGGCACTCAATTGGCTGCTGGACCAAGGTCTAAATCCCAATGATAAGAGTCCGAGCGGCATGTCTCCGCTCACCACGGCCATTCGTGAAGACCGGATCGAGATGGTTGACTCGCTGTTGCTACGAGGCGCTGACCCTAACATGCGCGGAGAAGACTGGCCAGTCTGCATGGCCGTCCGCAAACCTCATATTCTGAAACGCATTCTGTCCGTGTTGGCTGAACCTCGAGCGTTCAAGGGAGTAATCGAGATGGCTGTCCATGCTAATCAACTGGAATCAGTCAAGCTTCTCATTGCTGCTGGAGTCTCGATTGAAGATAAGAATGGCGGTGTATTCTCCCCACTCACAACTGCCATTAGAGAGGACCGCAAGGATATCGTCACGTATCTGCTTAGTGACGGTGGGGCTGATGTCAACGCCCCTGGAGAGCATCTTCCCATCGTGAAGGCTTTGCGAAGATATCATGGCGAAGACACTGAAGTCCTCGAACAGCTTTTGGAGCATGGCGCTGATCCCAACAAGGTATACCGGGGCTGGAATGCCTTCATGCAAGCTGTCGAGAACGGCGACGCAAACATCTTGAGATTATTAAGTCAAAGAGCTGGCGTTGACCTGGACGCGAAGGATGATTTAGGAAGGACCGTAGGAGAAATGGCAGCATCAAGAGGGTGGGAGGAGGCAGTCAGCATATTGTTAGACGGAAGTGTTCGATTGTAAGAGGTGGTGGTGTTGTTGAGATCAATGTTTGAGGGGAGCAAGGCGGGGCGTGGAGTGGTGTGGAAAAGACGAAGAGAGTCCGTGGTCGAAAGTGTTGCTACATATGTAGCAGCTAAGCGAGGGCAAACAGCACAAACATGACTGACTATCTTAGTCAGATGACTTTGACTATTCCGCTCAAAAGGCGGCGAGGTTTCTTATACAATTGGAGGTATGCAAATACTGCGGAGTTATCAGGGTTGCTTCTACGTTTTGTAATATAATACGGTCGGTCCATCATTCAGTCTAAATACCTTAGAAACTTTCCTTTGTAGTAGTAATAAAACATGAATCAAGCAAAGTTCTTATCGAAAATGGATGTCGCTCCAGCAAACTCTTCCATTTCTGATTCCCAATTCTCATAACCTACAAGAATCGAAGCGAAGCGAAGCGCTCACAAATTATCTAAACTACTATCTGTACAAGGAATCTCCTCCACTCGCCCACATTAAACAAAAGTACCATCAACTCTGATTCTTAACCCAAAAGAATTTAAAATCGAAGGAAAGCCCAAACACCTAGCGCCGTCCCCGTCCCGTCCGCTACACAAAAACGCCAGGTGCTATGCTTTGCTTCCCATTGAAAGGACCCTCTCCAAAAAAAAAAAGCAAAAAAGGTACTCCAACTCATAGCTGCAATAGCACGTATCTCATAATAATCGAACTCCGCATCCTTTTCTCCATTTTTTGTTGTTCGTTCATAAAGCAGCCGCTCTTGCCTGACTCCGTCCCCTGACAGTGCCGCCACTCCTGAAAGCTGGTGCTGAGATGTCCCTTCTCACTCCTCCTTCAACCATTTGTTTCCTCGGCGTTAGCGTCCCTTGGGCGATGCTGCGTGCTCGTCCCCGTCTAGCCTGGATCTGGGCTAGTGCCTCCTCACGCGTCATAGTCGGGCTCAGAATCGCGGGATCAAAAGTTCTATCGCCGGGTTTGAGAACTGTGATAGGGGCAATGCTTGGTTTCTTTTCTGCAACTTCCATTTTAAGGGGAATGCGAGTTGTAGTGCTGATTGTGTGAAAGGTGGGAACAAGGGTCGTTGCAATGTTTTCAGTCAGGTTGATGGTTGTTGTGGTGTCTTCAGAATCAAACGAGGCAGTATTGTCGTTGTCATCTGAAGAGTTATAGGAAGGGCGAGATGGTTGCGATGGCGAGTGAGGGGCGTCGAGAAGGGATTGTAGAGAAGCACGGCTACTTGCATTCCTGCTTGAATTGATGAGAGCAGTAATGCTAGCGTCTTGAATAACCGCAGGCGCTGGTGGCTCGCAGGAAGGTGTCCTTGCATGTCGAGGTGGTTCTTCAACTTCATCAAGTTCTGTAAAGGCCGGGCTGGGCTGAAGAACAGTCTTCTTTGCAGGGGAGATCCAAGGAGATTCTTCAGTAGAAGAGGGCACAGCTCGGAAGATCCCTTCGGCGGGGATAAAAATATGGCTCTGTTTTGCTTCTTCCTCTTGCTCTTCTTCAGGCTTCTGAGGAGAGTAAATAACCGTATCCTCTTCAACTGGTGTAGCTCGTCCAGTAACTACTTGCTCAGGGGATGTTGCTCTTGACGCCCTTGATGTTTGGCAGTTCATACGACATTCCATCTCTAGGAACTCAACACGATCGTGGGCCCGGGCTGCATTGTGCCTCTCCCACTGCAACAGCAGCTTAATGTCCTCCAACTCCTCCTCGCTCGCAGCCGATGAGAGGACTGTAACTGGATCTAGGGACCTCCGTGCCTTTTTCGGGGAAGCAAATTCGTCGTTTTCAGGCAGCCTGGGCAATGGTAGCTGTCCCTCTGCAGCGATCCTTGCAATCTCCTCGTTCTTGGCTATTGTCCTCAGAGCATCTCTCTCTCCTGTTCCACGAGTTTGACTTTCTCCATCATTTGTGCCAGCTCCTCTTGAACACCTACGAGTTGATACCTCGCCTCAAACGCTTCTTGTTCCCTGACGCGGCTTCGTTCTTTCTCGGCCTCAAAGTCGAGGGACTGTATCCGCAGATCCATCCGTGCTGCTTTGAGCTCTTCTTGTATCTTGACCATCATTGACTGTGATTTGAAAGACTCTTTCCGTAGTCTTCGAACCTCTTTCTCCCACTCCGCTTTTGTGTGAGCATACTTTTCTTTGGCCTGCCCTAGTTCTTCCTAAAATATGAGTGAGTAATGTGTCTACGAAGAAGCAGATGACGGCGTATACCTGTCTAGTTTCCAGCTTCTGGCACACGATAAGCTCTCTGCCTTTACCCTCGTCCAACTTCTTCAACAGCAATTCCACCTGCTTGTTTAACTTTTTCGTCTCAGCCTCATACTTTCGCAACTCACTCCTAGCCTGATCGCGTTGCTGCTCAGCATCACCTCTTGCGCGCACCGCTTCTTCTCGTCCCACCATGGCGCGCTTCAACTGCGCACCTTGTTCCATTATCTTTTTGTCAGTCTGCGATACGGCCAGAGAGTTGAATGCTGCGACCTTCTCGTGTACCGAACTCTCTCTCGAGTGGTTCTCGCGGTAGCTGCTGCTCTTCAAGGCTCCCACGATTGGGGATGAAGGTAGCTCCTGCCCATTGCGACCTCGTTGCTGGTTCACACGTTCAGGGGAGACTTGGTATAGTGGTGTTCCTGGCGACCCAGGAAACTTGTAGGTTGGATCCATTTGTGCAATGAAGTCAATGTGTGTGGTTTTTTTTTTTTATGATGCGCATGCGCAAAGGGTGGTGGTGATTGTGCGGATATTGAAGTTTGCTATAGGGTGGATCATGTTTACATTTTCTCTTGCAACAGTGCCTGAAACGGCCGACTGCCGTTTCCGAGGCGACTGGAATTGTCGCGACGCTTCAAGCGAGAAAGAGAATACATATGGCCCAGGCCAGGGACCCGACCCGATAACTTCCAGGCTCCAATTGCACAACGGTCCGAGGGTAGAGTAGGCAGGCATGGAGAAAGAGCAGAGTCGCATGCGAAGAAGAAACATGGTATTTATTTGCGACTTGAGTTGGGATACTTTTGGATTGAGATGGTACTACCTTAGTACTCCGTGGTAACGGATACTTTAGTTGATCGTACCTACCTTAGTTCTCGTCGAAAGTAAACTCTTGTGTTATTAGCCCGACCTTAGTTAGCCCACCAGCAGCCCTAAGAGGAAAAACACTTCCGAGGCGTTGCGACGGTTCCTCTTTAAACGGAAGTTGAAGAAAGACAACAACCTCCACTTGTGTCTTGATAGTACTATAAGCCGGAGAAGAGATTTTTCTGGAGTTGAAGCTTATAAGACCGTTGCCTACGAGACTGACCTTTATGAAAAATTCATGAGAGATTTGCCGGTCTTTGCTCAGTGAGTTAGTTATTTGTGGTGAACTTACGAAGTAGGTAGGTAGGTACTCCATATCTCCGTACCGCACTGTATTGTGAAGAAGCTGGAGGTTGTCAATATTAAAGATTCGAAATTACCAACACAGCACATGTAATTCGAGAGCAATGATAAAATAAAATAAAAGCTCTGGACGGTTCATCCAATGGACACATATGTATTTCCCCGATAGCAAACATCCTAGTGGAAAAAAAGAGGCTCTGTTCGCAGTCGAACCCCAACGCTGGCGCTTGGTTGGCGTAGCTCACGTGCTCACAAATTCCGACTTCAACCGTTAGTCCATAAGCCCGATACTGGTTGACTTTGGCCTGCTGCTGTCTTTGGCTTTCGAGAGATAGGACACTGCCAGTTGTGTAAATGTGGTAGAAGGTGTCTAATCCCTTTATCCATGATAAAAGAAGTAAAAAAAAAATATAAAAATTGTTATCTCTATCCCATGCCTAGCCAATCTAGATACATCATATTGTCGCTTTCGATTTGATTTTATCTTATTTGTTTTTTTTTTTTTTTGCAGCCAACCCAGCCAACCCCTTTCTTTTCCCATGCCTCGCGCAAAACTTAACTGGAGGTAGCGGATGCCGGAGAGTGGAACCAAGAGGTCGGAGGGATCAGGACGCTAGTGTCGTCGCAACCGAGACCCAATAAATGTGTCTTCAGGGCCATCTTCTTCAAATTTTTCCTCCATTCCAGCTGCTTCATCTCTCTCTCTACTCTCCATCAACTCCATCCTTTCTTCTTAATACCCATCTCCCCTCAGTCCTTGATCTGTGATCATCAACCGCAAACATGTCCAACGAGGCTCCAGTTAAGCAGAGTGTGATGGGTGTCCCGTAAGTCTCCTCTCTCCCCCCAGAGCAAAATCCTGCGATGTCGCACATGTCGAAGCACTGCTTGTATCTATCGGCAATGAGCATCAGGATCTCAATTGGCACGTACCAATGGCTGGGCTATCTGTGAGCACAATGCCATTGTCTGCGACGCTCTTGTTGATGCTCAACATTGCTGCGAGAGAAATTTTCTGGGCCATCAAGATACCTTGACAAAACATCAAGCTAATCGTTCATTCACATGCAGACCCTTCGTCATCGATTTCTTGAGTATGTTTACCTCCTACAAGCGCAATCCGACTATTATCGTGGTCGCCGTTGGGTGTTGAGGCCACGATGGTGGTTTGAGATGGGCACAAGACGGGATCCGTACTAACAACTGATAACAGTGGGTGGTGTCTCCGCTGCTGTCTCCAAGACCGCCGCCGCTCCCATTGAGCGTGTCAAGCTCCTGATCCAAAACCAGGTATGTTGTTGCACCCACGCAGATATTCCCCTTCATCAAACTCGCATTGCCGCTTTCGGTCAAGCCGCAATTTCGCGCAAATGTCAGCATCATCTGTGCAAACGTGCGATAGCGAAATTTTGAAAAAGCTGGCATGGGCTTGATGACTGGTCTGTGGTTCATACAAAAATAAAAACTAACCACCCTTCGCGCCTCCAGGATGAGATGTTGAAGACTGGTCGTCTTGACCGCAAGTACGATGGTATCTTGGAGTGTTTCCGCAGAGTTGTCGCCAACGAGGGTGTCGCATCGCTGTGGAGAGGAAACACCGCCAACGTTGTCCGTTACTTCCCAACACAAGCCTTGAACTTTGCTTTCCGTGATACCTACAAGTCCATGTTCGCTTTCAAGAAGGAGCGTGATGGATACGCGAAGTGGATGGCTGGTAACTTGGCTTCCGGTGGTGTAAGTTATTTCTGATCCTTTGTATGATGTCCCTCGTACTGACTTTGCACAGGCTGCTGGTGCCACTTCCCTTCTCTTCGTCTACTCCCTTGATTACGCCCGTACTCGTCTTGCCAACGATAACAAGTCAGCAAAGACTGGCGGTGAGCGTCAATTCAACGGTCTGATTGATGTTTACAAGAAGACTCTCGCCACTGATGGTATCGCTGGTCTCTACCGTGGTTTCGGTCCTTCAGTCGCTGGTATCGTCGTTTACCGTGGTCTCTACTTCGGAATGTACGACTCAATCAAGCCTGTCGTCCTTGTCGGTCCTCTCGAGGGTAATTTCCTTGCCTCTTTCGCTCTCGGATGGGGTGTCACCACTGGTGCCGGTATTGCCTCATACCCATTGGACACCATCCGTCGTCGTATGATGATGACCTCCGGTGAGGCCGTCAAGTACAAGTCTTCCTTCGATGCCGGTCGTCAAATCATCGCCAAGGAGGGTGTTAAGTCTCTCTTCAAGGGTGCTGGAGCCAACATTCTCCGTGGTGTCGCTGGTGCCGGTGTTTTGTCCATCTACGATCAAATGCAGGTCCTGATGTTCGGCAAGGCCTTCAAGTAAACAATTCTCACTTGGTGATTGTGTCGATAGGCGGTATGGTTGTCGGGGGTGATAATATGGAAGGGGGGTTAGACGGCTATCTATGAGAGGATGGTGGCAGACGGAAGTTGTTTACAGACATCCATTGCTTCGGTCTGAGCAACTTGCAGGGCATTGGGGTGTTCCCGGTGTCACTGCTGTACTTTATTACCTAGGCAATTTCCTTGATGTGTTCCCTTGCTACATGTCCTCACTCGATCCTTCTTTCTTCATATGGTCTGTTTTATGCATCGTTCATAGATTTTACGAAGAATGGGGGTGGGAAAACTCGAATGGATACATTCAAATCTACGTTGGTTCAGTTTGCTGCTGTGATTGCGACTTGTGTTTCCGTGCTCGCCTAGCATTCACTTGTATTGGTATATGGACTTCCTGGTCCTTCGATGGGTGAACTTGCGACTGTTTCCAGTCTCGTTGGGCTCATTCAATTCATCTCCCACGCTCCAGTACTCTTCCTTTTCCGGTTGCCAGGTCCCTTTCACCCATGATCAATTTTCTGTGACATTGTACCTGGTCGCCATGAGCTCTTGAAGTTGATTCTCGCAAGCGGCCTCCAAAACAACCTTCTCCCATTCCCAAACCAAGGACCAAAACCTCCGTTGCCATAAGTAACGCAGCTTCTCTTAAGATCGTCGAATAAAGAGGTGAGCACCCCAGTCTTCTTCTCTCCATCTGACTGGCTGCCAACAAATTTTCGAAAGGTTCTCGCCACAACTTAAGCGACCAGGGTCCAGCAACCTCCAACGTCATTTAAAAGTAGTCGAGCTTTCACCTCCCAATCCAGCACCACTGCAACACTGTAGTGCAGCACCCACACAAGATCGGGTATGGCCCTCGAAGATCTAGGTATTTTTGGCCTCTCAAAAGTCTGGATTCCAGATTTTAATTCGTCACTTGGACCTTCGCAAAGTAGCGTTGTACCTTTCCCCCTCTCAGATGTGACCCGAGACCCTGGCTAGGTATGAGCTCATGTTTCTTTCCGTTTGTCCCATATCTTTCCCCAGATTCTTCTTTCGCATGGCATTCTAAACAATCCCATTATATTCTGTCGTTCCAGAAGTCAGCACTGTGCCGAAAAGGATTTGAGTTCATCCAGCATGCGCTCGCTGTTGAAGCTTCCGTCGTTTTGTGTCCTTGTTCAACTGTGCATGGCTATGAGTTTGGCTGTGGATGTGGACGTACTGGAGAAGAGAGATAATGTTACTTTGAAGGCTCCAGTTGTTGCAGTGCCGAGTCAGCATTGGTTTGTGTCCTCCATGGACTTTTCAATTGATCGAGCAATTGCTGATGTGGCAGTAGGGAAGGAGTTGATGGTAACTGGAGCACTTTCGAGATTCGAGTGGGAACACCCGCACAAGTCGCACGAGTATTACCAGCGACCTCTTGGCAGGAAGTATGGGTGATATGGGGCAATGTAGTGGGCGTTTGTAATACGACGTCGGGAGTTGAGGAAAACTGTGGGGATGAAAGAGGTGGTCTATTCGAGAGCACGAGTTCATCGACCTGGGAACAGGGCGACCAGAATTTCTTGGGATTGAATACAGATTTGGGGTACTCCGGTGAGGCGCAATATGGTATGTTTGAATATCCGATGCGGAATTCTTGAGCATTGCTGATGTCGGAAAGGTTTTGATACAGTCGGCCTTGGTTATGATACTTCTGAAGGCCCGACACTTACCCACCAAATCGTCGCCGAGATTGAGTCTCAGACTTTCTTCTTTGGCCAACTAGGCATGGGCTTCCAACCCACAAATTTCAGCGGTTATGGAGATCCACAAGCTTCTTTCTCAGACACTTTGTATTCAAACGGCACAATATCGAGTATGAGTTGGAGCTACACACAGCAGGAGCTTACTATCGCCTGAAAAGCGTATTTGGACAATTGATCTTCGGTGGGGTTGATGAAAGTCGTTATACACCAAACGATGTAATCTTCACTATGACTGGAGACAATCTTCGGGACATTGTTGTTACCATTCGTTCAATCACATCTACAACTTCTTCAGGTAATACAACACTTATGAGCACACCGGAGTTTGCATTCATTGATTCTACGGTCACGGAACTCTGGCTCCCGACTTCAGTGTGCCAGGAATTTTTGAATCCGCTTTTGGCCTGACATGGAACGATACTGCCGGTCTCTATCTCATTAATGCCTCCACCCACGAAAATCTCCTAAGCCTAAACCCAAACATCACCATAACACTGGCAAACCAAAAAACCGGTGGTACAACAACTGACATTGTTCTCCCATATGACTCTTTTGACCTCTCCGTCTCACCACCCATCCTCGAAAACGAAACAAGTCTCTACTTCCCATTGAAGCGAGCGGATGATGAAACCCAGTACACATTAGGACGGACATTCCTCCAAGAAGCATATGTAACAACACACTATAACAGTCGCACATTTAACGTCTCTCAATGTGTATTCTCCGATGACACATCAGCACACATTGTTGCTCTCCCAGCTACACTCCCCACCACAGCAACAAATAGCACTTCCTCGTCCAACGGCACAACACCAGGAACAACCTCTTCCAAACCCTCCCATTCCCACCTCTCCGGCGGCGCTATAGCCGGAATAGTAGTCGGCTCACTAATAGCAGGCCTAGCAATCATCGGTGCCCTAGCCCTCTGCTGCCTCCGCCGACGAAGGGCTGTTGCAGCAGAAAAGAAGAATACCCGTCCCTCCACACCAGTCGCCGAAATCGATTCAGGCAAACGAATCGAACCCGCTGGCTCCTCAGCCTACACAGCACAAGCAAGCGCCTTCACCCACGAAGCAGGTGGACGTGCCCTACCAGCAAAAGCAACAGAAATAGCCGGAAATCCAGTCATGCACCCGCAAGAACTGGAAGCAGAAGTACCACTCGTACAAGGACATACAGCAAGTCCCCCCTTAAACGGCGTATCTGATTCCAGTGGTGGAACCGAAGGAACAGGCGTAAGCAGTATGAGTCCCACAGAACAACAACAGCAGTTTGGGGGTGGTCCTTTAGGAGCTGCTGAGTTAAGTGGCGGTGGAATACGGAATATGGAACGAGGGAATGATTTTGAGGTTGTCAGTCCTAATAGTCCTACTATGCCTAGTATGATGGAGAGAAGGAGAGGCGATTTCAATGGCGGTGGTGGCCGTAACAATGGGAACGGGAATGGAAACCCAGATATTAGGGTTACGGAAGCTAGTCCAACGATTAGTAGTGCGGGTGTGAGTCTCAGTCCAGATACACCACAAGCACCATTTGGAGCGATGGGGAGGAGAGGTGGGGGAATAGGCAGACAGACGGGGACGGGGAGTAGGTTTGAGGAGAGGTGGTGATGGGAGATACTTCTTTCTAATGAATGAAAGATACGAATATGATGTACAGGCTTGTTGGATTGGATTGGATTAGGAGTTGAGTTCTGGATATTACCTACCGACGTTATGAAGTACAGCACATAAGTAAGTACCTAAAGAGCAAGGACGGGGAATCAAAAAAAGGAAAAGAATGGAGCGTGGAGAACGAAGGCAAGGAAAGCAGAACATCTAGATACCCCAATTATACGTACATATTACATATACTGATAGTCCTACCATCCCTTCCTTTTTACAGAATGGATTGCAATACTGGACAATAGCAGAAAGAAAGGAAAAGAAAAGAAAGAGAGCATAGAGTAAAATGAGTACATACCTCCAAGCCTCAAGTACTTAGAGACACTTTACTATCCTAATCAAATTACTCAATCTTGTTTTAAGTAACCTATTTAACTTAGGGAACTTACTTGAGTGACTCTCTTGACTTGGGTGACTCTTGATCTGGCTAACCACCTTGGTTAAGTAACTACCTTGTTCCAACAAAGTAATCCCACACTCTCCATCGTATCTCGTACCTACCTACCGTTAGCGAGGATTTAGCGAAGAAAAGGGGGGCGTAGCGCTATCTGCAGAACTGAGTTAAATTCATTACTCCATCCATAGAATAGTTGATCTTAAGTTAACTGGCGTTGTTGTCAACAATTTTCGTGTTGCTCGCGCTGTTCGTGTTGTCACTGGTTATCAATGATGGAAGCAATGTGTTGTATTGTGTTGCATTTTCTACTGCAATGCATATGTAACTACCCCATAAACAAATCATCTCCCAGCATTGAAGAAAACCAGCTGTAGAAGTTAGTATGAATTACTTTCTGGTGAGGAAAGCGGAGGATTTACCAAAGAACACGTTGGTAAAGGCATCGATCGCAACTGCTAGCTAGATATTAGAAGAAGCTTTTCGTCAGGAAAGAGAAGGTCTTACCAAAGAAACTCATCGCTTGAACTCATGACCAAGAAACTTTACGTCCGTCTCGCAAATGACCAATGGTACCTTGAAGAGCGCAATTCGTCGTCTGCTTGGGCTGAGGGATTGACGAAGAAGGCCAGTAAGTACCTGAGCCAGATCGGAGATACCGCCGGTAGATGCTGAGTGCAACAGGTGAACTTTCTCCAACTCGCCAAAGATCTTGATGAAACGAACAAGCTCAGTGCAGTTCTGAACAGTGATACCCCAGATAGCGATAGACTTGACTTGCTGAAGCTCTGTAATGCCGCGAGTGCTAACGATTGTGAAGTCCTCAAGTGCTTTCAGAGAAACAAAGAACAATTGGTCCTTGTTAAAGTTGAAGCAAATTGCCTGGGTCAAACGGTGCTCGAAAGCCCTCATCTCTCCGTTGACTAGTCGCTTTCTGTCTCGGTTCTTTGGAGCAGATAGTTGGGCTTTGGCTGCCTCCGCTATCTTGTTATCAATGTCTGACATGACCCATGATCTCCATTCCTTGGAGACATGCATGATTCCAGGGCCAGGATACCGAACTGGACATCGATTGACAAAGCCATAGACCTGCGGATGAAACTCAAGGCCTCTTGCTGCATCCTGGCTGGGAATCATCTCTTGCACACCTTGGAATGCACGCAGACGAAGGTAAGCATCGAAAGAACGTATCTGGCTGATTTGGAAGATGGTAGGGAGTTCGGTGCTCAACTTGAAAATCATGTTCTTAACCTCAGAGGGCAGCGATGGGAACTGGTGAAAGGTGGTTGGGGGATGTTCGGTTTGAAACAACAAGCGCTCCTCTGGCTGTAGTTGCGGTTGTTGTTCTGCTTTCTTCGTCTTTGAGCCACTGCCTCTAGACGACTTCTCCTTTGGAGAAGACTGTCCCTTGCGTCCTGACATTTTGGACAACTTTCTTAGTCAGTTGTGAGGTTTTTATGGAAGGAGGATGGCGGATTGCGGATGAAGGATGAAGGAAGAAGGGTGAAGGAAGAATGAAGAAGGATGAAGCAAGAAAGAAGAAGGAGAGATCGAGAAAGGCGCGCAGATATTGTGTGGATAAACTTAGGCGAAACTTCCTGGAGTCAACCACCTCACGTGGCTAGCCTCTACTCTAGATTGACGGCCAGAGGATCAGTCTGCCCTAATAGTTCCTGTAGCACTAGGTTCCAATCTTGCGGGTTTGGTTTGGATAGTTTTGGAAGAAGTGTCCGGAAGGTTCCGTAATCCTTAAGTTAGCTCCGAGTCACTGCCTTGTTCAAGTATCTAGAAGTAGAACTGTCCGACAGAACTACCTATGACTTCTCCAACTTTGTTACTGATGGACTAGTATTCTGTTTGAACAGGTGTCCTCTCATGGGTCCGCCATTGTGAAGTGATGATTGCTTAAAAGAGTTGAATCCCAGGTCTCTACAAGATTCGTTACCATCACTTCAAAAACCTCAGATGGTTTCTGTACATTTGGCGACAGCAATGTGTCTAGGGTCTACGATTACCTTGTAATATCATTCCCCATTCTTTGTAGTTTGACAGAACTCAACGGTCACCTATGCTATCTCTGTGTTGCTACATATTAGGGGATTTGTGATCTGAGATCTGAGGATCTTCTAGTCGATTTTCAAACCAACTGTACAACTCACGAGGAGAGGAGACGAGAGGAGATTGAAAACGTTCTAAGGATACTCCTTTAGAGTCAAAAATGTCTTGCGTATCTGAAAATAAAAGATACTATTAGTATGGAAAAGTTTTGGGCGACATGTATATCAAAAATCAAACTATTGTTGCAGCTACTAGTTCTATTCAGTTGCGTACGAGAGACGTTTAAGTGATCACTCAGATTCCCAGTTCGTAATACAAGATGAGGAAGCCTTAAAACTCCCTTATTGCAGTTGTTTATTGTGGTTGGCCACAATTGATTGGGTTTTGTAACATGGAACTTGTTGCGCGCAGTTATTATGAAAGTGGCTCCCCAGCACTGAGTTTTGATTTTCCCAAAGGATGCTACTAATTATTGTCAACACGAAGATTACTGACAACACGGCATGGCAGTCGAATAACATATACTATATCTTGGAGAAAAGATTTTCTCGTCTCATCCCAACTCCATCTACCCACCAAACTATGGTTTAGACTTCTCGGAGCATTTCTTTGTGACGCTAAGCATGGTTGAATGGACCGTTTCTCCTTCTAGGACCATCTCTTGTACTCCTAGCTCTGAAACGTTCTTCCTTCTGATTGCCTTTGTCGAAGACTGTCGCTTGGTTTTGTGTCCTGCATACAAAGCTACCTACTGATAGGCAGCAACATATGCACTCTTCTGCCTTTTCACATCCGCCATCATCCGCCACCACCCGCCAGTCAGCGCTAATAGTCCAAAGGAAGCAGTCAGTAACCTCACAAGATGCAGGATAAGGCAAGCAACGGCAGCTTTTCCTCCTCGAAAAGATCACATCCACGAGAAACCAAGAATACAGATGCCCACGAGAAATGTAAGTCCAATGACTCTTTCTTCTCAGTTTCTAGATGGCCTGTAGCCTCTTCCCGACAGCCTGCTTCCTCTACTACAGCTAAAGCATTGCACATAACACGTTTGGTACAAGCACATACTTGCCTAACATCGCTGAGCTCTGCACCAGGTGCCTTGATACTGCAAACTGAAGAAACTGACACCTTCATAGCCAAAGGACTCCTCAAAATGTACCAAGGGTCTAAGCAGAACCCTCTAGAGACTACACCTCCAAGATGGTGCTCAGCAGCACATTCAGTCAAGCCAAATCCCCATATCACTCTGAAAGAATGGCAGGAAATCCAACAAGAACAAAAACAGAGAACTCTCTCTCATTGGCACATACCTCAAACCTTTCCCAACTTCCCTAAGCTTCCTGCCGAACTCCGAGAAATGGTGTGGACCTTCGCCTGTAGTCATTCTACCTTCGTAATCTTGTCAGCAATCCCGGAGGATGATTTCGATACAAGCAATCGCTACGCACCGCAAGGCCGGTCGCGATCCGGAGACTACTTCCCTTCGAGCATATTTCGGGGTTGCGAAGCCAAGTATTCGTATGAAGGTCTTTTCGCAGCCTGCGAGGAATCACATGCCATTGCGAATAAAAACTTGGGTTGGATGTTGCGATCGGAGACATGTCTATTGGTATTTAGGGGTCTGGATCGATCGATGCGCCACCTAATATGGTATGCGAACACTTTCCAGAGCCTGAAAGTTATTGCAGTTTCGGGTTTGGAGCCTTTCGATTTGCCAAGAAGGAAAGATTTGGCCTCTAACATAAAGCACTTTCAGAATCTTGAAAAGGTTGTGCTTATAGAGGGGAAATTAGGAAGCCTCAAGGAACCCGCAGATGCATTTTCTTGGTGGCTTAAGCATTGTTGGGACATGGATACATTACTTGAAAGTGGGAGACAGTGTAGGCGAATTCTACGGTTCCCCTCTGTCATTACTGAGCTCCAAGCACTGGAGAATATCAGCCCTGGGTGGAAACTACCTAACGTTGTACGCTCGACTGAGGAGGAAGTCTTGGGAATTCCGAAGGAGCGTGCTCAAGCATGTAAGACCTCCTTTCTGCCTCTTATTTTATTTCCAACTCACTGATCGATTTGGATAGTATCGGACCAGTTGCCTGAGCCTCCTCAAACATCGAAGCCCTACTCGAAGAGACTTTGATCCGAAAATATGCGATTTGTGCTATCATATGCCCTGGACTGGATTTTAAGAATTGGTTTATTTCTTGGGGCATAATAGCAGAAATTAAAATTGGGACATGAATGCGGACAGACTCTCGTTAAACAACACGGCATACGCAGAGTAATTCTACTTGGCACATTAAGTAGGAAATAAATGGGTACATAACGTTATAGATGGATCAACACTTCATTCTCACCTACGTAGACGTTGCAGATGGTCTAAAATAGACTTACGTAGTACAGTTATGGCTCCGTGCTTGTTTCAGGAAACACTTAATAACAGTCATCTTCCAACTCAACCTTAGAAATTCTGGAAGCAACTTGACTTTCTAACGTTTACAATAGCTGAGACGACCCTGGTACGTTTTAGGGGTAAAGCTGTGTCGCAGAGGATGCTCAGTGGTTTGAAAAGGTTATGATAAGTCAGTGAAAGTAAGTAAGATATCTACTTTTGGTTCCATCTACAAGTCTTCTAGACTGTTGTCTCGTTTTTCCATGTTGATCTCTAAAGCCACGCCAGAAGCTCTTATCGGCTGATCAACCACTAATTTCTACTTCCAAAATCCACTTACTGCCTGTATCATTGATGCGAAACCTATGTGATAGATTAGACGAGGAAGGTGGAGAAGAATATCTGGTCATCTTGGCCCTGGTTCGGCGGTTGCACACAAGGCGGCCTGAAACCCATTTAGCTTTGATGGCACATCGTAAACTCGGAATTTACCAGGAATTTCTCTCATAACTCAAGACATCGTCCTCCAATACGAAGCCGAGTTGAGGATCCAACTTGTGCGCTGTTATTCTTCTTCCCGGTAAGCGGACATTTTCCTTGAGAGTGTTCTCTTCAAGCTTCTTCATAATACGCAAGTTCTAGAATGAATATGAGTTCTTACCAAACGCAGACATTCACATTATTTTGAGATATCAAAGCCACGAGATATTATTTAGGATCAGTAAGTCTCCTTCCATACTCTGCAGTTCTGCTTCCTTCTAGGATTCAGCTAAGCGAGACATGAATAGGGGTTGTGTCTTGGCATTACTCGCTGTCGAGAACCAGTTGGATCAGAACCACAATCACGGGCTGCTCCAAGCGCTTTACATAAACATCGTACTCGTTATTTTGAATAATTCAAATAGAATACTACTTCAGAATTATGGTCATGAATACGGGAAGCAAGGAATAGAGCTGTTCGCTTAGATTCTAGTCAAAGACAGCTCAACCGCAGCCTAATCTCGATCTTCTTGAATATATATCTATCTCTAACTAAATCAATACTTTCAAGCAGCAACACCATACTCATCAATAACACTCTTCGGTTTCGAAAAGCTCCCCAAAGGTTTATAAACAACATCATCCATACCGAATCCCTTAGGACCTCCAATTTCCAATCCTCTCGGTGTCGAAGTCCATCTATCAGACGCCACAATCCCAAGAACAATTACCAACAATCCGTATCTATATTCAGGAGTCCCTATCGCCTCTCCATTCTGAGCATCAATAACAGCGATCAAATCCGGGACCGATGCGAGGATCTGAGGCTCGTTAGCATGCAATCTGGGACTGGGGTACTGGAAACTTACTTCTTCACTGCCATCCGAGGCCTCTTTTATCGCCAAGATATTCTCATTCTTGAATGGAATCTTGAATCTTTGCTTCTCTTCACCATTGTTCGAATCTGTCCCTTCGATAATCACCTCTCCATATACATGGCCCATTCTCAGAGTCCTCTCTACGCCAACAATCTTTCCTTTGAACAAAACCTTGGCACAAGTATTACCCCCGACTTCCGCAATTATAGACTCAGCCACAGTGTCGATTTGGTTCGTCTGTCTTGCCAAAGCAACTGCTCTTCCTATACGCCACGAAAGAGAGATAGTATGCTCCACAACCCAGCTCTTGGTGTTCTTTCCCGTTACAGGTCCTTTCGCACAAGCAACATGTGACCCCATTTGCGACAGAGCCGCTCTGAATGCCTTCTCTACCATCAGTTCACTGGTAGCTTGTGTCATAAACTAGAAATTATTAGCTTACATCAATCAAGGAATAAGAAGGAAATCTACCATCACGTTTCCATTCCCATCACATATCGTTGAAGGTAAGAAAACAGGTTTCTTTTCAAATACAACCGGAGTCGTTTGCCATGCAACAGGATATGCTCTTCCCATCCAATCACCATCAACAGTAGGAATATTCATATTCGTCGAAGCACCCAAGATCATTCCTTGTAGACCGTTTCCACCTCCGATTTCGAGGCATATAACAGCATTTGGTTTGACATTCATGAATTTATATAGCTCGTTCTGTGACTGCATCATTCTATAGAATTGTCAGCAATCACATCGTCAAGTTAGGTAGTCTACTTGGGAAAGTAAAGCGGATGAATCTATACGTACTCTTCACCGGGCAACTTCTCAATTGAAACAGTAGGAGAGCCCTTTCCACCTCCACAAGCAACCAAATCTTCGTCTTTCAGATCATCAGGAGAGATAACTCTTACAACACCTCCAGCTCTCATAATTTGTCGTAGTCGCAACATATGACTGTAAGGCGACCCACCACCTCCTGTCCCAAGGATATAACAACCTATAGTGATCCAAGCTAGATCGGTTTCTGAAATAATCCACTCCCGTCCTTCTATCCTAGGTCTATAAGCCTTGATATTTACTTCCGAAACTTCATCTTCATGTCTGTCTTGCTTTGCAGAACTATCAGATTTTGTCTTCTTTTCAAATTCCGCCATATCATCCTCGTCGGCGGCCTCTTCGCTGGCGATTGGGATCTCTAAACCTTGTGTTTGATCGAAATCAAAATCTCCTACAGCCTTAACAATGAATCTCGACTTATTAGCGATATATTGCAGCGGAATATGATCCATCTCCACAACCTCAACAGTCTCTTTCTTAGCCCCGTTGTCCACTGCCTTGGCAATAGCTCTTAAAGAAATTTCCTCCATAACCTGAGCTGAAGTTTTCGACTCCGTACTCTCAATTGTATCAATGATCCCACTAACACGCGCAGTAGCAGTAGTAGCAGCACCAATCGCATTAGCCACACCAGACCACTGAGGTTTGACAACCTTACTAGCCCCAGAAAGCTCGTCTGGAGCTAGGATTGCTCCTCCACCAACTAACAAGACAGGAATATCATCGGCAGAAGTCTTCATAGTATCAATAACCCTCTCAAGCATCTGTTTAACCACAGCCTTGAACTCCACCAAATTCTCCTCCAACCCCGCACTCTCAACCAACTTCCGATCTCCAATATCAGAAGCCGAATCTCCAAGAACAGTATAATCAGTAGCAGTAGCAACACTCCCACCAAAGACAATACTCTTAGTAGGTAATTGATACCCAACACTATCAGGTCCAACCGTTAATTTCCCATCCTTTTCCTTTCTAACAATCGATCCACCACCCAGCCCAATACTCCTAACATCCGGATAAGAAAAATTCGTCCGAACACCCGAAATCTCGCTAAAAGCAGCAGCTTGTCTCGGAAAGCCATTGGCAAGTAATAGACCAACATCAGTAGTAGTACCACCAATATCAACAACCATCATAGCCTCCTTAACATCATTCTGAGTTAGGAAAGCAGCTCCGCGCATACTGTTCGTAGGACCGCTTGAAAACGTTCGAATAGGTAATGTCGCCGCATCTTTAGCAAGTAATATCGTCCCATCATTCTGAGTTATAAAAACCGGACAATGGAGATTAAGTTTCGAGATGGCATTTTGGAATGATGCGATTGTTTTTCGCGCGAATGGTAAGATACTCGCGTTGAGAATTGCGGCGTTTTCTCTTTCGAGGAATCCGAGGTTTGCTACTTCTTTACTGAGGACAACGTCCCACATCAGGATATACGCTCCTGATAATCTTAGCAGCTTTTTCTTCTTGTTTGTGTACCACATCAACGGGACTGAAAATTCCAGCAACGACTATACTCTTGATTCCCAACTCTTTAATGATGTTCGTCTCTTTACGAATCTCATCCTCGTCAATCTCATCAATCAACCCACCATCAACCTCCAATCCACCTTGTACGAAACAAGAATACCCTAATAGTAAATCTCGCAATGAAGAAGGCCAGTCAATACATGGAGGAACTCCTCTTCCGAACGGTCCACATAATCTCATGACGGCTACTTTAGCCAATCGAGCTCCATCTTGTTCAACAACTGCGTTGATGAAATGTGTCGTACCTATGGTAACACTTGCTACATCATGTGGATTTATCTTGGAGCTGTTGAACATGGATAAAATTGCTGTGTGTTTATGCCTAGTGATGGGTTGGCCGTTGTTGAGGCTTTGTGCCATGCTAGGATTCCTCGGCTTGGTGTGCTGGAGAGTGTTGGGTCTAAGATTACTCCATCTGTATTTGTCCTGTACGTGTAATATTAGTTAAATTTTTTCCTCGCGTTTGTTTGCTTGTAGACTTTTTGAGCATTGCAAAAATGGGGTTTTGTATCTTACCCGCCGACGTCAACACCGATTCTGAGATGCGGTGTGGCCATCTTGGGCCTTAGTACTTGTAGCCTGAAAGATAAATACCGAGTCCAATATTTCTGAATTTGCGTTGTTGCGGTACGAGATGGGATATGTGTAGGATAATGTGAAGAAGGCAAGCTTACGAGTGAGATAACATCAACCGCACGTGATATCCCACCAATGAAGCCCGCGGGCTTACTTGCACCCACTTTCGAGATATTTTTTTTCCCGCCGGTGACGGGATATCCGATCAGTGTTTCATAAGGTAATTTCTAGAGATAATAACCTCATGCGTCCTCTTATCTTTAGTTTCTTTACTTCATACGTCGTTGTTATTCGAAGCGAGGCGAGGATGAAGGTTAGGGGTAAGGCAAATAATATCGTAGTGCTCGCTTAGAAGAAAGCTTGGGGGGAGGCGGGCAGACTAGGGGATGAGAGCCTAGCCTTGGTAGGTTGAAGAAGGGCTGAAGAAATCCGTAGGTTCAAATGCTACAAAGATGATCTTTAGTGCTAGCAGTTGCAATGCCTTCTTTACACTGATTGCTCAACCTGTTCTAATCTCATATCACATTCTCTGACTCAAAATAAGTACAACGTCAAAGACAAATAAAACTTCTCACATAACATAATTGAGATTATCTACCTATAAAAATATACTTTAAGAATATAACTAACTCCGGCTTCCATGGTATCCAAACAAATATCATCGCAGTTTTCCCAACCTATCTATAATTCACTTATGAGTTCGCTGATTCTCTTGGCCTCAAAAAGTAGGTGTAGCTCTCAACTCCGGCTGCGTCAACTTCAACGCCCTCAAACTCCCCGTCATAGACCGAGCCCGAGAATGCGCGCTGTCTACGCTACTAGTACTCCTCATAGAGCTCCTAGCACTAGCATGCATCAACCTTCTTTCATCAGACATAGTACCAGCCTGCGTCATTCTCCTCGCATGGTCACCAGACATTGAGCTTGCTGGCGATGAAGGTACGGTTCCATGCGGTCCAGATGTTTGGCGGCGGTTCATCTTGCTGAAGATTGAAGGCAGAGCTTGGGATGCCGGGACTGGTGGTGGAGGGAAAGTTGCAGAGGATTGGAGAGGTGGTGTGCGAGCAGGGGACATGGGTCGTTGGCCACGGCCGGGATAAGAAAGGTTGGAGTTAGTCGAAGAGGTACTGCGATGGCGCATAGCATCAATGCCGTTTGATTTTGATACTGAACGGCCGCGTACATTGAGACCGTTCATTTGAGGCATCGAGTTCTGATTAAAACTGTCTTGGAACTCCCGAGATGTAGATGAACCCCTGCTAGATCCTGGCGGAGTTGGTAAACGGCCAAGACCCTGAGATGGATACTGATATGGCTGTGTTGTTGGCATTGGAGGCCGGCTATAGGTGTTCATCAATTGCTCGAGACTTACTCCCGAGGAAGGCAGTTTACTGAGACGACGAATGGCGCGCATATTCGCATTCATGAAAGTTGACATACGCTTGATGGCATGGCCATTCTCATGAGACTCATATGCTGAAGGCATACCGTTTGGAGTAGCTTGTCCTCGTGCGACATGCTGTTCTGTCAGATCCAAAGCTCTTGGTTTTGAAACAGGTGCCTTGTTAATCGTTTGTTGTATCTGAGTAATGACTTGATCTAGCTCGACAGCATCTTTATTCCGGTGTCCAGGAACGTAAGCAGCCCGGGAGTTCGAGTTTGTGTTGATAACGACGTCCTGAGTTAACACAAAGAAAGAGCCATCGCGAATCTTGCGACGCACAAGGTTCCATCGTGTACGGGCAGGGTTTTGCTCCATTTCGGGGTGGTAAACTGAGTGCTGGGCTAACTTGGAATAGAATCCGTCTAATCTGATGGCCATGCGCTCAGCTACTTGTAGGAGAAAGGTAGAAAGTGCCGTCAGACGTTGGGTTTCTGAAGGTGCATCAAGATCCATTACGTTGTCAAAGGCATCCATTCCTGTACAAGCTTCCTCGCGAATACCTTCCAAGAGCTCCATATTGAGCTGAACCGAAGTTCTTGCATATTCAACAATACCACGCTCGTGAAATCTTGCTGCCTCACTATCAGCCGTAAACTGTCCGATTTGTGAAACCTCATTGGATGTTTTCATTGCATCTGGAGAGCTCTTTGCGCGGGCAATGATACCAAGGACATCTGGGAGGCGGCTTGGGCTCCCCGAAGTTGCGGAGTTGGCCAGGGTAAAAGACAGCTTAAGGTAAGGTAAAGTTCTTGGAGTTTCGCTCCGAAGAGAGCTGAGAATCCGTTCTGGAGAAGTCGGGATTGATGATGGTAGAATCTTCGGACACCACCCATGTTGAACAGACTACCCTGGAACCAGAGTTTTGATGAGCCCATGAACTCGTGCACCTCGAACTGTTGTGCCACAAGTGTTTCAACTGATGTTCTCAGGTAATCGGACCATAGATCGTAGAGCATGCCGATTTCTTCGCAGTTATGGTAGTCAGGCTTGGGGGTAAGATGGCCAACGAAGTACTTGTTTAGGAGACTAGATACTTCCGGGTTATTGGTATGTGCAAGCATATCGAACGATGCTGAGCAGTCTCCTCCGGCGTTGGACTTGATGATATTTGTTCCACCAGGGTGCATAGGGCAGAAGTCGGTGACATCGTATACGCTTCCATGGACTGCAATGAAGATGCGACTGTCTGGAAGGTGGCCTGTGTTCACAGCTAGTTGAGAAAGTGGAATGGTGGGAATGTTGCATGGTAGTGGCTTTGGTGACATGAATACATCCAACATAAAACGTCGCTCTGCGAAAGCAGTGTCGAGAATGACGTCTGTAGACTCCATGCTTGCTGTCCGATGGTTGTAGATGGCTTTTCGGATTCCGGACATCACAGAGTCAAAGACAGAAAGGGAACCACAGACATAGAGGTAACCTCCAAGGCCACCTTGCTTTTTTGACATGACAAGGTCGCAGACAGTTGCACCCTGTTCAACAATCACAGAGTCGATGTAGCGCGGGGTGGTCTCTTTCTCAATCAAATCCTGAAGGTAACGATCGTAACTCAGGCCACGGGAATCCCGTGAGAAAGCAGTATAAACTTCCATAAAACCAGCGTTAATGTATTCCCGCAGCTCATTTTCATAGCAGAATTTTTCTCTGGACTGTACACCAAGAAAAAGAATATTCTTGCCAACAGAACGTCCAGCACGTGCTTGCCAAAAACTTCGGAAGGGGGCTATCCCGCTACCGCCTGCAAAGAATGCGCATGGAGCTGCATCGTCGACTGGTAACTGGAATGAAAGAGGCCGTGAGACACCAACGAGCAACTCCTCGTCGTCCGCGATGAATTCATCCTCGCTCGAAACTGGAGGATTCAAGAAGCCACTACTAACTCCATTGCGCTGAGGCGAAGGACCAGATAGCATAGGACAAACATTGTACTCAGACCGCGAAACAGTTAGGTCTACAGTGCTAGGCAACATTTCTTCTGGGAAGTTGGAAATGCTGTATGTTCTTGGGACTTCAATTGGTAGAAGCTCGGTGAGCCACGACATATTACCAGAGATGTCGAAAGCCTGGTCCCAAATGTGCGACGGCGTTTCTGCGACAGCTGCTTGAAGAAGGTCGCCTAGAGAAGCACGCACAGGCCACTCAGTAGTTGCGAGGACTTGAAGAACAGAGTTGGATGATGCGCGAAGCATTGTATGGAGTTTCATGACTAGGTCTTTAGTCAAAGGTGCGAGGTGTCCTCGGCGAAGGATGTCTTTTATAGTCAAGCGTGGTGTTGAGGTCTTCGACACGGATCCTAAGTGTTCAGCGAATCGAGTCCACTGGGTATCCATGGAAACAGGATGGTCAAGCATGACATCGAGGCCTAACGCCGCTGCAACTTTGGCACATTCCACCCAGCTGTTGAGAGGCATCACCGCGAGGCGATCTCCAGGTTGAAAGGTAATGCCAGTATCTTGAATGTCGAGCATGACTCTAGCAATTGATCTCTCTGGATCAGTATCCACAAATGATCTGCTAAGAACTCTAGACTTGTATCGACACTCGGCGAATGTGCCGCGCATTTGATGAGGCTCAACGTGAAGGCTTCCACGGAATGGCTCGAGACGCTCTTTCATTGAGTCGGAAAATGCTTTGTGTGTCTCCTCCCATGGCCTTGTATTAGAATTACTGGATCCAGAATTTCCGTTTGTCTCCGCTCTACCGGTCTTTCCTGCAACCTCAAGTAATCCGAAAACCTTGTACCGATGGGTCCCCATGAATCCGCGTTCGCCTGTATAGGCTTCAACAATACCGTCTAGCGCTCCAATGAGCCTTGGATCTCCTGATTGATTGACATAATCTGGAATGCGGTAATGGTATTCAATAGCAGCAATGAAAGCTCTCCAGTTCGATGGAAGCCAGGCTCTAAGATGGACACCCTCAGCGCCGAGAAAAGATTCGTACTTTGTGCGGCCTAGGAAGGCATCCATAACGAGGTAAGGAGGAAACTGAAGGCCTGAGGTTGCTGGACATCTTTTGGAGAGAGGAGCTGAGAACTTGGCCCAGCGCACCCATTCTGCGGGAGAAACGTAATTGTCGCCAGAGCTTGGGTTCATGGAAATGGAGTGAAATGCATTAGGCATTCGCTCAAGAACTTCTTTGAGCCGTATTAATTCGCGTAGCAGTCCTTCATTATTCTTGCTCATGACGTGTTCCTGACAACTCGCAATGGCATCAACTCCATGTTGGAAAGAAGCTTAAATGGGTGGTTAGTGCGGGAGAGATTCTCTTAGGACATAATGACTTACCTGAAGTGTCGGCACAGCCCTTTAAAAATGCTATTTCTGATGCATCACCAAACATTGGCCACCTCAAATCAGTGTTATCAAACCGACCGACATATGGATAAACTGAAGTAGGATCTCTAATCTTGATGTTGTATGAAGACTGATCGAAGAATGTAAGATGTGGGATTGATCGACCCATGCGTTTGCAAATCTGGTAGTAAGCAAGGCCGATAGTTTTGGGAATGCCTTTTACTTCATCGCCCAAATCGTCGCTGTACTCCACATGGTTTGTTGGTGCCCGTGAATTGACGTTGACACCCTCGGTGCCGTTGTGCTTATCCTCGTATCTGTAGATGGAACATAGCATGCCAAGAGCCACCAGTGCAGCCCACAGTGCCTTGTCTGGAATGACATCTTCAGTTCCTTCAACAATAGGAAGGTTGGCGATGGATTCTCGTGCTCTGCCCCTAGCAACACAGCCTGGCATACGTTCACAAAGATCTGACCAAACTCTGCCGGGCGATCTGGCTAATGCACCTGCAGCTGCGTCGGCATCGGGTGGGCAGAAGCCATATTCCATGCTAAGATAGCCATCTCGCCATCCTGTCCGAGGTCCAACTTCTTCTGCACGAAGAAGAACTTGCCGAGCAGGAGCGCCAAGAGCTACGGCTAGTAGGTCTTGCTCACTAGCATTCAAAGAGTCTAGGCTTTTGACACCCCTTGGCTATTCTGTATTTCTTTGATGCTCGGCATTGTAGGGACATTAGAATATAGCAACTCGTTGATTGCTTTCCGTTCCCTGGGGTAGTTAGCATGATTATTGACACAATATAAAGGCAGAGCGAACCGTAGACGAAGATAGTTCACGGGGTCGACGCCAGATGGAATCTATAAAGCATTAGTATCTAAGCATGTTCACAAGACATCTAGGAGGAAGAGACAGGTACGTACATCAAAAGCCGCTTGCATATCACCTTGCTGCGAAAAGTTTTGAAAATTACAACCTCGTGGGCCAACACGGCCACCATTATTGCCCATAGGGCATCCTCCTGAGCCAACAGAGGCAGAGACTGGACAAGATCTTTCTGACATATTTTTGGTTTTAGAATACTTCTTTCTGGAAGCCTGCTTCTGTATAAATTGTGCGGCAAAAGCCACCGGGGCCAAAAATCAAAAAAGAACCTCCAGGGCGTTCTGCAAATGTGCAGACAGAAAAGAATTGATGAATGAAGGAACGATGGCAACAGACACAAAGGTCAACACATGAACACCTCGAAGCAAGTCCAATCCCTTGAAGCAAAATCAGACGTACTTGTATCTCCATTTGCGATGCAGGGGCCAATAAACAATAGCAAACATCTCTTTAGACTATTAATAGGCGACTTGGCTGGAACCAAGAACCACTTTTGATGAGATGTGATAGTTGTCAGAAACTGTCTTGCATGTACCCATGTCTTCGCCGTCGCCAAGTGTTCAATTCAGACTGCTCGCAACTGCCTGTGACTAACGAAAACCACGATCGCTTGCCGAGTGGGTATACTATCGCCACAATGGCCACCCAGGCGAACGATTTGACGACGAGCAAGCCCCAGAAAAAGGGGTGATCCCAAGCGTGCAACTGCCATGGCTGAGGCTCGAGCTTCACTCAAACAAGAGAACTAATATCCCATGGTAGGTATGGGTTCGGACGAGGGTTGGTATTAGGGTTAATATTAGGTTGCGGGTTGCGGGGGAAAACTTAAAGAGAACAGCCCAAGGACAGGAATGAGGCTATCTCGTGTGTGTGAGCCCTATTCAAAGTAGTTCTTGAACGCCGCCAGATTGGCCCTCAACCTCTCTCTCCAGCACTTGAAGAAGCAGTTGCGTGGTCTCTGGTGCTGACAGTGAGGAAAGCGGTTGTCATCGACAATTATCAGATGAGTTTTGCAAAGTCTCCATTCATCTGACCGCATTTCCGGGTTGACATTGTCGGTAGCGCCCAAGAGGCTCTGGACGAAAAATTGGGGGGAGGTCGTGCCGGAGGGGTCTGAGTCCGAACACATTGGCGGAACACCAAGATCGTCTTGGCCGAAAAGTCCAAGCCAAACTTGGCATGTTTGAAACGGACGCAGAAGCAGATTTCGGGGAAGAGAAACTAGAAACTACAAAATGACACCAAGCGGTTCACCTTGGCTAGGAGAGCCCTTCTGTGGACCACATGAAATGAAATGATGAAGTGGACTAACAATTACTCCATAATGCGCCATGCGCCAATACTACTGGTGCACAACTCACAATCCACTTGAGCCGAGAGCCTCATTGGAGAAATATCGACCTGCGCAGAGCAAACGCTACCGACACACAGCGCCACAAATGAAGTGCAAATCTTGCAGACGGTGTGGTGTAGCAAACCCAGGGCCAAAGCCGTTGTGCACAATAGTCTCCGCACGCCTTGCTGTCTAGTCTGCCAATCCAATCATACAGCCCTAAGAGAGGCTGGAGGAAATTCAAACTATGCGGAGGCATCGTCTATCCTTTCGTGGGCGCAAGTTTGTGTATTTATCACGATAGACCCGTCCACCAATTCATCACGCAGCGCGCGCAGAGCCTCACCGGTGTCGCCGATCCGTTGGCCTCAATCGCATCGCCAACCGGTGCCAACATCCACTTGTTTCGACCGTGAGAACAATTAATTGTATTGCGTGCGGCTTAAGTGTTTCGAGCTCACTGCTGATGCCAGCACGTCATGCTAGCCATAGCATTGCGCATCGGGTGGCGGTTATGTGGAATTCGTCGGTCATCGTTGCTGATCACGATTCCAGAGCCACCTCTCTTGAACCACGGGAAGTACAGTACCGAAGTAAAGAGTAGATGACCGGCAGCTGCCATGAGATATGTATTGGCCCTCAGAATCCTAGCTCTCACACAGTATGTAGCGCGTCGCTTGCATCTATAGAGCCTGCAAGGCGTAACGTAGACATTGGCCAATCGAGCGAGTATTGTGAGCTCTGCAGCTATCGAATCGTGCCAAGGACATATGGCCAGGAACCGAGGGCGGTATGAGGTTCGCAGACTGTTGGCAAACTATGCATCCATCGTCAGTACATCGCCAGACTCACGTTTGTACTGATCATGGCATCCTTTGCGATGAGGAGAAGGTGGACGTTGAAAGGACGTTGAGGTTACTCGTACGATTCGTATGTTCTAGTGCTTGCGGGAGGATTCGTGGGAAGCGATATCATTGGTTCGCTTGGACTCGAATAACTACCTTCGCCATTCTAACTGAAGCAACGTCTGAATAAGTCTCGGATGAGATTCAAATATATAATGGAAGGAAACCTAAAGGCTCTTCCTCTTTACGGTTTGATTTTAATTCCCAACTAAGGGCCTTTTGGATAACCTAGGGAACTTGGCAAACCTAATCTGGATATGGAGAGCTACCTCATGAAGACCAGCAGCAGTTTTCAACTGCTCCGTACACTGACGAACCTAGGTAGGAATGGGACGGAATGGATTTCTTAGAAATTTGTGGGTTTCTATTTTCTTCTCCGCTCTGTCGCTTTCTGGTAAAAAACGTCGAGTCCTGACAATTTTCAGCCAATTCTACCAACTCAAAACAATCAGGTCAATCAATGCGGTGATTCCGCTTCTCATTTGCAGCACTTCACAATAACACCAAAAATTACTTACAGCAATTCCTCAGCTGTTTACGTTTAAATTTCATGTTCAAAGCTTTGAGTTTATCACTGTTCAATATGTAAGCTTTCAAGGTTCTGAAAACACCAACAGTTGAAGCTACATAAGCTAGAGTAGTGTTCGATCTAGATACAAGGAAACCAAAGTAAAGCTCAAACAATGGAAAAAGGGCCCAGTAAGATTCTCACTCTCTAGACTAGAAATACATAAGCAAGATTGGCGTACATGCCAGGCTACGAGATAGTGAAGATAAAACTCAAGACATGCAAATATTAATTTTCTAGGACACTAGAAATATTGGATAGGGACACTATCATCCACAACAATAAAGTTGCAAAAGCTGAACTTGCGCTTGGGATAAGATAGGAGATAGGTATGCTCGAATTCCTGCGACATAAATATTGATGCGTATTAGAAAACAGCTTGCAGAGATTTCAGAACGCTAATTAAGAATTACGACAAGAGTATTTATTATTGTACTGCCCCTCCCGGAGGATATCTTTTAAGCGATATCGAGCCTTCCCTATTTAGGTATCTCGCTTATCAATGCTCTACTGTATAGAAATTTGTAAGGGACGGAGATGGGTATCTCAGCGGGAATATATACAGTATATCTTCAATTCTTTCGGTTCTCGCAATTTCGTACAAAGGATTTATCAGAGAAGGTACCTGGCGTTCTACTTCATATAGAGAATTATATGGAGCGACGAACGGAGGGTACCTAAATAGGTAAAGCTTATCGCGTAAAAGATGTCCCCCTAAAGTGTAGCAGCACAATAATAAATACTCTCAAGGGGGGTAGGCGAGTCAATTATCGTAAGAATTATCACCTACAAACCGGGCTTTTACTTGAATCATGAGAGAGAGAAGCACGTTCGTTCGAACTCCAGCATAGCAGAGTGTCGGAATAAATACCTCACGTTTCACCACGATTTCCGTGGCCTCACCTAATCGGGTCTAGGCCCCTTGGTTATAAGACCACATCTTCATGTAGATAGCTTCTTTGACCACTTCAATACCAACACCTATTTCGACAAAGAGCACCTAAGTGAAACTACTAGTTGCCCGTCGATAAGTTCATGAAGTCAACCGACACCGACACAGAGAAACCAGACTTACCAGAAAAATGCTAACAACAAATACTATCAGAGCTACGAGAGCTACAAACCACAGTTACCTGTGAATATACTATGTACTATAGTAAAGTTATACAAGTTATACTTCTACCTAGGACCATTACCGAAGAAATCCTAAATGCGCCATTTGTATTAAAAAAAACAAGGGTGACGACAAATACAAGAAGAACTACCAAGAACTATCACCTATATTAAAAATCCCAAGCTGATGTAACACAGACACAAAGATTTTCGGAAAACTGGACGCACGAAACGCAAACGTGGGATTGACAACTAAATTCCGATAACAACAATTTAGCCTATTTTCTGAAGATTAGAAAAACTTACATCTGTTGGAGTCCCAAGTAAGATTCATGTTGCATGCATTGTAGTATCGGGTTGTTAGAAACATGTGTGGTATCAACAGTTTACTTCTATGGTCTCTCTCTTGTTGGACTCAAAACCAATTCTGCTCATGATGATTGCTTCTCTTTCCAGGCTGTTTCACACAGCTTCTTTCAAAATGCTTTCGACCTGAGGAACCTTCGTTTTTATTCCTGACACTACTGAGGTACATTCCCTTGCGGTCTTGTCCTTATGGAGATTTCTTCTCTAACATTTAACATCATGTTACTGGAAATAGGTTTGTTACGCTTACCTCGAAATTTAGGACCGTAATGACATATATTGCTCATTTATATGCTAAAGTAACATTAATAGCCTAACCTTATAAGCTAATGGTACCACGGAACTACCTTATGGCATTTTTTTCAAAGCCCCAGTCTGTCAAACTACCTTCTCAGATAACAAAGCTGTACTTTATTGTAATTATCAACTTTTGCTTGGGGTTCTTAATGCGCAAAATAACCAGGATATCATTTCCAGAATTATCCTCGGGCGCAAGCATTTGCTCTCTGAAATGGCTACTTTATAAATGGCGCCGTCTGTAGTAAATTTGGTAAGCGAATATGAACTCGAAGCCTCCTCGCCACTAAGCGAAAAGTCGAAATATATAGCCTGAGATGGAGCTCTACCCATTTCTTTTGTGCTTCGGAACAAGCCACTTTAATAACACAAGGCCCTCCCTCACTCAAGTCTCTGGGAATACAGCTGCTATAAGAGAAGAATAAGCGAGCAATACCGAGAGCAATATAGGCAATCCACAAAAGTTACAGCCAATCTATTAGAAACGATCCGAAGATTTATAGCAGTTGATTATTAGTATCATCTAGACTATAGACCTAACTTGCTATTACAATCGTTCTATAAGTTAGAGGCAACGAAGTATCATTTACTCATAAGCAACCTGGAACTGTCAGTCGGAGATCAGGTGACTTCTAGACATATATTTCCATTAGCCCACTTATTCTGCAATCAAGTCTACCTTCAAACGTCTAATAGCAACGTAGACAAGGAAACAAATAACGCTATCGATCGTACGAAGTCCTTCTTTATCGCCGTACGGAGTCTGGTGCATTTCACCAACGAAAGTTTTTTAATGAACGTCACCCGAATTCTTAGAGAAGGCAGAATATAAATCGCTCAAGTATTACAGTCTACCCTACTATATATTCCCTTCCTAAATGTAAATCCGTATGAATGTGACAACTCAAAATACAATAAAAACAAGAATTTCAAACATTCTGCTTCGTAGAATATCTCTTTTTTAAACGCGAAAGATTTTTGACTTAGAGTGTGAGATTTGATAGATGCCAAATGATATTGCGACAGTGGCCTATGTAGAGAGCGCGTTGGCGGCATCTTTGATGGTAAATTTCTTGTTTCGGAGGAGATGGCCTCTTTCAGTGTCATCAGGCTCGTCGCAAACTTGTTCGCAGAACGTATCAACGATCTGCATCAAGTTAGAATAAAACGTTCGGCAATAAGGTTATTAGATTGACCATATCGAGCTGGAGGGTGATGATGGAAACTTAGTTCTACTTACAAAAGAGCTGTGTAAGATTGACTTATTTGCCCTTAGCTCTCAAGTGCAACTAACCCTTACCCTATGTTATCTCACGTATATAATGAAGCCAAAAAAAATACACAAGGATATGCTTATGTAAGTGGAAGATTTATAGGCTTTTAGAGGCCATAATAAATTTGTATATCATTGCATTTGCCTAAACTGATAGCAATCCTGTATCTAGAGACACTTTATACAGCTCATCCTTGTTTCTGCATTTGTGAGGTCCATATCCATTAATAACGAATCCCTCCTTCGTTCGCTCCACCGGCTTCTCTAGGGAACCATCTGCGAAGCAAAGGATACTCTTGATACACCAGAAATATTAGCCTTATCGCTTAGAGTTGCATGATCTGGAACGAATTTAAATACCTGTCTTAAATAATCGAAACAATGCATAGCATGTGAACTCCCTCCATCATGGTGTTCGGTTTCATGATGCGCTGAGTGTCCATTTTCTCCATCAGCGCTGATATTTTGGTTCATCAATGACTGCATCGTAGACCGAATCATCTGTAAGCAATGCAATTGATGAAACATTGCGATTCCGTATGTTTGGTCGCTAGGAGGATCGAGGACGACAAAGCCGCCATTGGGAGTGATTAGTGTATCCCAATGATTGTCCCCTAAGGATGATATATCGTGGAATTCATCGTATCTGCGGAAGGTCGTCTCAACTGAGAAGGGGCTAGGACAAAGGTAGCCTTGTAAAGGTTTCCTGATCGTGTGGCCACCGAGACTGTAGAAAAAAAATATAATAAGAATAGTGGATGTTAAGATTGATATCCAGATGAGAGGTCTGCGAATTCCCTTTCGTGTGGAAAACGGGGCATTAGAGAACTTGTGTTGGTATTCCATAGTGACGATTGAGAAAGTGTGTGATGAGAGAAAACGCGAAATGCAACTCCGGAGTTGAAATCAATGGCGACAGCATTTGACATACTTGCTATACGAGGTAACCTTAGAAAATTGAAAGAAATAGCTACATTCATGCATAAGCTTAAACGCGGAATTTCTGAACTTGCCTTCAGCTGACATTGAAGGACGTGCCGAGTAAGGAAGCGCGAAACGAGAGTCAATAGGCTTACTGTACCTCCGTACTGGCGTGGGAGTTTTCCTGTGAGCCTTTAGCGACATCTAATGATCATTCAGGGTCTTTCAATGTTTACTGTTTGGTTCAGTATTTCTCAGAAATCCTTTGAAACTCTACTAGAATTTTAACTTTACTACGAATCCTCTTTTCCTATCTTCCTTTCTCATGAGATTTTCGCTATATCACCTACGTCAAAATGTCGCAAATCGAAACCTTGAGGAAATATCTTCCTTCGCGTGTGGGAGAGAAACTCGGATATACAGGACTCTCTCCTGACGATCTTTCCGAAGCCGACCATCGAGAAACAAGCAAGGACCAATTGTGGCCGCATGAAAGAAAATCTTCATTTTGGTTTTGGACTACAATGGCGCTCTTCGGTTTTATCATATTTGGCATCCTTGTATTCGCAATCTTAGGGTTGGTCTACGCATCTGGTTTCAACCAAGGGGCTCATAAGACAATTATATATTCTTGTGGCCGTAGTCCAACAGAGGCAAGGGCAAAAGGATGCCACTTCGAGCCAATGATGAGTGCTTGGATCCCCGACCAGTGTTCTTATCCTGACCTTGTGGAGGAGTACGAAGATATCTTCGAGACGTGGAGATGGTATTCGGACGGAAATCTCACTACAGAGATCACTGGAGTAGCACAGTTGAACGAACTGCGAGCTGGCAACTATTCGGGGATATGGACCTCACATAAACACGCACATGATCTTCACTGTCTTTATGCGTGGAGGAAAATATCAATAACTATCGAGAAAAATCTGCCTCTGTTGGACGCGAGAAGTTTTGATTTCCACCACTCGACACATTGTGCCAAAGGTATTTCGGAGTTCATAGATAACAGAGATCCAGTTGATGGGAAACTCTATTCTACGGCTTGGCCTATGATGTATCATGATTGTGTTCCAATTCTACGGAACTAGGGTTTTTAAAAGTAGTGTAGTACAGGAGCAAAAGACTTGAAAGCCTTGAAAGGAACATTAATGTAAATATAAACATGCCGCATCTCTCTGTAAGCGCTGGGTATTTGAGCAACTAGTTGACTATGATAGAATTCTTTGAAAAGATATGTGCTCAGCAATAAAATCATTATATCTTAGTCGGGACAGATTTAGGACCGTGTGTGGACAGGAGCCCATAGCGTTGAGATGCCTCACTCCAGCACAGTTCTATGATATCTCACAACAATAGGAGGTGGGAGAACGAGCAAGTTAAAGAAGCTAGAAGCGATCATAGGCTTTGAGTCAGATTTCGCTACGAAAGATGTTTCTCGATACAGAACTTCAGGAATGAAATCTAAATTCGACCATAAAAACAACCATTCAACTCATCCATTTCACGTTCCCAGCTAAATCCGACATTGAAATAACCCTATCTCATTTACTCCGCATCTCCGATGAGTGCAACCTTTCTATTCTCAAAGTCAGAATAGTAATTTTCAAGGAATAGGAAAAGGTCTTACACGGAGCCCTCTTCATAGATTCCTCTTGTTCCAGCGCTTTCACGTTTCGCTTTAGATGCATCGCCAATCAAAGCAACTTTACTGCATGGGAAATCAGAGAATTGATAATATGTTAATACAACAAGAAAGGAAGCTTACACGGAACCCTCTTCATAAATGCCCCGTGTCCCAGCAGTTTCTCGTTTAGCCTTCTCTGCGTCGCCAATCAGAGCAACTTTACTGTGTCGAAGATCAGACATTTGAGAACATGCTTATATAACAAGAAAAAAAACTTACACAGAACCTTCTTCATAGATACCCCGTGTTCCAGCAGTTTCTCGTTTTGCTTTGGCTGCATCACCAATGAGTGCGACTTTGCTGTTCCATGATCAATAGATGCAAACACAAAATATAAAAGATTGAAGACTTACACAGAGCCTTCTTCGTAGATTCCTCGAGTTCCTGCGGCATCTCTCTTGAGAGAACCTGGCTGTGGTGCTGGAGCAGCAAGAGCTACAGCTACCAGCAGAGCAAAGACAGCGGGAGAAGTGAACTTCATGTTGGTCAAAATTGAAATGTATAGTAGAAACGGTAGAAACGTAATCTCAATTGGAAGGGGATGGCTTGAAGGTTAATTAGGGGAAGGAAAAAATATGAGGTTATAAATATTTCAACATTGTCTGTCTTGCTTCCAGATCGGCTCCTTAGTAGTAGAGCCAGATGACAGGTTAGTGAGCAATGTCAACATTGGCGATTGTTGCCTTTCTTGCCTCGCCTCGACTTGCTCTACTCGCCTCGACCTATACAATATCCTTCGATTGAAAATGGATACTGCTGCAAATTCTATTTACGATATGGATTCTATACACAAACATCATGCCCCGCCTCCCTCGACAATCTTAAACTGGCGGTCCGTATTACCGTAGTGCGTGTTATGCTTCTCTAAACCCCGAATTACTGTACTTTCAATGTTTGTCTCTTGAGTGAAAAAGTCAGCTCGAGGCGAGTGTGGAAAGCTGAGACGGTGAAGTAAGCCGTAGGGTCGAGCATTGGTTGATGACCCACTAGTGAGTGTAGTAATTTATGACAGCCTCGCTGACTTGTCACCGAATCTCATTCAACTTCAGCTAATAAAAAGCTTGATAGATGAAAATCATTTTTAAGACTTAGGGTCCTGGAGAGATTTATACCTTCATAAAACTATACCATATCTAGTAATAAGTACATTAGCCATAGGCTATTTGCATAGTTAAGCTTACATATTTGTCTGCATCACGGAATTCCCTTCTATCGACTGAAGCTCAAGCAATCCCTCTGTATCAATATGTCTAATTCGGCAATTCGGCCCTCCGAAGAGCTCTTTGAGGAGGAGCTCATTAGGAAAATGAGATTTTCGAAACGATCAAACAGCTTTTTACGGAAAGGGTCATTTGCTATTTGGTTCTCTACATTCCTCACTTTTGTCAATCTCGTCGTAATCGCCACTTTTCTCTCCCATCAAAGAGAAGCTTCTTCACGATCGTATGAAACTGGCTTCCAGTCTGATCTGGGTCCGTCTATCAAAACGGGGATAACTTTCGAATAACTGTCTAATTGTCTCTTAGAAATTGTAAGATCAAGGATCGGAATTGTCGAGCGCCGTTTTGAGGGAGATATCCAGTTCAATGGAAACGCTTTCATCTACCGGAATGACACTGTCGAAGATCAGTACGTGGGAAATCCCACTAGCAACATAGACAAGGCGTGGGAGAATTTGTTAAGTGGTAAGTTTCAAAATTGGCCGACGCCAGTTCTACCATTGATTCAGGAATACCTCTAGGTTTTAGTATCGATCTCATGAACGCGGAACTTATACATTCATCCGAGAAAACATACAAATGGAAAGATGACAATTTCTTCCTCTCTGGGTTCGTGTCTTTACTCTCTCCACCTAAGCGGATTTGTGCTAACTATTTGACTTCAATGAGAGTAGTCTGAGCGTTTATCATTCTTTATATTGCTTGGTCAGTTCCAGATGCCATTCTGCATGACACTTCCATCAACTAACAACTCTCCAAAGAATAAAATACGCGAAGCATTTTACCCAGATTATTATCAGACTATATTTGCTCCGGAAGGTCCCTCAAGAGAGACTTATATAGGTAATTCAAGCTACATCCTATATTGAAACAGCTACTAAGAGAAATTGCAGAATATTGTATCGACCACCTCCGGCAAGCGATTCAATGTCACTCAGATCTTACGCCAATGGTTTGGGAGCGAGTAGGAAGCCATTTAACTTTGAAGAGTGATACCATTCATACGTGTCGCGATTTCAAGAAAGTACATGAATGGGCATCGCAAAGGACGACAGATTATGCATCGAAAACGGAGCTGGAAAACGAGGGTGTTCGAATAGTAGTTTGAATGCAATTAGATAACAAGTTCAGAATTTCAATATAATGATTTTCAACATGATATGCTGTCCATACGCATGATAAATAAGTATTAGCCATACTTCCAATATCGTTGTTGCTTGATCTCCAGGCGTTGAAATGCAAACGCCTCATATTGAAACTAGTAGAGCTAGCCTAAAGTATGTACACAAACCAATTTGATTTCTCAGAAATGATACTTGTGTCCTCCTCGTCATCTACAATGGTATAGGAATGCTGTGTTTTTATTTAACCGCAGTAGATAAAACTGCAGACTGAGGGTCACCACCAGGACACCACCCATTACAGCAGCACAAGCCCACATAGCCTTGGTGTGAAGCGGGTATTCCCAGGTAGGATATAATCGAGATCCCAAAGAAGGAGCCCACTGCCCAATGAATTGGACTATAATCAGGCTCGTCAACCGTTTCACCCGGGAGTTTTGGTTGTCGACTAGCCAAGTTATAATCAAAGTAAAAGTAGCGTAAAATCCCATGGAGGCTATAAAGATGCCAAAATATCGAACCCACTCACTCCAGCCTATCAATCCAGATAAGGCCATGAAAGAGTACCCTAGAACGGATGAAAGTGCTGAAATTGAAATGTAAAATCCGCGATGTTGTGTTTTGTCAGATCTGTACGCGACAGCGATGGCAACGAAGACCGAGACGATGTACGAAGGAAGATGCAGTAACATTGAGATGCCAGCTGGGAAACCTAGTCCATAAACGATGATGACCAGGAATTTCGGCATTGGTGCATACGTTAAGTCCTTGCCATAGTAGACGAAAACTGGCATGGATGTAAACGTGAGGTTCGTGCCGAAGAAAATAAGCCCATAAAGATAGTTTTTGGGATCCAGAAGTGCCTCTCGAATGTCACGGAAGTTGATATTGGATAGTGAGTCTTTCAATGCCCCATAGCTCATGCGATTCTCCACAAGTCTCCAGTCTGCAATGTGCTGTTCACGTTCTGTGAAGAATTTGGTAGTTCGAGGATTGTCCGGCAATCTTTCCCAGATGAAGATTGCAGCAAGAACCCCCAAAAGTCCCTGAAAGATGAAAGCGCCTCGCCATGGAGCCATCCATGAGAGTTCAGCAAGTTTGATGACAAGTCGTGACAGAAATCCGCCAAGTGGTATGGTCAAGGCTGATGCTCCAGTCCAAATGGTGAACCTTAAAGCAAATTCTTCTCTTTTGTAGAAGGAGGAAAGATGGAAAATTGCTCCTGACAAAGCAGCCTCAAAGAAAGCAAGTAATACTCTTAGAAAGCATAAACCTGCAAACGAGGTAATGACAGACTGTAAAGCTCCCACGACGCCCCAGGCGAGCATACTTGAGGTAAAATAGACTCGGGGAGATAACACTGCCAATAAGATGATGATGCCTTGGAATGCTGGGAATGCGAAATCAAATGCGATAATAATGGATTCCCAGCCATCGGAATCAAGGTCTAGGTCAACATCTGCACCAGCTACTCTAGCATACCCAATGTCTGTGATAGTCAGTTACATGCTTTGCCTTTCAACTTAGAAGCTCAACGTACTTGACTTTTCCCATGCTGTCAATACCTGGATTAGCAGTAGTAGTGGCATAACTCCCCTATCTAATTTCCTTACCACTACTTTCTCCTCATTTTCGGTATAGGTTTCATGTGATCTGGCCCCGGAAAGAAAACTGTCCCATGGATTTTCAGTACTAGCATTGCGGACATCATCTAATTCGATATTTGAGTGATGGGACATTTTGCTGGATTTGAGTGAATACGGTGTTTTTCTGGCGGATTTTCTTTGATCGTTATTTCTCTATTGACTGAAGAGCTGTTACGAGCAGAACCCGTTTTGGTGTCTCAAGAATGCTTGCTATCAGATTCAAAAACATTGGGGCAACCAGAACCAATCAACAAGATTTGTGTGTCCAGGATCTTTGAAAGGTTACTGACAGCTGAGGATGAATCTGATGTCAGCCGGCTATCATTCGCCTTGAAGATTCTTGCACAGTACTCTGTAGCACAAAAAGCAAAAAATAAGTATAAGCGAGGATGAGACCAGGTCGCTCGTCTCGCCTTTCCCTTCAAAAATCCATAATGATAGTGACAACTCCAATTAGCTGTGAAGATGTGCGAATTCAATCCCTCTTATGATGATTATACAAATGACTTTTAAAGGAAATGCTTGATTCCTAATACATCTCTTCCAACCATCATTTGATATTAGCCATAGTGTCCCTCGGTTTGTCCTTCCCGTCTGCACTATAGACTCTCGAAATCTAAATGCACTTTTCATGTAAGTTCGACATTATATCTACTTCAGTTCGTTCTAGTGATAGAGCTCTAATTCTTGTAAAGTGAACATGTTCTCATCATCGAAGCCCAAAAAACTGGCGAGCGATACATTCACAGCCAACTCTGACGAAAACAAATCCTTTCTGGACCATGTCGATGGAGACTCTACAGACGGAGAGTCAGTGGTCCAATTTCCACCAAAGAAAACCTCACGTTTATATTACTACTTCCGCATACTTTTCTATGTAGTTGTTGTCGCGTTGGCAGCAGTCGAATTGGCGACGATTGCATGGCAGCTCAAAGAAAAGTTAATGAGAGACGACTATACCTACACTGACTGCGGCTCTACTCTACTCCCGACGAAGCACGATCGAGAGGCTGTCACTACGAACCAATGCAGAGGGCATGGATTCCCCCGGAGTGTTGGTTCAGCGAGCCCGCTGAAGAATATGATGTATTCAGGGACAGAATGTGGTACCAGGACACCAATCTGACTATTCCTGCTGATGTTGATGGGATGGTATCGGGCGACGTACAACTGGCTTATACTCGGTATTGGCACGATGAGCATTGCGCATATGTGTTGCGTAAACTTGCTCTAGCGGTCTCAATGCGCAAGAAGATGATCAACTTCGTCCCAGCAAATATCGAACATTCGAATCACTGCTCGCGTACCATCGCCGAAAGGATTGTAAATTCTTACAACGCATCATTCTTGGAGACGGACCGGACTATGACTGAGAGCTATTTGATCTATGAAAAATGCGTTCCGCTAAAGGTAAGTATCCACTCCACTGAGATAAGCTCTCTACACGCGTTTTTGAACGATCTTACTGATGCTTTTAAAAGGTGGTTGCTTCTCCGGACACGGCTGTCGCGCGTTATGTGACTGGAAAACCTTAAGCATCCCCAAATTCAGTCTGTGCGAAGGAATCGTAGTATCTATCTGATTTGACAATCGATACTAGAAAATCTAAACCAATTACCTCTCTTAACAATTCTCATTAGCTCCTGAAAGACGATTTGACTAGCTCTGAGTATTTTGAGACTTAGCCGAGCCTTGGCTACCTATACCATGTGTGAATACTTAGAATCTGACTTCTGTTTATCTATTGATTTATTTATAAAATAACTTCGTTTGAAGTTGCTATGTAGTCAGTATAACAATATTCGAATAATGGCCATTATTGCAGATAAAGAGAGGCTTGTGGCCACTCTGGCCTTCTATGGGCTGACCTGGACACTAACTAAATAAGCGACGAACTAAGTCAATGGTGGCTGTTCTGAGGTCAGAGTCCGAGGGGTGCGTATAGCCAAAATACCGAATTCCACACCTGCCCTTCAGGACGAGGTCAAGCGGTACAATGTTCAATTCTAGCTTATATTGCTATGGGTATTCTTTATTTCTTTTATAATATTAAAATGTCAGTATTGCACTGTTTGTATTGTTACCTAGATTGGCGAAGGAAAATTGACTGTTGTCAATGCATCTTACACAACGAGGTATAGAGGAGAAAAACATCATAAATGCATCAATTTTTTTGTCGAATCAAATCTCTTTAATATGATCCAAAATAAACGCCGCCACCAGTAGTGATGTTATCGTAGTCAGGGACCTTTCGCGCTGCGTTCAAGAGATACATAACACAATGCTTTGCGTGTTCAGGATCCCTTGAAATCATGTCCACCCTATCACCCCTTCCCATCACATAGTGAGACCTGAGCAGAATGTAGGCACGGTGAGAAAGGTGTTCTCCTGTAGTCGTGTAGTAGTATTATTCATTCCCAATTTCCGACAGAGCTTCATAATCAGACATTTCCACCCTCCCCTCTTCACGATCAATCCAATATCTCCAAGGCTCATTGCTAGTATGAGAATGAAGGAACTCCTCAGTGCCATCACGGGGGCACTCAGCTGGCAGCCAACTGAAAAGTAAGGGATCGAACGTGCATCCGAGAGCTCGAGCTTCTGCTGTTGAGTTACCACACCTCAAGGGAGTACGTTTCGAAGACGATGTTGTAGAAGATATTCGCATGGTTGTGTAAGTTACTACGCTTGCTAGTAAGGCAGCGCATATTATAACCAGTAATGAAGATAAATAACTGTGCAAGAAGTTTGGTCGCTGTTGCGGTCTCTCGTCGATTGATGATGCTGGCCCTATTGGTGTATACTTGTAAACCGAGGTCATGATCTGTGCTGAGACCCGATTATCGAACGTATAAGTTAATTGTACGAGTAATTTAGGCCATACAAGTTGAAAATATTAACATTGAGAAGGTTAGACAAAAGTTCAAAATTTGAGTCTCGATTTTCTTTACCGGGAAAATAGCAAGACAATGCGTACCTGCGTTGCTGACTTTCTTACTAATCACTCCCAAGCAGGTTTCGCCTCCATCAACGTACAGTCGGCATCATCAGCTTTCAGCTGAAGATGATTTTGTTTATAATTCTTGGCGATAATTGAGATTGCGTGAACTACAGAGGGATGGCGCTTTCTCCACAAGATAGGCTACATAAGCTTACGCCCCACACCTATCAAACGTGCAGAAAAGTCAAATTCTTGATCCTACTTTGTATTCTACTTCGCGCAAGTCACTATCACACACCTCGTATTGGGACTCCGTGACGCGAGACGAGGAAGAGCAACATGCATGATGAGCAGTAAGATCATCTAAGCCCACACGCTGTGTGCGAGCTTTGACTTCCGAGTGATACGCAGTAGCATTTGCTTCTACAGAAATGTGAAATACCGGGGGTCAAAGATAGTGCTAATTGGTAGACTAGCCACTTGCAAAGTCAGCGCTGTCATTATACCCTTGAAGTTTAGCCCCCAACTACAATTCCAAATCCTATCTTGAGTTCTCGAGACGAAGAGGTAAGACGACAAAGCCTGAAAGTACTCTTGGAAGGGCGAGGCGAAAATGGGGAGGAGGGGAAGGTGGATGGTGGAGTAATACGATGGGAGATGAGAAGATAGCTACTAACTAAACGAAATCGCTCGGTGAAAGGTACATCGAATGACAATGGACGGATCTAGTATCACCTAGATTCCAAAGATTTTAACGATATGATTTACTATGGACGGCTTTTTGTCCCCTGAACAATAATCACCACCAGTAAACATCAGTTGGTGGCAGCACATCTTCGCGAGATAATGACTCCTCATCATGTTCATTTCCTCGGCCAAAACACCTATCCTCTATCTGAGAATGAGACGGAAAAGGACGAAGACCACACATCGTGGGGTGCTGACTGGGAATCGGAAGAATTTCTACAACCACACAAAAACTGAAAAGTACTTCCTTTATGATACTGTTGACAATTAGTATGGGAGGGTTAGTTTGTCCCAAAAGCTAGTACAAGCGACAGTGATGGTACTAATACTCTGATTATCAGGATTCAACTAGTATTCTCGGTTCTATATTCTCATGGCTTGGTATGTTTATATGAATGCCAGACGCTTCTTTCCATTATTTCATCTTTTGGAGGAAAGCAGTAACTTATCATAGATAACCTTCCCAGGCACATTTGCGCAGCCTAGGACTAAGCAAATCGCAGACAGCCATCACATTCATTTCCGGACCTCTCACAGGCATATTTGTCCAACCATTTTTTGGAATCTGGAGTGTGATCATTGCCGCCTATCTTGGGGAAAGAGGAGACCTTTCATCGCTTTTGGCGGAGTTTCTCTCATTGTTTCTCTTTTATGCTTAGCATGGACCAATTCCATTGTGAGCCTGATGTTCTCCACATCAAGTCTCTGGAGCGAGAGAAGCTCTTCCGGCCCTCATGATCGCGCAACGGCCACCATGGCGAGTCTGCTTACCTTCTGTGTATTTTTCGCTATCCAGCCTGCACAGGGAGGAGTCCGAGCACTGATCGTCGACACCTGTCCAACCCATCAACAGCAACATGCGAATGCTTGGGTAGGCCGAGTTAGTGGTATAGCCAATGTACTGGGCTATCTTTCTGCGATCGTCGACCTGTCGCAATACCTGTCCTTCTTTGGAGATACACAATTCAAAGGCCTTAGTGTTCTCGCTTCTTTGATATTGGGTTCTACAATCATCTTAACGTGCACATATGTTGTGGAGAAGGATCCATCTCGAGACTTACCGATGGAGTCGGATGATGATGATAGTCTGGGTTTCCGTGATACCTCTGGAAATTGTCTTAGTAAAAAAGTCAAGAATACCTACCACGAAGTTATAAGATTACCCAAACGAGTTGTACGTATATGTATATGTTTGATCCAATTCCTTGCTTGGTTAGGCTGGTATCCATATCTTTTATACGCCACAACGTAAGTTTCATTCAGTAATACCTATCTTGAGCTTAAATTTTGAGGATTCTGATGTAAACCCATTTTGTTATTTGGAGACATCTTCTAGTCCTCATTGTAGAAATTTACTGATAATTGTTTTCACTTGTAGGTATCTTGGCGAAATCTGTAGGTAGTCCTTGGATGATTTATTAACTATGTGCTCAGTTCTAAATACTCTTTAGACATCACCGAGAGCGGTATTCTAACGAAGAATGCTCCCAACACCAACAATGATACCATCTGGGAAAAGGCCGCCAGGGTTAGGTCTCTTGCTCTTCTTCTTTCCTCTATAGTCTCATTTCTATCGATTCTACTCCTTCCATATTGTACACAATCGCCATATTTAGGTACGAAATCTACAAATGACGAAATACCTCCTAGCGAATACTCCAAGCCCACGAAGACTTTCCGGTTAACCATGCGCCAGCTGTGGCTCTTATCGCACGGGGTATTTGCACTTTGTACACTTAGCACTCTTTTTGTGTCGTCAGTCGCTGGGTCAATCGTTATTTTTGGTCTCACTGGCATAGCTTGGGCAGTTACATCATGGATTCCATATACACTTCTCAGCATTGAGATTTCCCAGCGTAACCAGAATGAGCCCGACTCAGCTCGTCGCTTATCTTGGAGAGATAGCGGAGATATCGTACCCGCTGGAATGGTGTTTGGTCTACATAACATTGCGATATGCATACCTCAGATTATAATATCAGTAGCAAGCAGTATCCTCTGGAAATCAGACTCATCCCAAAGCGACCCAAGAAGTACAGGCTGGGTGTTAAGGGCTGGTGGAGTTGCAGCAATCTTGGCTTTGGTACTAACTACAAAGATACGAGACCCGAGGCCAGAGAAGCGATGGCTACTTCTGGAAGCTTATCAGCCGGACAGTGCCTGCCAGATACAGTAGAAAGAATTAGTGGCAAAAGTCAAAAGGGGGAGGTCTTGAAGGGGTAAAATACAAACTTGTAAATTTAGAAAATCAACAACTGCATTCAGTAATTGACCCAGAAGATCCACAACCAATGAACCACAGACCTCGGTAATTTCAAAGTAGCGAGTTCACCCACATTGTTTCAATGGAACGCCATCGTAGGACGCCTCGTAGTGCTGACATGTATCATGGAAGTTTCCAGGCGACAAAGATAGTTACGGCGCTATCATAGAGTGGTGGTTGGCTGTAAGAGGTTGAAAGCCGAGAGACGGGACGGCTGTGGGCTTAAAGGTCGCCGATTAGGTGACTCGCTAAACTTACCTCATACTGACACTCGTATAGGCATTCTCTTGAACATGTCGGCATCACGCCGGGTCATTTACGGTGGTTTTCTTTCAGAATTATATAGATTCAAATGAGAGAGGTTCATTACATACTTGACAAAATCTTGCCGTGTATTTGGATAAATGTTTAAGCATTACAACTCACCCTTAGGACCGAGTACACGACATTCATTGTAAGGCTTCGAATTACTGAGACCCCTATGGCTTTAAAGATTCGAAGTGGCACTGGCTGCTGGACATGTCGGTTAAGAAGGAAGAAATGTGATGAGAGTCGTGAAACATGTTTAGTGTGCAGTTCTCGTGGTATTATATGCCATGGGTACAATGAAAGACCAGCCTGGATGGATGGGGGATCTCGAGAGAAAGAAATGGCAGCAATTGTCAGACAGAAATTACGCCGAACATTGAAGCGATCATGGCAGACAAAATCTCAGAGGTCTGAGAAGCCTTTTGAACAGCCAAATCAAGCTGTTGCATCTTCACAGAAGAGAGATTCCGGCTTCAACGTAAGTGGTATTGGACTTGATCTTACAATATCTTCCGAAACAGAACAACCACCAATCGTTCTAGACACAATAGAACTAGGCCACTTGTCGCAGGACTTTGACAGCCCGACAGACTTTCAAACAGAAACTCTTGGACTTGGAGAACTCGGGACAGATACGACTTTCAAGCTTCCAATCATCCACGATAACGCGGCAGATTTACTTATGCACTATATCAACAAGGTCTTCCCCGAACAGTACGGAATTTACTGTTCCTTTATCGCCGAGCACCAGCGAGGATGGCTTCTTCTGTTGCTCATGAGATCACAATCATTTTTCGAAAGCTGCCTAGCTTTGAGTGCATATCACCTATCGCTAAACTCTGGTTATGAGACAGAGGACACACATCAGAATTACTTTTTGGCATCCTCATATGAGTATCGGCGTTCAGCTATGGCTCTCCTGGTAGAAATGTTAGCTTCAGTGGGTCTCAATGGAAACATTATACAATCACCTCAGAAAACAGAAATCCTTGGCTGCGTACTCCAATTAAATTTGCTTCAAGTAAGTATATTGATATCGGTTCCTAGTGCACAATCTTTCTGCATGGTTGATAGAAGCTTACCATTATACTTCAGATCGTTCAAGGAGGCAATGAGGACTGGGAACCCTTGCTCAACACTATAATCACCTTCGCTCTCCCTCGACCGGACTTGAACCTATTAGGCGACAAAAATACTACGATCGGTTTTGAACAAAAGGATATTTCTCCACAATTGGACCCGAGTTTTATTTCGGACGATCCAGCTTCACTTTTTTTCACTGGCATGGTAATATGGTTTGATATATTATCATGTACTTTCTCTAGGAGGATGCCGGAATTCTCAATTACCCATCGTCGCCTCATGGAAAGTCCTACTCCGCGAATTGATATGGGGAAATTGGTGGGATGTGCAAATTGGGTTCTCCTCTGCATCCTAGATATAATCATTTTGGATCGATGGAAGTGCGAACAGGAAGCTGCTACGACACTGAGTTTGATCGAACTCACTTCGCGTGCAACTGCAATAGAGTCGGCCCTGGATGAGGGAATCCGACGTCTTTCAGACTTGATTGGCGACACAGAATCTTCAGCAGATGAGGTGGTGAAGATAGGATCTGAATCTGGGGATGAACTTGATCCTGATTCAAGTTCTGTGATAAGGATAACAACATACATCTTTGCGTGTGCTGCAGTCGTGTACCTGCGCACTGTGACTGCGGGGCCTAACCTAAGAGCACCCGAAGTTAGACAGAGCGTCAACAAAGGAGTACAAGCATTTACTCTGATCACCAATTTCGAGCATATTCGAAACCTCGTTTGGCCATTTTATATTGTGGGGTGCTTAGCGACGAGAGAGCAGGAGAGTATATTCCGGAAGCTTATTTCTTCTCTTGATACTGATCCGCGAACTCTTGGGAACTTTTCTAAAGCGTTTTCTGTAATGGAAGCTTGCTGGAGTGAGCGATGGTCAATGGATGGGACACTGCGGTACTGCCATTGGAATGCGGGCATGAAGAAACTCAATTTTTGTCCTCTTTTAGTATAACAAGAATCAAAGTGCGGAGGACTTGAGATCACAGTGAAAGTTATTGGGGATAAAGCATATAGTTCAATGCTATCTATATAAGAGCTAAATATACTCTTCAAATAGAAATAAAATCCTTCAAAAAGCCTAGAGGAAATTAAGCTACGAAGTTCGTTTGCACCAAAGGAAGAGGTTGCATTTTAGTAGCATAACTATAACCTTAGCAATTCTTGTTCTAATCCCTTCACTTCCTAGCCAGAGAAAGCGACATATGCCGGTTAATAAACTATAATTCTGTTTTAAATTATGCGTCTAAATACATTACTATTAACACTTATATATAATTAAAGTAATATCTACCAGTATCCCGATTTATACTGTGGGCTATGGTTCGTCACTACTCACTTAGTTCTTCGCTTATTTGGTCGATTATTATTCGAGCATCAATCGAATATCGCTATATTGACCACATTGCCCACCTACAGAGCAAATGTAGATCTAGGGTGCCTTGACCGAAGCCGATGATTAAAGTCAGTTCTACTTAATAATCCATGATTGGTTTTTGAACATTTTCCGTTTCTGGCTTAACATCGCCTCACGAATGTTTAGGCAGTAGAGTTTGGTATGTGACACTGAGTGCCATTTTAGGCTTGAGGCAGTGGCTTTGTAAGATTGTGACATATCACTTTGTGCCCCGGGAATTAGAAGAGTCCTCGGGGCTTTCTAATCTCGTAACCTTAAATGCTGACGCTTGCCGAATGGCAATAGTAAGCACTTATGTCAAGAAGACTAGGAAAGGCGAGGCGAGAGTGCTCGCGTGCTTGTCAGATGGAATTAGGAATGCGTTGCCACAAAGGTCTTGAATGCGGATAATACAGCTGTGTAACAGTTGTCGGGCCTGAGGTTCTTTCAAGGATGGGCTATGTAGAATTCAGCTCCTCTCGCTTACGAGTCATCTTGACGACTATTTCTTGTTTCCTCGACACAAATTCGAAGACTAAGTCATACTTTTCTTTTCTACAAACGGGACCACAATGTTGAACTGGAGTAGCTTCTCCCGTCTTTCTTACAGACGACTAGAAGATGATGAATCAAACTTGAAGAATCCATCTCCAGCGTGGCAAACGTCACGAAAGGACCGGCGATTGCGAGATTCAAAAGCGATACCTTGGGCAGTTTCGAGTATCCTTACACTTGTCTTGATGTGGCTTATGTTTGAGAAACACCAAAGTTCAAAAAGAGAAAAGATATGGGGCTCCTATGAAAAGGGTTTTGCGACTGATATCAGTGAGACAATCCCTTCTTTGCTATCCCGCGTACAGTCTTACTAACGGTTGTAGCCTCTGCGAAGTTGAACAATGTGCGATTCCACAGCTCTTTCTGGGTCGATGACGATGACATGTGGCATTTGACCACCAATCCTAATGAACCCCGATACGTGGGTCCACCATCACCCGATGTCGATCAAGCCTGGGAGGATGTTCTCTATCGTAAGTCCGCATCCAAAAGATGCGTGATGATACTAAGTTTTCATTTAGCTCGTTTCATATCGCTCAAACCACCGGAAGCAAAAGGTCTCGGGATTAAATTTACAGAGCAAGATCTAGACTACGGGAGAGTATGGGTCGAGTAAATTTCCCTTCCATTGAGCTCATTGTTTCAAACATCTATAACTCTGGGTTTCAGCTGAAATTGAGAATTGACAGACCTAGCGGATTCCACGACTTGCATTGCCTTGTAAGTTTCTTTTGACTGTACCACTTTTCTAGTGAACTAACGTTGTTTGAATTTCTATTAGAACTATATCCGTCAAGCCCTAGATCGGGAATACTATCCAAACATTACTTTAGCACGGGGTATCCCAGAGGTGCCTGGAAAGTCAAGTCACAGACTTCACCTAGGTAAATTTCTCTTCTGAACCAACTCAGGGTTTGTTTGCTGACCGAGTCCACAACTAAAAGACCACTGTCTCGAGCTTCTTAGACAATCACTGACATGTCACCTTGATCTTACGCCGATTCCTCGGTTACGGCTCGTGGGTAATTTACTGCATGCGAATCAGGATCAAGTTCATACTTGCAGAGACTTTCAGTCGGTGAAAGACTGGGTTATCGACAATTCCGAAATACCTGACATCTAGATGAATGGCTTGGGCAGTTTGAATGATCCAGAGACTACAACTTTAATTAGCTCGGATGTAGTTTAGAATTTCCAGAGAAATTAAATTAAGCTTTGAAAAAAGAAGTTCCTAGACTCTACATAATATCCATCTGAATATTACGCACACCCTTATAAAAGGCATTGCTTAGATCTATATTCTAAAAGTATTTCCATCATCGTGTTCTGCACCAACCCTTTCCATTTTCTCTTGCAAACTCCCGTAATGCCTCCAATATCTTCAGTCGCAATAGTCTAATGCTGCTAGAAGCATGTATACACTAAAAATCAAGATCCCCATTCATTCATAAGAGCTAAGAAAGAATTTCAGGCAGTTATAAGTATTCTCTCACAAACTTACCAGCAGGTCTTAACCTTAACCTAAATATATTCCTTACATCATTTACTAGAACCGATATAAACTGCCGAACTGAATTAAAGTCAGAGGTAAGCAATAGGTAGCTGCAATTGTGTAAATTATAGCTAAGGAACTCACCTATCTAAGAGAGGGTGACTTTTATTCATGGTATAGCGCCTGGTGATAAGTGGTGCGGATCAACCACCTCTCACGCTCTCTTACCACATCCACATAATTCCCTTCAGAACCTGCTGTCGAAATCTACGGACTTCCGCTTACGCCAATTCCGCTTTAGTTATTGTATCCTAGACGAAGCCGCACAAACCTTGGAAGCTACATCTATTATTCCTCTCCCTAATTCTGCTACTTACTACCTAATACTGCATGTACCCTCAAATTCTCAAACTTTATTCTCGAGGCGTTGTAGCCCTCGGCACTTCTAACAGCAAATGCGTTCAAGATAACAAAGCATTGACAACAAGACCAGCAATAACAGCAGAAACCAAGAACTTTCTTAAAACAAAAAGACATTTTCCTTGCGTTAGACCTCTACAAATGAGACACTTAACATAATTAACATTACAAAATTCCACAGAAGCTCAAGTACTAATAAAGAGAAAGAACTCCTCTTTCTCGCGTCGTTCTCTACGTGGTGTATTTGCGATAGCAGCCACCGCATTCTTAGATAATTAGATTTTGATATCTTCTAACACTTAATATTATATTTATACTCAAACTCGGACTTGCTTCCAACACTTCTTCGATTTTCACATCTTAGAATCGAGCAGAACTTGATACTTGAGAAAGAAGATAAAAAAGGGAATGCTTGGGCAGTACAAGGACTCATGATATAGGAGAAACGAAGAAACGGTAATTATAATCCAGCAAGGTTCTCTGAAGGAGTAAGTCTGCATTCATCACTGAGTTTCAAGCTATTTTCCAACTTTTTTTTTAGCCAAGTGAAAGGATTGGTTAGTACAAGAGGTTTTCACACAGGACTTGATAAGATAAGTTATATCAACGAAGAAGCAAGATATAGAACGATACCTATTGTTAATCTAGATATAAGCCCGTGAGCACTGGCCGCAACTATTCAAGGAGGCTAACATTATAGCAGTCATTGCTAATATACTATAGTCTCGATTAGGAATTGAAATAAAACAGAAAATCCTAAGTACTATGACTAACAGAACTCCGGTCCTCTAACCATCTACCTTGAAATATCAAAACCCACTAAAATTGGCAACAGGAGAAACAACAACAACAACAACAAACACTACTCAACCTTTGAAATTCTTTATGAAATCCTAGACAACTATAATCTACATCACTGCTCTTCTTTCACGTAGATTTTTTTTAATAGTGTAGGAAGAGTCCGTGCTTATCTAATGCAGATTATGTACATCTTCTACCAGATTCATGTGTGGCAAAATGGCTCAATATCGTATTAGTCGAAACTATTTAGTACATCTCATATAACTTTCTAGAAGGCTACAGATGATCTTGCTAAGGACCTAGACAAGCGCTACTGGATCACTATTTTCATTGCTATTAGCTAGTACATACATAGTATTTTGATTCCTCGCTTACACACACAATTTCTATTTGCATATGTACAATATATAAATCAACACAAGACCGAAACCAAATCTCGCTGAAATGCCAGAAATCAAATATTTCGCGTACATTTTCTACAATGCTATCTACTATTGTATATCTCACAATTCATCAATGACATGTTCCTTCTTCTCTTCTTTATCCTTCTTTTTTCTTCCTTTGCTTCCTCGATAGGCTTCTTTTCCTCGTCAGCCGCCTTCGCTTTCTTCTCATCCTCAGCAACTTTTGCTTTCTGTGCATCCATAGCAGCGAGAATCTCCTCCTCAAGGGGCATGTCACCATCCTCCCCAACCTTAAAGATAGGGATATCGCTATCCCCGAACTTCATCTTCTCAAAATCTGGGGTCTTCTTCGCCTTGTCTCCACTGACGGTTGACGTGCTCTCTCCCTTGGCGCTTTTCTTTGACTTCGACTTGGTAGTCTTAGCTTTTTTGGAACTCGTCGGCTTCTTTGTGCTAGGCTTTGGCTTCTTCATCGATTTCATTAGGAGCTCTACGCCGGCATCTTGTAATTGCTTTGCCTTTATAGAGATATCCTTGACAAAGATGACGGGGTCGGCAGTAGGGGGAAGCTTTTCTTGTGCAGCGAGTTTCTCTTCGAGCCAGATGGAAACAGAGTCGTAGAGGGCTTGAGGGGCCTTGAGATCTTCGACGGTGTAGGTTGGCGGGTCCAAAGTTGGCTCTGACGCGACCGAGGAGGAGGTAGTTGTTGCATCGTCATCTTCAAGACCGGCAAAGTCATCTTCTACGCTTGCGGATGGAGAGGGTGTTTCTGTTGACGCGGCAGCTTTGGAGGCGGAGAACGAAGAGGCCTTTTCTTCGTCATCCTTGATCTGGCCTTTGACGCCCTCGATGAAAGACTTTGTTTGGTTGAGAGCATCATGAAGCTTCTTCAGCTCTGCAGGTCTTGCTGCGGCTTCGTCCCTTCGAACTTCAATAGGGCTAACAATATCCTTCATCGCGTTCAAACGGGCTTTTAGCTCCTCACGGCTGGCATCTGCGCCGCCAGAATAGATCCAGTCACTTGCTTCCTTGGACTTAGCTTCAAGGCTTGCTCGCTCAGCCTCGGTGGATGCTGCAGTGAACTCCTCGTTGTCAAGGAGATCTCTTGCTCGGTAGGTGAATCCCTCTAGCTGGTTCAGAGCTTCTTCACGTAGCTTCTGGGAGCGGTCGGAGTCCTCGAAAGCAGAAATTCTGTCCTTCATTCTTGCGAGCTCAGCCTTGGGTAACTGTGGTGTGCCCCTGATTTCCCGATCGTACTTCACATTGACTTCAATGATTCGCTTCTTTGTCTTCTGGTCCTTGGCAGCCTTAGAATCTTTAGCAGATGCTGATGCTGACGCTGATGCTGAGGACTTGGATGATGAGGTGGTCGATTTTGAAGAAGTAGATGTCGATGTAGAGCTGTCTGAAGTGCTAATAGTTTCAGTCTCGACGCCTTCCTCGCCCTCTGCAAGTGGGACCTGGTCTTTCTTTCCAAATCCAAAGAGGCCCTTGACGCCGTCCATTACCGAACCGGCCTCCTCTGTCTCCTCAAGTTCGCACTCGACGAAAAACTTTAAAAACTTTAAAATCTCTACCTCACCAGTAGTAGGGCTAAGTCTAGTGCTGAGCTTCAGGTTTATATCCTTATTTTCACAGTTGAACTTGTCCTTGACATGGTTGACTGAGTCCGTGAGATTGGTTGTGGTGATCTTCAAGAGCTCTTTTTCAGCAGAGCCAGGAGATACATTCTCAGAAGAGGGAACGTGCTGATAGAAGAGGATATCGAATTCTTTTTGGTTCTTGAAGGAATACTGCTTTTCGCTGCCGAGGATGGAAGCTGGTTGCCAAAGTCTTTGGTGTTGGGGCTTATCATGAAGGTTGATCCACTTGATTCCTGCTGCGTAGTTGGCTGCTTCCAGGGCTCGAATCTCCTTGACTCTGAAGCTTGGGCTCAATGTAGCACCTCTAAAACCTGCGCCAAACACTGCTGCTTCATCGGAGTTCACATTGCTTCTAACCTTTTCAGCCTTTCCGATGAACTTCTCCAGCTCTTTCTGTACGAACGGAGTTCGGACGGCGCCTCCATGAAGAATAATTGAATCCAATTGCGCCGGCTCCATGTGATCTGCGGCAGCCAACGCCTTCTCGATCGTTTCGCCAATCCGTGCTGTATGACCCTCAGCCATCTTCTCGAACTCGGCTCGGGTAAGCTTGTACTTGAAGTCGATATCCTCGTACAATCCTTCGAAGCTTGCCTGAGTATTAGCATTGGCGCTAAGGACCTGTCGGAGTCTCTCAGCTTCCTTCCAAAGCTTCGCCACGGCTCTTCCATGACCTTTCACTGCCTCAGTGGTAATCGAAGCCTTTTGTGCTGCTGGAGTCTCGACAAACTTGGCAACCATATCGTCGACGATAATCGCATTGAGCGCATCGCCTCCGAGTGTCCTATCCCAACCACTGCCGAGAACAACAACCTCCTGGATGGTCTTGTTAAACTTTCCAATGTCCTTTACCGTTCGACCTTGGAACTTCAATATGGTAGCCTTCGTAGATCCAGCGCCCATATCAAAGACCAAATGGTATTCAGGAGCGCCGCCCTCGTTGATGCTAGGGAATGTTCGGGTGGTGGCGTAGTTCAATCCAACTGCCAATCCATCACTGACCAGCTCCAAGACGCGAAGGCCTGCAAGCTCTGCAGCCAATATAACTGCTCGTTTCTCTTCGGCTGTGTAGAATGGTGGGATGGTTATAACGAGATCCTTGACTGTGCTTCCTTTGCCTGCGAGGGCTTCAGCGTTCTTTTGAATACTCTGTAGCTCCATAGCTAAAATCTCCTCGACAGTCCATGACTCTTCGTCCGCCGTGAATGCGCCGCTCTTGAAAGCAGCCGTGCCCCTCGTCTTGTCCTTCTCCAACTGTAGCGCTGGGTGTCTCGAAGCCCATTCTTTAACCAATGTATTATCCGCTGGGAGACCAAGAAGTGTCTTCAGGTTGGGGTAGACATCTCCTGGGAAGCGCGCAGACAATGCTACAGCATCAGATCCGTAGAGTCGTTCAGGGAAAGCCCCAGCTTCTATTTTCTTTGCAGGCTTGAAGGTCACGGCGGACATCTCTTTCCGCCGCGAATCCTTTGTCAAGACGATCTCGAGGGGAATTCCAGGCTTAACTAGAGCTGCTTTGATGTATTCGGTGCCCAGGTCGACGCCCAGAACTGCAGACGCAGCCAGTGCGGTCGAGCTGAAGAAGAAAAAGGCGCATATTATAGCGAGAATTGGTGAAGAGAGCATCGGCGAGACACGTCTCAGTGAGACCATGTTGAGTATATTTTTATGGAGATACACTCCAAACCGCTGAATGAGTGAAGCAGTAGAAATGTAGGCGGGGAGGGGGGGGGAAAGTTTATATTCAAGGTAAAATCGACATAGAAGGAATCTGTCCACAAGGCGTTCTCAGGTAAAGTGACTTCGAATTGGTCAAAGGAGGAGCTTCCTTGTGCTTCCGTAATTGTTGCGTAGAAAGGACAGCTTTCGAGATCCCACATGACCGTATTTGGACTAGCGTATAAAGGCGGTGTATCACGAGATTATCTACTCTTTTGCGCATGCTCTCCATAAGTGGCTGGTTTTGCGCACAGGCTACAGCGCCAAATCTATGCCTATTACTTTGTTCTTTACCCTCCTACAATTCTAAAACTATAAGAATTTTTATAGTTACATTACATAGAGACTTAATTATCCCCTAGACTAATTTATTATATATAAAAAAGCGCAGCTGTTGTGTAAATTAATACAATTTCTAGTGTTGTAACATATGCACAAAATCAGCCACTTATTCCTACCTTGCCTTATGAATCCGACACTAATGCCGCGATAGACTCAAGCCCTCCCTTCGAATAGAAGTCATTGAAGTCAAAAGACCTATCGCCGAATCATCATTCATTGCCCATCTTTAAGATGGGCAAATCCTTCCACAACAGTGCGAGGACCAGAGAGCATTGGCGTACAAATCGCCTATTCGACCCGAGCAAGATTTATAAACCGGAAGATATCAAGGCCGGTTACTTTATCTGTGATATATGCCCAAACTTCACTTACGTCTGCTGCGAATGCGAAGAATCTCAATGTCCTAACCCCAATAGCGGTCGGCTTGCATTTCGTCCAGATAGCATAGTCATTGCTGTTGATGGCGCATGTCCTTTTAACGGCACACCCCAAGCACGAGCCGCTATTGGGGTGTTTTTCCAGCAAGATTCGATTTACAACTGGTGTCATGTTCTTCCATCCCACATCAACACGAACCAGGTGGCGGAATTGAGTGCAGGGATCTGGGGACTCGAAACAGCATTATCAATTGCTAAGACTGGCGTTCCATCAATGGATATAGAGGAAAACCAGGCTCTGAAGCAAGTCATTATCAAATCTGATTCTGCGTACTTGGTGAATGCAATGACGGACTGGATTTTCAAATGGTGGTTGACAGAGAATGGTTATTTCCTCAATGGAAAGGGTCGCACTGTGAAAAACAGTGCGTTCATTCGAAAGCTCCAGAACTGCGTCACAGAGCTTAATGAGCTGGATGTTGAAGTGCTTTTCTGGCACGTTCCCAGAGAACAGAACAGAGAAGCAGATGCACTTGCAAATAAAGCTTTGAAAACTTCTTGAGCTCTTATCCAACCAACCCATAGGTGTTATCAATCTTCCAGGTAGGTAGGCATAGGATCGTCTACACTCCACAATCCAAGGCGCACAACGCTAACGTCTAGTCGAGTCCATAGCTCACAATGTTAACATCGCACTGGCGACCAGCTATTCCAACATAATATCATATTACAATGTCAAAATATTTTTTGGATCTTCTTTTTGTCATCAAGCATCTTGTTGAATCTCGTCATCCTATATCTTATATCTCTCAAATCTTATAAGATAACTATTAACCTACAACGCGATGCAGTCGAAGACATTATCTACTTATCAGCCTAATCATTGAGCTTGCATCTTACGTTCTTTCAATCTGCACGGCGGATACTTCAAGATAATGCCAGAAGCATTAGTGAGCTTTGGGTCGCTAAGTCAGAGAATAAGGAATTTTCCAGAAACCCAGCGTTCTGCAGGACCATGACCTAAACGAGCGATCAGCAGGCACCCTATTATCCTGTGAGGCTTCTTATTCAGATTTTTGGGCTAGATTTTGGTCGTGATTGGTTTGGAATATCATCATTCCTTTCCTACTCTTGCCACAAACATTAGCTGGGCTTATCATCTGCCTCCTCAGAAATGAGTTTACTTTAAGCGAGGGGCAGCGAAGAGGGCGGGATTCAGACATGCAACAGCACATAGAGCCCGGAATGTTATGAGACTTTAGGTAAGCCGACAAGAATTCTCAAACAATGGATTCCTGATATGTGTCCAGTGCTACGTGTAGTCTCTTTGAGCTTACTGCTGTGCAAGGCACTCCATAAAGGTACTTACCTAGTTGCTCAAATCCAAGTCAAATAAGTTCCAACTACTGCCCCACTAAAGCTAGAGTGGGGCCAGACCCTCCAATGGTGAGGTGGGCGTGCCTGCAGGATTCACGTGGCATGTCGTGCCTATGCCAGACCGAGCTTATCCGCATTTGGCCGCACGTCACTTCTACCGAACAGATACAACGACAACCCTTTGCTCCGGCTCATAGTCATTAGGTACCTAGTCGACCGGCATTGAGAGAGCTTGATACAGAAGGAACTGTACGAGTATGCCCATGCATATACACTTCACCTTGCTACACCCCACTAACACCCAACAACAGCTAACACAACAGCAAAACTTCTTTGTATCATAATACGCCTTACTGTTGGCATAACTAAAACAAGCCAACCGTAAAACTCATGGTAATTGGAGAGGAAGAGCTTTCAGCAGCAAGCAACGACCAGCAGATCCAGTGCGAGGAGGATCAGCGGTATGCAAGCTGCAACAGAGTAACGAGTTTACTAACTTCAGTCTTAGGCTGACAAAGTAGAAGCCAAGGGTAGTCTCGATAATTCGACGACGACAGCTCTTCCACTCGAGATGGAGTACCCACCTCCCAGAGCCAAGGCTTTCCAGCCACCTACAGGACCCCCTCCGGGCTCCAATGCGACACCATTCTACGCTTTCTGCGGACCTTCTGATCTCGAGGGTTACAAGCCCGATGTCGCACCCAATGAGCAAACGTATGCATGATTTGAATAATTCAATTGGTTTGGGTAACTGACTTCTTTGGAGCAGGTCACCACAAATACCCAAGGTTTTCAAAGATGCCATGGAGGTCCGCGTAAAAGTTTATGTCGAAGAACAAAAGATACCCCTCCAAAACGAATTCGATTCAGACGACCCTCGCTCCTGCCATTGGGTAACCTACGCATCTGTTAACACTGTTACGGACGAGATGGTTTGCGACGAAAATGACTATATCATTGAGCGGCAAAAGAGCAAGACGGAGTCGGTTCCAATTGGCACCTTACGCCTTGTTCCCTTTCCTCACGAGCCGCATCCTCAGCCTGGCTCAAAATACACGTTCGATGCCGCCACCTCATCAAATTCCCAACCGCCTCAATATGCCGTTGATCAAGCTACGGTATACCATGATGGCAAAGAACCGTATATCAAGCTCGGCCGGCTGGCGGTTCTCCCTGAATTCCGAGGTCGAGGAATTGCACACATGTTGATTAAATCAGCCCTGGACTGGGTTCGACACAACCCAACATTCTTCAATCCCTCTGCTGAGTACAAGAGCTTGCACAAGATCGGAGTTAAGGGTGAGAGTCCCCGAACCACTCGGATTAATTCAATTCATTCATATATCACATATCAGGTTACTGATCTCATCGGTATTCTAGAAAAGACCAAAGAAATTATACCGGTTTGGAATGGCTTGATGTGTGTCCATTCTCAGGCAGACGAAAAGGTAGTCAGAGCATGGGCCAAATGGGGGTTTAAAACCGATGAAGCTATGGGAAGTTGGGAGGAAGAGGGAATTAAACATGTTGGTACGTACCCATTTCCTCCGAGAAGAATTGCCCCTTTCTCGTTTACTCATTGGTCCTAAATCATGTTTGAGTTATTCTCCTCAGAGATGTCTAGAATAAGTCCACTAACTCTAGACTTTGGTTACAGGTATGTTTATGAGGCTCAACCTCAATGGAGAAGGCTGGCTCCCTCTGAAGGAAAATAAAACTACCTGAGCGAGGCCGGGCCTGGGACACAGTTTGATCTAAAGGTAGGCATGCTATCATCGAAGGTACGTGGTCTAATTGGTTGAGAGCAGTTCACTAATTCAAGCTAATCATATTTTTGCAGTCATAGACCGATCGAACTCTAGCATAGGCGACCGTACTAGCATGTTTTAGAGGCTTCATTGGTCTTAGCATTATTGATTGATTGGTACTATAGCATTATTGGCTGGCCGCGTGGTAATAGACCTTAAGAATCCATAAATCTTGTTTCTTGTCATTGGCGAACAGGGTGATGTTTCTAACTCTACATAACGGGTCCTTATACGAGGGGAAAGCAGGTGGTAGAAGTAACCTTTGCTCATAGAAATTCAGAGCAAGCTTATCGCAGAACTGTTCTACATCTACCATCTGCTCTCGAGCGATCTGCCCTGGCTACTAATGCAATACCGCCTTGGCAGAATTCCCAATACAGTCTAGAGCATCTGAGTGCACGCACCACATTCCGAGATTCAGAGATTTTGAAGATTCAGTACCCCGCCAACCCCCCAACGCTTGTCAGTTTTACTCAATACAACTTCCTGAGAAATCCAACTCGAGCCACCACGATGGCTTCTTCAACCCAGCCTACCACCTCCGCTATACCTGCATATAAGACCACCTTCCTCCAATCCTGCCTCTCTGCGAACGTCCTTACATTTGGTACCTACACCCTCAAATCTGGTCGACGTACGTACTCACACCTGTCCTCGCATCTATACCTTATCATACCTTACCTATAGTTGTTAATATCCCTATCCTTGTAGAATCCCCCTACTTCTTCAACGCCGGCTCCTTCCACACCGCACCCCTCCTCTCTGCTATCGCTATCGCCTACGCCCATACTATCATTTCCTTCCTCGCTTCGCATCCTGATATCCCAAAACCAGACGTTATCTTTGGGTGAGAGTTCTCAAGCATTCAGTCCAGAGAAATCGCTGACTAGGGTTCCTAAAGCCCAGCTTATAAAGGCATTGCCCCTGCTTGTTCAACATTACTCGAACTCCATCGCCTCGACCCTGAAACTTGGTCGTCCGTCTCCTACAGCTTCAATCGCAAAGAAGTCAAAGACCATGGCGAAGGTGGAAGTATCGTGGGTGCATCTTTGAAAGGGAAGAACATACTAGTTATCGATGATGTGGTTACTGCTGGCACAGCTATGAGGGAGACAATGAAGCTAGTGGCTAAGGAGGGAGGAAAGGTCATTGGGTTTGTAGTTGCGCTAGATCGGTCAGAGAAAATGCCAGGGCCGAGAGAAGTGCAGGAGGGGATCGACGACGGGGAGCCGAGAATGAGCGCCATTGGACAGATCAGAAAGGAGTTTGGCGTGCAAACGACAAGCATTGCAACATTGGACGATCTGATCGCGTTGTTGAGAGGCAGAGAGGCAGCTGAAGATTTAGAAAGGTTAGAGGAATATAGGAGGAAATATCTGGCTAGTGATTGAAAGCCGAAAACACGTTTCTATGATAGAACACAACACAGGGGAAAACAGCACATTCATTGGTGGATTTCTGTTGAACCTTAAGCAGTAAGCTTCATCATCTAAAGATATCCGCTTTTGTAAACCCCTAAAAGTTTAAATTAGTAGTGTTGCAAAATTCACTTTCGCATGATCAGTATGATCAATATTTCAGTGGTTTTAGTACTGTAGGATACTGTACCTAGAATTTCGAATAGACAAAATTGCCAGAAGAGCAGAAGAGTTTAATAAATTAAGCGAGCTATAAACACGTTGCGTGCAGCTCTTTGAAATAAAGAAAGAAGAATAAGCGAGCAAAGTTGGAGAACAGTTGTCATGAAATTTTTGCCAGCATGCTTACAAACTTCTTAGTCCTATGCTAGTTAACTATTTGTGCGTAAATTGCTTAAACTATTCAAGTTATAACTGAGCAATTGATGAAATCACCAGCAAGTATTCAGTCAAGTAAAGTCTCACAATATAGAAACCTAGAACTCCGAAGAGATATAATTAATTAATTCAAGCACTCATAAGACAATCTTCTACTAGCTTAAATCAGTACTCCTTATTGACTACCTTATATTCTGAAAAGGTTTTTTCTTAGCAGATTCTTCGACAATTACTCCCGCACGCCTCTCCGATGTTATGAGATGAGATTCGAGATGAAATTCGCCATCTCCAAATTTATCTGCAGGGCGGCCACTACTTCCTGGGTTTTTATAAGTTGTTGTTAGTTGCTTTTTGTACGATATTATGTGCAGATGGAAGGCTTTGGGTGGTTTTAGGCGGAGCTGTAACGTGATGCGTTAGTCTGGAGTCTGAAGGCTGGTTTGCTGGATAGCCTATCCATGCATAGGCCATTGCATCGATTCAATGCAGGATTAACAATTTATGTCACGAATCTTCTAGCAGTACCAAGAATAATAAGATATTATCATGTCCTCGGTATCAAACAACTAAATCCAATTATTTGATACTATACTCATAGGTCAACTTCCCCCAAACAGCACTCAATCTCTAAGAAACCATATTACATTATCCATACTAAACTCCAATCCCAACCTAGCAGGCAAACCACGAGCATCAATCTCAAACCTTACTCTCATCCTCAAACTCATGACAGTAGAGATCTCAGTCTTCGCGAAGAAGAATTCTCCACTGACATGCTCAAGAATAATTGGATCTAAATCCAAACTTTTACGACCTGGGAAGCGTCCACGAAGTTCTTCACCATCATGAGGAAATATTGTGATGGTTTCATATGCAAGATGGCTATATGAGCCGACGTATTCCGTAATTGGGAGAGATAATGGTATCGGCGGGTTAGGTATCGAGGGGAAGAAACGTGCTTTGGCACCCTCTATATAATCTCTCATCCCAGATTTCGCCTGGTTTGCTCTAGTAATCAAAATTAGCAAGCATACGTTTTGTTTTCTTAGGATGTACATACTCAGCGAACACATCAATTCGCTTTTCCAAGGGAATTTCTAATAACTCATCCACTAGGTGCGATATAGATACATCAAGAGCCTCGAAACTAGATCCATTACAAATTCCTACAACTCCCCATTTTCTATCAGGGAGATAGATCATAGTTGCTGTGAACCCCACGACTCCGCCTGGATGATGCAAGATCTTCTCGCCATGGTAACGAGATATGAACCATCCTAAGCCATAACAGTCAGGATCCATGAATCGGGGAGATGTTGAAGAACATAGCATATGTGGAGTTGTAACAGCTTCGTAGCCAGCTTTTGATAGTGGTCCATCTTGATTGACGAAATATTGAATCCACTTTGCTTGATCGCTGATATTAGATACCATAGCGCATGAACCACTAATGCCTTCATCATCCCAATATGGTAGTAGATCATAACTCTTGCTTTCAGGATTCTAACTATATGGTTTTGCTAAACAACGATCTTCGTTTTCCGTCAACGTAATCCTGGGCTTGACAAAGTGATAAGAACGTGGTGTTCATCTCTAGAGGCTTCCAAAGTCTCTCTGTCATGAAGGTGTCTAGATCTTTACCACTCACTACTTCAATCATGTGAGATATAGCCCAGTACGTATGATTAGAGTACTGCCAGGTCGTCCTTGGTTCTTTGTTCATAGATAGATGACGCAAATTGCGTGTACTCTCTTTGACTGAACGATTGCCGAGACAAGCTCGGTGACTTGGTAATCCTGAGCGATGGGAGAGACAGTCTTCAATCGTGAGATGAGCAGTAGCGTATTCGGATTGTAGAACAAAGTCCTCGGGGATCAGATCCCGCATTGGAGTCGTCCATGTAATATACTTATTCCGTGGATCTTCAGAATCATCAACTAAGATTGACGCTGCGGCTGTGGTATATGTTTTCGTGGTGCTCCCTGAATTTTTATTAGTGTTATATTCGTTTCTGACATCCCAGAACAGAATTGTATTGGTGATCATACCCGCCGCAAAAAGAGTAGATGGCGTAACCTTTCTCTTGGACTCTACGTCTAAAAATCCGTAGCCCTTCCAAAACGTATAAGTATTTAATCTAGACTTAAGAAGTTGGCAGTTGGGTAAACCTTCTCCTAAATGGTTTCGCCATCAATTACAGCTAGTGAAAGTCCAGCAATATGAAAAGACTCTAAGGCGTTCGCAACTATATTGTTGGTTAAACTTTAGGTTGAATGGGTTTATGGTGTGATTGTTGCCCTTGGTTTTGTCTATACTGGTCAGACCAATAGTCCCAGATGGTGTAGATGAGGCGGCCGACATTGTGATGAATATCTGCTGAAGATCCTGGTGGAGTTTATCTGAAGCAAAAGAAAATGTAATAATAAAAGATTAGAAGAAGAGATAAGGTTGTTTAGATGTGTGTCATCTTGTCTAACATTTTGACGAATTAGGAAGCTGGTTTGCAGTAAATAAACATCGCGTACAAGTAAGTAGTATGTAAGCAGTGTCTAATCTACCAAAGATGACTAACAATTAATGAAATGGATGGCCACATGAATGTCCAAATATACATTCTATTGAACCTGGAAAAGGAGAATCATCCCTCACATGACCAACCAAACCAGTACTACTCCTTTATTATCCTCGCTTAAGTCATATATATCCCCGTCACTTATGCTCACGCCTACTTGCTTGCTTGCCTGTTTGTCTGAAATTAGTAAGATGCGTGGTTCTGTAATATTGTAGTATAAGTACTTGTCTTGTAATATCTAAGGCTCATTCATGTATAGTAAAGTAGAGGGAATTGTCTAACTTTCCTGAGTCTATAGGAGTATGTGACAGTTCTATTTGGCAACATTGTTTCTAGTTCTCTAGCTGGTTGGTTCTCTTGATTCTCTACTACATCGAATCTAGATGAATTTATAACTATACTAGATTGCCTAATTTGTATAGACTATCTCGATATAAAACTATATCCCAGTATCACTTACCCAAATGCCAAACCCATCACCTCCATCCACATAAAGTAGTACGTACACCTTAAACTCCTTTCCGACCTACCCCCCATCCAATCCTACAATCACAATCACAATCACAAAATCCAACCAACCAATCCCCTTCAAAACTCAACTCCACCAAATGAAAAAAAAAATCCTCAAACTCCCCAAAACTCAAATCTCAAATCTCAACCTTGAACCCCCCAACCAGTCTACGCAGCTCTTCCCAAAGCTCTAGAAGCAGCAGCCATCTCAGCATCAGTCGGCATATTAACAACCATAAGATACAAAACATTCTACACACAAAAAAGATTAGTCAATAAAAATTAATCCTTAACCATCTCTCCGAGAAAGAGAAGAAAAAGAAAAGAATAAAAGAGAAAAACTTACCCTTCCTAAAACCCTAGTAACAGAACCCAATTTAGCATCTAAAAACCCATCACCCGTCCCAATAGCACCAACTCTTGCTTTCCTCAACGAGGACCCATCAACTTTTATCCCACTTTCATTCCCATTTCGAACGTGTGTCGTTGGCATCCTAGTAGTTATACCACCATCATCATTATCGTCGTCGTCGGTATCTATCTCCGTAACACTAGTCAAAACCTCTTTTCTCTTTTTCTCAACATTTGATCTCCCATTCGAATCTTGCAGTGAACTCTGTTTTAGATTTGGATTTGGTTTTGGACTTGGATTTGGGTTTGGCTTGGTAGATCCACCAGAGATAAGATCGATTAAAGAACCGCTGTTTACCGGATGACTCGGATCAGCGTATTTGGAATTGAATTTCTCTGGTGGTCCTACTGCTAGGAAACTGGAGGGGTAATCATGTCTCTATAAGTATCAATTATATTTTATCAGTTCTGTTGTTTCTATTTCCGTCTTGCAAATCTGGGATTTGGGTGGGAAGAGGGGAGAAGAGGGGAGAGCTTGAGCGGAAATGAGAGGAAGTGAGAGGGGGAGGAAGGAATATAAACATACATGTGAAGCTCTAGCTCTTCGATCCATATAATCTCTAGTAAAGTTCCTAACTCCTAACAACATATTTTCCTTGTTCCCATCATTTCCTTCTCCATTTGATTTCTGGGTTTGAAGTCTGTTATCGTTGTCGAGGTTGGGGAAAATGAGAGGAGCTGTTTTGGGGAATGTCATTGTTGTTGTATCACCACTTGATAACTTGAATTTTCTGTTTAGGTTTTGGATTGATGTTGATTTTGTTGTTGTTGGAGATTGAGATTGAGATGACAGGTTGGAGGCGATGGTCTGAGGGAGGTTGAATGGTATTGTTGTTGATTTGGCGTTTGGGAGGGAAGGATTCCAGGTCATTATCAGACAGTAGAGACCTTTTGGTTGGAAGAATGAGGTGTTTATTTTATCGAGGAAGGTATTTGTTCTGATTGTTATTATATTAGTTAACTGTTTGATGATTCGAAGAGTACAGTGATTTTTAGAAGATATAGTGTAGGAGTTAGTAAATAAATTGATAATCTTACCTTTTTCTTCCTTGTACTTCTTTTGTAGTTCGGACGGCACATTCTATAGCAATAGCCATCATAACAGCAACCGGATGAGAAACGAACAGACTTCCAAATCCAGCTAGATTAATAGCGTCAATCCATGGAGAAGCCTCGGTAACTGTATTGAAAGTTTCTATGAAGTCGAGGAATTGCTCTTGGTTGATTCCAACGTCTGCAAGTGCTGGCGCATAAGCTTTAACGAACCCGCGGGTACGAGTTTTCGGTCTTCGTTGTGGGATGATAACTGGGTAAGGTAATTTTTTAGAATGATCATTATGATGATGGAGAGGTGGGTTATCTTTGAGATAGAGGAAGGAATCTAGAACGAATTGTTCGATCAGAAGTTCATCGTCTTGACTTGTGTTTCCTGATGTGAGGATTTGAGAAATCCGTTCTTTCTGTGATGAGGATGGAGGAGAAGCTTTTTCCTGTGCTTCATCTAGTGACCATTCTTCTTCGTCTTTTGGTTCTTCTAGTGAATATGGTGGTGGATCTTCATAGATTATGATGCTGCTGCTGTTGTTTTCTTTGGGAGTTGGAATCGGGCTCGGGTTCTTCTTGGCTTTGTGTGCTTTAATGCCTTCGGATGCTAGACCGATAGTTGCTGCGACTCCACGCACAGTTATATTCAGGATCTTCTCGGCCGACATCTTGAGAATTGAGTTATAGGTGGATATCTTCTGTGTGGTACTCCAAGACTCCAAGAAACCGCTACGTCCGGCTTTTGCTGACCAAGTAAAATTGGTTCCTGGTAATTGGGCCACATGCCACTTATATATTTGTGCTTTGTACTTGTATATCACATAAAATAAGCCAACAAAGTTCGGCGTTACCACAAAGTTCCTGAACAGTTTCAATGCTTATAGCACCGCCTCATCAACGACGCCAAGAAATAGAAATGTCTAAACATTCAGCCATGAAAATTGCGGGGGCGAGATTGCTGAACGGGATCTTCCCCAGCCTATAATTACGGCCAAGTTCAGAATAAAGCATTATGGTTTGTAGATCTTATGAAGATTGTCAAATCAAATTGTCTTGTATGTCTCGCCGCGTGGTGTTTTAGCGTAGAGATCGAGAAAGATGCTCCCAAAAAGCTTGTGTTGACGCCACTCAGAATTTCATACGAGTACGGTTACGGTGAGTACGATGCCAACAACACATAAATGTGGTCCTTGTCCGTAGGAATTGTTTCAGCCTCTAAGAACGTTAATTTCAAGAGTATGATTGGTTTGAATTTGACAACAGTCAGCTGAATCTGGAATGTTCATTCTAAAAACATTTCCTAAAGCTGATCAGAAGATGGAATTGGCGTATGATCTTTAGAGGTAGGGATCTACTGTATTATACCCACTTCTAGTTGAGTTATTTCGAGAACTTTCCTGCTCATTAACATTTGTACTCATCTTCAGTTCAGCTCGTGACTTTAGGAAAGCTGTTAAAATCATGCTAAATACTTAAGCTTTGATTGTTCTAGATGCATTTGTAGCTACCATACTAATTATTCGTCCTTACTAGTCTAAAGCTTTCTCGAACCTCAGAAATAGTTGGTTTGAGGTAGGTCCTGTTGTATAGCCATCCGTCTGCTCAATACCTTCATCGTTCACGATATGCGAAGTGAAGTTGCTGTAGACAGCTGCGATAATAACTAGTTTTATCTCTGTCACTTGATTAGTGAAGTTCGAAAAGCCATGAAAAGGAACACGGTACATACCATGCACAGCGAAGTTGCTTCCAATACACATCCTACCTCCACTAGAAAAGGCCCAGAACCACCTATCTCTATCTTTCTTCTGCTCTTCAGTCAATCCGTTCTCTCCGTCCAGCCATCGCTTATAATCCCATTTCTCAGGATCATGGTAAACGCTTGCGTTGCGATGAACACTATGTGCTTGTGCACCAATACGGACGCCGCCAGGGACTTGATACCCTCCTAAATTACAAGAAGGATATGGTGTCATGCGAGGTTGGTTTCCAGGAATTGCTGCGTGGAGACGGAGGGTTTCCATTAGAACGGCATGGAGAATTGGCAGGGTATCCAGATCCTTTGAGGATGGAATGTTCTTTTCTACGTTGGAGAGTGACATATTTGGGAGAGAGGGTAAGCAGTTCCGTTCGTAGAGCCTTTTGAAGTGGCAGGTTTTGAGATAGTTGCCATGAAAGATATGTTAGTGTAATGCCTGAAGTTTCATGGCCGGCTGCGAGATGATCAATCATTTCGCTTGCGAGACTCAATTCAGGATATTTGAGTGTTTCTTCCGCGAGAACTGATTCTGTGCCTTTTGAAGACTTCTCCTTCTCAATTCCAGAGAGCAAGGTGCCAAGAACAACTGGTTCATTTGCTTTTTCTGTATCAACTACAGCAGACTTCATGGAAGCTTCTGTAGCATCGCAACGTTCTCTGCACCATGCCTCAAGTTCGTTGTTTGCATCATCTACCCAACTTGGGACAAGACGGATATGGAACTTCTTGAGGAATCGTGTGAGTCTCGGCAGTTCTTGCGAAAAGAATGTGTATCGCTTCCGGGTATAGTAGAGTGAGAGCCAGTGCTTCCGGTATGATTCATCTTGGAGGAAGTTACTGGCGTTCTTGGTGCCGAAGAGATAGGCTGTGATACCATCCATTGTGGTTGCATTCCATAGATCATCATGAACATCCATACCCTCAGTCTGGGTTGCCGTAGTTGAAGAAGAAATGATTGGAAGGAGCCGATCGTACAAAACCACCTGCGATTGCCGAACAAGAGCAGGAGAGTTGTGGATGTATGATTTGGAGTATGTATTTGAGATCATACGCTTCCGGACTGAATGTTGACGAGAATGCCAACTAGAGAACATACAAGGTACTCTGATACACTATCAGCGGGACGAAATTGAATGCTATCAGAAGAAATACCTACCCATAATTGTCGAATATCGAGTACCATTGGCCCTTTTCCATGCCACCGCCATACACAGATCTCAAGCCTCCAAGATCATTCACACTGAGCTCATTTGGAGCAACGCGGATGATGGGCCCAAACTTGAGATGAGCAGCATGAAGGGTCTGATTCTCACGACATCGATACCTAGTCCATAGAATCCAGAAGGGTGAAAAAGAAGCGCTCCAGTGGGCATTTGGGACTTTTGAAAGCGGTGAGATGAATGATGGGTAGATGATAAATTTGAAGATAGAAAGGATCGAAAGGGCCACAAAGCCAAGGAGAGGTAGGCCCAAAGACAGCATATTGGTTTGATTGAAGATGATATCCCTTTTAGCAGATGAATTGGTTGGATGTTCAATGATATACGACGAGAAGAAACTCGCTCAACTCGTCGAAGCGGGAAATGTACATGTAAGAAGCAGCCAAGGGACTCTGCTTCTGTCTTTCCAGCACTTGAAGAAAAGCAGCTAAGGGAAGGAAAGGTATGTCAAAGCCAGCAAAGACCTTGAATGTTGAAGCTCTATATTGACACACAAGAGCATTGGATATTCTTTTATAATAGTAGCGGTAAGAGTGGGAGATGGAGAGATGGAGAGATAGATGGTAATGCCTTATCGCTGGCTGGACGAATTGGTGTATACACTAGTGGAATGTGCGCTAGTCTACAAGGGGGAGGTTGAAGCGGCACTACAAAGGCTTCCTTCGCAACGTCCGACATCTCACTTTCCTTTCTTTTCAAAAGCTTTGAAAGAGCAGTTTACTATGAGGGTCAATATATCGCAATTGTCGACTTTCTTTAAGCAAGTTGTAACGATATCTTGTAAAGATTAAAACTTGGACTTTGAATATATCAGCATCTACTAAACCGAAGGTACCCGTACCGTACGTAGGCCGTAGCTCATCTTGATAACCCAGCATTGTATGACCCAATATAAGCTGAGTAGCAAAAACTATGTTTACCCTTTTTTAATTTGAATTCTGTTAGTCAAAGTAGCTTCATGACGAATGGTCTTTATTTGCTGACTATCTATAATTGTTAAGTTTCTGCCTCTCCTCAGTCATTCTTCCAAACTATCTTATTCTAGATTGCACTTCTCCCATTTTAGAGAAAACCCTTTTCTCTTATACTCTATACGCAAATTAAAACCATCCTCTCCTCTCTAACCTCCAATAAACCTGTTCCGCTACTTGGCTATGTTGAATCATATCATCAACCCTCATCTCCTTCCACCAAAACTATCTCATCCATCGTCACCTTCACCTGTACCTTCATTATATCTAAAACCCAAAAGCCCACCCAACACCAATTCCACCCGTCGATCCAAATACAAATTAAACACACCAATCCTCTGCCGTACAACACGATTCCTCCTCCAATCAAAATCCGTTCCGAATTCCTCACCCAAAATCCGTTGATGCCTAACAATCCATTCCTCTTCCCACCAATTCCGCTAATTCCCTAGAGTAGTGATAGAAGTGACAAGTTCAATCCATGACATGTCTCCTCCATCCAAGAATTCAATAAATGGAGCTGCCATTACTTTATGTTCTCCTTGAGTAGTGGTAAAGTCATAGGTAATGAATCTCCATATCTAGATTTCTACAAAAGGGACATTCATCCGATTCGCGCAGCCAAGGGCCAACTCTTCATACAGTCGAGATCGGCAATATGTAGACAAGGTATTATTTGTACCGGATTACTGAAGGGTTCTTGACAGATTCCACATTGATCCGGGTCTCCATAGGGACAGTTTGGAGGGAAAATGATTTCTTTTGAGTGTTGTGGATTTGTTTCGCTAAGTTCCTCAACTTCCTCTGGCGCGTACGAAAATATAGTAGACATCGGGGATATAGTGTGGATTCTCTATTATTGATAGACAATCGTCCAAGATCATGGGAGATAAAAAAAATCATCGTGGTCGTTTGTTAGAGGAGAACTCATGATGAACGTTCTTTCGTAAGTTGCAGTTTATAATTAACTTGACACTTTCTTTCTGGTAATAGATGATGGTTTCAAGGCTTTTACTCGATTGACTTTCCTCTTCGTAGATGGATGTGATATATTTTGGGTCTGTCTGTTAAAATCGAATCAGCCGTGTTTTGGTGTTTAGGGATTTTCTATAGGACTGACTAAGAGAGTTTAGAAGAAAGTTAGTATACTAGCAACGAGATTTTGGTCTAATTAAATGAGACCATCGTACACTAAGTACACAAGTTAAGTACTAACAATTCACAATGTATAGGGGTTTGAAAATATATCACAATAAGAACTAGGGAGTGCTAAAACGACCCACAAACCTATTTGAACAAAAAGCTACCAAGCGAGTCAATTATCTATATCCATAGCTTCGACGAATCATATTCATTTATTTATTTTAGCAGTGGGAAGCAGTGAACTTTAGGGTCTAATTTCGCCGCGTTTGACTTATTTCAAACTACTTATTTTGGGCGGTCATTTCAATTTTCAAGTCGAGCATTTACTTTCTTTGGCTAACTCAACTTGATACCTCGGAATAGAACACAGAAATTACTAGAAAATAATTTTCTATTAGTTTGTGTTGAACTTCTAGAGCTATAGTTAATAAAACCACCGGGTGATCACAAGCCACCCTTTTCTTAAATAATTCGCTTTCTTCTCGCAAATAAGTGAAGAGCAAATTTGAAGATCAGAGCCAGTACAGCTCTAGACTTCAAAACATTTTCTTTCCGTCTTCCTTCGAATGTATCCCTGTAATCGTAACATCTTTTTTCTCCTTATAAGTGCATCTGTATCATTTGCGTTTCCTTGATTCATCCCCTTTGAGTCATATACGTTATAACCGCTGTTCGATTAGCATTTTAGTCAGTCATCCCAGTACGAGTTTCCTGGGTTCCTCTCGTTTTGATGTTCCCAATCTGAGGAATTAAGAAGTTGCATAGCTTCTTCATCAATAAGCTCAAGAAGCTTCGATCCGCAGTTTTCCTCAATTTCTTGGCCATCCTTACCGATGAGTACTGCTTGGTTTTCGTTCAGGCTATTCTTCAGATGGCCTATGCGATGGAATCTGGTAGCGCAAATGCATAGCCATCTAACTCGAAAGGCCCCTGCTGATTCCCAATTAATCACTCTTTGCCACGAAGGCATTTCCACAGATCCGGGAAGGGATTCCATTCGCGCCTGTTGTGCGTTGTTAGATCAATGTTTTTTTGGGGGGATCAAACCAAGTTGGTGACCCACATAACCTTCTATCAACAAATTAGCATGCTGCTTTCCTTCAGCGTGGAAAAGTAAGAGGTGTGCGAGACAGCGTTTCAATCGTGTGAGAACAAAGAAATATATTGCTTACGGAATGCTTTGGACTTGTTGATTGAGAAGACTAAAATGACATTCTTGCAGGTTAAGAAAGCTTCTTTCAGTATTTCACCAACATGTACCTGGGTTGTCCAAATTGACTAGAAGGCATATCTTAGTTGAGCGCGAGGTACCATTGTTTTATAAGGCTTTGCTTACGTCTTCGATGCACTTCAGAACATTGTCTTCGTTGAACGACTTCACAATGAAATATCTTGTGTCTGTCAAGGTTAGCAAGAACACCAATTTCATGTACAGTACATATGCTTGAGAGCTCGTGACTTTAGCAAACACTCGTTCTGGCTCGCTCAAATATCAAAGATGCATGCGAGTAACTCAAACTAAGTGAGTTACTCAAACCAAGTCAGTAGCCAGTACCAAGGCAGCGGCAGAAACAGTACAGTCTAAAAGCAAATAGTATTACTCCAAACATTCTTCAAAAAATACTCTACATTCCTTTGACATTGGGGTGGTGGAAAAAGAAAATCGACAAGATGAGCAATATCATTACTGACCGCCTCTTCCTCCTTGGCTAAATCCCCTCGAATCTTTGAAAGGCTTGGTACTTGCGATTGTTGCGCCATAAGGTGCAGCTCTGAGCTCTTCCCTTGGGAATGGACCCAGGTTGCTTCCATAATCTTCTCTTTCTCGTACATCTCGCTCTCCACGTCCACGTCCACGACCTCGTCCACGATAATTTGGATCGTAAGCGCGACCTCTGTATCCTCCCCTGGTGACGAATTCTCGGCGAGCTGGCCAATCATCCCGGTCATCTTCTTCATATTTGGGGCGAGCAGGTGGCCGGCTGTCAAAGGCTCTATGACTTGGTGATAATTCACGCTCACACTCGCGCTCTCGCCGTTCTCGCCTAAATTCTCTATCTTCGCGATAATCCCCTGAATTACGCCGAGACGAATCATAGTCACCCGACTTCGGACGACGACGATCATCGTTTTCAGCCTTGATTCTCGCGCGGCCTTCGGTGCGTGCTACCTTTCCAGTATTGCTATCTTCTCGCGGTTCTTGAATTTCACTGTGAGGTCTCTTATTAGAAACATTGCGGTTGCCTTGTACCTCGGACGAGACTGTTTCAGCTCGATCCTCAGTCTTCGTGGGAGTCCTAGTAGGAACGGGAGGAGGGAGCATCGCAGCTGCAGGCACTTGAACGCCCGGCCGCTCATCCATTGTCATCTCTGCAAGAAGCTTTTCTCTTTCTTGATCGAGAAGTTTGATTTTCCGTCGTGTAGCCAAAATCTTGTCTCTGTAGGGTGCGTTATGATAGCCTGTGATTTCAAGCCATTCCCTTAAGTTCTCATCAGATGCAAGCAGTTGCGCAAGGGTGGGAGCTGATTGACGAGAGACCACTCTGGTTTCTTCTTTCTGCTCACTCTTGTTCGTATCTGGTCTGCTATACTCTTCAGCATGATCACGGCTGTCTCGTCGCGTATACGAATGTCTTTCAGGTTCCGCATGCTGCCTCCGTTCTTGTCTGTGATCTAACTGAGATCGCTTCTCAAATCGCAAGTCTGAATCGTCTCGCCTATCATCCCGGCTTGGCTCTTGGGCCTTTGAAAAGCTTGATCGGCGGCTAGGTGATTCTGGACGACCTCTGCGAGTAGGTATTCCGACGTTGGAGTTTGTAATAGCCTCAACCTTCTTGGGTGCTGCTGGCGATCGAGTAGCCTTGGGAGGGGTAGTTTTACGAGGCGATTCAAGTATCTCACCCTCTGATATCTCCGAGCCATTGCTTGCATGTCTACCTCCGACTTTTATTGAGTTACTTGTGCCAGATGGTTTCCTCTTACTAACTAGTATTTCACTCTTAGGAGGGCTTCCCAACGAGGACGCTGGCGCACTTGTACCACCGTTGTCCTGCTTGACACTTGCGTTTGCAGTCTCGTTTGGAGCCGAAAACTCAGAGATTAGTTTTTCGATATCGATTTCTTTTTCGTCTGAGGCTTGGACTTTGGGAGATGCTTCGGTCGACTTTGAGTGACCCAATTTAGCTGAGTTGCCCAAATTAGTGGAATTGTTCAAATTAACAGGATTGCTCAAATTTTTGTGATTCGCATTTTCGGCAGTTTCTGAGGATTTGTTCTTTGCTGGTGTAGCAACAGGAGGGGTAGATGTGCCGGCCCTATTTTTCTCTTCCTTTCAGTAGTTGTGCCTTGAGTTCCTTTGCTCTGGCATTAATTTGTGTGGGGTTGTCGGGGAGTTGGAGCTGCAGTCTTAGGAGTATTGAATGGAGGGGATGATGAGGACAGAAACTAGAGTTTGGATCTATTAGCCTCCCAAGTCATCAAAATAGCTTGGGTTACACAAAAGGGAGAGAGAAGATCGAGTCCGCTGAACTCACCTGGGGGACAGGTACTGAATACTGGTTTTGCAGCAAGAAAGCTCCATCATAGAGACGTATATCTGGCTGAAAGCCATTGCTCATGAAGGTATCCCCACTTTCATCAAACGGCGTCATGTTTGGATGTTGCGCAAATGGCTGCCCTTGATAGGGTTGCGCAGATGCGCTGAAGCTGCGAGAAGCTGGAATAAGGTGAGGAGGAAGCATATTCATCTTGATTGAGACTGTTAGAGAGATGCCCATTGTGGGGAAACCCGTTATTTGGCCACATGCTCTGCGATGCTGGTATCGATCTTGGTCTTGGTCTTGGTCTTGATAGAGCGCTGTTTGGTTTTTGGATGCGTGAAGCTATCGAACGCTTATCCACTGGGTCTGTCCAAATTCGCCCCTGGTTTCGTAGTCACGATAGATTTGCGAAGCTGTAATCAGCTTGCAGTACTGCTGCTACAGTACGAAAATAATTATGATCGTGGCATGCAGTGTATCGCTGAATTTGAAATTGTTGGATTTCCCCAAAGCCCAAGGCGCTTTTGGTTGATCTGGTGGATTCGCGGGCGCAACGCTAAGCTAACTGCTTTAAGACTAGCGTCTAAATGAGCTTCTTTGGAATTCACCTTTCATTATTGAAAGACTTAGAATTTCGAGAATCAATTATTTCGTTGAATCAGACGTCAGATCACTTAAATCTACCAAGTCTACAATGTAAGGCAAGGTAGAGAGAGAGCCGACCTATAAAACTTTATTCTTATTAGTGTTAGTAGGTAGGTATAAGTTAGGAACAAGGAAAACCTCTCCTGTCTAAAAGAGAAGAGGTCCTTGAATTGATTCTCTCTACTTGAGCTTCTTCTGTCTTACTTTCAGTTTACTTAACACAATAGGTGCTCTGATATTTTATTTATCTTGCTATTACATGTTGTCTTTTGCTACTTGACTTAGTCAAAAGGCGAAGAGCGCTCTGGGCTTCATATACCTTGTTTTAAACACAAACGATGATGATTATACTGCAGTACTAATTTGAGTCGTGACTCGGATGTAGTAGTATGTCACTAATATTGCACTACACAACAGCTCGCAACTTTTGTAAAGTGCCAAAACTAGGTATGTTTAGAGCAGCAATTTATGCCAGTAAAGAGTTATCATTCGACTCCTTATTATGCAATTGTTAATTACGCTGGAGGAAGGAATGAAGCAAAAAGCCCGGCTTGAACAATGGCATATACCACCATAAACCTTGTAAAATATTCCACCCTTTGTGATGGCATCTTTTGAGATGACGTAGCCCTATGTCCTAAATACCACATCCACACAGGATATGCTGATGATATACGGGTGATGATCTGCACATGAGCTCCAGTCAACGTCAAAAGAATCAACAGTAGCTGCGACATAGCCATGTTCCGAACAAGGGCTTTTCCATGTGCAGTCCTCTCAATAGAAATTTGCTTTGCTTCAGTCATCTCTTTGTCTTGAGACAGAGTCGTGTTAATATTCAAGCCCCATATCCCGGATAAGACCATTACAGTAAACATAGGTGCTGCAAGAAGGAAGAGAGGGGCATTGGGAGCTTTCCAGTATCGTAGAAAGCCACAATTCCTAAGCAGTCAATATTAGCAAGCAGCACCTGAAGACAAAAAGATGACGGTTACCAGTAATGCTCCTGCACAAAGGTATATATGCTGGGAACCGTATTTTGGCACCAAGGCCTATGTGCAAGTTCGGATGAACCACTGCAGAATTCCTTGTATGCAATGTACTGAGGTAACAAAAATCCAATTCCGACACTCATACCCCCAAGGCCAGTCATCAAAAGTCGACGGATTCTTACTAAGCTGAAGCCATATTGAAGGTGCATGAGACTCCGAGAAGCTTCCTCCACAAAAAACAAGCCATTGAGAATGCTGTTACTTCGAAATGTGGCGGCAGTACCAAACGTAATGCCAGATGCGAGCAGAAGAAGGTCGTGACTAATACTCGACTTGCTGTTAAAGCTGAAGCTCTTCGTGAAAAGCAAACAGCCAACGAAGCTCAAGAGCGCACAGGAACTTTCAGCATAAGGAGCTGACAGGAAGAGACCTGCTGGAGAAATTATGTGCAGGAAAGATGTGGTTAACGCAAGGCGCTTCGAGCTCGTACTGGGTAAAAGTGCACATGTGAGACTGAAAAGAGCAAACACAGATAGAAGATGAGAGAGAGGCTTGCAATCCAGATTCCCACAAGGCTTTCAAGTCCATCATAGTTAGGGACTCCAACTCTTGTTAGGCCTGCTTTTCATTAGCTCATAGACAAGCTTGTAAAGTAGACTTCCCAGACCTTCTGTAATGCAGGCTATCAGCTGTGTAAAGCCCCATCCAAATGCCCACTCCTGCTCATACAGGTAGCCTCGGTTGGCTGCTTTGACAAAGTATATCGCATCCCATCTCGTTAGCTTGCCAATGAGGTGGCCCAATATTGGGGGTAAGCTGGTATTTCCAATCGCTTCGTTGGAGAGTAAGAGGCTACTTGACGTGTCATAGCCTAGTCCCGGACTACTAATCGCGATGGCAAAGAGGATGGCTTTCCAAGCCACATAAGCTGTAGCCAAAAATTGATATGGAGATTCTACAGCTTGTGCCCATGACACACCCATGATGACTTGTTGTTCATGAGAGTTTGAAACCTTCTCCAGTCTGGACACTTGCAACAATCTGTTCGGAACAGTGACTACTGCACACTAGCTGGCGGTGAAGACGTGACAAGCTGGATTGGATACAGAAGCATGTCCCTTGCATAGACTTGTGGGGACGTCGACTGAAGTCTGAATTTCTGAGATTTTCGACGTCTAGAATCTTCGGGGAGGAGGAACGCCTTGATCTCACCAAATAATAATAATGGCGTCGTGTAAGACACAAGAATGCGGGTGCCTGGGAGATGGTGATTAGCACTCCAGAGACACGAGAATAGAAGGGGTTAAAGAAAAGCCGTCGTATTCTCACGGCCTTTTAATTGGCTTTTCGGCTTGATTACTAAGCAAAGCCATGAACACCTGGTGCACCAGCACTGGTGCTTTAACGTTAACCGCCCAAAATAGCATTCCATAGATTAATGAATTGATAACTTCACAAATAAGGCCAGCTTATTCTCGGCTCCGGCGCTCAGGTCAAGGTGGGTCTTTTAATACTCATTTTGGGCTTAGTTACACCTGAGAAACGGTAAGCTGTCTAGCAAAAAGAAGACTGTACGAAAGGTACTGTACTGTACGAAGGTAAGGTACCGGTACTTCCGTAATAAAAGTTGTGTCTTACTCGTACCGCTTCCGCATGGGAAGTGCGGAAATCATATTTTGTATGGCAGAAAGCAAAGCGGTGAGATGTAAACTTCTCCCTTTTTACCTAACTAGGTAGGTACGTACCTAGAAGGATATCCAGGGCTGTAAGAGCTTGGAAGTACTTTCTTTGTTACGCTTATTTACAATTATGCAACTCAAATTGCTACAAACTGGTGGGCATTTTGTTTGATCACTGCTCTATATGTATATGGAAAGATCGGTAGAATTTATGTCTTCCTTACGGTTGCAAGTTCGTTCGAAAGACCGAGCAGAATAATGCTTTTTAGAAAAAGGGCTCGCTAGGTACCTTCCGCAAGGTAACCTTAATAATTCACGCTAAGGACGGTTCCTCAAGTCATTGATACCTGTCAACACAAACCTTACCTGCATAGGGCTCCAGAAACATGTTCTACAGTACAACTAATAAGCTTTAAGCACTGCTGGGCTAGAGAGGTGAACATGGCGAGGGGTGAGACAGCGAAAAACCTACGGGTGGCTGAGTCAAATCACATGCGTAATAGCTTAGAGACTGAGTTGTAGGTGGGCACCTAAGATTCAGGCTTATATCAGCTATTCTATAAACACCACTACTTCGTAGGTAGGTAACAAAACATACTTCCTTTTGAGTCCTGTATCCTGTTTAACAAGTTGGATATGTAGGTACATGTGCCGTACCCCAAATTAATTGCAAAATGCACTATATATTTTCTCATTGCAGCATCTAGATTGGCGAAAAGGTACGGAGCATCGCTTTCATAGGTACGGAGGACAGGTTATCGAGGTACGGAGGATACTGTGACTTCAATCCCGAAATGCGATCTGTCTCGTTGCTATTAGGTAAGGTACTGAGTACCTTCCACTTCGACCGTTCGTACTCCGTATGGCACTGTACATACGTTCCATTATTATGCTTTCTATAATTTCATGATATTATATTATAATTTCCGGCTCTCCCTGAAGCATCAGAAACTACTGTACTCATGCTCTAGTGAGGGTTTCAGATCGTGTGCAAAGACTGCATTTCACATGTGGTAGATATCATCGTCTTCTTGCGAACAAGTCCCTTAAATATGCATGTGCAATTCTGTCAGTTTGCCAGTGTGTTCAGTGATCGTGATAAGTAATGAGGGGTCTCTGGCATCGCAACGGCACTTGTGTCTAGCTCTGTTTCCCCACGGGAACTTGGAACAGGCCGAGTCCGAAGAACCTGGAAACTTTCCTCTTCCGGCGCCCAGACTTCGCATTCGTGTGGCCTCTCTCACCTCTCTTTGGACGTGGCTGCCCACGCTGCCCTCTCTGTGCCTCCCCACAGGCTGCATTCTTCAATGCCTGCTGATCAACATGCAGCCCGCACTTCAGGGGTGCTATTCTGATCTCGCATCCGTAGCCTTCCCATTCGCCGCCAGAAGATCTTTTATGCTCCGATGCTCCGAATTCTGTACCACCGTACCCTTTTTTTTTTCTTGTGCGTGTCCGACCGAAGGGGAGGGATGGACGAACTCTTCCTTCGTGCGCGGCACCGAGCGAAAGGCACCTATCGTATCTCGCTTTCTCTCCAATTTCAATATACCACGCAGCTTTACAAGATTGCCCTAGACACAGTAGCGAACGCAGCTACGCAATCAGCGTCAGCCAGGTCATGGCCAGTCTTTTGACTGACCCCTTTGACGTCAAGCTGGCTGCGACTAGTGTACAGGTATTATCCCGAATCATGACAGTCAGATAATTACCGTACGGCGTACAGCTTACAAGCTTACAAGCTGCCCTCAAAACGGCGCATGAAGGACCACCCGAGCGGATGAGCCTCAAAAACCCCCCCCAGTGCCCACATCGTAGTCCCTTGGGACATTACTTTGTACATCTCCCTTTTCTCGCAACACACAAGGCTCCAGAATCCAGTCTATGCTGACCGTGTACCAAGGACTTGCCCTCGAATCATATTGTGACTGCCGCTCACCTCAGCTTGCTCGGATCTCTCAGCCCTACGTCTCACTTACCCCCTCAAATGCAAACAGCTGCGACAAACTCTTTTTCTCAGCCTTCCCGACAGTATAGAAGGCCTTCCATTATCCGCTGGTCGCGGGACTGGCAATCCGCGATCAGCACGACGTACATCGTTCCCGCTCCACGGCCTCCTTCCTAAATAGACGGTCAAGATGTTTTTGCACGCAATGGCAGGAAGGCACCCTGGAGGCCATGAATTCTCGGTCTCTACTCCTTCCACCGACCAACTCAACCAACTTCCCAGAAGACCCTTGATGCGATCAGCCTTTTCTAATCCAATTCAACGGTCAGCAACCACTTATGAAAATACCATATCAACCATAATTCAACCACAGAGACCCCTCTCCGAACATAGACCTAAGAGCACTCCACTGGAACATACAGTCCGCTTCCAAGAGCCCGAGCTGGATACAATGAGCGAGGACGATGTAAGATCTGTGGCTGGTTCAGAGAGCAGTAAAACTACCAACAGTGGTAAAAGGCTGCGCCGACGATCACCGCGCACCAGTACCGCCTACAACCTGGGTATTCCAGCCCCAACCGCGACACAAAAGCAGAAATTATTACAAGTCCGTCCAGAACTTTTACTCCAACTTCAGCGGCTTTCTGCAAACTCGAGGCCCGTACCAGCTATAGATGTCAGACCTTCTTCTCGTGTTGTCCCAAGACTATCCAAGAAGTTTCCACGGATGTTTCGAGGAAAAGGCGTGTTAGGGCCTAACGATGTATTGATTGTCCGTAACGAATGGGATGCGCCAGCTGGTGGGGGGCATGATTCAGACGACGAAGAGAGAAGAACGATCGCTGTGATTTGTGAAATGCGGAAGGGGGAGAATGTTTGCCCAGCTGTCGCAGAAATTGCGCTGGACGATGGGTCTGTTTGGACCGTCACACCCTACAAGAGTGGCGTGGGATTTGAATTCGTATGTACAGACTCGACGGGATTCAAAACCACTGCTCGTTGGGCAAGAAGAGCTCTGCCAAAGCCCCACGGAGAATTATCCGGGACTGGGCCAACAGACTACAGATATATTTTCAGCTTGATAGATCCTAACTCAAGCCAACGCCAGCATCGGGTACTTGCATCAATTACGCGGACCACCTTAGAAATTGAAGATTCATACACTCCACTTCCAGGGTCCTCTAGCAAAACACCACTAGTATCTTCCACAGCAGTTACTGGTGAATCTATCTCTTTAGCTTTAGATGATGAGGACTCTCGAACGGTTGTTGACGAAAAGACCAGGACATTGATTCAAGTAACAGGGGTTTTTTTATAGCCCTTAGACAAGGCTGGTGCCCTTATTTCAAATACGACGATTCCATAGGTAGTGCTTCAACACATGGTAGAGCTAGATCTTTGTCACTCACGCCTGAGTCCAATCGAAGTGGTGCATGTTGCAATGGGTCAGTCTCCCCGGACTCAAACCATACCACCTTTGGTTCCATTGGCAGACCAAAAAGTTGCCTTAGCCCAGTAGTAGGTAGAGTAGGCTCGTTAACTGGGTCACCTACGGGGCATCGGACGGTTTCTACGGGTAGCACTTTCATGAAAAAGGCCGCAGCTCGTAAAGGGACAAATCTTGCCGGTATGGCAGACGGGGAGGACTCCTTTGATTCCCAAAATCGTACAACTCCAGAGCCGGCGAGTAGTAATTCTGTAGAGACCATATCAACGCCGACTTCAATATCCGGTCCCGATTCCCTAACAAAGCCACGTGGGTTTTCAACAATCTCTTCTCTCTCAGACTCCAAGAATGGTCAATTGAAGGATCGTAGCTCTTGGTGCAGTTCTGGTATTGACACGGGAAAATATATTACTGTCTCTGGTACTCCAAAAACCAAAACGAGTTTTTGGAAATCGGTCGGAGATCGTTTTTGGGGAAAGAAACGGAAGAAGGATGGCTAGAATGAATCTGCTTACAAGCAGTGTACCATTAATTACCCTTTTCATATGTCCGTCATTGTTGTTTTTGATACCTCTTTCTACATGGCATAGGCGCTCATGGGTTCGAAGTGCCCCGGCGATGGCGGCGGCTGGTATAGGCGTTTTGGGAGTATCACCTCAAGCTAGCGGACGGAATTGTAAGTTTCCGCACAAAGTACTGTAGAATCTTCCGGTCGTTGGAGACAATAAATGACCATTTCTTTACATATCAGGGGAGTGAGCATCTAAATTTCAAGGCAGTCGTGATCACGTACACTACCTACGCCTACCTATCTACCCAAACGCATCAGGCGGAACACGAGTTGCGTTGCTCGCTAATGCCTAGCCAAAGCACCTTATAAGACTTCTTTTGCCTTCTAAACAGCAACTATCTTCTAACATTGCATGTACTCCAAAGTGAATACGAACCATCCACCTTCCCTGAAAGAAGTAGTTGAAGCACAGGACTTGAGCCAATGCTTTCAGTTTCCGAGCTCTTGATTACCTAAGCAGGCGATACTTCGACGAGGCACAAGGCTGCAACTCGCAGTCGTCACACGCGCAGAACATCCATCCGAGTTTGCCCTACAGTTACTGCTCTGTCATTACAGATAAAATCAATGATAGCAACAGAGCCTTGTCCTCTCAAACCTCCTGGGTGCTGAATAATCAAGCCTTGATCACAGAGGAAACTTCATTGGCTGCTTGGACGTTCGTTCCCTTCGCCGGCTCGTGTGACAGATTCTCTGGTTAGAGCTCCCTCCACGTTCAACCTCTGTACTCTGGTGTAAGAGAAATCCACCGCATTCCATATATTCGTTTTGGCATTCGCTGATAATCTAACTACTCTCAGCGCCTCACATAGATCGAACGTGAGCTAGATCCGCTTCGATATCGCGACCATTCCCCATCTCAGGATGGAAGACGACCCTTCAAGTAGTCGCAATCATGCGCAGTATCTTCAAGGTATGCTGCAGAATGGGACTTCGAGTACAAGTATTTCGCGTGCAACATCGCCGGGTTTGGGATTTAGCTCCAGTGGCGGTACAGCAGAAGAGCAGAAGCGATATCGACCTCGAACCTATCCATACTTCAAACTCCTCCCTTACTATGTCGAAGAAGAAGCAGAGCGGAATGCTGCATTACAAGAGATACTGCGACAATTGTACATTGCAATCAAATCAGAGGACATATCACCAGGAGCTCTGCATTGGACGAAGGAGCTAAAAGCGTGGCTGAATCTCAAATTCGAAATCACTCGCGCGTTGCGGGTGAAGCTCGCAAAGCTCTACTATATGCTTGCTTTGGCTCCAGGACTAGACTGGTCTGCTTCGGACAGGTTCGAGAGCATGTTCTATACCCTGGTCAAGTAAGTGATTTCTGCTCTCATCCAGGAAGCGTTATCTAATGAATACAAGAAAAAAGCATTATCTAAAGCCCGGAGAGGATCTTATACTCGACTGGAGACCTTTATGGAAGGAGATGAAGACACTTGTTTATCCCATGGAAATTGCATCTCACCAGAATGGTCGAAAAAAGACCCCTAAGAATATTGCGAAGCTCTGCTTATTCGCCCAGATGTACTTCGACCCTCGAGAACGAAGAGCTATACTCGAAGAAATATTACCCTATTTCAGCACTTCCGACGTATCTAATGCTTTCATAGTTCTAGGGGCTCTAAACATGCTCATGCCCTCAAATCCGTCTCCAAATGAGCCGGACCAGCTTCAGCCGCCGGATTATCTACCAACCTTTTTCCACATGTGGTCTCTCGTCAATCGCTCTAAGAGTGCCGACATTCTTTTCTTCGACATATTTTCACGTCTCGCACGGGACTCCGTCACTTGTCAATATATCAATTTTTCTGAGTTTGGCATTTTCACCAAGGATCAATCAGATTTGATGTTCACAGCCTTGTTGCGGCTCACTGAAATTCCCGTGGGACAAGCTACGTCTCCATATAGTGGGGCTGTTGACCTTGCCACAGGATACGGAGCATATCTTGAAAGAGATAAGAAGAAGCATCCCGTGGGATATTCAATCGCACGATGGCTTGTTATGTCACTATCGCCCTTATGTATCGACAAGCCCGGATCGATTCTCTCAAATCTGGAAGGCTTGATGGAGTCGATCGATACTTTCTTCCATCCATCTAACTCAGGGGGTTGGTCGACAATGTTATCACAAATCACGTATCACTTAGTGGATTTCTTCGTTATGCGTTGGAACAGAGAACAGAGTGGCGAGATGGATACACCGCCGGAGCGTCGGATCAACGCTGAGCTGAAGCGTAGATTTGTTCTGAGTTTGAGAGATGTGACGTTCATGGGACTATTCGCGAAGAGCTCAAAGTCTCTGAATTACTACTTCGGGGCTTTGCAAGGCTTGACATACTTGGAGCCAAGTCTTATTCTGCCAGGGGCCTTACAGCGATTTTACCCATCTCTCCAAGGATTAGTCGAAGTTCACCGAACGCAATCATCGCTCTGTGGTCTCCAAATGATTGCCAACATCATGTCCAAGCAAAAGGGTTTCCGATGCCACATCACTGCTCTTCTAGCACTAGCATTGCCGGGTATTGATGCAAATGACTTGTCAAAGACGCAGAATACTCTGAACTTCATACAGGCCGTTGCATATAGTATACCATTTGTGAATCTCACCAAAGAGCACAGTGAAATTCACGATACCTCGCTAGCTATGCAATGGGTTCAGGGAGAGATGGAACGCATGGAACGTGAAGGCCCAAATGTCGAAATCGATTATGAGACAGAGCTTAGCGATGAAGTTGAGGCTAACATAGTGCGATCATCAACGGCTGGTTTGGGCGAGTTTGTCTTGACTCTGCTCGGGAAAATATTCACACTTCTAGAGAACCTTCCCGAATTGTCACGCGTGCGGACAGGGTCCCCTGAAGAGAATGTCATAAATACATTACCCGCAGCGCTTACTCCCCTCTTTGCCGCATTATCGCCAGACCTCTTTGACATGGCTCTGGAGAAAATCGCCGCTTTTGTCGGTGGCCACGTCATTCATCAAGCACGAGATGCCATGGCGTTCATTCTTAACGCTCTATGCAAGGCGGATCCGGAGAAGACTCTGAAGGTGTTCATACCCATTCTCATCGTTGGGATCCGAAACGAGATCGACTACAACGATGCTGCATCAGACCGAAGTAGTGGTGTGGACGTACTACCTCGGGATCGGGCTCTGGTTTGGCATATTAGTATGCTAAGTATGATTGTTGTTCACGTTGGTAGTGGGCTCGTTCCTTATAAGAAGGAGCTCTTTGATATTGCACTTTACATGCAAGAAAAATGTCGGGGTATACCGACTATTCATATTTCAAATTACATCCACCACCTTCTTCTCAACCTTACTCTCATCTATCCGCTTGATTCAGCTTTATACGAGCCGGACGTATTCAAGCGAGGGCTGGATGTGTCCGACTGGGGTCGGATCACCAAACCATCCGAGCTAACCATCCAGTGGCATAACCCAACAGAGGAAGAGATCACGTTCGCCGTAGAGCTTTTTGAGTCACAGGTCCAGACTGCTACCCGAAGACTCAGCAACTTGATAAGTGACGAGCCAACAGTGAGCAGATCTGGCAAGAACAAGGAATGGTCGGATGAGGTCTCGAGGAATCTTACGCAACTTCGTCTGATGGTCTCAGGTATTGCTTCATTGTTTGATCCAAAGGAAGCTTCAGGGGAGAACCAGAATGGTGTAGATCATGACGGTGACAGCACTATGAATGGTACTGATGCCAGTGCTTCTTCTTCAGAGGAGGATGATAATGCTCTAGCTGAAGGCGCAGAGGATGAAGAAACCAGACCTCAGTTTCATTATCGGGCAGGATACCTCCTTGAGCGAGGAGGTAGCCCCAACTACGTCAAACTACATGCGCTACGTCGAGATGTTGGGGAGCTTCTCAGGAAGATGCATGCATTCTTGACCCAACATCAAGAGGATGATGTGGCATGTTTTACTGCGCTCTACTCTGTTTATAGGACCTGGATTACAGATGTTGGTACAGAGCGGTCCGCTCACACGCTCGAACGTGTAAGCAGGCTCTACGAAGCAGATGTACGGTCTTTCAAAGTTAGTGGGCTACGGAAGCAGTATCCGAGGCCGTTACTGATTCGACGGGCGGGCTGCTATCTACAACTTTCAACGTGCGAAGCACAACAACTCAGCTAGGCACAAGTCTGAGCTAGATAAGGCTCTACTCATGGATCTTGCCGCATCTTCAGTGTCTTTGTATGCCGAAGTTCGTTCAAATGCTCAATCTGCTCTTGAGTCTGCTTTAAAATGCCTTATCGGTGGACGACCGCTTGTTATTCCTCCTTTACTAAATACCTTTAGAATTGCGCTTGAGAACAAGGACTTTGATCGCATAAAAGGATCTATATTTACACTACTGTATAGCACGCTTCTCAAAACCATCTCTAAGGATTGGCGATTCGCGCCTGAACTCCTGAAGTTATACATCTCCACCACAAACGTCGACAAAGCCTCGATTCAAAAATTGAGTACTGGCGCAATTTATGGACTCTTGGAGTTTGGCAAGCAACTTGAGAGCATTATGATTATTGATCAAGATCTCGTGGACGCCATTGAACCCAAACAGGTTCCGTCGGAAAAGATCAAATCTCGGCATGAATTTATCGTGACCCGGAGGCAAAAGGTCGAGGCGAAGAAGGCAGATCTTGCAAAACAACTCGTTGAACTATCAAAGAACTCCCACTGGAAGATCGCCATGAGACTCACCATTTTTATATGCAATCTCAGTCTCCGGATTCAAACACTAACGCCATTGCCATTTGTTGAACTTGTTGCCCAAGGCACAATCGATCCACACCCAGCTCTACGAAGTGGGTATAGTGAAGCGTTCACTCGCATCTTCACTCATATTGACACTCGTGCTACGTATGGACATAGCTATGAAAATTTCATCCTTGAAAAGGAGAACGCTCCGAACAAGCTTGAAGTCGCAGTTCAAAGTGATAAGCCCAATTGGACGAAGGACTTTCTGGATGGTTTCTCAGACCTAGAGCTTCCTGAATATTTCGTGGATAGAGACTTCCCAGGATGGCTTGTTTGGGGCAAATCGTTCAAGGCATTAAACGCCCGTCCTGGCCCATTCACCGATTGGGACGAGACTGAAATGACAATCAGAAAGCATATTGGTTCGCTGCTTACCCGCGATTGGTATAAGACTTTCTTTGCATATCTGAAGCAGGAACCTCGCGACTCTGGAACTGATCGTGTGCGAATGGGCAGTGTTCTGCTTCTAATTCAGACTTTCCATCTGATGCACGACGGTATGACCAGTGCCAAGCTCACGGATATCAAGGAGCTAGTTGAAGAAGTCTACGAAGATGGCACCGACAAACACCAGCATCGCGCAACCGCTGAAATCCTTACTTCTTTGATTAAATCTGGTGACGAGAGACCAATCAAGACAAGGGATCAAGTATGGAATTATGCCTTACCGATCATACTTCGAATCTTCTCAGACGGCCTGACACCTGAGAACACCAAATATTGGATGACCTCTCTGCATCTGCTTATTGGAGGGCAGGACCCGCGGCAGGCACGTGAGATTTACAAGGAACTTACATCTTTCAGGCTAGACATGTCTTCCAATGCTGCTTTCAAAGAGAGTTCTCGAGTGCAGGCTTTGGAGTTTTTGGTGCAGGATGCCGGGTGGCATTTTCGCTTGGAGAAGGGAGTGCTCGAGGATTTCCTGGCACATATCGATCACCCATACAAGGCTGTAAGAGAAGCAATTGGTCGTGTGATTGCCAACATCTATCGAACGCGCTACTATGAGGCTTTTCCCAACGTGGACGAACTTTTGAAAAGCAACAAGGAAGCATCATCTATCGGTATCAAACCGTATCAACCTACCGAAGAGTTTGCTGCTTCAGTGCGGAATGTCTTTCACCGACTCGAAGTTTGGCGTGGAGTGGAGAGCGAGCTCCTGGCCAACAGACGCCATCGTCATATACTTCGGGAAGCAAGACCGTTCTTTTATGGCTTGATTCGACATTGCAATCTTATGAATGCACGCAATTGTTAGATTTCTTTCCAGATGTCTTTATGGAACAATTGTTGCACATGATGGATGTCAAAGAAGATCCTGAGCTGCAGAGTCTAGCTTACCTTGTTTATCGCCACCTACCAAATATTCCCTTCCGCGCTGGAGAGGACGGTGCTTTCATTTCCGCCCTCATCCGCATTGGCAAAGTTTCCACATCATGGCACCAACGTTTGCGGACTCTCATTAATATGCAAGTCATCTATTTCCGCCGCATCTTTCTTATCAAGCCAGAACAACAGCAAGCTCTCTTCGCCGCAGTATCAGACATGCTCGAAGACCCACAGTTAGAGGTGCGTCTGGGTGCGTCTAGCACTCTGTCTGGCATGATTCGCTGCTCGCCCATTGCCCTTCGGAATAACATCTTGACCTCTCTTAAGACGAAGTTCACCAATGACTTGCGAAAGAATCCCATGCCGAAGAAACGACCTGGTACGGAGACCCCGGTCAACAACAATCAACAAGTTATCCGAAGACATGCGGCCGTACTCGGTCTGGGTGCCTTGGTCAACGCTTTCCCTTACGCCACACCCCCTCCTGAGTGGATGCCTGAGATATTGGCTACGCTTGCATCCAGAGCTGCGAATGATGCCGGCGCCATTGGGAAAACGGTCAAGACTGTTCTTGCCGACTTCAAGAAAACAAGACAAGACACGTGGGTCACTGATCAAAAGGTATGACCCTAATTTAATAATAACATTAGATTTTAAGACACTAACTTGGAACAACAGTACTTCACACCCGAGCAGCTCGAGGATCTAGAAGGCGTACTGTGGAAATCTTATTTTGCATAAGGCAGGAGTGTCGATTGTTGTTATTACTAGATTGCTTCTTTTGGTTGCTTGGCTGTTCGCATGGAGAAACGGGATATGAAATGCATCGGACCGTGGTGTATGGAGTGCGGGATTGAGCCATACTTGTGGCGAGCAATTTTCTTACGATGCGAAACCCACCTTGCTTCGCATTACAGGAGAAGAATACTTTTAGGCAGACGGATAGCTGGATGGATAAATGGGAAATGGGATATGCATAGTTGCACACCTGTCGTTAGTAAGTAGTATTGTAAGATTGTACGGAGAATAGTTAGCACACATTGGAGATCTCCGAAGACGCATATGGTGCATGGGAGCGCGTAAGTATTTTTATGTGCAAGTGTGAACCAATTAGATATTTATATAAATTCCTTTGAACTTAGATTTGTTGTACTATGACTTTACTCTCATCGTCGTGGCCTTAAGGTAGGTGTAGGTTTAGACATATATTTGGTGTAATATTCATTACTATTAGCGTATGATTAGAATCAGGAAAGGATTTTTTAAATTTCTTAGTGGTATAATTAATAATTACTAGACAGTAGATGATATGCTATTAATAAGAAGTTGAGAATGGAAGATGTACTCTTTATTACAAGGTATTGAGTGAGCGTATTTTAACATCTATTCATTAGTAGTTAACTATATAGTACTTTTATAGTATTAGAGGAGATACTTAATTAATTAATTGATTGATAGTGGTTATATGTATCTTCTTCTTCTTCTTCTTCTTCTTCTTCTTCTTCTTCTTCTTCTTCTTCTCCTCTCTAAGATACCTAGGTCTATATATATAAGGTATATAGATACCTAGAGAGAAATAAAGAGAGAGAGGGAGAGAGGTTGTTGTTGTTGCAGCTGCTATTGTTGGTAAGGAAGGAAGAGCTCGGGCGGGTGGAAGGTTGGTAGGTAGGAGTAGGGAGGGAGGGAGGTTAGTTAGGGGCGATATACTATAGGGATTTTTAATTGTTTAGCAATAGTAACCTGCTGGAGGAGGTGTTGAGGGTTTGTTGGGTAGTTGGGGTGGTGGTGTACAGGACTTGGATATGAATGTAAGTTGATAATGGAGGGAGTTGAGATTTTTAAGGAAGGGCTTTTTAAGGGCTTACAGGAAGTACGTGTGGATGATGTAGGAAAATATTTTTAGGTTTAGGTTTGGGTTTGGGTTTGGGTTTGGTTTTGGTTTTAATTGTTGGACTTTGGGTTTTGGATTTTGTTCTAGGGGCGGTGTGTAGTGTTGTGGTAATATACGCAGAGATATAGGGTAGATGGGAGGGAGGGCTAGGGGGGGGGGGGGGGGGGGGGGGGGGGGGGTATGAATTCTCTAAAGGATAAGTTGAATTAGGGGAGTTAGGTATATTGGTTGAGTTATGTGAGGTATGAAGTATCTGGATTAAATGAGTTAAGTCGAATTGTATTGATAGACAGACAATGATTTTTTATTTCTTTGTTCTTTAGATCATTGAGTACCTTAGTTGTACGAGCGCCTTAATAAAGGCATTGTAACAAGAAGAGGGATCCAAAAAGGCAACTGACCATGTAAGATGCATAGCTAGACTTGTAGAACTAAGTGCTAATTAAACTTGTAGATGGATATGATATACTCTAATTCTATACTAACTCGATCTTTAACCCCTTGTAGAATTTCTAGTTTTTATTCTGTTGTCTGAAGGAGAAGCTTCTAATTAAAAGCTTACTCTGGTCTTTGGAGCATAGCCTTCTTCAAGGTACGCAATATCCTCCTTGGTTAGCTGTCCGGAACTGGCAAATTGTACACTTTGTACAGCCTGGTCAATTCTGTCCTTGCTACTCAGACCGACGATAGGATTGACGGATTCCTTGCTCAAACACCAAGCTGTAGCAATCGTCGCCATCGAAACACCCTTCTTCTTTGCAAGCTCCTCAACTCTTCCAGTTACTATTTTATCAACCTCGGTTTCTTTACCGCGGACCAGATTCATCATGGTCTGATCAGTCTTCTCTCGTGTTGTGCTTCGGGAATTGTAAGGTCGTGCGAGTGCTCCGCGTGCTATTGGTGACCAAGGGATTATTCCAACTCCCGTATCACGGCAATAGGGTAGCATTTCATGTTCTTCTTCTCGATATAGAAGGTTGTAATAGTTCTGCATCGAGATGAACTTGTGCCAGCCATTCTTATCTGCGATGTTTTGCAGGGTTTGGAATTCCCACGCCGCCATCTACCTTTTGTCAGCATACTTATATCAGGTGCGTATTAAACATGGGAAGTTAAGCGACGCAAAATCACTTACACTACTAGAACCAATGTATCGAACCTTTCCACTTTCAACTACATCGTTCAAAGCCTTCATAATCTCCTCCCTTGGTGTCTCACGGTCCAATCTGTGAATCTGCAAAACATCGATATATGTGCCTAATCTCTTCACACTAGCATCCACAGCATCAAATATGTGTTTCCTGCTCAGACCATGACGATTCACCATGGGACCATCATTGACACTCGCGGACCATCCCAATTGTGCTCCGTCGTCCGAAACACCAAAGTAACACTTGCTCAAGATAACAACCCTGTGTCGAGGAATGTCGTATTGCTTGAGTGCTTTACCGATAATCTCCTCCGATCTTCCGTGCGAATAGATGTCAGCTGTGTCCCAAGTGTTGATACCGACATCGTAGGCGTGCTTTAGAAGCGGCAATGCATCTTCTTCGTTGAGGACCCAGTCTTGCCAATCGCTCGATCCAATGCTCATGGCTCCCAGAATGACCTTTGAGATCTTCAGACCTGATTTCCCCAGTCGCGCGTACTCCATCTTGGGGGTGCTTTGTTCGGCCATTTCGATTGGTGTATGGTAGGTAGGTCACTATGTACTGTGGTGGGGGTTTATCAGTACGAAGTAGTCTGATTCCTATGAAGAGCTGTGTTTGATGCGGGGTAGTCATGTAGAGCTGAGCTGTCAATTGCAATTGGAACGTACCGGTTACTTCCTTGGTGATGCTGCTGCTTGGGCTTCTGTGTGATTTCAGAGGGGAAAGATGTGGAAAGGACAAAGTTTGATCTGTACGCTTGGTCTCCCACTTTCAACTGTCTCCTCCCACTCTGAGTCGTATTAGAGCTTCAGAGCTCGTAAAAGCCGAATATACGACGAGTACGGCATATCGATCGCCGAAGAGGGGTGCCAATGCTGGGTTACATCTCTATATAGGATGATAGATTATCATTGATTATCATACCGGTACTCTTTAGCTGAGGTAGTCAAAAACATTAAGATTTATAGACTGAGGCCAATTCCCACAACACAACACGGTACCTAAGCCCTAAAGAAGTTTTGAGTTTGAGGTGGTACAGTGCCCTGAATCTACTGTGCTGTAGTGCCCGCAGTGCCCGCAGTCCCCTAATCGTAATCGTACTGTAAATTTACCCCTCCATCTCCTTCTTATCGCCACCGATAAGGAGGACTAAGCAATGAATTCCAAGCTTCACCTTCCAAGACCACTGCCAAGTCAACAAACAACAAACAGCCCACCACCATATGACCTATTCGACTTGACAAGTCCCAGACCCCAGGATATGCACTCACAAATCTCTTGGGATCAGAACAACAACAATTCGTTATCCTCCCGCCGACATGTCTCTCACCATCCTCTCGGACTCCAATATCAAAGGCTTGCTGCAAAATTTGACTGTCGACGATTTGCACGCCTTCCAGAGATCCCTGCGACAAGCACTACACGAATACTCGACGGGAACACAAGATGAGGGCGCTTGTTCCATCCATCAACCCGAGAGAACGAGTCTTCAGTCAGGAAATGGAACCACCACTCTCTTCATGCCCTCTACTAGCTCCACCGGCATCGGAATGAAAGTTGTAACTCTCGCAACCCCTGGAAAGAACGCGAGCCAAAATATATGTCCTCAAGGGGCCCTTACACTATTATCCTCTACAGGTGTTGTAAGTTATCAGACGCGATATGCTGTGTCACCAGAGCTAATGCGATCTGCAGCCCTTCGGCTTCCTAAACGCTGAAGAAGTGACGGCATTTCGAACTGCCCTGGCCTCGACCCTCCTTGTTTAAACGTCGTGGAACAATCAAGACCGTAACTGTATACGGTGCAGGAAAGCAAGCTTACTGGCACGTCCGCCTAACGCTGCTTCTCCGTGGCTCAACCATAAGAAATGTCAATTTCATCAACCGGACATTCAGTGACCGAGCCCGAGATCTCCTGAAAGCTTTCTACTCATTCGACCCTGAAGTCAAGGAGCGAGAGGGATGGGCAAATACGAAGTTCACCATGTTATCACCGGGATACGGCGAATATTCGAGGTTGGAGAAGGACCAGATTCGAGCTGCAGATGTGATCTTCACCACGACACCAAGCACAGAACCTCTGTTTGACCATACGATTTTGACGAACAACGAGGGCCGGAAGAAAGGGAGACTGATCGTAGCTATCGGAAGCTATAAGCCTCATATGATTGAGCTACCTGTTGAACTGTTGCACCAAGCAACAAAACACCACGGGTCAGGTCATCATTTTCATAAGCATGCGGAGGAAGGCGGGGTAGTGGTGGTTGATACGCTAGACGGCTGTCTGAAAGAGGCAGGTGAAATTTTGCAATCCAATGTCACACCACAACAACTAGTGGAACTCGGCGAACTGGTAATGCTTGAGGAGCTGTCTCCTTTACCGTCTCTTGATCTCTCATCGCCATCTTCCGAATCATTTACCTCAGAATCTTTTTCCAAACTCGACCTACAATCACCAGGTTCTCCAGGCTCTCCAGGCCTTCCGAGATCCTCCATGTCTTCGGTCTTCGGTCGAGAGACCAGTTCCCAGTTCCGAAAGCGACAGAACCCCCTATACCAACCAATGGAGGTAGCAGTAAGTCTCCTAGTCGAAAATCTAGTTTTTCCAAAAGTCCCAGTAGGAAGGGCAGTTTGTTGGGCATGGGTAAGAAGAGTGGATTCTTCTCCAACAGTCCAAAGTCACAAACTAAGGAGGAGGATCAACTGAGTAGATGGCTGTGTCAAGGGAACGTCATCTATAAGAGTGTCGGCATGGGACTCATGGATCTTGTTGTTGGCGCAGATTTGGTCAACATGGCGAAGGAGAAGGGAGTTGGTGTGCATATTAACGAATTTTGATGGGCCATACATGAAATAACAGACCATTGAAAGGAGATGGGTCACATTTGGTGGGTCTCAAAAAAATGAAACAGTTGGCAGCTCGTATGGCTGGGAAGTGGCGGGAGGGCAAATTGCAAAGGGGGAGCGATGATTATGAAAGATGATACACAGATGATACCCAAGATGGAGGTAGGCTTTCCACGAGAAACAGGTAAGGTTTGCTTAAAATAGCATAGTTAGTCAGAGAGAGAAAAAGAGAGAGGCTGTGCAGCCATAGATTATGAAGAGACGTGTAGACCATGCCCAAGTACAGTGCGTTATAACTTATATCACAGAACTTGAACTGCTAACAGGTGCAGTATAAATCATACGAAAAGCCATCCACCATGCTGTGCAAGAATGTTTACCCAGTTGATCGTTCTAGATCATTCCTCTGCATTTCGAAAAGGAAAAGGGGGGAAGGAGTGAGAATGCTGTAGCTATATTTTATTCCTTTAAATCAAGATTAATATTGAAAAGCTTTGCCTTGCCTTACCTTATCTCTTCGTGCCTTCGAACCTTCGAACCTTCGAACCTTCATACAGCAATAAACAGATAAATGTCTTATATACAGTACATACCTTGGAGAGAGTTCTTATAATTAGCCCTATCTACACTAAGACACAAGATACAAGATATAGAACCCTGGAATTTTAGAATCTTAGGCATTTGAAGTTTAGGAATTCGGAGTTTTCGGGATTTCCCTAAGGATTTCAAGATTTTGGTTTTGACAATGAAATTGATAGATGGGGTTTAATTTGTTTGGCTGTTTAGTTGGTTTGGTTTAGTTGGTTTGGTTAGTTTGGTTAGTTTGGTTATAGTTCTTCTTTCCTTGAAATATTGTATGGTTCTTGAAGGTCATGCAAGAGCTTCTGGAGGTTGTTTTCTTCAATTGATTTATTGATTGATTTAGTTGGTTTGGTTTGGCTTGGTTTGGTTGGTAGGTAGATGGGTAGGTTAGTAGGTAGGTATAGGTATAGGTACTGTGTTTATTTATCTGGGTTAATGGTGGTATCTAGAGCTGTTTCTTTTCTTTCTTTCTTTCTTTCTTTCTTTCTTTCTTTCTTTCTTTCTTTCTAGTGGGAAGGAAGGTGGAAGTGGGTGATTGTTAAGTAGTTGTGGATTGGTGGAGGAGGTTTGCGGAGAAGTTAGTGGAGAGGTTAGTGGGAGGAAGGGGGATGGTTGAATAGTTGGTAGAACAGATGGTTTCTTGTTTTTGGAGGTTTTGTTTTTGCAATCCTTTTGTTTTTGCAATCCTTTTGTTTTTGCAATCCTTTTTGTTTTGCAATCCTTTTGTTTTTGCAATCCTTTTTTTTTTCTTCCGTCCTTCACTTTTGAGGATGTGCTATTCTTGTTATTGTTTTCGTGGTAGTTGTAGTAGTGATTAAATAGCTCTATCTTTTGAGGGATTCGTGTTTGCATTTGTTTTCGAGGTAGAGAGAGGGAAGAACGGAGGGATGGATGGAGGGATGGATGGAGGGATGGATGGAGGGATGGATGGAGGGATGGAGGAGTTGATAGAGGAAAGGGGATTTCGTGGTGGTGGTAGCGGCGACGGCGCGATGATAGGAGGTTATTGCTTGTTGTTTCTTGTTGCTTATTTTAAGATGGAGGATCAGGAGGGTGAAGTTGAAGTTGGTTTTGGTTTGATGGATGATGAAGGGATTTGACTTTTGAGTGAGAGAGGGCATATTCTTTGAGGTGCGTGAAGTGAAGTGAGTAGGAGGAGGATACTGTAAAATGGACTTCGTGAGAGGATTGTTTTGGTTCTAGTTCTGGTTTTTTGCTTTGGTTTAGTTTAGTTTATTTTTAAGTCGAGAGTTGGAGTTCGGGTTCGAGTGTAAATCGAATTAAATCGAATTGAATATTCAAAGTGAGCTAATCTCGTTTACTTCGTGGATGAGATTCGTAGGTAGGTATGATTCGTATGCTGTGAAATGTGAAATGAGCTTGGGAAGCACAGGGCTTGTAGGTATTGTGTATTAGACTTTTGTGTTGTACTTCTGTGCTGTTTTCGGGAGAGAAGTGAGGAGAGGATGGGAAGGGAGATTTAGTATAGTGAGGATATTTGGTATGCTGAGGGATGTTCGAGGAATTGGGGCTTTGAGAAGAGTAGGTAGATTTGATGATGACTTAATGGATTTCTTTCGCGTATATTGTGGTTTTCGTTGTCAGTGATAGTTTTCCTTCTGTTTTGCCATTGCTGGAATTTTCGGGTCTGGTTTTGCTAGTTTTGGGTTTTGAGTTCGAATTTTGGAGGTGGAAGTGAGTTTGTATATGTATGTCTTGTAGGATGTGTGAATTGATATGGAGGAGATTCATAGTGTAGTGTGTATGTAGTGTGAAAAGGAATGTGGTTTAAGTAGTAAAGGTTATGGTAGTTGTTGTTGAAACCGCTCTCTCTCTTTTTTGTGTGCTGTTTGATAGGTAGGGAATAGAAATGAGGATTTAATATACTGGGGGTTCGAGATGTACTGTGGTTTTGCTTTGTGTGCTTTTGGAAGTGAGAGTGTTGGGAGGACGGCTGAGAGGTATATAGAAAGAAGGTGGGATAAAGTAGGGTTCGGGATTCGAGTACTGTAGGTGAATTGGGTTTGTATGCTTTGTGGAAGGAGCATTTGTATTGTGTATGTGATGTGGAATTGATTTGGGCTTCTGGACGGAGGATTGAGCTTGTGGTTATCGTTCTCGTTATTACGTGTGCTTTTAGGGAGGGCAGGGAAGATTTGGTATATTTGAGAGGATCGAGTTGTTTTTTCGTGTGCTTTAGTAAGAAGATATCAAAGGATTGGTGAGGGCTAAATACATGTCGGAATTTTGAAGACGTTGTTGGTGGAGTTTATAGGATAATAGGTAGTTTGCATTGAGAATGCATTCTGGAGTCTGATCGTAAGTAAAGAAAGAGTAAGGATAGATACCGTAGGAAGTAAGTGGCTTACAAAAATTGAAGTACACGAAGACTGCAACTTTACTACTGAGCCCTGATAACTGACATATTTGCAGAGAGCCAAGCCCGTAATGTCGAAAGCTGACGATACAAAAAATGTTTATTGTTAGAAACTGCGTGATAGTTTAGTTTAGTCCAAGTAGTGTAGTGAAAAAAATAGTAACTTTTGATTCAGTGAGCCCTGAAGCCATTGATGGCAAGTGAATGATAGCCACGGAAGAAGAAGTAACCGTAGCCATGGATGGGATGCTATAGTATCTGAGGGCGTTTGAGGCAGTTGAATGAGAAAAAAAAAGTGGGTGGTTGTGTTGCTTTTCTTGTAGAGGATCTGAGGATCTATCTTGATTGTGGGTTCTGTGGACTGTGGACTGTATGTGTGTGTGTGTGTTTATGTTTTAATATGATGTTTCTTGTTTGGTTTTGTCGGTTCGGATCGTTGGGTATAGGTACAGCCGTGATGGTGAGTGAGTAAGCTTTCATGTGTAAGATCATCTCCTCCTCCTCCGAGAGAGAGGAAGAGAATCTCAAGAGTAGATCTAGGTGTTTTTGATCTTGGGAATCCAAGATGGAGGGTCCCATTCATTGTGGGTGTCTGTTGCCTAAGTAGGTGATGATAGGTTAACGAGAGAATGGTTCGACATTCCATCTTTTTGCCCCTTTTCCCTTTTCCCTTTTCTCCGTAGAGAGCCAAGATTCCTGTTCTGTAGAGCACAGGAGAAAAGAATGGAGATATCTGCATGTCATCAACGCGATGAACCTTCATTTACATAGGGCTAAACTACTAAATGTTGGGGATTGTGGACCACCATCTTCCCAATTACAACTACTGCATCATGCCGCCATCATGCCGCCATCGAATCGATCTAGATAATCTAGAACATCAAGTAGGGCTGAGAAATAATGAAGCCATTCCTAGCTCTTCCCCATTTCTTCACGATCCTAGAAATTCTAGAGAACTTGGTGTTCTGACTGATAGTTGGTCAATGTCCCCTTCACGGCTCGCATCGTATGTACGAACACAATTGTATCCCCATCAATGATGCCTGTACGCTTGAACAATCTTCTACAAGGAACAATACTGTACACTTGGTACACTACTCTGGGTATGAAAAAGTGCACGATTCATTTGGTTGTGCCTATCTCGCCATTATCATTGCTCGCATAAACTGGGCGCGCGCACTTGGTGCACGACATTCACAATACCGAAGTAGCCGAAAGCCGAAAGAAAGAACACCCAATATTATTATTTCCGGGCAGATGGCATAAGGAGTTTCTTCTTCAAGGAGCGCGTTGGTGGTGGGCTTGTGTTTAAGGGGGTCGGGGTCCTTGAAGCTCACGGTTTCTAGTTGTTGCAAAAGCTAAACATTCTGTACGGTATGTGTGCAAATGGGGAGACAACTCAGAAGTTGTTGGATCAGGTGATGACTTATTCGGTCGAAACTCGTCGGTTTGACAAATTTGTGATGGAAGGATTTCCAGGAATCAAATCCCTCGCTTTCATGGAGTTGGAACCTTTTCTTTGGTTGCAATTTTCCAGTCCGTCAATTACCGTTCACTTTAATACCTTTTAAGAAAATAGGATAGGATAGAAAAAGGTGGGCAACAATGGCAAGAAATGATGTGCAAACGAAACATAGAATATACTCATTATGATCCAATGTTTGTACTCGACACGACATGCAAAAAATAAGAATTAAAGCCGTGTCGGCCACATCTCCAAACATCAAACGAATCGAAAGGTAAAAAGGGGTGCTATGACATATTGTCTCACCGATATACTTTTCGAGAAAGTTCGGAAAGAAGGCTCTGTCTGTTTTCTTTTTTTCCCCCTGCGACAGGCTTGACGAACTTGACCTGACTCAATGACAACTTCAGGCGAAAAAGAAGAAAAGCCGGGTTTGAAAACAATGAGGTTGGCGGTTACGGAGGAACTGGGCCTGGGTGAAAAGGAGTGCAGAAGTTGAGATGAAACTGGAGGGGGGGTGACTGAGCCTTATGTACTACTGTATCTGGTGCAGACGACGACCAAGACCGAGGCCCTGTCTTGCGTGACCTGCCCTCTCGTGTTCACGATGGCGCGCCTTCGCAACTCAAGCAATTCTATGGTGGATTCGTGATCTAGATACGATACGATGCATCATTAAATTATGGAGAAAACCTATCTGACTCCACCATACCTCCGTTACTGTGGTAATAATAAGTATGGAGGTCACCACGCGTCCAAGATTCTTCAAAAAAAGACGGCCAGTCGGCACCAGATGGCCGAGAAAGAACAAATGAAGCCCTAAGTGCTGTATGTAATTTCTCAACCTTAACTCTACTCTCAGATCCCAATAGTTTATCTTCGTACTCCTTGAAAGGTCTGTGAGTGGTTAAGTTCGGCTATGAAGGTACAGTAAGGCAGGGCAGGTATGCCGGAGAAAAGGCAGCTTTGTAGACGTCAGAGCCAGGGCCAGAGAGAGTCAGAGCTCCGGAGGACATAACCGCAGACCAGAACAGCAAAATTCGTAATGAACAACGATGAGCATTTAGGCATAAGGCCTGTAAGGTATTGACTTTGGTTTCAAGCTGCAATTCAGAGACGACGACTCGGGACGAGTAGCAGTACGGCACAAAGGCTTGATTCTTTTTTAGAAGTTTGGAGGTTTGGAAGTTTGGAAGTGATGGGGAGCAAGACGACAGAAAGAAGAAAGAAGCTTATGCGGCGCGACTCCAATGAGAGTGTCAGCCTCGCCGCTCAGAGGGGGTCGTACTCCACTGATTCGTAGCGTACCGATTTCAGCCAAGCCTTTACTGTGGACTCTGCGTAAGGTTGTGGAAGGTTGTGTAAGGTTATGTAGCCTGGCCTCCGGAAATAATATGGACCTTTCTCGACATTTTACTGAATTTCTGTTTCAATGGTCGCCCGTGGTCGGTGATGGGTGTCATGGAATTATTGAAAGAGCCATGGATGCGCCTTATGCGGTCGTGGTCTCCGAGAGTCCTAGTGGTACAAGTGGTGCTCTGCAGTGCAGGACGGAGATAGTGGGAATCCATAGTAATGACATTGGAGATTTGGATATTTGAGATTTGAGCTTTGAGCTTTGTTCCCAATAAGCAGGAAGGTATGGGCAGGGCACAGGCCTGGGCGCATCCACTCCTCCATTTCTCGATCCAGGGCCCTTGAGGGCATACTTACCCACTTAGTAATGTTCACGTCGGTTACACTTGTCGCAAACATTCCTCCTACCGTATGCGAAAGTACAGGACCACCTCAGTTATTACTCAATAATACCTGGGTTAGAGTATCAACCCATTGACAAGAAAACAAAAACCCAAGCATGTACAGTACATTCGTAAAAAGTGTACGGATTACTGACCAAGCAGTAAGCAGCACTGTAAGTAGCAAGGGTCAACGGAGATGGCTTTAATTTCAGATGGCTAGAAGTAGATAGAGTAGGGACCAGGACCAGAATAAGGTCGATGCAATCGTCATGTTCATCAGCCCCCCTCGTCGCAAAAACACCCAACATAACACAGCACAGCACAGCACAGCATAGCACGATGCTTACTCGCTTGTTCAAGGGGGGCTCTTGGAACTTCTGAAGCGAAGAGTCGCGGCTTGCCCAGAAGAGTAACCCTGGTTTCAGAAAATTCTCCGAGCGCCACCCGTCACTGGTCGCGATGGCTGAGAAACATCAGAAACAAAATAAGTCGATGAAATGAGCAAAGCAGTGGCCCCCCTTTTCGCCGCCCATCTCTTGGCATCTGTTTCGAAGCTCTCTCAATTCCTTAAGCTTCCTTAAGATTTCTGGCCTGATTTATGATCCTATTCCCCTTGGCTCTAGCGGGTCAAACATCTTGCACACTGTTGCGGGAAATCTTCCGCTGGTCCTCAGCCAGACAGAACCTACACAAGTCATTGAGGCAAGCCTTGCCGCCGCCCCTGCCATCCATGCTGTGTATCAGATCTCCTCCTGGGTTTACGGGTGTGCTTGCCAGACTGACTGACTGACTAACCAGAACAGAACAGAACACCCACTACACTACGAGTACGGTACGGTACTACAGCATCACCCCCCCAAAACCCTGAAATCTGAAATCTGAAATCTGAATCTGAAAAACCCTCAAAAATATACTGCTTGAGGCCCTGCTAGTTGCAACCGAGCTTTCTTTTCTAGTTTCGCCCTTGACCCAAGCGGGTATGCTGTACCTGCCATCTGAACATCTGATCTCTGAGCCACAGGCATCCTGCCTGCATGCATGTCCTCCGTATCGAGTATGGAGTATGGAGTACAGAGTAAAGAGAGGTAAGCATTGCAGTACAGCAAACTTGAAATCTTGATCCCTGGCCCGCCGACGTTTCTCGCTTGTTTTCAGTTCGGGTCAAATGGACATGGCATGGCATGGCTTTGGCATGGCTTTGGCAGAGGGAGAGGGGGAAGAGAGATTGCCTGTACGGTACTGAGCACCGGTCTGAACCACTGGTACGGTACAGGCTCTTTTTTTCTTTCTTTCTTCCCCCTCCCCTCCGTCCTCCGGTACGTACCCACACGCACTGAGCAAGATCCTCAGAGGTCCACCGTCTTTGCAACGGCTTCTGTCAGAGTAGTCGGCAACAAGTCGGCGCGTTGGCGAGACCTGCCATGAGATGAGCTTGTGCCCCGTCCGGAGCCTCAATCTCTTGGCATCGAGCGGGTAGAGGGAATTGATCAAAAAGGCTGCATTGTCTCCCCATTGCTTGTCATCCAACCTATCTCCTCGTCCTCATTCCATTCACCACTCTTTCACTTCTTTCCCCCCCATACAGGATCCAGGTGATTCTTTAATTTGTCCAACTTTTATCCACTCCTTGTTGTTTCGTGCCGGACACCCTCTTTTTTCAGAAATCCCTTTCTATATTTCAAGATGCTCTACTCTATCATCTATGGCGCTGCCATGGCCACGATGGTCTCTGCTCACGGTGCTATTCTGGCCGTCCAAGGAGTGGCAGGTTCTCCACAAGGAATCGGTTTCCAAGGTAAGCCTCTTGGTTTTTTAATTAAAATATATATTGTTTAATCTGTGTAAGGCTCGTCGCTAACAACAACGCTCGCTATCTAGTCGACCTTGCTCTAGCTAGAAACTGCACCAACATCAGCCCTTGCCAGCAAGACACCACTCTCATCCGGGACGCCGAGATTTCCGCCAACATTGTCAACGAGTGTGGAAGAACTGAGATCTCAGGAAACATTGATGTTGGAGAGAACACTGAGAACCAGTTGGCTGCTGGTCAAGTGACTCAGGTCAAGGCCGGAACTCCCGTAACTGTCACCATTCACCAGGTACGTCTACTCTCGAGCTTCATTTGAATATCGAATTTAGAACTGACAGCATTCGTTAACAGGTCAACGCTGATGGAGCCGGTCCATACGCCTGTGATCTTGACCCTACTGGCAACTCCCTAGGTGTTTCCGGCCAGACCAACCTCACCGTCACCAACAACGTCCCAGGAGTCAACGGTTTCTCTCAAGTCAAGACCACCGACTTCAACATCACCGTCACCATGCCCACCGATCTCGCCTGCACAGGAGGTATGTCTAAAATCCCCATGTTTCATTTGCATTCCCTAATCCATTCATTCATCCAAACTAACAATTTTCTCTTTTCTCTCCCTCAGGTTCCACCGGCAACATCTGCACTGTTCGCTGCCGTAACAACGCTCTGGCTGGCCCCTTCGGTGGCTGCTTCCCAGTTCAACAAACAGGTTAGATAGCTTCCCATAAAACATATAATACCAAGCCCATCAATTACCCACCACCCAAAATTCAAAATCAGACCCAAAAAATCATGAGATCTTTATCAATCGTTCGTGTACTGAGACCTGTGCCTTCTTAACAGACACCACCCCTGCCGCAAACAGCGCCAACACGATCACAACAGCCCAAACCCAAGCAGGCGTCACAGCACAAATCGCGCAAAACAAGCAAGATCTCGCAGTCGCCATCGCCGCCAACCAGAACGCCGGAACCCCTGAAGCACTCAAGGCACAAGATACCGTCGATCAGTTAATCGTCTCATCCATCGTCAGCAAGGCATCACCAACCCAGACTCTCTCCGTCGAGAACAACGCCGCAGCTGCAGCTGCAACAACTGCTGCTAGCACCACCAAGGCTGGCAAGGGATCTGCTAAGGCTACAACTGCTGCTTCTGCAAAGGGCAATGGAAATGCTAAGGGTAATGCCAACGCCGCTGGTGCTAATGCTGCTACTGGTGGTAAGGCAACCGCTGCCAACGCAAAGGGAAACAAACAACAAGCGCTTCACACCTAACATGAAGTGGGCCAAGAGAGTCTTCTCTGAGGAATCAAACTAGACTGTTACGTTTAGTTTGATTTTTAAGTCCCATGTATGAATGTTTTTTGTTGCGTGTGTGATTTGAGAGAATTTTTATTGTCTGTTTTTTCGTTTCTCTTGTTTTCCGTCGATGATAGGGATGGGGTGGAGTGTTGGTTGGTACCTATGTGGGAGGTGTTGTAACAAATGTATATAGAGAGCAGAGCAGAGCAGAAAGAGGGCTTACTAGGATCTTGAAATATGTAAAAGGGAGTTTTTCTGATTATCTTACTACTTACTACTTACCACTTTAGAAGGAGACGAGAGAAGAAGCAAAAGATGAAGAAGATGGGTGGTTCATGAAATGAATGGTGGGAAATAACGTAGCGAGCGAGTACACACGATTTTTGTTCCACGGTGGTGGTGGTTGTTTAATTTCGCTGGCTGATGGGTTGGTTGATGAGTTGGATGGCCGGTTTTTTATATATAAAAAAGGTTCTTTTTTCGCAGGTCGATGTTGTTACTCCTTTTTTTTTCGTCTTTCTTTCCTTTTATGAATGTGTGTTGTTTTGATGTGATTTTGATTGTGATTGTGATTATGATTATGCTCGTGATTACGATGGTGTTCTTCAGTTTGAATGTTTGGATGGATGGGTGGATGGATGGATACCTTATGATGAGGTGACCTCTTTCTTTTACCTTGAGTTTATAGTACAGCACAGTACAATACCTCTACCTATTTCTCTCTCATTGAGGGTTTTTTTTTTTTTTTTTCAAGAAGGTATGTAAGGTATGTTGTTCTGTTGTACTCGAACATGGACTCAAGAAATCCTTCCCTCTATTAGAAAAAGACACAGTGATGAGGTATTCCATACAAACAAACTACTTTTGTACTATACTACCATGTTATACTTTGCGTACACGAGATAGCTCGGCCACTTCCACTTAATTTACTTATAACTTAACTCACCCAAGTCAACATTCAAAGTATTTAACTTCGCAGATAGGCTGGAACTTGGACAACATGCAGATATGCTCCCGTACATGTTTTCCGTTTCATTCATTCATTTACCTACTCATACATAGATAGAATCAATAATAGCCTGGTTTGTAGCTAATAATCATTCTGTCACCAGACAAGGCTACAGACAGCTCCACGAATTTCTGAAAGAGAAAACCAAGCAGACAAAAGGCAAAGCAAAGTGCAAAAGTGATGCTCCATTTCTCCAGCCATGCCATGCCACGCCATTTCATTCGATTTTGCCCTTGTGGACTTATAAAAAGCTAGCTACGTAGACACTCTAAGAAATAGAACAAAAAAAGACAACACGAGACGACTTTTTCTTGTTTTGAAACAGAATCTGAAGTTGGCTCCATGCTCCAAACCACGCCATTCCTTGGCTGACGACGAAAAAAAGAAGGGAATTCCAATAAAACGCCCCTGTCCTAATCCCCCTCATTATTTGTAGACGACTCGTCCCTAGCATTGCGTCGTGTCGTGTCTACATGTTCAATCAATGAAAGATAAATTCCGGAAGAGGATTAATCGAGAATGGGAATAAAAACTGAAAGTACATATTTATACACAGAGCATCCAAGGTAGCAGCAAAGTGGCGACTGCGGCGTTGATTTTGAGAGCGCTTTTGTTGCCAGTATCGGGTGCTGGATGAAGGGGTAAGCCTTTAAAACAGTTGCGGTGGGTATTAGTATTCAAGGACAAGGTTGGCTTGTTTGGATCATTCGTCCTCGCCCTCAGCATCCAGATCTCCGACTACCAACGATGGTGCCTCCTCCATCTCGGCATCGCCATCTTCATCCAACAAAAGAGATTTCCCAGCCTCGCCTTTCCCTTTCCCGGCTGGTTTTCCCCGTGGAGATGGCTTTCCACGCGGAGAGGGTTTCCCGCCCAAGAGCGGTTTTCCCAAACCTCTTGTCCTTGTATCTCTGCTGCTTCGCTTCTTGGGCGCTGGTGTCTCGTATTCGATCGCATCAGGGTCATGATCGTCCTCAGCATCACCATCCTCAATAGCATCTTCATCCCCCATCAAAAGCTCCTGTCCAAGTCTGCTTTTTCTCTTTTCAAGTTTGGGCGGTAGGCCTGGTCCACTTTCAGCATCTTCTCCAAAATCACTCTTTTTGGTGCCCTTAGGCCACCTACCCGGTCCACGCCCAGTGCTTTCTCTTCGTTCAGTTCTCCGCGCACTAGCAGAGCGTCGAGACGAGCTTCCGGAAGATTGTCTGTTTGTTGTAGGACTAGCGAGTGATAGCGATGAACCTTTCCGCGAGGATGGGGGCGGCCGAACCGCGCTTTTCTTTGAGCCAGGAGGAGGAGGAAATCTTTGGAAGCGTTCGACTGGGATTGTCTTGCTTGGTTCAAAATATATATGCATCTTTGACTCACCGTTCAACTTAGCTGCTGACTTAGAATCTTCAGAACCATTTTCTTTCTTCGGCTCCTCTCCATTTGTGTCCAACTTCTCGAGCGCTTTCGTTATACCTTCGGTATTGCCATTGGTGAACGTCGCGAAATCACGTTTATTAGACGTCGATAGATTAGGTCCATCATCACCTTCACGAGGAGCTACGGTGCTGATAGGTGGTAATTCGAAATTCGAACTTCTTCCTCCTACATATGGTGTCCAAACTAAACTTTTAGGATTGAGCTGAGCATAGCCCCTGGTGGTGATTTTCTCTTCGTGTTGCCGGATGAGCTCTTCATAAGTAGAGTGCTCCAAATTTATGGCATAAACCTTAGTGACGGGATCTTTGAACATCGCTCCCAGGGCTTCAAGAGTCGAAATCACATCGTCAGGCGTCATTCCTATTTCTTGTGATATCGTCCGGATGCTCGGAGCCTGCATTCCGGGCTTGAATTGACGGAAATAGTAGGACAGTGTCAGTCGCCAGTAATTTCGGTAGGAGACCAAGCCCATATCTGACAGAGGTTTCTCCGGTGAGCCAATCCTGTTCTCGCGTCGTGTCAAGAGATACGAGAAATCCATGAGTAGATGGCCATAGCCTTTGCGTTGGTGCGTTGGGAGCACCAGGATACAAGAAACATTGTTTAAACTGATAACCCGCTTTTCCTTGGAGAAATAGCCTACAAAGTGATATCCCTTTTCATCGTATTCTGTCAGAACGTAGAATAGAAATTCGTACACATCGTAGTAAAGAGTCTTCGATCCAAGGAACAACTTAGCTAGGAGACACAAATTTTGGCAGTAGAGGGGATTCTTTCGGCCATCAACCTCGAACATTGACAACTTGCCCTCACGATAAATTTCGTCGCCCGGTGGCTGCTTCCAGGGACACTTGGTCTTGTGCCTCCATGCCACCATGGGGGACTCCATGTACTTAAGGCAGAACTCGCAGATGAATAACGCCTTATTTCGACTGTACTCTTCCGGATATGGAGCGGCATAGTGTGTGTCGATCTGATGATCTCCAAACTCGATGTATTCGATTTGACTGGCAGGTCCCGATACCTTGCGAGCCTTCTTCGTTCCAGCCATGGCAGCTGCTTCTGCGGCAGCGCGTACGTTTGCTTGCCACTCATCTTCGGCCCTTTGCCGTGCTTCGTCAAACCGACGGCGGTTTTCTGCCTTGGGTAATGTGTGCGTTGTGTCGGCCTCAGTTTCATTGAGAATTCCGCCGTAAGGTTTTGATTTCAACTCATCGATTTCTTTGTCATGAAGAGGGTAGAATAATTGAGTGTGACTCGGATACATAGTATTTGAAGGAGCAACGGGCAGCCCAGAAACTGCGCGTGAGCTTCTCTTTTTTTTCTTCTTGTCCTTGGGCGGTTTGGGAGGTTGTGACTTTAGGTGGTGTAGTTCAACAGGATCGAGTGCAATTGCAACGATTAATCTCAATGGGGATTTCTCGATAATTCTAGTGACTCGGGCTTGTTGTGGTTTTGGTCGAAGCGCTCTCGATGTTCTTGGGCTTGTTAGTTCTTCTGTTTTTCTATTCCCATTTGTCGTCGGTTCTGCGTTCGCAGGCGTGTCAAGGTCTACTTCACTTTTAACCAGAGTTGTGTGGGCATCAGACGATCTAGTACTGGGGACAACGTCTTTGTCACCATTTTGCCTTCTTGATTTGGGTGAGTTGTCAGGTTCACGAGTTTCAGCATCTGCTGAAGAAGTCTTCCTTTTCCTTAGCAGTCTTGTGCCGTCCAAAGGGTCCTCCGGGGCAATCAAGGTGTTGTAGATCGAATGAGAACCAGGTTTGATATTACCTCGCTGTGACGGGAGAAGGTCCCCGGTTATACGATTGCTAGAAGATACACGGCGGGAGGCAGATCCAGGTTCGGGTATATCTTCGCTTCTTGGCGCATCTGCATTTTCCTCACTCTCGTTACTAGGTTGAAGTTTGTTGTCTACGCAACCCATACACCGCCAGGTTTCCGCATCTATTTGTACGGATTAGCAACGCGTTCTACATGATTTGTGCAAAGGCATTTCAACTCACCATCGTCTGGTTGAAGAGCATTATTGTCCCGAGCGCATTGCCGGTGTGCTACAGCCTTGTCAGCCTTGTCTTATCATTTTCACAGAATATAGCAATATACCATTGTCAGCACAGACATCGCAAGTAAGATACATTTCAAACTCCTCGCTGGGGTCGGATTCTTCATCCCCATTGCAGAAACTATAATAACGTTAGTATATAAGAAAAATGCGATCCACAAATAGAGTGGTACATACATGCAACGATTCGGATTGACAGCCTCTTCTTCCTCATCATCGGCAGCTGTCGGATCCCATTCCATTGCCGGTTCTGCATCTGAGGATTCTTTGTCTCCTTCGGCGTCCTCGTCGTCCTCACTCACTGCGAACTCATCTTCGTCTTCGTCTGTCGCGGAGTGAACTTCGTCTTCCTCATCCTCTTGTAGTCCAGGTTGGATTTTTACTGCACCAACTCCTTCTACGTCCTCTTCGTCTTCCTCATCCTGTTCTTGCTCCTCGTCTTCTTCGTCCTGAACCGGAATATCATCATCGTCCTCGCCCTCAGCGTCCTCGTCGGATAATATAGGTTCTTCGTCCTCTTCTTCTTCGCTGAGATCGTCATCCATCTCCTCTTCCTCTTCACTGTGTTCCACTAAGCCATTCTGCAACTGGGAATTGGCCGCTTGAGCATCTGCATAGTCTCCGTCCAGAGGGGTCATGACCTCGTCGTCCTCCTCAAATTCGGCATCATCCTCTGAGGTCGCCATGCTCCTATGTATCTCTTCCTGAACAAGATCTTCGGCGGCCATCATCCAGGTGTATAATCAAGGATTTGGATAGTGTGGAGTCGCAAGGCTTGAGGATCGGCGGTGGATGAGTTCGTGGGTCTGGTTACAGTACCTGCTGGTATGCTGCAACTTCCCGCACCTCCTTCGTATGCTCCTGTCTTATGACATCGAGCTGTTGACTAAGTCTATCCTAGGTGCTGGTCTCCCTCGTGGGCGGTGGCAAGAGTTGTGGTGTGAAGGGAGTTCGCGATCGCAAAGGAAGTTCTCGTAGTGAACGCGAATTTAGAGCCACTAACATGGGCGGCGCAAGTATAAAATGGGTACTATACCACGCATAAGAACATTAGGCGCGTATATCAAGCTTCGGTGGAATCAAAGGCGTTGTGTATGGAGAACAATCACGATTCAAATGCACATCCCCAGCTGGAGGGAGGTCTGGCTTGTGGGGAATCATACTTAAGTACAGTAATAGCGGCGATGCCACGGCACTTCTGGTGCCCGATACTGGTGTTGTTTTGAGGAATAAAGAAAGATTGATAAACAGGAAGTATTTTACAACAAGAACCGGGCAATACTCCCAATTCGTACTTTGTGACTCTCCTTACCTTAGATTCATTTAAATAGCTGAACTCTTTCTCAGGTAAAAATGTGACTTGTAGGAATCTATTTTGGCGTGCTGCTTTAATCGCCCATTTTGGTAATTATTGCTGCCTCACTCACTAAGGCACGAAATGCTACCAGCTTGTCGCAACGACATCTCAAGATTCAAAGGGCGCCAAAACTACTTCAACACAAAACACAACCCCCAGGTACACTCAATCTTCTAGCATAACAAGGTCTCGTGTTGATTGATACCGCATATAGAAGCTCGCCGCAACTGCTACAATGGGTGTTCCTTTCGAGGCTCTCATCCCGTATGGGATCATGGTTGCTGTATGCATCTCCTTCCCCTCCACAGCGCAGGACCGGATACTAAGAAGCATAGATGTTCGGAATCACTGGAGCTGGACTTTCGAAAATTAGGCACATGCAGAACGGAGGAAAGCGCGCCAGGCATTCAATTGATCAGTGGGATAGAGTCAGTAGAGACACCTCTCGTCATTCATAACCTCAAGCTAACAAATCTACAGCAAAGTATGATATGCTCGATCCGATTCTTTCGAGTCCGCTGATACTGACTATACTGCAGTGATGGATAGGGACAGGAGATTGACCGGAATGTTGAGAGGACAAACGGATAACCCGGAGGCGCCCCCCGGATTCGAGTTGAATAACCCTTGGAGAGTATGTCTACATCCACCACTCCAGCAGCAGAAGCTCATCTTATTAACGTATCTCTTGCACAGTTGGAGAAGCGCATCGTTTAATTGCTCCGAGTTTCGTCCATTGTACTTAAATATTGCTAAGAATCAAGAACCAAGAACAATCAGCTACCATGCCATCCATGTGTGTAGAAGGATTCCGCTACGAGCTCCGATGTGACATGACCTGTTGAAAGTTACAAAGAGATACACGCTAAAAAGCGCCGTCGTCTCTATTCTATATCTGAATTGGTGGACAAGCATTCAAGCCGAAGAAAGAACAGATTCGCGGTCGGGGCCGAAGTAACAGCATGCTTCCGGCCCAAATTTAACCTCATTCACCGATTTGAGTCTACCTTTTACGCAAAAATTCTTATTGCAAGCGTACCATTATCTTGCCCAGTAAGAATTTATTCAAAGGTCGTTCTCCAAGTTTGCAATGGGTTATTGTTCTGCAAGAAGCTCTCGAAAGTTCGCGTGCTCTATTACTTCCTTGCGCTATGCTACATCTCATGAAGACTCACCCAGTAGAAAAATTCTTGCTCGTGTAGAGAAACGTGACATTTGTTCATATTATTCTTGCGCCTACAATTGAATATTTAATAATGAGCCACTCAGCTTAGAAAAGCCGTATAAAGTTGCAAATCACCACTTCTACAAAAACTCTTCGTCATTTTCATAGTTTTTGGAAAGAAGGTTGCTGCTACGAAACGCAGTGGAAATAGACTTCTATTTCTTAATTCAAGATCCATCTTTGATTCTTACGACTGAGAGCAAGTGAAATCACTACAACCTCAAAATGACAGAGGAAACCAAGTCATCTGTCCACCCTCGCGCTTTATCCCTTGTCACTGTAGCTAATACAACTAAGATCGATGAGGGAACACCAATAATTCATTCTACTTTATGACTTACTACATCTCTGTTGATTACACAATCAGTGATATATGAGGAGCTGTAGCTATAGCGCTCTCTTCCAGTAGAAGTGGCACAGCATCTCATCAAACATAGTCCTATTAAGTGTGTAATGTTGCTATACATAGTACTTGTGCCCATACACATTACCCCTTATTATCTATCCTTCAATTTCTTTCGCTTCATATCACTATAAGATGTCAAGCTATAGATAGTAACAAACCCGTGGAAGATTACAGACGTCTGGCCAGCACGCTACTTTACAGCGTATACAACATAATTCCGTTTCCGAAAATGAAATTTACTGGCATATCCTCTGGGTCACTACTGAGTACAAAACACACAAAGTGTATTTACAGCACTATCAACTATACAACCTCGCTCTGGACCTTCCTCCAAGCTTGCATGCTATACCCGACCCTGCTCCTTCGGCAAGAACTACGAGCTCTACCAACGGCAAAACATTTTCTTGGCGCACCAACATTATACGGGAGTGATTTATCATTATAGAAGTTCTTTTTAAGCGGAATCTAACTTAGCATTAAAAATGGTGGTTTACTAGCTATTACTTGAGCTCTGTCAAGAATTTTCCGGTCCGAATTCTCTATCGCAGAACAGGATATATAAGGAGCATAACAATTATACTACTGTACGAATTGATTTGTTATATCATAGTCACTTGGCTTTATATTGCATAGTGGGAAATAGTTCATCTAGTTGCCTGATCTTGTATTTAGTTTACAGCAGTGTCTCCCTCGAACATCCAGCAAATGCCACAGATTATGCACCGGTGAAAATCCTGCGACTTTCGTGGTTAGTGGAGGTGTTCCGTAAACGAGATCTTTGTGGTTGAAGAGCTGCTTGGGAAGGTATTCTCGTCATTTATAGGCTTCGGTGAGCTCTGGTGGATAGGTTCCCGTGCGTGGAAGCATGTCTAAAGGTGTCATGCCCCGAAAATTGATACTGGTAATCAAGGTGCCTGGGTGTCTGAGTGTCTATCAATCTCCTTCACGTCTGTCTCCATTTTGTCGAGGGTCTGGGCCTGCTCGGGCTTGTCGGTGGATACTCTTAAACAGAGTAAGGCTAGACCATCACGGGCACAAGAACATTAATGGCTGTAACGAACCTTCATTGGCGGGCATGAGTGTGGCTTGTCCTGGCTTGCCACCTGCCAGAGCTTCCTGGATTGCGGTTGCGATCTAGTTGATGTTTTTGTGTGACCAGTAGAGAGTATGGGATTGGGACATACCTCATCAACTAAGATGGCATGATCGGCCATCTTGAACGCGTGGGATAGGTGGAGATGAGAATTTATAGGGTTTTGATAAAGACTTTGCTATGCTTCAGTGGTCTCAATGAGTACTTGCTAATCCAGTGCATGTTATGACACGTGTAGAATTATAAGAGACAACGTCGTAGATCAGCTTAACTGAGTTGCTCAAATCAAATGATCTCTTATAGACCAATTTGTACATTAACTTTTTAGCTGGTAATATGTATTTCATTTCATGCTGTATAGTAAGGTGTACACCTACGCTAGAGGTTCGGGCTAGCTATGCAGTCCATAAGTCGTTTTGCCAAAAAATGCTTAGTTGTCAATAAAATTTGTCTTCTAGGCCTAAACGTTGCGTCTTCGGCTTGGTGGCATAAGGTGCAGCGAAGATATCAGGAAAAATCATAACGTAAGGCTATAGGAACTAGGAACAACTATGGGGGAGGGTGCCTTCCTTCGCTACATAAGTGCCTCCTATGCATTCTCAAAGGAAATTATCGATCGACATATCTTTTTCACGTCTTCGAGCGACTACGTGAGGGTCTATTCACCAGAGAAGACATACGTATATGCGTACCACATGTTTAATTGGTGCTAGCCGTGTATTGTCGAGAGGTTTTCTATATAAAACCAAGAAGACATAATCTAGGTATCTCTTATTATATCGAGGTTACTATTGTAATTATTATTATAACCTTTCTTCAATATCTCTCGCCATGGAGAAACGCCAAATCAACCACGAGCGAGGACCCGGTGGCATGTTCCCTTTTCCTCATGGTGAAATTTTTCTAATTCATACATCAACTGCTTCAAATGAAAGTAGAGTAATTTAGTTGTGGATTTAAACCTGTTCACGTCTTTAGCAATACTAAAATTCCAGCCAAAATAAGAAATATGATACCGTTCAAAACCAACCAAATCTTGTGCCTAGTTTACTCGCTATTCCGAATTATACCAATAGAAGCTATAAGATCTATATATCGAGAAAACAATACCCAACCAGGATCCGGCCATTCCCTCCCGGAGTCTGCAATGCGGTTCACCAAGAGCAGTATCGACGTCCAGAGCAGGTCCAGCTTTCGGAATTTCACCCAAACCAATCTGCGTTAAGTCACCAGGTTGTCCAACCGTCACAACTCAAACAACAGCCGTCTGCTCTCACAGTACCGCAAAACCTGAGCCACAAGTTCCCTAGAACTAACCTATAATACTATCTCATGTTCTCCAAACACCACAGCAAGGGGTTCACCAAACACAGCCTATAATAATATCTCAACTTCTCTAGCCGCAGCAAGGACAGCCTCCCTTTTTATTAACATCTAAACTTCACTTATCGAATTAATAATATTACCTCGTTAAGGCGGAGTTCTAATTATATACCAAGCCCTAAGCAGCTCAACTTGTTAAAATACAACGAAGTATCCTAAGATTACATAGGAATTAATGCATTAGCAAAGTTCGTAACTGCTTATATGCTTCTACTAAACTATTTACTATAGATCCAAAATACTAAACTTAAGTATAAGCCATATAATATATAGCAGGTTCAGGGGACTTGAAGACTATAACATGACCTCTGAGCCTATACATTTGTAATGCATTTGATCTATAGATCAGGAAACCAGATGGATTATCTTACGTGAAACGTAAGAGAGAGACATAAGTGTAGTAAGTCACTTCTGCATTATCTCACTCTAAAGGATCTACTTGAGTTGGTAACAACATATTCAACTTTAGTAACTCTGTGCTACTTCGTAAGGTGCATAAGAAATTAAATCATTTACAACATTACATAGAAATCTATTCTCTTGCTCTTCTTTTTTTGTAGATATAATTATAGAATATAAGACAAATAGAATTGTAAGTCTAAAGTTTAAATTACTTAATTTGTAGATAGGTAAAGTAAATAAATGTCTATTTAACTATTTTACCAGAGGCGGCGCATTTTCAGGGCATTCCACAAGGCTCTAAAAAAGAAGACTTTTCTGCGTACTCTACTTCTTAGACAAATAAAATCTAATATAATATAGAATTCTCACTAAACGATCACTAAAATGCTGAAAAAGGAAATAAACCCTTACTAGAATAATAAAATTTCGGAGAATCATTCGATAATAAAACTACATTTAGCCTAAAATTTATTACACCTTCAGAGGTTAGTATAATTTTAGATACTAAATCGGTAGAATTTAAGGTTAACATACGGAGCAAATTCCTACGCAGGAATAGGATTTTTTCCCTAAGTTTTTTTAATTCAGGATTTAGTAAGTTTAACTAGATATAAGTTATACAGACGCAGAGGTACCTCTAGGATTATCTTTTTTCAATCTATCAGGTTTATTTTTCAATAAATTATAAGACAAATAAATTCTAATTCTAAATCTGTTCAATAATACAGAAGTTTCTTTTTCCTTATCAAGGATTGAAGCCGATATCAGCGAGTTTTGTTTTCTACAATCAATTATCAATTGCAACAAATCTAGGGCTATACAAATTACTATACTTCGGTATGCTGTCTTTACTGATTGAAGACGGAAACACTCAGTATTTTACCAAGTTTTACACCAAGATTATCAATTGAATGGGCAGATCCTAGGCTATACAACGAAAACCTACGCTTACTGTACTGATCGCAACCAACAAAAAAACAAATATCTAATACTCATCTTCATCAAACACAATAATCCTCGCGCTTAGAAGTAAGCTACCCAAGCTACCGCTACCGCTACCGCTACCGCTTCCGCCAAAGCGCCGAGTGACCGAGTGACCGACCGATAGACCGATGACAGAGACAAAAGGGCGATCTTCGCTCTCTCTCACCACGCTGGTCAATAAAACATGTCGGCAAATAATAATATTTTTTTTCCAATACAAGAAGATACGCGTCTTGCCATAATCAACGTACGATTATCTCAACTTCCACTTTCACTCCCACTTCCACTTCCACTTTTGTACCGCGGAGTAATCTCCGCCGATCGCTCATGTCGGTAAGTAGGTACATAGGTACGTACCGATTACAAAAAGGTGTATCTAGTGTATCTAGTGTATCTACCCATACAAGCAATATCCCAGGTAACGGCAACTAGGTAAGTCGGCAACGCAACGCAACGCAGCGCAACCAGGCAAACCCTTACTTTCAAAAGTATAGTACCGAACTCCACAGACCAAGAAACGCAACCTTCTGTCTCTCTCTCTCTCTCACCCTCTCTCTCGGCTTTCAATAAAAACAATTCTACTTAAAAGTCTAGAAACCCACCCCGAAATCCCTAAACCATACAAGATCAAAATAATAACAAGTCTAATTTAAGTGCCGGACCTCGCTTATATCACAATGCTTAAGGTAAGGTATTAATTATTGATTGTACCTTCCGTACTTTTCGTACCCTTCGGATGGAAGAAGGTACCTCAGGTATACTTGCCACACACATACCTATGCATAAGGTAGCTAGCTAGCTACTGGACAGCAAGTACCATTTAACCTCCGTAAAACACCTCGGTAAAACTCTAAATTTAACCTACTGCCCTACCTCCAGTCACCGAGTATGGAGCGCATACTCACTGAAAGAAATATATATAACAAGGGAGGACCCGTACACAAGGTTGATCCTGAGATATAACTACCGGTAGCATCTGCCATCTACACTCAACAACAACGGTCAACCTTTCTTCCTCCTGTACCTACAATCCATCACATCTCTCTCGTACATCTCGTGGCATCTCGTGGCATCTCGAATCTCCAATCTCCAATCCACCATCTCCCGCCGTCATCTCCAGCCGTCAGTCATCTCCAGCAATCCATACCTACTACCCCAACTTATCACATCACATCACATCACATCACATCACACATCTCGCCAACATCATCCACCACCATCCATCCATCTCGCATTTCCCCAAACTCTGTGACCCTCAGAACAGAAGAACCCCTAAGACGACCCGTCCCTACCTACCTACAGTACGCACGCTCACGCTCTCGCTCGCTAAACACAACTCTAATCGTTACCCTTTCTTTTCTCTCTCTCTCTTCATACCGGGTAATCCCTAACAGCAAGCATGCAAGCAAGCATGCAAGTGTAACGGCTACGAACGGGCTATTCAGCACGGCCAACTGTACTCTGCTTACTGTACCAAGCTATTCTGTAACCAGCAAATGTTCCAAACAATCCGTCCGTTGCGAAGACCCAAAAAAAAAAAAAAATTGAAAATTTACTTTCTATGTACAGTACAGTACCGATACAGTCGTCGTAAGTACGGTACGTACGGAGGATTTTCCCAATTTTTGCTACGGTACGTTACCTCTCGATCTCCATCTCTAGTTCTAATATCGCTCAAATCTAACCAATCTACAGTTTCCTCCGTACTTACTTTAATAATCTATCTACCCGTGATACCCGCGGTACCCATCCCATGCCATGCCATGCCATGCCATGCCTGCCTGTCCCCGTCCCGTACTCCATACAGTCAGTACAGATACGGTAGACGTCTACCGAGTCCAGTTCAAAACGACCATGACCACGTCCACGTCTCCATCATCTCCTCCCCACATTCAACTCCGCAAAAACACACACATCACCAAAAACCTTCATCAACTAATTAGTGATCAAAATAAAATAAAAACCGTCCACCACCAACCAGAGTCAATCAACCCTCCCAGAAAAAGAAAACGCAGAAGTCTAAACAAAAAAAAACCAAAAAGAGAAAAGTCAATCTGTCCATCTCATCCATGCATCTATCATACACGCACATACCACACCTAATACTTCTTCGTACATAGAGAGATAGTCTTTGTGTGCATAAGGTCTTCGGCCTTGAGACGGGTTTTAATCATCGTCAACCACCACCACCACCAACACATGCACCACAGCACAAACCACACCTTCCCAAAAGCTTAAATAAAAAAAAAGAGCCTTGCTTAGCTGGGTACTCCTTACAGTACAATAAATACTCCGTACTAAGTACTACTAGTAGTACGTTAAACCGTCCCACCGTCCCAAACTTCCAAACATCTGTGCGGCCCAACACGCAACGATCTTCCCTGCATACAAAAAAGTCAGGACAAGCATGCCCCAGAAGAGGCTAAAAGGGTGTAAAGGGCCAAAACAGAACAGCCACTAGTGCACCATGATCACATATTACGGAGGTACGAAACGTACAAACGTACACACACACACACCCAAAACACATACTATCATCCTGTAAATGCCTGCAGCAAGCCACACACACGTCCACTAAGTACCGACAACTAGTAAGTACAAGTAAGTACCGTATCAGAAAATGTCAATCAAAAGCCACACATCCATCGATCGGTTAATGACCAATCCCAACTCGTAACCCTCATTTTAGCCACCGGTTAAAGCCGCCGACCCAACCCCGGGGAACGACGGGAACAATATCCGTCACTTTAGCGAGAGTGCGACGGAAGCCACACGACCGGGAGGGAACCAGTGCTCGCCTCGCCAATTTCCCCCCCCTTTTCTTTTGGGTCACTTTAACTTTCTGGTGATTTCCAAATTCAAAATTTTTAAAACATCTTGTCCGTTTTCCGGGATACGGGCGAGGGAGATGATGATGGAGAGCAAACTCTAATTGGGCATCTAGACTCGTACCTTATGTGCTGCATTATATACTTGATGCTTAATCGTACTACCTGGACAGTTGCGACTCGGGCAAGAGTCATGACTTAGGTTGTTCTTGTCCCTTGTTCCTTGTAGATGTGATATATGATGCTGGCGGTTGGATTACCCAAGGCTGAATACTCACCCCACTTCAACCCCTCTCATCTAGCAGGCAGTACTACTGCGCTGTAAGTAATGTCAACGACATAGCAAGCGAAGGAAGGCGCTACTGAATGCACTTGAGTATCAATTCTAAAAGAGATTTGGTTCTGTACAACGCACATGTATGGGGCAGACTTGCTCCGCATGCTTCGTCATCTTCAGCAAGAGGAGCACTGAACAATCAGTCATACAACTTGCTTGCTTGCTGGCAGTGCTCACAATAACTAGTCTTTTGTTTTCGGTGCCTGTCCACTGAACAGCTTTGTGGGGCTCTCAGAGGCTTGTTTCCTTGGCAGCCATGTGTCTTTGAGCCCTTGATCTTGTTTGCGTAGCACAAGAGACTTCGGAAAGTAGAGAATTTGAAAAGTGTCCAGCTCTGCCAAAAGAACCAATCATAAAGCCGACTTTCAAAACTTCTCAAGTCCAGTCCAGTCCGATCCATATTTCGGAAATGATATCTCCTCTTGCTCGAATGCTGCAGCTGCAGCAGTTCATAATCAATTCAAACCCATGTGAGGACTTCTTTCTTGAGAAATCCACCTCAACTACCATTGCGAGACAAACACCCTATCCCGTTCCCATTTAAGTAGATTTGTGCCGTTGCTGCTGTTGCTGCTGCTGTAACAAATGGACTTGCGCACTGGTACTAATATTAATATATACTTTCATACTGAATCCCTTCCCCTCTCAATCTCCAAACTCCTAGGCAACATGTTGTGTATGCCCTTCCCACCCTGTCTTGTTATAGATTACAACAGGCCCTCCCGCACCCCTACTTTTGTGGTATAGAAGAAAGAGAAAAAGATAAACAGAAGAAAAGACAAAAAGAAAAGGGACACAACTAACTCCCAGTAGTCTATAGATGTTGTGCAGTGTAGCAGCAATGTGTATAATCCCCTACTATCCCCAACGCCAATCGCTGTGCTTCCATCTCTATGAATCCCTCGCAGAATAGCCCACGCTATGGATGTGATGTACCTATGCCCTTACAGCTCCCAAGCAATATGAAAACCCGGTTTTTGTGATCGATGCGCCAGGAACACCGCCAAAGCTTGATGAAAGCAAAGTAAAAAGTCGACAAAGGGAAAAATATGTGCGCAATGCTAACCGAGCGCTCCCGAAACTCCGCCGCTCCCATGTTTTATACAAATATTGAATGATGTTTAATTAGGGTATTGGTTTTCGGTGTTTGATGGTAATGTCGCAGGAGCCATCGTGCCAGAGCGATAGCCTTCATCCCAATTGGATGACATGCTCGAGCTCCTTTGTATATGTTGTGCTGGAAGACCTCCAGCTTGATACTCATCAACGCTCGTACGATGAGGTAATGCGTATCTATGCGCTATGCTAGTCGCAGGGGAAATTGAGTAGCCTCCGGATACTCCACTGGCACCACTGTGACTAGCTAAAGGAGGACCCATAGCTGCACTCCCATATGCGGTGGCATTTTGGGGAGAATAGTTTGCACCAAAATCGTCACTCCCAATCCTCTGTTGCGTTGGGGATACCATGCTATTCATCGATGTAAAGCCCGCCTGAGGCTGGAATGGGCGCATTTGAAGCTGAGGAAGCATAGGTTGTGAAGGGGAAGGGAGCCGCGCATTCTGTTGATATGACGCCGGATTCTCTGGTGCCCGGCCATACTGTTGAGAATAGTATAAGGGTGAACTCGAGGGCAATTGTGGCTGGGTGTATGAATATCCTGGCTGTTGGTATGGCATTGCAGACACCGGAGGATATTGTTGTTGTAGCATATATGTCCCTGCGTATTGTGAGTTTGCCGGTGTTTGTTGTTGCCCAAAGGCTGGAGCCGGTTGCACTTGGTTTGAATACTGACCCGAGCCCGTCCTTGGTCTCTTTGAAGGCTGTTCATCTCCACCGCCATCGCTCGATGGCCGCGGGTCATAGGGACCAGTGGGTGTATAGTACTGATCGGCTTGCCTTGACTCGGGAGGTGTGATTATTTGTGATGGTTCAGGCCGTCTGGGAGTAGATGAATATTGCTCTACCCTTCGAGAGAGAGGAGGCGAGACACTGGCTTCTGGACCCGATCGCCTCTCTTGGCTTCCTTCTGCATCTGCTGCTGTCTCGCGCCTTGTTTGTGTATTGTAATGGCGAGGTTGGTAGTCATTAGATGCTGGACCGCGTTTCCTGAGCAGTGTACGCGGTTCCTTGCGAATCCTCAATCGCACTCCTTGGTCGCTAAATGATCGCGTCAAGAAAGTAGATGCTTCCATACCAGGCCAGTTCTTTGTGGAATAGACGGTGAATACGTCCGACTCAATAGCTTTGATAAAATTGCATGTATGAAAGTAGGCGCCTAAGCCCTTGGACTCCCGCATTTGAAAAAGGTTGAACTGCAGGCGATATTGTCCTTCAACCTTGACGGACAAGTCGGGAAAGATAAAGAAGGCACCTTCTTTGTTATTTATATCCTTCAATCGATGCAAAGATGATACGAGGGTGCCTCCAAGAGAGGCTGCTAATTTATCTGTTGCGCTCTCTTTAGGTGGCAAGAGTGTACAGGTTGCGAAGTAATAGGGGCCTAGAGGGTCCGATTAGTATTCTATTCGCACGCATAGGACTCGAGCTCTGTACTGTGTATATAACGCTCTGTCGGGTCATGCTCTTTAGCAAGTTGGAGCTGGACCATTGGCGGAGGATCAATCGGTTTGCGGTCTGGAGAAGCCACTGTTAGTATTTCGCAACACTCAGAAACAGACTCTTCGTGTAGACTCGCCTTTGTCTTTGCCAATGGCAACTCGTGCGCATTTCGGCTGTTGGCGGATTTCTAGGTGGACAAATTGACTTTGAGCAACTCAGATCAGTGGGTGCAATTTCGCAGTGGTTGAGGGGTACATACATCTCTCTTTGGAGCTCTTGGTTCGACTGCTCCTCCTCAGTCATATGAGGGTACTGACTAGCAGGTTCCATAGGATTTAGATTCGAATACGGATCGTCCATGGTAGTGTCGTAGCGGTGTGAGGTACCAGATTTGAATGATTTTGGTAGTCTGAAGTTTGGGGAGAGAATGCCCAAAGGTCCGGCCACCGTGGATAAAAGTTTGTGAGCTTAGGACTCATACAGTTGGAACAAGAGCTGGTGCTATTGCGATTATCTAGAAAAGTCTTCCAGGTACGTGGCAGCTGTACATGTCATAGAACCGTTTGGTGGGGTCTTAGGTCCCAGACCTGACCTGACCGCTTGACGTTGGGCTCAACCGCAGTTCGAAGCGCGATGGTGCTTTCACAGCTATATGGCGTAGGTTTGGCAAAGGAGTGGTACTACACGGGAAGATGCAGTATTTTGGTCAACAGCAAAAGGCTGTCTGGTGTTTCCAGAGATATTTGGGGTGGTGATGAGCTAGATGGAAGCTCCTATCGGTCTCCTCCGAGTTCTACAGTGGTCGCGGTCGACGTCCTCGATCAGTGGGCGGCTGAAGATACTAGGGCGATGCAAAGGGATAAGGCTGATATGCGTAGCACTATCAAACCGATACAATAGTTCGCACTACTGTTAGCTTACGGTACCCGCGTGGATTAGACCGTGGAATGACTTTGAGGTAAATGACAGCGACCAGACCAGATTTTATGATGAACGGGAAGCCAGGAAGGTTGGGGAGTGATGGATTTTGATAGATGATGAACTCGTTGATGCAGAGAGGGTTCCCTGAATGAGCGGAGAATTGATTGGCGATCCACAACCAGGTCCAAAGCTTAGACGAACAGCGGAACAGCTTCGCCGGTGCGGCACTTGATGTGGAGGTGGTGATTGTGATGACACCGGTGTCCTAAGGTTCCTAAGTTAGAGCGAGGAGAGGACAGACTGGTTTGGTTTGGTTTGGTTTGGTTTGGTTTGGCAGCAAAACCGATTCTGACAGACAGCCGGGTATCGTTTGTTGCTAGTCTTGAAAGTAGTAGTAGTAGCCTAGGAGGAAGGTAAGGTTCGAGGTAGAGGGAGGATCCCATAAATTTACAATTGATAGTCTGGCACCGATGGGTGGATGGGTGTGGTCTGGGCAAGGCAGGCCTTGACTCGGCCTGCAAAAAGAACGTGATCTGAGGTGGGAAGGGGAGGGGGGCCTTCCAACCTATGTTCTGATCTGCGGGTCTGCCTGCAGTACGGAGTACAGCGTTTGTTGTCAGATGCAAACGGACGGATAGCGCAGGCAAGGCCAAGAGCGCAGAATGGATCCTGGATAACCTTGGTTTTAGACAGTCATGGCACCGCAACGACGCCCAATGTTGCTGTAGGACAGGTGGGAGTAGGCAGGTAGGTAAGAGAGATAGGTAGTGAAATGAATGAATAGGTACGACAATCGACAGTCCACATAAAGCTGGAGTTCGGAGGATAGTTGTCGAGAAAGTCGTGTTCCCGTACTAACTAGACTGCGGAACTGTTTCTGGCATAGGGCCGTCTAACGCTTTCCAAGATTGGCCTGGCTTGCTCGATTCGACCAACGAACCACAGCGAGCAGAAAGGCAGAACAGGGCTCGAAGTGCCGGACGTGAGCGTATCTGACGATTTGCCAATGACAATGACTTAGGTAAAGGCCAGGTTCTGCGGGCAAGCTCGGCTCGGACACCGCTTCGATATCGATCCAGTGGTCTGTAATGCAGCGACGGGGGGGCCAGTACAGTCCCTTTAAGCTACCGAGTGCAACGCCACCCTGAATGGTTGAAGGAGAGAAAGGATAATAAGAAGACAGGCATCAGCTTGCGATGCTTGAATGATGCTTGCATGGCTGGGGAACACAGACCCGAGCAAGATGGGACGAGGGTGTTGACGGGTGGGTACTGTGTGAGCGGAGCGGTGGGGAGGGGAGGGGCAAAAGCTGCGAGAGAAGGGAAGGGGGGGGGAGAGAGGTGGCTCGGGGGGAACATGGATAATGGGTGATGGATGAGAGAGAGACAGGCCATCAAGATCTGGAGACGAGAAACTGGGATGGTTTGCGGCGGCGGCGTTGTGCTCGGCGCAGCTGTGCTTGTTCTGTCGCTAGGTATAGGTATGGATGGCTCGATATGCTCGATATCTCGATTCGACCAGCTTTGCTCGATGGAGACGCGCCTAGAGCAAAATCTGTTTAGGCGGCATCATTGGCTCAAAGATTGATGACAGATCCATGAGAAAGGACGGATGGCAGATGCTGCCATTCCTCTTTGGTTCATCGCGACGGGAGGCTTGCTCTGGAACACCCAACCGAACATGCTGTCTGCTTGCCCTAAGTACGAAAGGCAAAAAAAAGTGACCATACCAGACTCGAGTAAGTGCCGTTCGAGTAGAGTACTATACCTAGTAGCTTTCATCCCCTCCCCCGTCCATCACATACGCATCTCATCTTGTCTTGTCTCGCGCGATGGAAATCCTAGGAACAGTGCATATAGCAAGAACTGTGTGTCGTCCAAGCTTCCTGGGACTACTCGGTGACCGTCAGTCAGTCAGTCAGGTAGCAATTATCAAAGTGGCCGCTTAATCGCTTGCGCGGTGCTAGGTGCTGGGTGCTGGGTACTGCACTGTCGTGAGCACCTTAGGGAGGGCTGGCTTCGGAGAAAGCAATGTACGAGACCTTGGAATAATACCAGGTACCGGTTACTCTGCGGCAAAAAGTATTGAAGTCTGTCGCTAAAGCACCCTCTGCTACTCCTACCTTGGCGTTCTGCAACACAAGTTACACAAAACTCGCACCTAATCGAGTTAATTGCGACAACGGCCTGCTATTATAACAGCGCTCCTATTGCACGCGCACCATTTATGCCATTTATGCCAACGTCCCATTCCATGCGTTGATATGAGACGAACGTGGGCCTCGAAGTCTGAGGTAACGATAGGCCATGGCAGGCAATCAATAATAATAATAATAATAACAATAATACCGCGCTTCACATATCATATCAGACCAGACTGGCGGACACATATGTGATGAAATATGAAATATTGACTGGAACGGCGGACGGTAGGTAGGTAGGTACATTTCCGGCATGAACCTCGCAAACAACTGCACATGTCAGATACGCTATGGAGGGTACAGGACGGAGGACTAGCTCCCTAGGTGCTCGAGTAAGTAGTACTGTATAGTAGTAATCCTGATTGATTACTTCAGCGGGCCAGGGCGGTGTGTGGGCCTATTCGGGATTAGTCGCTGTACGATACAGTAAGGTAAGGTAGGTGTGTAAAAAGGTGGAGGAAGCAAAAAAAAGCAGAAAGCGGGCAGCTGCAGGTCCGGCGCTCACCAACGAACAAACGCATACATTACAGATGGGAATTTTGCGTTCCGACCAAGAAGAATCCAAAGCAGAGATATCATCACCGCTACATTACTCACTTCTATTGTCGCAGCACGAGGGCTGTGAGACCTCACATCGATCAATTGTTGCTTCACGGTATCATCATGCTCATGCGCAACTTCAGAGTCCAAGTCGATCGCCGACACTGTACGAGTAACTCTACTCTACTCCCCTAGTCGTCCTCTGGACCTCGGCCTTCCAGGCGAAAAATGATTAAATTACTCAAACGTATTCGCAACGTAGGCGCGCTGCTCATCCTCATCTTCCTCGTCTTCCCGCCCTCATAAATTATCATCAGTCGCGGCCAAAGTGATAGAGATTTGCTCACTCACTACGCTGCCAGCAGTGACGGTGGTGACCGCAATAGTCCAAAATGATCGTGCTGACCTTGTCTATACAATCTGCATTAAATTGGCGATCTCCACCCCAGCAAAATAATCTTCCTGGCCCCTCATCCCAACTTCTTTTAAGCATCGCTTCCAGCCCTGTCCCCCACTTCTTCCTCATCAACGTCGGCGCCCGCTCTCCAGCCACAGCCACAGAGTCCATCACCACTACTGTACAGCATCGTAGAGTCATCGGAGCCAAATCATTCGTGCTGGCTACTTTCCGGACTTCTGTCGTCGGGACAGCTGATGCAGCTTCGTTAACTTTGCCCAAGCAGAGGCCGTCGTGAGAACGGCACAACGGCATGCTGCAGGGAGGCCACATGGCAGATGTTGCTTTTTCTTTCATCGGAAGATCCGAGAGATCTCGACGACACGTTCAGTGAAGCCACATGCGATCTTCCTTGCATTTTGATCTTGCACTGTGGCACCCAGCAACACGTTACCTTGAGCTCATTGAGTATGCTTCAAGCGCGCTTCTGGATGGGAATCGTACCATGGCTGCAGTATTTGCTCGCATTTGCAATACCGCAAGCCCTCTGTTCAAAGAAAGAAAGGAAGGAAGAGTGAATGAATGAGCAGAATATACCGGCACGTTTGGAATCCGTAACCGGACTTTGTTTCTTCTTCCTTTGGGCGCCTAAGGTATTACGAATGATTGCAAAGCACGTCACAACAGCAACAGCAACTTTGGAGACTCATGCGAGCCATGCTTCTCCGTGCTACCTAAGTTTCAGATCTAGGCACTACCAAAATTCGCCATTGCCAGTATCAGTGCCGGTCGCCACAAGAACGCCTCGCGCTATTGTCCCATCTTTTAGAACGGCATTACCTTCGTAGACATGCTATGCCATGTCTTGCAGAAAGCATATTTTGAATCTGACCTTCCTTCTTCGAGCTATAGTTGCGACTTGTGCTACAAGACAGCGCCGAAATACGGGCTAGATATTGGGATCTCACGGCGATGAGAATAGCGAGCAACATGAAGCTGAACGAAGCATATAAAATCAAGTATTTGAGTTAAACACAAACCTAGCTTGTCGCACTGCAGCTTATGGCGCTTTGGGCAAGCGAATGCCATGACCAGTCCACGTTCCGGCTTCAGAAGATGGAACTGACCTGCAGACTTCGCTCACTTCTCCGAACTCTCCATTGTGCGTAAAACAAAAGCAATTGTACCTGACAGAGTGCATATTCCATGCCGTCCTCGTGGCATCCACGCCTGTGGGCAGAAGTTGCCCAAAAAAATGCCCGACTGATATTTACGACACAGGAAGAGCCAAAAGCAACTTCATTCCAGCCACAAAACGGCACGAATCGTACGATATGGTTCGATACTAATTGCCCGATTGTTCATCAATTGACCACTGATGTTCAAATAAACCTTCCGACACTACACTACATCTACGACCACCTCTATCTGCATCGATCTGGAGATGTCCCGTACGTGGGGTTGTAAGTTGGGGTTACAAGATGGGGTTTTTGGGCAGCCGAGAAGCTAATAATAAGAGAGGCGTCCTGCAGCCCGTTTTCAGCTGAGGGGAGACCGTTCCGAAGCCATGGATAGCAAAGGCTGGCTATCAAGCCTCGACAACAGTACCTACAGAAAGAACGAACACGCCCCCCCCCCCCCCCCAGAAAAGCAAAGAAAAGGAAGAAAGGGAAATTTACCATGTGTTCACCACAATTCGAAGAATGTTGGATTCGTTTACTTTTTTTTTTCTTCTTTCTTTTTTCTTTTCTCTCTGCCTGAACAAACGTCTCTCATGAGCCACGGTACGGCGCGGCACCGCCCGCTTCTGCTTTCGGGCAGCCTCACACGATACGGTAATCTCAACACTCTGCTCAACATCTCCCATGGCTCACTGAGCCTTGAGCCTTTCTCAATGATCAAAGTAGTACAATAGACGCAGTCAGCCTTCATCGTCGCATGACTCGGAGTCACTGGACCAGGTGCATAGAATCGAGTCAGCCCCTATAGCCGAGCAGTGTACCTCCAGTATACTCTCCAGGTCGAATCCTCCCTGGTAGTAGAGTACCAATTCGCGTCAACGACGGATGCTCGTATACCGTGGCCCAGCATTCAACATAACTTTCACCATTCACCGCCAATCTGGCTCACGGGTGTAATTCGCGCAACCTGACAACCTTACGGAGATACACCTGTGCCCTGTGGTTTGGGGCGGCCTGCTCCGAAAGGCTTCATACTCCGTCCTATGTGCAAACTTCCGCTCTCTTCAACAGCAATAACTACCCATTTGAGAAGGCATCTTGAACTATTGATGCTTAGCATCAATAACGGGGCCCAAACGAGCACCCAATTCAGTAGTCGACATCCGAGAGACATATATAACCCGACCTATATCAGGCTCGCTGATATTGATCTCTGCGGGCCTTGCCGCTAAGTGTCAATCTCGAATATTTTCCCCGGTTCTTCGAGATTTCGACAAAGCTTACGGAAATAACTTTAAAGTGCCACTTCAAGGGTTCTGTGCGAGAAAAGATCGTGAAGACTTCAATGTTAGCAATCGCTCCACTGCTCAAGACTTTCAAAATAGCAAAACAAGGCTCAGAAGCCGCAAACCAAGGCTAGGACCCAACGCCTGCCTTCTTTTACCCCGAGTCCCTGACTCACTTCCCTGCTTTGCCCCGCCAAACAAACCTTGCCTTGCACGATGTTCAAGATCCTAGTGCTACTAAATCTTAACAGGGAATCACGAGGTATAAGAAGGATGATTTCCAATGTTTTACCAATCTTCTCTCCACACCCAGAAACGAATCCAATAATGATGATAGCTTCTAAACCAGGCAAGGGTTAAAATATGATATTATTTCGACGGTCGCCCAGCACGTCCCTCGGATATACGAAGCGACGTTTGCAAGTACTGTTCTTGATATGCCCTGATCGATGACATGGGATGCGAGATAGATTAATTTCCGAAATCCTCCTTGCGGTGCAGAGCTCCATCGGGCCGGCAACTTCTACCGTGACATCCTTGGAAGTTGTTGCATAGATCCCATGTCTCGACGGTCAAAACTGGAAACTTTCGGCCAACTCGGAAAGGGCATCAACCTCTTTAATATTTGGGAGATCTTATAACCCTCCTGTAGCGAGCTCTGGCTCATCTCGAAATTGAAAAAACTTCGGTACCACTTTTGTATCCCTACAAAGGTATATCTTTTATCATCAATTTATGCACATTCCTCTTCTGTGCGAATATCGGCGTTTGTGAGTCCGCGCTTCCTTCCTTCTCTCCAGACCTGCCCTAGATTTGCATATATGTTACATTATGGCAGATCCACCGCGAAACACCTTCCTTAGACTATTTGACACAAAGACGTGCTTAGGAGCGCTAGCAGGATGAAGTAACTATCACGGAGTATATATGAACACGACATATAGACAGGGAACACGAGACTTTCAATAGTCTGGTACAACCTTGCGCTGTCTTTCTTTGGAGGGGCTACCAGCAAGGAAGAGAGAGTATTTGAGTAGAGGGCTTGGAACTGGTGGGGAGACGTGGGGCGACTGCCCGGTATTTCTTGCTTGTAACTTGATGCACAAGCTCAATCCAACCTCGAATGGGTACTCCACACTCTATTTGATATTGGAACTGTCATGGAAGGATCAAGGAAGATTATGGTAATCACGGGCCTCAGCGGGAATTTATCACGGGAGAAGACCGTCGCTAGGAGTAGGGCTTAGGGATGAGGATCGAGCGAGGATCATGTGGAAAGAATGACATCGTACCGACGACGTACCAAGATGAAGCATCAATGGGCAGCACGTAGTGCCTTGACCTCAACCAAATCACGATGGACACAAGTTGGACACAGGTAGACAACGAGTCAACTGCCCTACCCGCCCGTTGGAGAATGCTACGTCGTAATCGGTGAGTCCTGGCTGCCGCCTGCCGGAGCGCAATAATGCTGCAGCGCCAGCACGCATTTGATAAGTGAAGCTTACAGTGGAGGTGGCACGCATCATCTGCCCCGAGGTAGCATCGCTTCTTGCAAAAGACTCAGCGAGTATGGAGACGAGTTTGGAACGCGCCCAATATGGAAGCGACAGATGGTAATCCTTGATTTTCAAACAATATGTGTCCCCAAAGAGGAATCTCAACCCCATTCAAGAAGAGTGAATTTTGTATCAGTCCTCTTTAAGCAGTCTAAGGGTCTGTTTCTGAACAAGGGGCTTTCAAGAAAGTTGTATAATGCAGCGGTGTGACTATCATTTGTCTGTTGAGGCCAAGGTCAAACTTTCGTACCAAATTTATGAGACCACAGGCATGGGATGCACAGGCGTGTACTAGTAATCATGGTATGAGAGCCGACTGGTTGGAGGGCCCCCTCATCGTCCTCAAAACCAAGTCTTCGAGCTTCCTTCAATGCTCGACGCGTCAGAAGAGACAACTGTCCGCGGTTACAGTCAACAGATGAAGCTATCTCAACCGTGCGGCCAACATATTGTTGTCTTCCACCTTGGTGCCCAACAACTGCTGCGGCAATAAAACTGTGAAGGTCACGCCCTGTTGTTCAGGGGTCAAAGAGGATCTTGGAAGCAAGTTACCGACTCAATTGAGAGACTAGGTCAAAGTAGCAGCATGAATACTTGGAAATGAATTTCAAGATTTGAAGTTCCGACATTCCAAATCAATTTACGTCTCTCCAGAGATGAAAACTGTATGTAGGCACTGACAACACAGGCGCCCGGATATCTCCACCGTATGCTACAACAACACCCATCTGACCGATTGGCACCATCGTCATTACTCTTCCCGTAACTAGAAGAGCGAAACGGTTGAATACGACCCTTCCCACATTCCCACATTCCCGCACCCGCGATCAACCGTTGCGAATGACTATAGTAAACTCTCATTATACAGGCTCTATAGCACTCTATAGGGTACCTCCATACCTCCTGTAAATGATGCTTTCTATTTCCTGGTCAAAAAACAATCTCCACGATCAGTAGCTGAACGGCACCGATATGCGCTACCCTTTGTACCAAGATACGTGGCTTCCGGGTAAAAACTCCACATCTTAGGCTATAACATTGGCTTTTGTGCTAGGCCCTGCTGCCCATTTGCAAGACTAATAAATAGAATTTTATAGATATTGGTGTAACTTATAGGCGGGAGTGCTCTATTATGCTATAGCTATTGTTATAGCTGTCCTAATATAGCCTATATTACCGTATTTTGGGAGAATACGGGATTTAGATTGGATAGGAGTTGAAAGCTAGATTTATGGGCACCATCTACTTCGTGCAGTATGAGTGGGAAGATGGAGAAAGAGGACGGCTGGGATTTTTGTGACGTGATGAGTGCTGAAGCTGATTTTCGAGAGAGGTCTAGAACAGGGAGGTATGTAGGCACAATGAGTTGTGTTTGGAATTTAGCAGTATGTGAGCAGATTTGGACTTCTAGACCAGGACTTTGAGTTGTGGGGGAAGTTCCAGGTTTCAGCCACTGCAGGTTGTGAAGAAATTCAGAACCTTACTCGTAGTAGTGCTCCTCAGCTTGGGGCGGTGCTTGTTGCTTAGGTGTAGTGGCCTTAATCTACCAAATTTATGCTTATAGATAGGGGATTCAAGCGTTGAATGGAATAGTAAACAGTACACTGACTTGATGTACTATGGCGTTGTCTTCTAGAGTACTCAGAGCCAGAGCGTGAGCTTAAACGCTGGTTTCTGATCACTGAGTTTGGTATAAGGAAGCGACGATGTAGACAGAGCTTGGACGACGAAGATAATAATTGTGCCCCCAATCTGTGCAATGAAGTCATTTCCCAACCATCTATCCAATGTACACGTAAGAAGGGAATTGAAACGATGAGTTTCATGTCCTCTTCCAACTTTGGTACGCATATGTTTCTGTAGATTATTTGAAACTACGTCGACGTGCACAGGTACTCTGTTGGCGCGATCATGTTTCTCGAAGGTGTGGGAGCTTCCACAGCCTTCACCCCTCTACACTAAACCCTAGAGTATGGTCCAACCCAAGATATGTGGTTTCAACTTGAGTCTAAGCCTCCAAGGATTCTTCAGGACCTCAAGGATTTTGTCTGGTCTTGATCTGTCAGCGTGCATTTCAACAAACTGATAACTTTCCTAAGGTGGCAAACGGGTAAGACTTCATTTCCAGGCAGGCAACATCATCATCTTCTTCTTCTTCCGCAGCTTCATCTATCAGAGCTTTTAATCTGCTGACTTGTTTTCCTTAGTCGGCCCAATAAGATTGCTCTACAGAGACCAACTTCGAAGAAAGATCCATAGCTACTACGTGCTGAGAAAGAAGACGAGCCTCTACCAACGAGCTACGAAAGTCAACTTCGAAGCAACAGAACAAGAACGCGAAAGCAAACACAGCACAAGACGGACCTGATGAAAACAGCTATAAGTGAGAGGAGTACCTGCTTTCTGCAAAGAACGTAGAGATTAGGCAAAGCTATGGCTTTCCATACTCCACGTAACTCGCAGTGCATTAGAAGGAACTGAATGGTCCTCGAGACTGCGCGACAACCGATTCGTTCTCGAGGCCACGATTCTGTGGCGCTACAAGCATGGGCAAGTACTTCCACTTCACAGTTCCTGGGTAACTGATAAATCTAAAGATGAAGCTATTGCTTCTATCACTTAACAGAGGCTCTTGCGATGGTAAGGAACCTGACCTGGCGATCAGGAACCTAGACGACTAACTGCTAATGGACTGCAGGTGTAGCCACTAACTTAGAATCTCCCTCATCTTAACTTCAGACACGTTTCCAAACAGCACTCTTCCTGCTACGTTCTATCCCTCGAAGACGACCATCCAAGAGGCTGTTCCGCCGTCTTTTTCTTCCCTTCCCTTTCCTCCCTCCGTCGAGGCGGTCCACCGAAACCCATAACGATGACAACACCAACGGCAACGGTAACTGTAACGGCTGCAAGGAACCTCAAAGCTGAAGGACCAACGTCCTCCGAGCTTAGAAATCCAAAAATATGACGTTAAGCCATCGAATGACTATCCACCTCCGCCGTAAAGCTGCATGAAAATGCAAATGCAACACCAAGTCGATGGACGCTTCCGAACTCATCTCCGCTCTCTGTCCTCCGTCCTCTAAGCCTCATGATGGACAAGCCGTGAAGGCATCTCGTATGATACCGCATAACAAACTACAGTAACAGAATAAGAGACTGGGGGTTTGGCTTTACAGCTTTCCCGTGACTCCCGCCGGTGCCGTCTTCTTATTTTCTCAACGCAAAATAATGCATAGAGAGAGCGTCTCGGAATCTCTTGCTTCCTTGAAGATTGTCGATTGATTGGAGGAGAGAGTCGTGTCGACAATGGCGGCTACGAACTCTGCCATACTCATGCAACGAAAAGCCGGCCTCAATAAACATCCAACTTCCTACGAATCGCAAACTCGAAAACAAAAAAGAAGGGTGGTACTTGCTGCTACTATATACATATTTATACCTGAGAGAGAGGGAAAGGAAGGAGCGTAGGAATGGGGAAGAGCAAAAAGATCTGAGCATCTGAAAACAAATACATGCCCAAACCTCTCGAATCGAGGGCGTGCATGCCCAAATGTGGAAGTCTGCATCTTTTGAAGGGTTACAGTACCGTTTCCAAATCTAAATTTATGGATATTTATTTATGCGTTTTGAGCAGATTAGTGTTTACTTCTTGAGTGGCCAATTGTAGTTGGGGAAACGTTTTTGTTTTGTGGTGTTTGGATGGAAACGAAACGATGTCATGGCGGCAAGAACGGTAAGATGAAATTTTTTGTTTGTGCTTTTGTTTGGTGAAACAAAGTTTTGTGTTTAGTGAGGTTGGAATTTCGGAGGAGTTCTTTCGGGTTGAGAGTTGTTGACTTTTCTTTCTTTTACACACCGCTTCGAATAGGTGTCATATAAGAGTGCGTTGGCTAGTTTAGCTGACTTAGTGACTTAGTGTGGATATGGATGTGGATGTGAATGTGGACCGGGCACACCAACCACTTAGCGCACACACAATAACCAATTTAAATATGTTGAAAATCTTTCTATTCTAAAGAGCTTCAGTATATAGGAATAAAATGGGAAGGCAAGACTGTTCGGTTGAATTAAAGACTTGCTGTAATGGCACACAAATAAATCCCGTAGGGGAGCGATAAGCAAGATTTCAGAGAATCCACTGATATTATTACCACCTCCACTCTACATGAAAGACAATCCTCCTATATCGTATACTGTGAAATGGAAACCAAGATACAACTCTGATCCTATGATATCCCATAAACTCTTAAGATGAAGAAGTGATTCCAGTTTTTCAGTAGATAGGTACAGTACAGTAACATCTTAAGCGAGGTGATCAATCAATCAATCAGCCAACCAACAGTCCACCCCTTTTTCAACCATGATGGAGAGTAGATAGTACAGAGTGTGCGTGTGTGTGTGTGAGAAAGAGAGGTATTTAGTTGCAGATCTCGCCAGCAACTTCGTGGACGCCTGTTTTCGAGAAGAAAGAAAGTTATTATTAGTTTGTTTGTTCTCTTTATTTCTCTTTGTCTTTTTTTATAGTGAAGGGGAAAGGAGGGAGCAAGGAAGGAAGGAAGGAAAGATGGAAGGAAGACTTACGGACGATATCGTCATAGCTGCATGATTGGAGGACACATGGGGATGCGTGGGCTTGGATGTTATCACGAGCTGGGCCGCAGGTGCCTGGTAGGTTGGTGTTGTTAGTATTAATGTACCAGGGTGCCAATATGCTAATGGAATTGATATGAGTTTTTAAGGGAGGGTGTTTTTGTGAGGTTTGTGAAGTTTGAGGGGTTTGTGGGAAGGAGGGAGGGAAGGGGAGGAAAGAGGTGGAGAGAATAGGTTATGGAGGACTACAAAGGGAGGTTATGGATGGTATGGAGAGAAATACTTACAGTCTCTGTCACCAGCAGCACAACCGTTGGCAGCAGCTGCGTTGATCAAGCAGCCGAGAGAGCAACCTGGGAGATCGGCGATGGAGGCTCCGTAGGCGAGGGATGCCATGATGGTGGCGACGATGGTGGTTGAGAACTTCATTTTTGCGAGAGAGAGAGAGAGAGATTGAATTGGGTTAGGGTTAGGAGCTGGAGTTGAGATGTTGTGAGGTTGGTTTGGTTTGGTTTGATGAGTGTGTTGTGTTGTGTTGTGTTGGAAGAGAGAGAATGGATGGGGGAAGGAGGTTTATATATTTCTTCCTGGGAAGAAAAGGCTTGGGGTGGTGCTAGGAGAAGGTTTGTTTTGGTTGTTCTGGTAGTTTGAAGCTGTTGGGGAGTTAGTAGGTGATGGATTTTGTGGGTTGTTGATTTTAGGTGGTGATGATATTGACCGTATTGTGGAGGTTTGGGGAATGGTTTGGGACTGATTATGGGGAAAGAGGATCTCTGTCTCTGCTTCTAAACACGAACCTTTTTTCTTGTATGGTTGACCCATAGGTTAGATTATGTAGTACCTTGATATCTATTAACGGTTTTGTGTTGGTTTATTGTGGGTGTGTAAGTAGTTAGTTGACTAAATACTTAATTCGTACCGGGTTCTGGTTTGGTACTTTTTACTTTTTTTTTGTTTCATATCTGTCTTACCTTAGCTGCTTGTTGATAGCAATTTAATCCAGGTTTTGACTTAAGTGTTAGTGTCAAGGACGTAATTGGCGAGTAGACTAAGTATTTAGTTCATAACCGGCTCCTGCTTATATACTTTTTCAAATTTTCTGTTGCGCATGCGCATCTGTCTCACCCCAGGATGTTGTTAGTTGTAATTCGTTTCAAGACTTGCTAACTATGTTCTGGCTCTAACTTGTATCTCTATACTCGATTACATGCACTGATTTTGCAAAGTTGAGCGACGAAAATCGGTGGTTAATCGAGATATGCTTAGCGACGTCGAGTTGCAACGGTCTACTTTTTTTAAAAAATACCCATCTATATGGCAATAAAAACTTTATCTTAATTGAGTTTGCTCCACTACACTACAACTTAAGAAGACTGAATAGAGCTTGAGATTACATCAGGTACTAGTTAGTAGTCGGCTGGTTTTAAGTTCTGCGGTTGATCTTTGTGAATGCTTTACAATTTGAGGGACTTCCAAAAGGTTGCTCCAATGTTATATCATTTGCCAGACTAATTTTCTTTTTGGAAGGGATTTTCTCAGGTATACTAAAAGATTTGGGTGGGCTTTGTATCAACAGCTGGGTACTTCAGTTACATTGACTTAGCAAGAACGGGCCGGCTTTCCTACTTTCAAGCAAGACTGATATTCCACGAACGTTTTTTTTTCCGTAATGAAATCTCTTGTCACGTATACTTAGAATACACATTAGGTAGGTACTTCCAAACTTTTATCTTGAAGTCAATTGACTTTGAAGGTGAGATAGTTCTTCCACATTTGTGTACCCAAGGTAGAGATCTCACACAGCATTTGCCTTCCAGACAAATCTCGAACTCTAAACCACATTTGGTCGCATCATAAACAATCTGTAGAGAAGAACAGGTTGTCACTTCCTCTTGTCTTTGTTTTCTGGTACATCTCTCCGAGAATCCTCCTCACCTTCGCTCCTAGTGAGCAGTTATCTGTCTACCTAGCAACTAGACAATTCACCTTTACGCTACACTCACTACCTAAAATGAGGCTCTCAACAACCTCAAGAAATCCTTCGATTCCCTCAGCATCATCGCAATGCAAGATCTTAGATCTTCCCACAGAAATCAAGTACATGATCTACGAAAATCTCATAATCCGCAACAGCAAAATTCGACTACGGTCACTCCATACGGGCTTTCCACCCATAAACGATACTTACCATGACGCAAACAACATAAATAATCTCTTCCCAATTCTAACAACAGTCAAAAATACCAATGATTTCGACTCCCTAGCACGAACCTGCAAAACCTCAAGCAACGATATCAGACACTGGCTATCTAAAACAAGGAACCTGAAACTCACGCGCGGACTAGAAGAAGTAGGAGTCATCGAACCAGCTACGACGAAATTAATGTTTACATACGAGTGTAAGAGCGAACCAAGACACGAAGGATTCCTACAAATGATATCCTTACCTTCATTTACCGCAATCCGACATTTCGTCTCAGATATTTAATCCGAGACGCTGACTCCCCAATCTATATCATCAACGATTTCCGGATTCGAGCACCTAAGGACATTAAAGACGCTCGAGATCAATTTCACACACACGATAACTCTTATGAAACGATCTTGTTTAATGACGGTCTCTTCCTTGGAATCTATAAGGCTTTTGTAATGCCTTATTTGACGGATGTTGAGATTACAGAGGAGAAACGGATATGGCAACAGCAAAGACAGCAGCATATCAGACCTAGGAAGAGGATTTTCCTTACGGAGACTTCAGTTATTCATGTAGGTGGGAAACTGGTTGACATTCCGGAAATAAGGTTGGTTGAAGGGTATAAGGGTGGTGATATCTTTCCAACATGGTGGACGGCTGAATTTGATGGGGTCCGTTATCACTTTGTACTAGATCAAAGAATGAGGAAGGAGAGAAGGGAAGAGAGCAGGTGGGGTATTAGATCTTGAACGGTGGCCGAGGGTGGTTGGATCTGAATCTGAATCGAAGAGGAGAAATAGGGATGATTTGTTGATTTAGGGGGATAGTCATGATGAAGAACAGGGTTGCCGGGGGCCTGAGCCAAAGGCCCGAAAAAGAAGAGGCAATTATAGTCTAAATGAGGATATACTCCGGTTCAACGCTTGACAGAACGGCTCATAAGTGTTAAGTGCATCACTCTATGTTCCTTAAGAGAGGAAAAGAAGCTCTGAAATGGGTTTATGTATAGAGGATGATTATCTAACATTCTTCCTACAATGCTATCGTATCCGGAACGCCTTATTTCTTATAAAACCCAGGCTCCAATTAATGCTCAACACTTGTATATAAATACCTACTACCTCCTACTTATTTTTCAGAATCAGAAAAGCCAGACTCTTATTCGAACTACCTACCACTAATTTCGATCGGGGTTTCACACAACAGCTTTATCTACCCAAGTATTACTTACCATGATACACCCTACACATATTTCGTGTAATAGCTCCATTAATCCTGCTACATACAGAGATAAGAGCTCCATTACAAAGAGACAATTGTTTACAAGGAAACCAAGCAAAAGTAGCCACAGAACCATTCCAAAAACGACCTCACAGTTCAAATATTTACAAGGTTTTTCTTTCTTCCTGTCAGTTGACTTCATCAACTACCTACTCCACGGACAGGCTAGGGCAAGTGTTACTTAGTATATGTTAGGTCACGTAGGCACTAGTGGGCACTACCATTTCTGGCTCTTGCCATTTAGCTTCTTCTTCTTCTCTTTCTTCTTCAGAGACGACAGGACTCATAGATTAGACAATCGAAGTCCATTCATTGCCAAATCCTTGTCTGTGCTCGTTACAGTATATTCGTTGTCGAAAGGTTTTGATTAGTTGTCTAGGAAAGAGACTATCTATCTACAAGAAAGATGTGGCCTTAAATAGGTGCTAAGAAATGATAACTCTCTCTCATCACATCCCACTTTACTACCTACAACAACCAAGGTACCCACTATATCCAACACTTATTAATAAAAATTTCTACCTACCTACCTCACCTACATCTTAAATTCCCCTACTAATTAGTTACTCCCACCTAAATATCATCTCAACAAAAAAAAAAATCCCAAAAAGTATCCAAAAATCAATAAACCACTATAACAAACACCCTAACCTCTCCAACCAACCACACAATCCCTCCTCCCCCCCCTTCCCCTTCCCCCCGCCACAAAAAACCCACACCTTTCACACTCTCCATTAAAACAAAACAAAACAAAACAACCTCCTCCTTCCCAACCAGCCATGCCCCCCATAAAAAAAGAAATCTAACCTACCTATAGCAGTATATACCTACTTAGATACTTTAACAAGTCTAATGTCTTCCCACTTATAAGTTGTATGTAACTAACTTAAACACCACCATTACCACCATTATTACTCGCTTAGGTATATTTGCTTCTTCTTCCTTTTAATACCTACCCTAGCTATAGCGGGCGAGCGGCTAGGCTAGCTAAGTACCTCATTAACAAGCATTACGATAGCGTAAGCGAGTGCGAGTTGGTATTAGGACCTAGGTAGGTGATTATTACAATGGAAAATATTTGCTTAGACTATAGGTAGCTACAATGCCTAAAATTCTTTAAAGTGGAAACTTGTTTTATATTAGTATATACCATGTAGTTGAATAAATTGCGACCAAATTCAGATAAACAATCCAAGTGTTAGCCACTTTCATCAAAAAATGGGCATACAAAATTTGAGCAACTTAAATTGATTTGAGAAGTTGATGTGAGCTAGACAACTCACTTCGTTCTCAATTGATTTGGATAACTCTTTATTATTCTGTATTCTAATCTCGAGGTCATGTTTACCCTCGCCAACCTCCTGTACTCTTGTACTCTTGCACTCCGCCAACTCCCTGCAAAATTGCAATAAATAATGTACGAAAACTCCACATCTCTAGGAGCGTAACTGAACTGTGCCCATAAAAACAAGAAATGAGAAAACGAACCTCCCACCAAAAATGCCTCCGGACGCACAACGCCAAACTACTCCTATCACCTGACTGTCATAGTAATGCCCCCCTCTTTGAAAACGAGCATGCCGTGGTTGCCTTGAATGATTTCCAGCTCCGCCTGATCAACCACACCTCTCACTTTTAAATCCTGTGCGAGCTTGTTTCCAACGCCTAAATCCCGAATCTTGCCGCAAGATATATCGTACAAAACGCCATGGACCCTAACACCTCTCTCACGCACGTGCTCATCAACAACATAATTGCCCAACAGATTCTTCACGCCCATTTCCACATTCAACTCGGCCAGTCTAACGGCCCGTTTTCCAGGATCGTCAATAGCCTTGAGCTCACGTTCATGTTCTCTTCGTAGCCCCTTTAGGGGTGTCAACCATGTGTCGAGAACGCCTCCTACTCGTCCATCGCCGAGAGCAGCAGCGGCTCCTCCGCAAGACGTGTGGCCGCAGAGCACAATATGGTTGACCTTTAAGTGCGCGACAGCATACTCAATTACTGCAGAAGAGTTGATGTCGGTCGCAGAGATGATGTTGGCGATGTTGCGGTGCACGAACACGTCGCCCGGCTGGAGACCAAGAAGAGTCGTTTCGGGGACGCGGGAATCGGAGCAGCCGAGCCATACTGTGGTGATTGTTCTTGATTAATATATTTGTGGCCTGACTCGAGGGGTGGGAGGGGATTTCATTGATGGGGAACATACGAATTGAGGGTGATTGTCCAGCCGCTAGCTTCGGGAAAAAGGCTGGATTCTGATGATTCTTGTAGCCAGCCCAGGCCTGGTTCGAACTGAGAGCATATGCGAATTGATCTTCTTCTGCATCGATCAAGATATTGTGTCAGTACTCTATTTCTGGATATTTCTGGAGCATTTCTGGGGATTTTCCAATTGGGGCAATTTGTGGGGGATTGCGATTGCTGCTGGGGAAACTCACGGCGCGAGCCCATTTTGTGAAATTGACCGACGATAGAGGGACAGGGAAGCCGCACAGTGATGGGATGATGAGAGAGGGTGTGTTCAATGGGAGTCGTGGGAGGTCAAATGATTGCAAAATACGCGGAGCCTCTTGGAGTAGCTTGTTGATGACTCTTTTGGAATGAGTTGAGGAAAGTATGGTGGTCTCGCTCTCTCTCGTCACACCGCCGAGATCTTGGGACTCGGTTTGATAAGGTAATGTCAGGTACAGATAAGATGCTTTGAGTTTAGCGCCCTCAACCCTCAACCAAAAAATAAGACCCCGTGGCTGTGGCAGATTTGAGCCAGATGTGACGATGATGGACCGAAGTGACGAGGTGTGTGATCTAGGTATAATATGTTCCGCAGAATGGGGAAGCAGAAGGGCGGGAAAGTCGTACGATTCACAGAGATGGGACGAGACGCCAATATTATAAAGGGTACGGCAGTCCCCTTTCTCAGCAGATGGGCAGAGTGAGCCGTGAGGGAAAAAAGTCACCGGGAGCGTCCGCGGAAACCTGAAAAGATGCGCTCGAGTAGGGAGCAAGCATTCTAGCATTCTAGTGCTTTGTCTTCGAAACACCTTCCACGGACTTGCACTCTGCGAACGGTCGGACGGCCTGCACCGAGAGAGAGATTGACGCAGGGTGCCGTGCTACCCAGCTGTAGCTAGCTGTACAGTACTACTGTGCCTACTCGAGTACGGTACAGTACCAGTTTCTCCCGACCCTCGTACGCCTCTCACGCAGCATCTCGCGTCTTGCAGCGACATTTTCGGTCGTGTGGGAGTACAGGTGGCGTCGTCCTCCCAGCGAATTATCTCTGGTCTTAGGCGAGCACGATTATAAGTATCTGATGTTGGACCCCCTCCCGCACGCTGCTCACTGCTCCAATTGCCCATTATTGCGCACATTGCCCCATGTGGTGTGAAAATTTCTGCGATAATTCTTCGTACCTTTTGCTTTTTGTTGACGCCAATGACGCTCAACACACTGTTGTAGGGGCCACTTAGGCTGCACTTAGGGCGAGGGGACCCGTAGGACCTCGCACGCCTAGCCACCCTTAGGCTTGGTCTCTTTCCCCAAGAAGCATGATGGAAGGACCACCCCTGCTGCTGATCGGGCACAAGATGACACTTGCGCGGGTTTGCCTCAAACGTGATATGACGGAAAGTCGCCCAGCCAGTGCAACACTTACGAAAATCTGCATTTCCCATCCTCACCACCAGAATCATTAAAGGACCATTAAAGGAGTGCCATCTTGCGCTACCATTCGACCTAGATAGCGATCTATGTACGGAGTATCCGAGGCTGAACGGGCGACGATCAGAATTTACTTCTGGGGATCGATTATGATTCCAGTCCGGCGTTCCGGGCTGCGTGTGTTCCTGCTTGGAGTGTCTCACTCTCATTATTGGGTTGGACTGTAGTGCTGTGAATAGACATTTCTATTTTCTACTATTGTGCAAGTGTTGATTTTTGTTTCATTTCGACAATGTATGTTTCTAGACGTTTGCCGACCGCAAGACCACCAGTCGAAGGAACACTGCCAATGCTCTGTATGACACGGTCACGTTGCATGAACCCTTGCAAATCTGTACGTCGCAAGGACAAGATATTGGCATATGAACGAGCCATAGCTAAGAAAGGCATGGTATCATCCAGCTTCATATTTTTTGCTACAAAGCCTCTTGCCTAGCCAGGCCCCATCCATCATAAAACGCCGTTGCTAAAAAAGATGCAAACGAGAAACTAATCCACTTAGATCTTGATAGCACTCTCCATGGCCTTGCGCTTCTTCTCAGTGCGTGCAACAGCCTTGGCACCCATGATACCACCACCCCAGTGTCTCTTGGCCTCTTCGTACTTCTCAGAGTAACCCTCCTTGATGGCCTGGACCAGCTTTGACAGCTCAGTCTTGTCCTCAGAGCGGACTTCAGTCAAAGCAACAACGGCGGCGGTCTGTGATCAATTAGTTACGAACCACGAGCACGAAATGTAACGTAACGCACCTTCTTGTGAACGACCGTGCCGAGACGAGCCTTGCCCTTGATGATAGCGTATGGGACACCCATCTTTCGGCACAAAGCTGGAAGGAAGATAACCAACTCAATTGGGTCAACATCGTTAGGGATGAGGACCAAAGAGGCCTTCTTGTTCTCAATCAGGCCAACAACGTGGTTGAGACCGTACTTGACAGCATATGGCTTCTTGCTGACATCCTCCTTCTTCTTACCCTCCTTGACGGCGGTGGCCTCCTTCAACAGACGTTCCTTCTTCTCGGTCTTGCTCTCTGGGCGGTACTTGTTAAGAAGCTTGAGGGCTTGACCGGCGGTGTTACGGTCGAGGACGTTCTGGAACTGAGCGATCGCAGGTGGGACTTTCAGGCGGAGGTTGAGAATCTTCTTCTGGCGTTGTAGGCGGACATACTCGGGCCACTTCACCATGCGGGAAAGGTTTCTGCGGGGCTGGATGTCCTGACCGATACCATAGTTGCGGGTGCGCTTCTCAATGAGAGGGTTCTTATAGGAGTTAGCATTGATTGGCGATTTGAAAGGTGAGAAGGATCACATACCTTTGGAGCCTTCTTTGATCCTGCACCAGCCTTGGACTGGGGGAATGGGGCCGGAGCCGCCTTCTTTCCTGCTTTTGGAGGCTATCATTGAGAAAAGAAGACATCAGCGAATATGTTCACTAATGTTGATTCTTTGAACTCTAAAGAGACTCCGTCTGGCATTTCTGCGCAGATGAAGCTCAAGCCAGATCTAACCAGACCACCCTCGGGTGGAATGGCGGAGTGCTCATCTCGACATGCGATTGCTCGCAGAGGTGCGAGGAAGCGCAATAGCGATCATGGAATCATTTCATGAATAACTAATGGAGGTGTGGAAGTCGTTAATAGCTTACCATTTTGTCGAAGTTCGCGGGTGTTGATGCGAAAAGTTGTCGTGAGGTTGGCGATGAAGTTCGAAATTCGAGGAGAGCAACAAGAAATTTCTTGAGTGCGCTCTTTTGCACTACTTAGCGAGAACTCTTGGCATATACTGTGCAGATCAGCTGACCAATATTTATCCGGTGAATTGTAGGGCCGAGATGGAATTTCGATGGAAAACCCCACGACCCCACCAAAGTCCTCGAGTATCAAGTATCTATCGCAAACAGTGGAAGTAAATTGTTTGGGAAAAGTTCACTCATCATGGCACCCGTTCCTTGCGCAATCTGTAAGGTTGCTCGGGCCTTGATAATACGACCAAAGAACCACCAGAAGCTTTGCAAAGCCTGCTTCATCGCCATCTTCGAAGCTGAAATCCACCATACCATCACTACGACATCTCTCTTTTCACCAGGAGACCGAATAGCGATCGGCGCATCTGGAGGAAAGGACTCAACAGTGCTTGCGTCTGTTCTAAAAACACTCAACGAAAGATATAACTACGGTCTGGAGTTGGTTTTACTCAGTATCGATGAAGGCATAAAGGGCTACCGAGATGACTCGCTCGAGACCGTCAAGCGCAATGCGGTTCAATACGATATGCCATTGAAGATAGTAGGATACGATGAGTTATATGGATGGACGATGGATCAAGTCGTGGAAACCATTGGCAAGAAAGGCAACTGTACATACTGTGGTGTTTTCAGGAGACAGGCTTTAGATCGAGGGGCGAAGATGCTGGGAATTAAGCATGTAGTCACTGGACACAACGCGGATGATGTCGCAGAAACTATCTTAATGAACCTGCTTCGCGGGGATCTGCCTCGACTTTCGCGAAGTACAAGTATCGTTACTGGCGATGAGTCAAGCGAAGTGCGAAGAAGCAAACCGCTCAAGTACGCTTACGAGAAGGAGATCGTGCTATATGCACATCACAAAAAGTTAGATTACTTTAGTACTGAGTGTCTTTACAGCCCTGAGGCTTTCAGAGGAAGCGCAAGGACTCTGATCAAGAGTCTCGAGAGAGTGAGACCTAGCGCTATCCTAGATGTTGTACGAAGTGGAGAGGATATGGCGAAGTTGGTACCAGAGGCGGTGACAGGAATCAGTCAATGCAAGAGTCAGAAGGTCTCATTATCAAGTGTTGATGGCGAGGACCAAGGTATTGGTGGATGTGGGAGCAATGGGAGGAGTAGTGGAGGAGAGATGGCAGAGATGGAGAAGAAGCTAAAAGAGGATGAAGCAGCCTCTGGGCGGGAAATCGATGTGGCTTCTGTAATCTCAAGTGGGACCGATGGACAGCGTCACGACAGAATAGTCAGACACAAGACAGAACGCAAGCTTACACGGCAAACGCTGGGGACTTGTAAGAATTGCGGGTACTTGTCTAGTCAGGACATGTGCCAAGCATGCATGCTGCTCGAAGGACTGAACAAGAATCGACCTAAGATGGCGATCGACGTCAGCGTAGAAGATGAAGAGCAAAGCTCAACGCTTAGACGAAGAATGGAGGGTATAGCACTGGCTGCTGGATAGATTCTCAAGATCTTTGACAATAAAAATAGTATCCACCAATCATTTGCTGTTTAACACGCATTACGGAGCCACAGTCTGAGTTTCGAACTTCGCTTTTATGCATATAAAAGATTCAAGCTCCACTCCAAACCCTTCTCAAATTAACAGTTCCGTTTGCAAACAAAAACATATCCATCTGTAGCCAAAAGTCTGGAAATTGTTTGAAGAGGGAATGCTTAGAGTTTATAGGAGGTGTAACTGTTTGTTATATCATAGGCCTTATTGAGTGTCGCGTCTGCTTTGAATCGCCGATGTAATCTCTAGTGCTACATTCTAGCCTTAAGCTATAGTTCAAAATGAAGATCCGAACCACGGGACTGAAATTTAGTATCCTTGAACTTGATTCCCAAGTGACAGGTGGTTTATCAGTTCAAATATGACCAGATTACTTTCCTTTGCTGGTTGACTGTAGTGTGGTTGTATAGAAGGTCTAACAAACGACCAGATCTGCGCTGTGTGCGAGAAGAGCACGTACCTCGCAAACCTAGGTATGAATATTCCCTCTTCCCTACTGAGGCGAAGGAATCATGGAGTATCCGGCGGTAATACCTCCTTCGCGGTTTCGAATTTCTCTCTCCTTGTCTTCTGCCCCCCTTCTGCAACTCCGACGAACCTGAAGACCCAGTCTCGGACACTCCGCGTCTTCTCAAGCTGTTTATCGCCCGCTTTCTCCCGTGGAAATATCTTCGGAAGTATAGCAGCCTCCAGGGTCTGTCTTGTCAAGTCGATTCCTGTACATCAAATGAACCTTAGTCATCTCCTTTCTCAAACTCTGCCCATAAACCCTTCCTCGGAAGCTACTGAGCGCAACGTTGCGCACCAAGATCACATCCTGAGGACGCAAGCCTCCTAAGATACCTCTCAAGCTACCCTCAGCAGATCGGTCTGAAGATAACCAAAAGTTAATTGCAAATCCGGATTTAGTTTCGTCGCCAACAAGCACTTCGACGAGTTCAACGGCTGCTCCGTGGCGAGTTTTGATAGGTCTAGGTGCTGGGAGGGAGATAATACCGACAATGAGATTAACCGTCATTGTTTGCGGTTGAATTGAGTTGAGGTATACTGCGTTTGGAATTTCGTTTAGACTGTGCAACCTACCTACAACGGGCGCCACTGGTATCTCCCTCGGCCGAGGGAAAGATTGTAAAGCTGACTGAAACTGTGAGTCGTAGTAGGATTCTGTTGCTTCAAATGAAGCGCCATTGCTATAGCACGAGACCGATTTCTGGCCAGAGTCGGCTGGGATCTGTGAGGAGGGAATATCTTCATGGATGGCATACGACTTCTCGTAAAATTGGGATAGGACCTCTTCGGCGGATTGTGTACTTGGGCCAAAGCTCCCACCAGTTTGGACATATGTCTCTTCTTCAACGAATGAGGTAATGTCGGACGTGGTAAAGAAGGAGGTTCCTTGATACTCTGGTTGCCAGCCATGGTCTTGGGAGAAACCACTGGTCAAGTGTTGCTTCTCTAAGGGTATAGACCTCCATGATGGGTGCTCTGAGGCCGTTGCTTCGTGTACGGCCGAGGTTGTGTTTTGTGTGGCCAGCGAGTCCAGCAAATTGCAACACGGTCTCATTGAAGTCATTGAGAAGGTTGGCTTCGTCCCACGAGAGTGAACTTGACTCTGGAGCGCCCGTAAAGAAGAGAATCTTAGAAGACATTGCGGAGCCTCAACCTTAACCTCAACCCAACCTCAATCTCGGCCTCGGACAACAGTCGGATGCGAGCACAAGCTTTCGGATTACCCGTACCTCCGTATCAGATGAACTGAAGCAAGCATCCCTTGGACATGTACAGTACGTACCACTGCAAAGGCTCGCAGTACGGAGTTTAGGCAGCGTACGAGGTTAGTCAAAAGTGACCGAACTTAGCTCCGCGGTTTGCAGAGAGCAGGCCAGTGATTGGACGTAAAAGCTGACACTTTGCACTATGACCGCCTGCCTCATAAAACCAGATATCCTATATATTCTCAGGCGCTGCGCAGTGCCTATGCAACAAGAATTGCTGGCGCTACAGTACCTACTTTGTTTGTCGTCGTCTGACAGTCCGTGACCACAGATGTGCCTTGCATTTATTTAAATTCGGTACGATACTGTAGGCTGTAGCCCTCCATTGCCAAGTCACGGAGTTCGGCTCTCTCCAGATTTTACTTTGCCCTATCAGCAAGCTCCTGGCGATCAGATAAATCCGCCTGGCGCTTTGGAGGATCTGATTACGCATCCACATCCCACCCTCTATTCCGTATCCGACTGCCCCACATCCGTCATGAGCAACAAAACGCTGTCCCATCCCCAGGATGCGAAAGTATCAGACAAAATCCCCAAGAAGACAATGGCTTCAGCTTTTAAGTCCCTCCTCAGCACGGCAAAGCAGACGATAGCCGGGGGCACTCCTGCAGATGCCGCCCCACTATACGGTCTATTTCCAAAAGTAGACCCTGCAATTGATGGAGAAGATTGTGACCATGATTGCGCATCCTGTCATGTCCAATATCCCCGAGGCTTCAAAATAGAGGAGGATGATAAGCTGTATGGGCACGTGAAGGGCTGGTCAACGCACGTTTTAGTTGCGACAGGAAAGACTGATTGGGTGAGGGATGTTGCAGATGAAAAGGGGAGTGTAATGGAGGCCATTGACAAAGGTGGTGTAAAACCAAGCAATGGAGTGAGTTTGGGTGCAATTATTTTGATGAGTAGATGCTAATTACCTCTGCAGAAACTCATGCTGTCTGCATCGAATATACCTACTCCCTCCCATTCCACGACTTACGGAGAACCGACGACCGTTTCTCCTCCTTCCAGCCTTCGTTATACTCGAAAACGTCACTCCCAAGTCGGTCCCATCCTTGATTAAGACATTCGTGGATGTAGCACCGACGAATAAAACCCCACTGGGTCCGTTTTCTCTACCTGCGTCGCTACCCGATCCTCTTCCTTCAGCCGAGCAAGTAACCTCGAGACCTTGTCCTCACCGCGCCCTCATTCTCCTATGTTCGCAGAAGACCCGAGATGCCCGCTGTGGGCAGTCAGCACCACTTCTACGTAAAGAATTTGCACGGCATTTGCAGCCTTTAGGGCTGTACCGAGACTTAGACGACGAGCGGCCTGGTGGAGTCGGTATCTACTTTATTTCGCACGTTGGAGGACACAAATACTCAGCGAATGTCATGATATACAGGAAAGCAGACGCGTTTGGGATGGACCATTTGGAGAGAGCAAAATTGGACGGCGAAGCTGCTCCTATGCCATCCAAGGTCGTGCCAGAAGAGCATGCGGAGGAAGGTGCTGCGCAATGTATGTGGTTGGCAAGAATAAAGCCAGAGGATTGTGAGGGTGTTGTGAAGTTCACAGTACTTCAGGGTAAACTTGTTAAGCCTGAAAGTCAGTTGAGAGGCGGTTTTGACAGGCAGAAAGGAGTGTTTAGTTGGTAGATAGGCGTACGGTAATACATCGATGCAGTTCCTGGGATACGAATCTTGAGCGGAGATGGCGTTATAGATAGACATATTGGCATGGGCACGCATATGAGCGCTGGGAATGAATTTTCAATTGTTGCATCCAATCAGCCTCGGTACATTTTGAATATTTCTAAGTGGCTCGCCTGTGGCGGCCCGAATCATGAAAGGGTCGCTGTGAAATGTTTATACCCACAGTGTAAATAGTTGTCCGACTTCCGATTTATACCAGCGCAAACATAGGCCTCATACATACACAAACATAACAGGACCCAATAATTAATGTTTATTTGTCGGACAGATGCGCATGTTATACGAATAATAATGGAAGCAGTCCGTATGCAAACCTGAATTCGTTCCTTATCTCGGCCTGAAGGTTGGCGTTGCTCCTGGCAACCAAAGCCGCGTTCCGAACCCTTGTGATCAACATTGACTTCCAGAACCTCTCCCGAAATTCCTCCACGACCATCTCAATCTCAATTTCGTCGTCATGCGTATATTCTCTACTACAATAACAGTTGCAACAGCATTCCTCGTCCATTGTTAACTGCTGTTTGTAAACATGGCTTCCTTCCAGAGTGGTAACTCCTCTGAGGATGGCCGCCATCACAAACGCACCAAGTCATCAGTATTGAAGTCATTCATGCAGCACAAACGCACGCCTTCAAACGGAGGAGCACTTTCTTTCTTCAGTTCAACCTTCGGATGCCCGCATAGCCTCACCTGTTCTCGATTATAGCAACGCAATGCCATTCCTTCCCGACGATCATCCATACTCCAAACCGCTCGGAGAGCTTCCTCAAAATCATCAAGCCCAACAATTTCTATCACCACCGAAAACCTCCAGAGAAAGCAGGAGGCCAACAACAAGTGAAGAGGGTAGCCCTACAAGATCTCTCCACAAGAAAACATTGAGCTCCATTTCGTTGAAGTCGCTGGCTGGCAGAGAGAAGGAAAGCAAAAATAAAGAAAGCAAACCGAAGAAGACCAAGTCATCCACGAATTTAGCGACTCTCCTGTCACGACCCAAATCCACAAAGAGTTTGAAGAAGAGGGCTACTGAAGACGAAGTCCGAAACTCCCGGGATAAGGAGAACTGCTCACCTGTGGACATAAACGCTAGGCCACCGCCTATCTACGCTCAGTTTTCAAGTGACGCTTTTACTGTCCAGCCGCTGGGAGGCAAGTTTTTGGAGGATGAGATAGACCTTTATACACCAAAGAACTATTCTCCAGGGAAACAGAGGGATTTCTATCAAGTCCAAGGAACTACACCCAGTCTCACACGCCGTGACGAGCTACCACAACGACCGAAGTCTACATACCTTCCGAGCAGCTTTAGTGTACAGGATATTACCAGGAATGTTAGTAATGGTTCACGACGTAGTGCTGATATCACGCGGCGAGTGTCTGGTAGTAGTAGTAGGCCTAGTTTCGAGAGGAAGACGACAGAACCTACGACAAAAGGCGAAGTGACAATTGCAAAGAGAGGCTCTAGAGTGATGGCTGCCGTTGCTGCATTTGGAGCGAAGACGAAGGCTGCTGAAGCAGCTCCTGTCGAGCGAGTCCTTGAGGACAAGGACGTTGATAAAGAGTTTGAGGCGATGCTGGATAGACGAAACATTCCGGAACACCAAAGAGGGAAAATGCGCAACCTAGCTCTGCCTATGAAGAAGGATTTTGTCAAACAGGACTGGGCTGAGATAGCAGCAGCAAAAAATGGCCGACCTGGAACCAACGGTAGCGACTCAAGTGCTGATGCTACTGCTGGTACCGAAGAAATTCCCGAAGTCAAGTCAAAGAGACCGAGAAGTAAGACCTTTACACTATCGAGAAAATCAAGCAAAGAAACGGTAATCATATCCAAGAAACCACGACCAGTATCCACGATCAGTAAACATTCACGACAGAAGTCCATTGACAGTACTAAGAGTGGCAACTCGCTGACTTCAGCTGGCGCAGCTCTTGCAAGCAACATGATTGCCAAAGCAAAGGGCCAATGTCCGGATGATTTCGTCTCCTACCTGAGAAAGGTACAAAAGCCGGAACTGATTGAAGTCGGACGTTTACACAAGCTCCGACTATTACTTCGTAACGAAACTGTTGCCTGGACGGACGACTTCATTCGACAAGGTGGGATGGAGGAAATTGTTGGCTTATTGAATAGGACCATGGAGGTTGAGTGGAGGTTTGTCTGTTCCCGTCCGGTCCCAGGCCAGAGCTAACACAGAATACAGGGAGGAGCATGAAGACCTTTTGCTACACGAGGTCCTACTTTGCTTGAAGGCTCTTTGCACAACAGCTCTTGCTCTTCAGCATCTCAATCAAATTCAGAGCACGCTGTTCCCTGCATTGTTGGGCATGGTATTTGATGAAGAGAAGAAAGGGCCAAGCGAGTTCACGACGCGAAATATCATCAGCTCACTCATCTTTACTTATCTTAAATCTTCACCTCTTCCAGAACGCACACATAGAGCAAAGATGGTTCTGTCATATCTTCGAGACCCAGAGCCAAAAGAAGAAGAGCGACCTGTTGGATTTGTTCTTGAGATGCGCCATCCTCGGCCGTATCGAGTGTGGTGCAAAGAAGTCGTTAATGTAACTGTAAAAAGAGGTCTTTTGGATATTCCTCCACAACCACAACGTCATTGCTCGGCCTTCTAGCAAGAGTTCAGATGATGCCAATACACCTTCTGAGGCATGCTTAGATCCCCAGTACGCCTACATGATCAAGAATTTCCCACAGGAGTTACCACCTGTACCAGCCGCACCCTATGTTGGAGGAGTAGAGTGGGATGCTACCAACTATCTTGCTTCACATATCGAGATTCTAAATGCGATTCTAGTTTGTCTTCCTACTATGGAGGAGCGTAACTCCCTTCGAGAGGAATTACGTGTCTCCGGGTGGGAGAAGTGTATGGGTGGTACCTTGAGATTGTGCAAAGAGAAGTTCTACGGTGGTGTCCACGCTGGTCTAAGGTGTTGGGTTGCAGCTGCTATAGAGGATGGTTGGGATACTCGGGATGTCAGATGTGGACCTGCCGCAGAAATCCGGAGTCCAGTCAAGAATACCAGCCCAAGAAAAAAGGTTGAAGAGGTGCCGAAATTGGCATTTGATTTCAAGTTTGAAGCAGAAAAGAAGACAGAAGTAGATGCTTGGTTATAGGTTTGGGATGCATGTGGTGTTTTTAGGAGTGTTGGTGGTTTTGTTTAAGATATTTTTTCACTCTTCTTGTACGGATAGCACAAAATTTGTGTCGGGGCTGGTTGGAGAGGTGACGGAGAGTCGGTTTGGGGAGAAAGCATTGTTCATCTATCTTTCTGTCTTTCTTTATCACGAATCGCAACGCAATGCATGATACACGAACGAGTAATGATGGTATGATAGTAAATTGATTATGATTTCCTCTCCCTCCAAAATACTGTCTCTTGGTTTTCCTCGAGCCATATGTTAAACCTCCAGATCATCGTGTGTATAATTTGATTCAAAATCTGCATTGCATGCATAGATCTACCTGTTATATACCTGATCAAGACACCTATCTAAACTATGGGTCAAAGAACCCATCGTACTTTTTTCCTCCCTTACTTTCCCCGAGATCTACGTGCCGCAAACTCCGCGCTAGTTTCGATTTTAGGTTTGTTCTTGGATTTAGGCTCTGGATTAGTGCTTTGCATGTGAGCATTTCCCGGACGTCGTGAGAGAATCGTAAGAATCGTTCGCAGGGGATCATCTAGTTGGCTTAGGAGAACCATGAAAACTCCCATGATGGTATGTGCGATGAAGGCATATAGGAGGATGGTTAACAGCGTATTAAACATTATAGTTGATGGTTGATGAGGTGGAGTGTGTGAGGTATGTCGTGAGTAGGATGAGTGATAAGTGACATGTGGTGGGCTTTTCTTGTTTATTTCGAATATGTCAATTGCTTCAATTGATATTAAGTAATAGGCAAAGCTGTCATAAAACTTATCACTGCAGCAGGTTATTTGTGTAAAGTTTTCTCGAAGTTTTGTTTAGACTAACTAGTGATTGTAGCTTACCTACCTCAGTTCACTAGCCGACCAGCCAAACAATTTTATGGAACTTCAAAAAGCAGCTTAAATCCATTCTTTTGACTTTACCAAGCTATAGATATACAAAGTATCGCGACGGAAGCAAAAGAAAATTCACGTTAAAATGGGTGCAAATCACTCAAACCTCATAAACCCCACCCAACAGCCATCATCGCCTCCTCCCGAAATAGAAATCGAACTCGCCTCCTTTACAAACCAAACTCCACAACCACTCAAAATACCAAAGTCGAACTGGCCAAGCGAAAAATGCCAGAAATGGCTCAAGGATTCCTTTCAAGCATGCGGACTTACTCCTCATGAAGCGAAACTCTTCGCGCAGACAGCTATGGGTCCTGAAGATCACCATAAATGCGGGAAGGACTTGATTGATATGACGGTTAAGGATTGGAATCGAGTTATAGAGCACTCAATTTTTAGAGCGTACTATTTACCTGATACTTCGTTTCCTCATCCTGTTTCTCTTCAGTATAGGTTAGGGGGGTTTGATGGGGATGTTATGTGGAGGTATATTAGAGGTTTGGAAGACCGAGAGTGATGATGATAGAGAAGGGGAGGCAAGTGCTAAGACACATTTTCCTCAACAATTCCTGTGATAGAGAGTTGAACATCGACACCTAGACAGCTGAGGCCGGTGTTAAATGAGTTTGTCTCTTGTAGAGACCGGTTTTGGTAGTGCGAAACGGGTGTTGCGATCTAGCGGGAGCTATTATAGTATGAGTTTGCATGAAGCAGCTTAAAAGTCGGTCAGCAAACAAGAACCTAAATATAATTCAATGCAAATACTTAATATTTCTTCAGAAATTGTTTGTTGTGCTGTTCACCTGCTCAATTGCTGCCTTCGTGTTATCCAACTTGAGGAAGTCAGTGGTCGCTTAACTCTCAAATATTTCGTCGTTGTCACTGTCGGTACAATGATTGTCTTTACGAGCATAGACGCTATTCATTAGCTAATCCACCGTCGCGCACGATGCCAAATAACAGGTAGAAATTTTGTGGCTCAAAAGCTGTGTCATTCGGCCAAGCTTCGTCAGTCTATTTGTGGATAGCAAATATATTACGAGATAATCCTTGCTCAACTCATTCACACATACCAAAACCAACAGAATCATCAAATACATTCACCCGAACCCACAAATAACGAATTACATTTATATCGGAAGAAGCTTCCTTTCCTCAAATGCCTACATACATAGCGTCTTGGAGGTGCAACAAAATACCAAACGCAAACATAGCCACCGAACTTCAACCCAACGAAGTCGCCAACTATCTAGCAATGAAGTACTCAAAGAACACCAACGTCGTAAGAAATGCTCTTAGTGAGACCTGGACGCCGACCATTCTGAAACGTGGTCAAATACTTCCGCCCGAGGACCAAACCTTGGCACCCAACAGTCAAGATCTCAAGGAGGAGCAAATACAAGTTATGCATCAACCAGCCTTAATCCCTGCGCAAACTAGAAGCAATAAAAAGGAGCAAAGAAGTAGCAAGCACGCAAGAAGAAACAAGAGCCGCATAATGCCAACCCCAAATGATAGCAAAAAACAACCCGGGAACCCAAGCACAACACCATGCAGAAACTCCAATCAAGAACTGGCCAGCGACCCACACTCCCAATGGTGTAAACAAGAAGGCGCACGACTAAAAGCCGATTTCTGCACCGATATCAAAGCACGAATAATAAGCCAGCGAGAAGTAGACCTACAAGATCACGGATCCTGGCGACGACCACAAATACCAGGACATTGGAAACGATGGAACGAACTACATATGGCCTTAGCAGGCGTTCCCAAACATCTTACACACTTCGTCTTAAAAGTTTTGAAGAAATGGGAAGCGGATGATGAACCGAATCGTCGTGCTGCTTATATGAATCTTGGTCCCGATGCCATGGAAATAGCTAGGGAAGAGATTTCTGGGTATATCACTGATGTTCTGAGTAAGAGTAAGAAGTTGGCGGCTTTCTCTGAGTTGTTTGAGTGGTTGTATGGGGTTTCTATGCTTGATTCCTTTGTGTGTCATAGTAAGAGGTTTAATGCGTCTGCGCGTGAGGGTCTTGGGATTAAGCAAGAGGAAAAGACGGAGGTTGAGTGGGATGAGAGACCTATGCATTACGAAACTAATGAGCAGTTCATCGAGGGAATTTTGAATTGGTTGGATGAGGTTGAGATCTCTGATGCTGTAAATACAGCTGTTGGATGTCTTGAACCAACGATTTCCCAACTCAAGGATTTGGAGATCGGTGACGAGGTTGGGGCTGAGAGACTTCAAGCAGCTCGACTTAAGAGACCAGACTACTACCGACAGAAAGACGAAGATGACTGGTTTGGTTATAAGGGCGATACCAAGGTTAGGGAATCGGAGTTACTCCGACTCGCATTGTGGAAGTTCGAGGAGGAGAGAAAGACCGAGAAGGCTGTTATCGAGAAGAAGAAACAGCAAGGGTTTGAGGAGTCGAGCCTTGAGAAGAGGTGCGAGAAGTGTGGTCAACTTGAGGAGGTTGATCATATGGACGGTTTCTGTGATCGAGTCTTCTTTCATGAGGGGAGAATGTATTCTGTGAGGTGGTGAGGTTATTTTGGATGGAAAGGTTGGAGATGTCAAGTTGAGGGCAATTCGACTTACGCAGAACAATAAACTTGAAAATCAGGATCACTACCACCGCTGTAGAGGCCAACAACAATAGACAAATGGAGGAGCTACTGCTGCATCAAACACTCGGTGCAGGATCACTAAGCACGTCGTTGTTCTTAGCTACGTACCAGTCTTATCGCCGAATTTGTCAGCCAAGACTACATACATCGAGAGATATCCTTATATCTACTTTTGCGGGCCGCTTACGGACAGTGTGCGTATTTACGCAAGCAGAGGGGTCTGAGAATAGGGTGTATATCCAGTAGCTGAACTGTTGTTACGGTGCCTTTATAGAGACACTGTATTAATTCTAATCAAGTTACCAATATTTTAATAGCTCGCTTAGTGACACTTGCAATCCTAGCCTATAACAATGCCTCCCTTCCTGCTTGTTCTTCCATCCTAAGCGAGACTGATACTATTAAACCTGTGATATTATTACAAATCGGAGTTAAATTATGTATCCGAAAAAGACATAACGTCAATGTCATAGAGTATATGTTACGTTTATTACTAACTCTAAGAGCAGTAGAACGAGTTTTATCTAAGTCTTTTAAAACTAGTAGGGAATATGCCTCGCTCTCCCCCCTTTATCCTTTTATCCTAAGCGAGGCCGATATAACCGGCTATTAAATCCGTGATGTTATCACGATTCGGAGTTAAATTATATGTCCGAAAACCCTATGGAAGCGCGATGTCATAGAGCATGCATACCTAGTATTCAATCAATCATTCCAAGAGCGGGGTAGAGCATGTTATATAAACCTATCTAACCCCACCTTCCTCATCTAGTCCTTTCACTTTTTGGCATATAAATAAAGAGCGACTCCCTTCCATATCACCAAAACCAATTCAACAAAACTTCAATACCCTATTATATATATTTCCAATCAAAACATAGCTAACTCACGATGGGATACCCACAACGAAAAATCGGAGATGACAACGTCTCAGCTCAAGGTCTAGGTTGCATGGGCATGTCCTACGCCTATACTTCCTACGGAGGCTACGACGACTCCGCTTCTCTCGAAGTACTTACTTGGGCAGCCGACCACGGAATAACATTTTGGGATACCTCAGACGTTTATGGGCCTCACACCAACGAAAGACTTCTTGGAAAATGGTTTGCTCAAACCGGACGTCGGAATGAGATTTTCCTCGCCTCAAAATTTGCCACTATTCTGAAAGATGGGAAAATGAGTGTGCGAGGTGATGCACCATATGTGAAGGAAGCATGTGCTGCTAGTTTGGAGAGATTGGGTACTGATCATATTGACTTGTACTATCAGCACAGAGTTGATGAGAACACGCCAATTGAGGAGACTGTGACAGCCATGGTGGAGTTGAAGAAAGAGGGCAAGATTAGGTATTTGGGATTATCTGAATGCTCTGCACGAACACTACGGAGAGCACATGCCGTACATCCCATTGCTGCAATTCAGATGGAATACTCGCCATTTGCACTAGAGATTGAATCTGATCAAACAGATTTGTTGAGGACGGCGAGGGAGCTAGGTGTTAAGATTGTGGCTTATTCTCCATTGGGCAGAGGTTTCTTGACTAATACGATTAAGAGCCGAGATGACTTTGACCCGACAGACAATCGTGTCCATCATCCCAGGTTCTCAGAGGAGCACTTTGGGGAGAATCTTAAGTTGGTGGAGACTCTGTCGCAGATTGCAAAGAAGAAGGGAGTTACTACTGGTCAGCTCGTTTTGGCATGGGTCTTGGCTCAGGGTGAGGACTTTATTCCTATTCCCGGAACTAAGCGAGTGAAGTATCTTGAGGAAAATGCGAAAGCGGTTGATGTGAAGTTGAGCAAGGAAGAGGAACAGGAGATTCGGAAGGAAATTGAGAAGGTTGGAGGCGGAAAGGGTGAACGTTATCCTCCTGCTATGATGGCGAAATGCTTTGGGGATACTCCTGAGCTCAAATAGGTGGTATATAGCAAGCGAGCAGAGACAAAATGCCAAGAATGAGAATCTGACTTATAACTACCGAGCTATCCGAGCTATAGATTACAGGAGCCTGAATATAAAGTTTTAACCTCTACTTAAGATACTATTCCGAAAATATAGTCTATCTGCATTTACTTTGCTCTAGACATATATCCCTAAAAGCTTTTACCTTACCCGAGCACCTAGCTACAGTAATATATGTAGCTATAAGCCATAAAGGTAGGGGCTGAATTCTACAAAGTGTTTTTTTTTCTTGCACTTATGATTATAGTAGGCAGCATAACAATAATGTGTATTATATCTCAATTAAATACTTGGTATTTGACATTTAGATTGATTAATTAGTTGCTCTTCACACACTCGGTTCTAGCCACTTAGCTGATAGCTATTCCAGAAGCAACGGATTCTCCTTGCCCTATCTAGTAGCCCTGAGATACTGGTTTTCATCAAGTTTAGATATACATGCAGAGAATCGATAGTCATGAATGCATATCTACAATCTCACCTCACACTTATCCCCGTCCATCCACTTACCTCCCATGGCCCTATAGACAATCGCATCAACTACGAGATTCCGCCAACCAATATCTCGTGCGCGTAGCACGATGGGTGCCCAGTAGCCCTTGAGGACATAGATCCGATCACCCGGCCATGCGAGCGGACTTACCCAATAAAGTCCACAGTCCGGTACGGCTAGATGCATGCCTAACTCCCTGATAATCTTCATACGCTCATATAGGACTGGTCGAGACTTGCCTTGAATTGAGCAGCGGTAGTTGTAGAGAGGGAGTGAGGTCCCATTGGGGAATTGCTACGAAGTCCAACCGGAGAGATATATTTCAAGGACTTCCCATTACCAAGTCCTCCTAAATCAATGTGATCTTCCGTCTCTCCCAGCCTGGCATAGGAGCAGATAGATCAGCGTCCTTGCCCATGGCGATAGAGAATAGCCCAACCCGTTTGAACGTGTCTTCCTCGCTAGTCTGTTCAATAGCCAAGCCTACAATAAAGCAATTATTATCACCTGTATCAGGAAAGGTCATTTGTCGCTTTACGCCAATACGAATACAGAAAACCCCTTCAAATTGCTGGCCAGAAGAGTCCCCATCTATAGGTACTGGATCAAAAGTCTCATCGCAATTACTGTCAAAGCCGATTATATCTGAGAACATTTCTTGAAACTGCTCAAGAGAGTTCTCAGGTTGTCGTGTGATCTTTCGTTTTCAGCCATTTAAGTACAAATGTTACTGGTGTGAAGTATTCAACAGGCGCGGGTGTAGGTGTTGGCTCCTTGTAATCTGCATTAAGAGTGCCAGTGAAGCTCTCGAACTGCAGGCGTCGGAGACGACGGGTTGCATCTCGGTTTTGGAATCGGCCAAAGGAACAAAGGCCATCTAGAACTAGAATTCCGGATTCCATTTGACTAGAGTCGATGATAGCGTCAGACGCATATTGTTTAAGAAGGTCGTCATCCAGTTGCCAATTGATCTGTAGCAACCCATGGGTCTTTGCCCAGCTCCATGAAGGCACAACGCAGGTAGTTGACCTTGCCTCTCCGTCCATGTAAGTTATGCTTGGGTTATTTGGGCTGAAGAAATCACTATTAGCTTGGCGATTGACATTCCAGAGTAAGCCGTCTCGAATCTGATGATCCCAAATACCGTGTATCAACGAGCTTCCTAGCCTGCGACGCATCACTGCTGCGACACACCCTTAATTGCATTTATCTTGTCATCATCAAATGCCATCTTTCGGGTACTGTAGATCTCCAAGAGTCGATACCAGACTTGATAGAATTGCGTTTCGTCAGCCTGTAGATGCAGAATCTGGGCCAGGCTGGCTTTTTGATCAGCTTCGAGCAGATTCTGAAGCTGGAAGAGCTCTGAGTCAAAGTCGTGATCTGGTTTGTCCGAGCGTTCGTATGTAGTTCTGCCATTGCATTCCCATATAAGTTGATCCTTAGTAAAATGCACTATTCGTGGAGACAAAATACGCTCCTGGAAGGTCCAGGCTCGCTCGTTGAGACAGCCCTCGAGCGTAGAATCTTTTGGCTCCCTCCTCGATGACCAGTCACCTAGCTCATCCTCATGTTGATATTCTCGGTTTTTTATGTGCACCGAGTAAGTCTGGCCACTGCTACCATCCTTCCAGCTAACTTGGGCGGAGGGGAAATGTTCCCTTGGTTTGAACAAACCAGCAAAGCTATCTTTTCCATCTGTAGCTGCGAGTGTGAGGTAACTATTGGCATAGACTTCGTCCATCCTTGAGATTTCGCTCAGCTTATCTTCTGAGGAGTCTTGAAGAATACACATGCTGTCTATCCAAATATGGCTTAGACCGAGCTGTTGAACAACACAAATGGCATCCTGAAACGTTTGTGGGAGCGAAGATACCGGCATTCCAGAGAAGTACTCAGTCACATTGTTAGATGAAAGCATGGGAGGAAGTTTACCAGCCTGCCCCCAGCAGTAGCTTAGAGTTACGTACGGCACACTGAGCGTGTTGGAATTGACGAGCTGAACCGCATGCTGCTGTCCTGACCCGTGAATCTCTAGAAGTCGAGCAGGCATTTTCGTGTCTGCATGTCCTGAGCAACGAGTGTGATGCTTTTCGCAATGGCCAACCCAGTCTTTAAGGAGATCAAAACAGCGAGGGTCATCACTGCGGGGGAAAGCGGCTCTTCTCCCCAAGGGATAGCCTGGAGGAGGAACATCATCTATATCAATATCAAATCAGCGCCTGTAACAGAGAATTCTGACTTGACTCTACCTGGGGTGAGATACGTCGTAACAGCAATTTCGTTCATAGCAACTTCGTTGACAACGAATGATGCCTTAAATCCGAGAAGCAGATGGTCCCGGAAATATATGTTGTATCCTGAGGTCAACTGCTCAAGTGGCATGGAACAACAAATTAATTTCAGGACCAATCCACAAATCTGGCAGCCTTCGCGTGCAGATTCGAGAAGACCAGCCTTCTCCTGCTGATTACAAAGGTACGTTGGCGCATCTTCTTCTCTGTCCCATAGATCGAGTTTGGAACAATTCTGACATAGGAATGTGGTCCCTTCTTCTGTGAGGCGTGGATATGGTTTAACTGGTTCAACTGGCAACACAGTTGGTCGAGCTTTAAGAAACACAGAATGCAGAGTGCCCATCGTGAGGCGACGGACCATTCGTATAGGCCAGCCGAATAATTTGGAAAGCGCAGAACCCATGTTGAAGAAATCGATAGCGATCGCAAGTTAGAAAAATCAAAAAAAATCAAGCAGTTGGTAATAGTTTACAAGAAGGGTTTATGAAACCAAAAACACCTCAAAAGGCAAAAAAATAGCGCAGTTTGTGATAGGGACAGAACGATTTGAGGCCTGTTTTGCTACCTGGTCAAGCTGAACACACCGAACACGGCCCCCTGAATCTCCAGGCCTTTGACTTGAAGGCTATAAGCGCGCGCTATCAGCCGCACAAGGCTAGGTACCTAGGAACCATCCATCTCGATTCTTACCTCCGTGAGACTTCGCACAAGTAGATCTCCATTAGATGTAAACTACAGCCCCATGTTCCTATTGTTCTAGTTGTATCAGGACACTAATCTTGAGCAGGGTTAAAATAATCAAATAGACTCCGGGACCCTAGCGAGGCGTGTTCGACTCAATTTAGCCGAAGCAATAGATGTGATAGAATCGGTAAATATATAAGGTATTCTGAGAGACGGCTAGCGAAGTGTTAGAGACGAAGAGAAGCTAAGGGAGTCATGGACGAAGCCTTGTTAGTTTACGGAGTCCCAAACTTATAGGTTACTAACCCAAGCATCTTTTCAATGGATATCGCAAGTTAATATCCATGCAAGCGTGTACGGAGTCGCGGAGAGAGCTGTAGTAGGTATTGCCAAGGAGAATAATCTTTGCTCGGAGAATGGAAAATGTCACAGTCTAAGGCCCTTCATAGAATATAATATGAACAGTCTTGGAAATGGATTTCTTCGCATTTGTTAGGATTATCTCTCATCCCAGCACACTTATTGAATGCTAAGACTACTGGCAATAAGAGCTATTAAGAAGCGCACATTACAAACTCACAAATCCGATTAACTAAGAGAAGCAAGTACAGGTAGTACAATAACGTGCTTATTTAAGCTACGGAACTGGGAAACCTAAAAGGACAAAACCAGATCCCACGTTAAACCCGACAATCCTTAGTACTCCGCCTGCCCTCTAGTTGGTGCTAGGAAGGCACTGATCAGTACCACATGTACTGATCAGTACCACATGTAGCTGCGAAGCAATCTGTTTCTGGATCGTTGGTGCAAACACCCGAGGTATCCTCTGTTGTAGCGTACATATCTATGTTATACTCTTGACTATCTGCAGTTGTGGTAATATCAGCACCTCCCATGGCCGTCCCACAATTAGTCTCAATTGCATCATACGACGCCGCGAGACACTGCTCTTGAAAAGCTGGTTGAATAAACTGGCCAGCGACAGCAGCAGAAACAGTGACAACGACGTTACATGTTCCAGTAAAAGTGGTGGCAGTGCATGCCGCCCCGCTAATAACCATACCTATCACTCCCCATATTGCTGGCGTAGCTGAAGCAAAAGCGTTGCAGGCTGTACCAGCGATGAATTGCTGTTGAGCCACAGTGAAAAATGCCTCGTCTCCGTATTGGCCCAGCGTGACACAGTTGAAACTGTTGTAGTTGACGGGAGCGCGTTTGGAGTGGACTAGGTCGAGAGACCTGGCGGACGACGAATTAGATCTATCAGGGGATATCGAGGATAGCGAGGTTATGTTTCCATCAAAGATGAGATGAGATATATAGGACTGTGATTACTTGGACTTAGTATGCCTAAAACAAAATCTTTGGGGGAGTGAAACTATCTTGTCTTCCAAACCGCAAAGTAGATTACCCGCGGTGGAAAGTAGAACAATATCCTTGAAAGTGAAGTACTTACATTCTCAAATCCCTCGATTCCTGATGAGGACAAATTGAACGATCCACCGAGAGCTTTGTAGATGGCATGGGTGGTAGCCAGGTGCGGTGTTCCGATAATGTTAATAGGCTCCATGCTTGCCGCTACTAATGTTTTAAGTAGCAGCACAGTCATGAGACCTTTCATCATTGTGACGCTGAGGGATTGATATGCGGAAGTAAAAGTGTAAACAATATACTATGATATCTATAGTATTAGTTTATCTTCGTCTCTCTTTGGCCAAGTGGATTTGGAGTGTTGTGGGATATGCTTATTTATATCAATAGAATCTTTCAAAATAAAAGACAACTCTAAAGTTATCATAGGACCGCAATGGAACATACAGGATAGGATCTTGTTCTGAGGTAGATGCTCTGAAATAGATTGGCAGTTTGGTTTTGAGATTCGTATGAGTCCTGTTCTCATGCTCCATGGCCTTGAGTATCTTATATTTCTACATGGAATCAACTAGAGCCTAAAGCACAACACCACTGTACTTGATTTTTGACACGACAAACAATCAGCTGAATACCATGCAGAATTGTGCCACCGGATTCATGTCGGTAGGTAACAGAAAGGGAAACTTGGAAAGCCTTCCAACAATAATCCAACATTAAGGAATGAGGCCTACTTAGCGCCTCCTTTCCACATTACTTCACATACGCATGGATGATGGTAGGCACCATAGAGACGGGATTTCGTCATCTCTATACATCTATCAGTTAGTCGAATAGATCATAGGCATGTTGGCTAGAACGTAGCGACGACACAACCAAAGCAAAGCTAGGTAGGTATGCGAACCTGCACTTGCACCTCCTTACACCAGACGTCATAAGGAGACCATATAAGAGGCCTACGATCTACGAACACACATGAGAGAATTTCCGCGAATAATAAGGAGATGGTAAATTGACAAGCTAGGATAGATGGGAGAATGCTCGGTGCGTAGAGAGTAGCGTTGCACAACAACAATAATAACAACAAGAAGAAGACGGATGCTCTAGATTGAATAGATGTTACTGATGTACCGTACTAGAAAGCTGCCTACTATCAAGCCAATATTTTTCAATAACAATTTACTTTTAGAGCACCTCTTCCGTCCTGGTCTAATTATAGGTTCTAGTGCGGGATGATCATAGCGTAGAAGGGTGAAAAAGCGGAAACAGGCATTAGTTAGAGTATGGTCATTGGGATGCTTGCTGACAATTAGGACAAACTGAAAGCCGTAACTATTAATGTTGGAAATATTACCAACTGTCATCTGTCAAGTTGTCATGGAGTCTGGCGATCTTTGGATGAATGTAGTGAGTGCGTCGTCATCAACTAAGCTTCAGAGGCTTAACGTGTAGGCTCTCTCATATTCCACGCTGCAGCTACAAAATCGTAGGCAAGTCAAGCTTGGTTGTCCATACTCGTCCCCCTTTCAGATTCGATGCTACAGAGTCTGCTTAGCGGCACGGAAACAAACTTGAATGAGGCACAGTACAACACAACACTGAGATGTTGGACTCGAAGTTTATGAGTCTGACGATATTACCTCCCCGAAAGACCTTCAACTGGCTAAACAAAAATAAGTACTTACTGCGCTAGAATGAGGCACAGAACACAATGCAATCATGCTTCGTACTTTGTCTCTCATTCAACCGTTGACGGCCGCGCATCTTACCTGTATGGCATAGTCGAAAATGCGGCGTATTTGACAGCTGAAAATCATGTTATGTTACCTGCCTATTCCGGAACTTCCAACAGTTGGAGATAACTATTTCTAGCAATCTCAGAAATGCCTCACCTCTCATGAATTCCGGATAATTCACGTGCAAAAGATTATCCAATCGCGTATATGTGTAGTCACGCGACCATAGCGAAGATCTTGCGACTATATAAGTTAGATCGAAAGATCCGTATGATACGACCTTTTACGATCAAGATATCCCCTCATTTTCGACTTCTTACCTACTTATTAGCTAGCTTATGATAAGCTTCCAGCCTACCAACCTGATTTTCTCTATCATTGCAACTTCATATACCTCGACTTAATCCGTTCCAACAATGGGCACATCCGCGACAATGAAGAAATGGAAATGGTTTAAGAGAACAGTCATCACCGTTTTTCTTTACACAATTCTAGAATCGTTCCTCAAATCATTCCATCGAGACGGCTATATCGATCTTGGTATCTTCATGCTAATCATCGAAAAACGCGACATGTACTTCAAAGCCATATACAGCACTCTATGGAGACCACTGAGCCCGATTCTATCACCGCTGTGGTGGGGGCTATCGCTGAAGCTTGTCATGAAACCTGGCTTTCTAAACTCCAAATTAGGGGTTCGGGGTCCATCGATCGGTCTTACGATTATACTCATAATCAAGACGCTGATTGAACTCAAAAGAGGATGTCCGGATTCTTTAGTATTGGGGAGGAACTTGGAGGATTTCTGTACACGCAATTGTGCCGAGACGCTGTTTGGTGCGGCTCTTATGTTTGTGTTGATTGTCGGGACGTGGTCTGGATGGGAATGGGATGGGGGTCTTGTGGATTCGGTGTTGGAATGGGAGCGTCGGAAGAATATGGAGTGGAAGGAAAATTGAAGAAAAGCAAGGCGAGCGAAGATCAATGTTGGGAGGAGCACCAGTGTCGTCTATCAGGTTTTCAGGTCATGCAATCAGTAAAGTCAGCTTCTACCTGCTCGCTTAACTGCTTGCAGGCCTAGCCTACTTTCGTGAAAATTGCTCGAATAAATAGATCTAAAAGCACTATCTTCTTATCTTATTTATTTATTTTTCTTGAGAAAATATCGTGGATATCTATCTACTATACAAGTTCCTAGTAGTCTTTTCAAGAGGCTTGGCATAAATGTATCTTACAGCAGGCCGGAGAGAAAAGATATAAGTCGTCGTCACAAAGACCAACTCAATGTTGTAGCTGGTTTACCCTTGAGGATAAATTTGAAAAATTAGCTATCGTATTGAAAACTTCCTTTCCTTTGCTTTAATCTTCCCTTCATCCATAGGACTGCAAACATAGTCCCCACTCATCAAACCATCAACATACGCAGGCCCTACAAAATGATAATCGGGGCCTTTCTCTCGTAAGATGACACACAACCTACACCCGTAAAGAATACAGATTAAATCACCTTCCTGTATATCCGGAGGACCTAATCCGACATGAGTATCAGATGAAGTAAAAAAGCAGCGACCATTGAGCCTCTCAAAGATAAGGCTGAACTTTTTACAATCATCACTCATCTCCTCAGCAGACGTAAGGTCCATCCTACACATTTTATCCCAGAGCTGTCGACAATGGATGTGAATTTTAGACCTGAGGGATCCGTCTGCTTCGTGCTGTCTGTCTCCTGCAATCATGTCCATGAAGCGACTCTTTCTGAATAGCCAATCTTCATCGGGATATCGTAGTTCCAGAGTTGCAGACGCCAGATTTTCCATTTCGCACATTTCCAGGCTTGCAGATGCCAGTCTCTCCAGCTCATGCATTTCTGGAACCAGGTTGTGGAAATTTTGCATAATAGGGAAAGATGTTTGGAAGGGCCCTCGAATATCTTTTATGGAGCTGATGTGAATGCCTCTAGCATATAGAACACCATTAAGAATATTTGCGACAGCTTGGCGGCTTCCAGAGCAAGCATAAGTAAATGGAGATAAGCCGGAAATTCGTTGACGTAGGTCACATAACCAAGATGCATGCTTGTGGAAAGGCCGAAATCGCTCGAAACAGCACAGAATGTCAAGGCTTCGCTCCTTATTGATGTGAAATGCCATAAACTTGCTGCATAATTTGTGATAGTCTAAGGTATAGTCCACCTTGATAGTGTCCCTGTAGAACTGAGGAGAGATCCCACGAATTCCGTATATGCGATCTCGAGGGTCGGAGGATTCAAGAGGAGCTGAGTCCCATAATAGTTCCAAGATTGGCATATGCGAATTAGATGAACTAAGTGTGATCATGCGTCTGGGACTCAAGACAGAATCACTGCTAGTGATCAGACTTTTAGCGAGGAAATACTGTAAAAATTTCCGTAGTACGTGATATGATACTGATCTGTCCCCACATCTGAAGATACACCTATGTCGTGACCTATAAGCTGATGCCAGCTCCTGAACAACCCAGACTCGGTTCCAATATGGTCGAGTCCAAAGAATGTTGAGGGAATTTGCAATTTCAAAGGTCAAGTTGTCACAGCGCTCAGCCATGCGCCTTCTACGTCCACCGTGGTCTGCAATATAGTCCATTGCAAGATTGCTGTTGGAATCTGCTTCTCCAAGCCATGCAATAACTTCTTCTGCTTTACCATAAATATTTGGCATCTGTTTGACTTGACAACTTCTTTCCTCCAAGTTTTTCTGGTCGATACATATTGCGTCCGCCCACAAAACACTAGCACTGTTGGGCTTCCGTAGCTGAAGTAGGGCGGCATAAAGGCTCGTCGTAATTCCAATAACACATCCGTTCACAGTGATTGGATATTGAATGGTGGCATCACCCCAGACGTAGGAGAGTGCAGTAAATTGAACGGACACTTCCAAGGATACACAGAACAAGGTGCATTCGAGTGGTTCCCAGTCACGTCCTGGTTTGAGACAGATCAGTCGAATTGTAGGTTTTGAGAGGTCTGGTAAGTTGGAGGTCAACGGTAAGGGTACCTGTTGATAGAGCGAATTCGAATGAGTATAATAAGACCGAGAGACACAGCAATTGTAGGACGAAGGACTTTCCATATAAGGTGTGTTTCCCTGAGGACCAAATGTCGTTGAGCTCCGAGTATCGACAAGACTTGGAGCCGAGAGTCTCGGTTCAGCGGCTGAAGTCTCCGGTAAAATAGTTGTGTTGCTGCGGCGGCTACTGCTGTAGTATTGCTCATTCATTTTTGGCTGTCGTAGCAGATCGTCCATGAGATAGAGAAATGTTATTCTATGTACGTAGAAACTTTTAATAGTCCTCTGCAATTAATATTGCTCAAGCATGACCTTCTGCAGTCTAGCATAGGATCCAGTTGTCTCTATCATTCTAGTAGCATTCAACATTACAGAGAACATTTAGGGCAATACATTTTTGGGATAAGGCCGCGCTTCTGTGGTTTCGTCCTATACGTTCACTTGCTTTCCAAATTGCAACGAGGTCACTTAGAGACCAAAGTCGCTTGAGCTGGGCAAAAAGCGAGTGGTTTTTGGACGTAATGGGAGTGCTTCAAAGCGCCCATAGCATTTCCTTTTACACAGCCTTAAGTCAGTAGTAAGGCAACTTATAATCAATCTCCCGGGTAATTTGTGTTGCCTCAAGGCTGTGAAGGCAACAGGACTCACTCAGCCCTCGGATGAGGCTAGCACAGAGCAAAAATTGTTTCCTCTCTCGACGACCGTCCTGATATCCTGGTTAAAGAGCACCGATAAGTTTCATCAATTTAATTGTCCATGCCTAAAGCTACTGCAAGGTGCACACTAAGCCTCCACATTGAGAGTAGAATGTGAAAGTTCAGCCTCGTTGTATGCCGAGATGGATACGTGGGTTCTATGAGATCCAATGAAGATGACATGTCCGTAAGCAGCACAGCCTCTTGGATGCGGTACAATGGGCATATTTCCAACGAATGTGGGGCCATCAAAATGCCTTGCATCACGACGAAAATGCACACCGAGCTGCCCCAGAATTTCCTCGTGGATGGGTTAATCTATAGTGCGAGTATATATTTATGATATTTCACGGCTTGATCTACTATTCTATTCAAGACATTGCCAACTAGTGTTACTTACTGTATAGTCTAAAGCTTGCCATCACACAAAATCCGAACTCGCTTACGCCATCGATCCCGTAAACAGACAGACATTTCACGGGATACTACTTCCTTAACGACCAAAGAAATGTTGCAAATGCCTTGGTCCAGGGATAGGGACGGCAGTGGTCACTATATTCGGCATTGCTGCTACTGTAATGACCACTGTGGAACCAAAATGCGATATAAGATTGGATAAACATTAGAAGAATGGGAGTACGGGAATATCTACATTTTTTATTGGACGTCTATATCCATTATCACAATGTGGTCAAAACGTAGCCACGTTCGGGAGAGTAGGATAGGTTTCCTTGGATATTATAGAATGTTTTGTTAGGAAGTACAGAAAACCCACAAAAACCAGAAAAGTAAGCACCCAAAAAGGCTTTTCGATGCGTTATCATGTTATTAATTTCCTCACACAACAGATCGGTCGTTCATTCATTCAGCACTGGAACAACGCGTCAGCCACAACTCAACAGCCAGGCTAGCTAGTTCTCAGATTTTGCATCTTTCAGCATGCACACACTCCTTCCAATTTTAGCGAGCTTTTTCATCACTGTATTCACCGATACACTGCTTGACGCTGTCAAGTTTAGTTGTAAACAACAAGCTGCCCACCGTCCATCTATATATTGCTTGAACTTACCTCGCGTAAGAACTTGCATTGAAATATGGTTTATGCGGTACAGTTGCCTGGTATTCAACCCCAGGAATGTTGCCTCAAGGCTCGACCGATGCCTCAAAACATAAAAAAAAAAACAGAAAAAGAAAAGAAAAAAGACAGACCTTCAGCATAGCAGGCGCCTCTTCGTGGCACTGAGGATTAGTACTCGACTCACACGTTACTGGTTGACGATTATGGACGGGGAAGCTAAGATCTGCTGTAATGTAATATAATAAAGAAGATGGGACAGTCAGGTTAGGTTTTTCTTAGGTGTTTCACCGATCTAGTCCTGTGATGCTGTGTGTATAACCAAAACGAATAAAGGAAGTTCTTTACAACCAGGAAATTTGCTGAAATTTGCTTGGCTCGGCTTTGTAACTAGCTATATATACGATTCAAGAATCAGAGAGCGTCCTTCCTTTTCTATTAGAAGAACTTGCATACGAAGGCGGAGGACTCGAAAGGCTCGGTCGCTTACTAGCGAGGAGCAAAGGTCTCTTCCCACCACTAGCAGCACTAAAAGAAATTCGCTCATGATTATCCAATCCTCGCTTGATGACGGCAGTCTCATCCCTCTTGACAAATATCACATCCCCGGCCTTAGAGACTTCAATACGCAGTTTTTTCATTCGTCATCAACCAATCAGTGGGAAGGAAAAAGTGGCGTGTGTAGAGATCGAGGTCGAAAGTGTCTTTGTCCGCCGAGCAGACCCAACCGCTTGTGTGCAAGAAAACGAGTCGATGGCCGTAAGAACCGATGAGCAGCTCGACTTCAGAAGATATAGATTGATACTTAGGAATTGGTGTAGCAGTGTGTGAGGTTGGCGTGAAGTCTGATTCGCTCCAAAGCAGCAGTTGAGATTTAGAGTGCGGCCCGCGTTGACCTGCGAATGCAGTCGCCACTATCGTATTGTTGAAACAGGTCATTATGGATCTTATGGAGAGCTCCGGAAGAATACTACCACCAAGTAGTATTCCTTCCTTGCTACTGAGTTTTGAGAAGTCTACCCAAGAGTATATATGCGCTGTATTGCTGGCGATGAATATTAAGCGGTCTGGATGTGTTGGATGGCTTATCCATTGGAAAGCAGCTCGGTCTTCCCAGGACACGGTTTTTGTGAAAGTAAAACTGTCTTCAATACGAGAAAACAAGGTGTCTGTGCTCGAGGTACAGATAAGCAACCGTGTACATTCTCTATTGCATAAAACTTGCTCCACTGCTACACCTACACGGTGGTTAAACAGAGTTTCGCTAACAGTCCATGTACTTTGAACCCTAGCGAGTCTATGAGTTACTACGTGGCTTGCCATGTCGATACTGACCAAAATAAAACTATCGTTGTCGAAAAGGAGTGATGAGACCGAAATTCCCTCTCCATGACTAAAGAGCTTCTGGACGTGTTGGCCAGTCCTGAGATCGTATAGCCAGACAGAGCCATCGTCTTTACCACAGAAGAATACATCAGCACTTTCACAGCACGTAATTGCAGTGATCAGTATGGTATTCTTCGATGTATCCAAAGTAATTTCCGTGGGTCGAGTCGACACAGACACGGTATCACTGTTTTCGTCATCTGCCTCTTGACGGACTAAAGTGAGTGGGTCCCATACACGGCATTGGGATCCTTTAATGTCCAGCAAATGGTGACTATCACCACTGAACGCCAGATCTTTGATACCGTAGTCCTCTGAATTGATCCGATATAGTGATCTCAATGTCTCAAACTCGAACAGCTGTATTGTCCCATTCCTGTCCGCGCTTGCAAGAGTTCTTCCGTCAGGTGACGATACTAGAATTTGGGCATTAGCTAACGTTGACTCCTTCACTGTGCCTTCGATTGCATCAAAAAGAACAAGGTCACCAGTGCCATATGCTGCAGCAAGTAGCGCTGCTCCTGGAAGCTGGCTGAATGCAAAGCAGAGCACATTCACATTCGGATCCGGCCTATCACCAGACACTGAACCAAGATCTTTGTTGTAGGACTCATATACATCCCGCTCAAAATCCCAGACGAGTATGTCTTTGCCTCTGTATGCAACTGCTAGAAGTCGATACTCCATATTGAAAGTCGCATACATTGGCCGTCGGAAGGCATCGGCTCGCTCTTCGCTTAGTCCATCTAGCCAACTAGAAGAATCCGTGATCTCACCAGCTACTAGATCCCATATCAACAGGTGATTGTTTTTGAGCGCGCCTAACAGAAGTTTGTCATCATCTGCAAAGGCAAGGGCCATGCATTGTTGTGGAATGGGAAATTCCCATAGTTCTTCCCAAGAGTCTGTGTTCCAAAGACGGATCATCTTTGAGCTTACTGAGACAAGGATTTTCCCAAGTTGGCCAAATTGCAACATCATTACTGGTGCACCATGTCGTAAAGTCTGGGCCGCTTGACATGTTGTTTCGTGGTACACCGCGACTTTGCCACTCGACGTTCCCACTGCAAAATGTCTATCTGAACTTGCAAGTGCTGATAGTCGTTCCCCTCTGATAACGACAGTAGACATGCAATCATCCCAGCTAGTGGCGGAAAGCCCAAGTACAGTCATGCCACGCATAGACGAAGCGAACTGTTTCTTGGGGGCGGTATCAGAAGGACAGAAAGGAGGAATCAGATTGAATATTGAGCTGGGAGTACTAATCAGATGTCTGCCAAATTTTGTGACGAGTCGGACAAGATCTGTTGCCCAAGAATCCAAAAGTGCGACCTCCTTGCCAAGAGGTGATGTATGTTTTGATCTCCTTTGTAAAAAGTTTTTGATCGATTTGCCAGTCTTAATCATACAATCCAGATCACGGATTTGCGCTAGATGCTCTATCCACGACAATAGATTATATGAGCCGAAGAACTTCGCAAGAGCAAGAAGAAAGTCGTCGTCCGTAGAAGAGACTTGAAGTATATGTTCGTAGAGGTATCGGCATGCGTAGCCCACGAACGGACAACGTTCAGTGCCTTTGCTGCTGAGGCTTAACTTTCGTTGTCTCGGAGCCTTCATCTCGTCACTTCCAAGATAATTCAAACAGGTCATCGCCAATCGTTTATGGCCGATCTTTTTGTTGATAGCAAACTCCGATGTTATGTCTGATCGGAGTAAAAAGTCTCGGGCTGTTTGATGAATCATTTGTACTCGTGACTGTGCATCGACGTAAATCAATTGAGCGCAATTTGTCAAGATGGCTTTTTCGATACTGTCAATTTTATCGTTCATGTCTATTTGAATAGCATGGAACATTTCGTCCGTAGTCAATGGCTTTGCAGAACATACTGTCCAAGTCAAAATTGCTTGTGCCAAGGTCTTGCCACGTGGAGCTTTGGACATTGACTCGAGGACCCTCCAATAGACTGCATCCATATCAGACGGTACATCTTCAAGGACTTGCCTAATCTCCTGAGATGTATTGACTTGTCTCAGTTCTTGTAACACCAGGTTGACCCAGAGGAAGCATCCTGTCGACTTTTCTAATATCTGTGTTACCATGTTCAGTCGATCCTCCTCGTTGTCTGAAGGCAAATCGTCCACATGCGTTTGTAAAAAGAGTTCGATATCCCCCTTTGTATCCGTGGCCACAATTTCGTCTGACACAACATTAACATTTGGATGAGGAATTTGTCTATGAGATTCAAATCTTGTTCGGCATGTGGCAAGGATCCTTATCGAACACTTTTCTGGTACTTTCAAGAGCAATGGGATAAGCTCTGACTCGGATTTGCATTCATCAAGTGCATCCACAACCCAATATTGTGGCTGGTCGAGTTTCACTTTCAAAATGCTTTCGACAAATAACTTCCGCCAGATGACTCTGTAATCTGTGGTCTGGCAGAGTTCGTTGTCTTTTTTGCAAACGTCTAGAACAATTTGAAGGATTTCTGGATACTTGACAGCCATTTGCCATGCCATAGAACGCAAAAAGGACCCTATTGTCGACTTCACCTTATCGCCGTAGTGGAAAAAGTAGAAGCAGCAATCTAGGCCAATTTCTTTCAAGTGTTTGATGATGTATCCAGATAATACTGACTTTCCAGTCGCTGGTTTTGCGCTGATCCAGTATAACTGAGTATTTGCGGCGTCTCGCCACTGCAGAAAGGTCTTCCTTTCCAAGAGCCATTTGCAGGAACCTCTTATGCGCACAGTATCCACAGCTAAGAGGTCATCATCGGGAGCGTCTGAAATATCCAGAAAGTTATTGAGGCGTCGATGTTGTTCTTCACCAAGCTCAACCTTGGATAATACAATGCGAGATCTGAAATTATCCACGGTGGCAGCTAGAGCGTTACGAAAGGTGATGTAGTTTGTGTCTTTTGGTGTCGCAAATTTGCACACTTCACGATGGTTAGCATTAAGCAAAGCAGTCCTCTCGTTATAGTAGCCTAAGGTCGCCATATCCTTCTCTACAACAAATTTTGCAAATCCTGGCAATGTTGAGGAAATTCATCGTTTATTGACTGCGTCGCAAGAGAATTGCGGTGTAGATCGGAGACAAATGGACGAGAGCCGGAGGTTATGTGTAAGATCTTGGTCAGTGTCTGAGCAAGATCTGAACCTCGATGCGGAGTTGCCAGAAAAAAGATGGTGCAGACTCGTCTGGCAAGTGCTTTGAATTCCTCTATTTGTCGTGCAAGAATGTATGCCTTCTTAATGACAAGGCCACCCATACTGTGCCCTATAAAAACCAGAGGGACCTATAAAGCTATTCAGTCGCTGATCGGCAAAAAATAACGAAAAAAGAATCCAGTATGTTTTTGTTAGCCCTCTTAACCATCATATATACATACCATTGAATCACGCATGGTTGGCGAATCTTGGATAGAACCAAGAAGGGATTTGGCAAAATCTTGGATGTTCAGCTCACTATCCTTGGTCCAGTTGGAATTGTATCCAAAAGTATGTATCCGCACATCTCTGAAACCTGGATCTTTGGGCAGCCACTCCTTAGGCCAGAAGAGTTTAGGATCCATCGACTTAGTCCATGTACTTTCAGAACCTCCAGCCAAGCCATGTACAAAGACCAGGTCCGCGATGGCGGCCTCAAAGGGTTCTGAGAGAGTAGTTAAACCATACGGTCCTTTCGCGCCGTCAACAGACTCGCTCGTCCCGCTGCTGTCTCGTTTTGTAAGAGTCCTCCCGAGGGAGAATAGACTGGCTCGCGAAGCCGTCGTGTTTTGCCATTGTTCGTCCATGTTATAGATGCTGATCGCATTGCGACAGGCTTTGAAGCTCGCTGAGGTGATGGGGCGCCAGGCTGAGGCTGTTACCAAGCGGTCAGCAACCATGCCTCAGAAGAGATAATAAACGCTTGCATCTAAAAAGCCGATGACCACTTACAGTATTACGGAGACTTAGGACATATAGTCATAGAAAAACTGTCCCGAAAATTCATTGCATCAATGTATACAATGTAGTCCCCCTTTCAAAATGTTAGCGCACCACCAAAGTAATCTGAATTTGTCCTATTCTTCCCTCCCCTAATAGGGATTCTGGTACGAAGTAGGGTAGAAGGCCGCTCGAACTTCGTACCGACACCTGCATAGTAAGATAGATAAGGCAACCCAACCACACAGGGTGTCAGATTGAACCTTTCCTAGGTTGATTTGGATTGCAGGTTTGAATGGTGTGTTGTGGCGATAAGAGAGGGGAGATAGATCGGATGGCGTTTCTCCTGAGGATGCACATACAAGTCCGGTTTCCTCTTTAGCAACAATAAGAGCATCCCAATTGTATTCCGTAGCAACAGCATCAATATTAATTCATTACAATCAGACCTTACATTACTCTTACGTGTATACCCCCCTGGTGAAACCAACAACAACAGCACTTTCCAGACGGCGGGATGTATTGCCGTTATAAGTTTCTCTTGCATCTGTTCCACCATAGAGGAGAGGAAACGGCGGTAAGAGCCGCACCCTCACCTGGAGCAGCAAGGCAGCACATTCACAGCTGGGGTAGATGCATATAGTTGGGGTCCAAACCTGGGGGCCAAGAACTGGAGGTGCAGATCTATTGGGGCACAATTCTCGCAAATATCTTACAAATATCATTGGAAATCCGTTTGGTCGCTTACCCCTGCTGGCGAAGTCGTTCTGTCAAAAATTAGTGGAAGGCTGCTCCCGTCGGCGTCTAAAACATGAAGTGAGCCGAAGAAAGCAACTCTGACAACCAATCATTCGGAGGGCCTCAGGCAATGCAACCACACCACATAATCCGTCCATATTCCTTGTACCTCCAGTTATTCTCTATAAATGACCCCGCGTTGAAAGGGTATCTGAAGATCATTCTGGTAGAAATAAGGCAGCCTCGCTCTCTGCTTTGGCACATATATCAGGCGTACCATATCATGGAGTCCGCTCAGAAATGGGACCCTTCCTCATCTTGGGATCCGGCATCAACAGATCAAAGGAAGATAGAGGTCCCTTCCAGCCTGATCTCATATGTTGACGAAGCTGTTAGCGAGAGTATGATTGTGACAATTATCCTCAAAATAAAATTCCCAGGCTAATTTTGGGCAGAACTTCCACCAGGGTCCACAATCAAAAGTATCCAGCCTTATGGAGCAAGCTATTGGACACGTACCGCTGAGATTCGGACAGAGCAAGAAGATGGCAGCGAGCTCTCATTTTTCATGAAGGTTGGCTGGTTCCTTCGTTTCATTGACAGGAAATAGTAAGAACACTAGGAAACCAGACTAATTGCGAGCTGCGAGCTATAAACAGATAACACAGAAAGAAGCAGGAAAGGGTATGGTATCAGGCGAATTTGCGTCGATGACTGCAATTCACAATGCTGTTCCAGACTTTGCTCCAGAGCCAATTGCATGGGGCACGTACGCTTCCGATCCTAATACGCACTTCTTCCTATGTCAGTTCGTAGACATGACGGATGAGTTGCCAGACATTGAGACATTCCCAGCTAAACTGGCGGAGCTACATCAAAAAGGAAGGTCTCCAACAGGGAAATATGGATTTGGTGTCCCAACTTCTGCAGGATCGATACCTCGCTACACTCAATGGACGACTGGGTGGGAAGAATTCTTCGCTAATTCTGTGAAACACTTACTCGCGATTGAGAGAGTAGCACAAGGACCAGACGACGAGCTTGATGCCCTTCTGGAGCTATTGTTCGATAGAGTCATTCCGAGGTTACTGAGGCCGTTAGAAAGTGGTGGTAGGGAGATTCAACCAAGTCTCATGCATGGCGATCTATGGGATGGCAATGCTTCAACAGATGCAGCAACCGACATGCCACAAATCTTTGATGCTTGCTCATTTTACGCACACAATGAGTGTATATTGCTTTTTCTAACTCTGTCAAGACCCAAAAACTAATCAATGCAGTTGAACTTGGCCCTTGGCGGCCTGCTCGGCACAAGCTAGGAATCCCTTATCTCAAGCGATACCACGAACACTTCCCACCATCTGAACCAAAAGAGGATCGTGATGCTCGAAATTTGCTCTATGCATTGTATTCATTCCCTCATATTATATAATACTCAAATCTTACAAGTTCCAGTGCTTTCAATGTTTACTCCGCTGCGCTGTGGGTGGGGAACATCAGTTATAGACACATGTGAGCCTGAATCTACAGTGTCCAGAACTTCTCTCCCTGTGGCTAATGCTATGATATAGCCATATGCATGATTTAAGATCACTTATTGATATGGTGCCAGAAAGTTATGAAGAATGGGCAAAGGGAAAGGGTGAAGAAGTGTTTCCAAGAAAAGAATAGACAAGCAAAGCGACATTACATATCCCGAAACTCAACGCGTACCATTCGAACTTTAGAGAGGCTTTCTACATGCAAGTTTACACTTGAATATTAGTTAGAGAATAAAGGATTGAATGCTTCAAAAAAAAAACTCCAGGATTGACTCCTACGTGATTCGAAATCAGAAGCTTTTTAATAGGCTGTAGAGACTTGATAATCGTTAAAATACGACACTTTACGCTTCTAATATCATGGTTTTATGTATCACTTGACTTGAGCAATATTATGTGATCCGTTGCAGGATCGAAGTCAGAGGGTAATGATGATCTCTCCCTCTTCGAACAACGCCTCGGTAAATGTTGCCCCGTTTTAGCGAGCTGCGGTTGTATGTAACCACAACAGCTCCAAGTTCTTGCTTCGCGTGGTTTCCCCACCCTCGTAAAGTAATGAGGCTACACAGTCTCATCTCTCTTTTTTGAACTTCAACAAAGAAGCCACATCCCATCTGGCTCTATCTAGAGAAGTTGATTGCATGATGGCCCATCCGATAGCTCAAAATGTAACTCTTCCTGTACCGGATCCAATAGAAGAAATAAGAGAATCTTCAGGTGCGACTTCAGATGATTTCCAGCAACTAAATTGCAAGCCATCGTCAAAGTTTCCAAATCCACGTCCCGAGCCACCAAAATCGTATACAACATTCACAGCTCACCAGAAGTTCTTCCTTACATGGATTCTTGGCCTTAGTACACTGGCTTCTCCCTTAACCGCCACTATTTATTTGCCACTATTACCACTTCTACAGAGCCACTTTCGAACCAGTGCACAAGCTATTAATCTTACGATAACTGTTTACATTATTTTCCAAGCTCTATCGCCAGCTATTTTTGCGACTCTTTCAGATACTCTTGGGCGACGACCAATCTCACTGATAACGTATACGCTCTACACTGCTGCTTCATTAGGACTTGCTCTGAACAAGAGTAGCTACGTAGCTCTTTTGGTTCTGCGTGCTCTTCAGGCTTTTGGAGCGGGTGCTTGCATAGCGGTTGCGTACGGGGTCATTGCAGATGTCAGCATACCTAGCGAAAGAGGGAAGATGCTAGGTCCTGTTATGGTAGCTACTAACCTAGGAACTTGTATTGGACCTGTGATTGGAGGCTGGGTTTCTTTCAGCAGTGGTGGTTACGAATGGGTATTCTGGGCTCTGGTCATCTTCGGTGGGAGTATGACTTTGTTGATCGGCTCAGGAATGCCAGAGACGGCACGAGTCGTTGTAGGAAATGGTAGCGGAGTACCAAGAGGCTGGTATGGATATTCATGGTGGCATTTAATACAGCGAATATGGAGCAATGGAGAGAAAGAAAGGTCTGAAGAGAGCGAGGAGAATTATAACCACAAACGCAAGATATCGGTTCTGAACCCGCTCGCTTGCCTCCGAATAATTTTCTACAAAGACACCGCCCTCATCCTCTGGCTCGCAAGCTCATTCTATGCAAACTGGTACTGCGTCCAAGCATCTATACCACATATTTACTCCTCCATATACCATTGGAACGAACTCGAAGTAGGTCTTGCCTACCTCCCTGGGGCTTTCGGAGTTACAATCGGCGGTTACGCAAATGGCAAATTGCTCGATTGGAAATACAAAAAAACGGCTACAGAGATCGGCCATACAATTGACAAAGTCTCAGGTGATGATCTTGATGATTTCCCCATAGAGCATGCTCGTGCTCGCGGCTCTTGGTATCTATTAGCGGTCTATGTATCAACGTTGGCGGGTTTGGGTTGGACGATTGAAGCGCAAATACATCCGAGCATTCCTCTGATCTTACAATTTGCCGTTGCCTTCACAGGGACGTGTTTCTTTTTGACGTTCAATGCACTCCTTGTTGATATCTTTCCGCAAAGTCCTAGCACTGCTGCGGCCTCAAGTAATATAATCAGATGTGCTCTATCAGCCATTTGGGTCGCAATTTTACATCCGCTCGTAGAATCCATTGGCTATGGATGGTACTTCACGCTCTGGACAATTGTTGTGGGTGTTGGTGTTGCTGTAGCCGTTTGGGCAATGGAGCGATGGGGCATGAGCTGGAGAGCGGCGCGACGAAGAAAATTGAGGGAGAAAGATCAGAGGTCGGATCTTGAGACTGGGGACCATAGGCCAAAGCCTAGGGGGATTTTCACCATAGCTTCTAGATCTAGTCACGAAAGTGTACGGGAGGAGAATGAAAAGTCCCAAAGCTGTAGTAATACCTAGCTCGCTACAGATCTTCTCAGAGCAAGACATAGAAAATATAGAACTGACATCTATAATAGTGCATTCAACTATCCTTCTAAAATAATAAAATTCTTAAGTAGATAATTTTGTAAATACTCAACAGTCGACAAAAAAATTTCTAGTTGTTCTGTAATGCATAATTCGTCCTAAATCATGGGGCTATTTGTGGTGGCGATGACATAACTAATACTATTCAATTCAACAGCTTTTATCTCAACTTGCCACTAGTATTAAAAATGGGGGCTTAGAATATGTTATGATGATAAGCATCGTCTTAGGCAGCACACACTTCAGTGCAGGGTGTCTCGAGACATACACAGAAAGATTGGTTTAGGTTAATAGAGTGCATATATACTACGCAAGTAGCTTTGACCAGAATATACAAAGCAATAAAAGGTCCCAGTTATAATGCTACTAAGTTGGCGAAGCAATATATTATTGACTTGATCCATCTCATCCCAAGACTAAGTCATACAACCATAGCTTAAGGTAAGCGAGCAAGCAACAAACTTTAAAGATTCCATAGCTATAGAAAATTTCTAGGCCGTAAAATAGTGAGGATACTATACAAATAAATAACATTTAACATTACTTAAACTTCCTGAGAGCTCAGGAGCTGACTAAGGATGAGTAAAGATATTCTTTAGACAAAAGAAGACGCCCTCGCTTAGCGCTAGTACCTAAAAAGGGGAAGAGTGAGACTATTGAAACTTCACAAAACTTAGTATGAAGTTCTTATAGATACAATAAAGAGAAAGAATCGCTCATTTTAATTATTGTTATGGCAACAACAGACCTAATTTACGGTCACCTCAAAAGTACGTTGAAGCAGTTGTAATTCTGAAATTACAAGTGAAGTAAATACCTAGACATAAATCCAGCTAAGTAACAACACCCAATCTACAACCACCTCACATCCTCCTTCTTCAAGTAACAATAAGATAAACTCGGTGACCTCCACTCAGGTTCACTCTCCTCAACACCCACCAACCTCGGCACAGGTTTCAAAGTAGTCAAGCGTTTCCCAGCAAAAACACTCTTCTCAAAAGTCTTAAAGTACACTCCATCCTCCTTCAACTGTTCCCCAAAAACCTTCTTCCATCCATCCCACACGCTAAATAATAAATCGTAGACATGATGATACGATCTCATGGAAGCCCACTGAAATCGTTTCTGGCATTCCTGTACAGTTTCTGGGGAATAGAGACCGATTTCCGGTTTTAGTGCGTATGTGTTGACTGCTGTAAGCGAGGAGTGTACGTGATAACTTCCACCCTTTGTTGCCCGGTCACGGATTGCCATCATAGCACCTAGTGCGCCTACGAGACCTGTTGTCATATCTGAGATAGGTAGGGATGGTAGAACGCATTCGCCTTCTGGAAGATTGAAGGAGCGACCTTGTACATACGCTGATCCAGCAGCAGAATCAGCTATTTGTTGCCAACCTGGTCTTTCTGCATATGGGCCATCAGTCCCATAACAGTTCTCAGAGACATAAACGTAGCCTTTCTTTCGCTCAGCTGCCATCTCTAAGAAATTGTTCAAGCCGAGCCCGTATTTAGGGAGCTTGTTGATGCGGAAACCTTGGATGAAAATATCGGCTTCTTTGAGCAGAGACTTGAGGTATGCGAGATCGGATGCATTACGGATATCAAGGGCGATAGTTCGCTTTCCAGCATTCAGGGTTAGTTGCATGATGTTGATGTCGATAAGATGCGGTGCGTTAATGCGGATTACATCTGCTCCGTAAGACGAGAGGATGTTCCCAACTGTTGGGCCAGCGATGATTCTCGTCATTTCAACAACTTTTATCCCAGCTAGTGGTCGCTTATCATTTGGCGACACGGGCGGGAAGGCGATAGGTGGTGTAGGAATTGCTTGTAGCTGAGGACGTACATCAACAAATGGGTGAGCTGCTAGTGCCTTTCCCATCTCGCTATTATTCCATCTTTCAGGCGTGAAGCAGATACTGCCACAAAATCCATGAATGATATTATGCATTTCCAATTCCTCGGGTGACTTTGTACGTGTATAGGAAGCGATCAATTCAAAAGCTTCTTCATTGCTTTTGCATGGTGCATCAGTATTGATACCCATTGATTCCAGCATAGGCACTGCGGCAAGTGACCCGTGGATTTGATACCATACATCTGGGTTCTTGGTAGGATAGATTGCTGTAGCTCGGTATTTAAGAGGCTTATCGTACCAACCCTGCTCGAAATCGGGTACGAGCTCGTTGACTTTCTTCTGCCTTGCTACAGAAATCAGATCTTCTCCTCCGACATAACCAAACCCAACAGTTGCGAACCAGAAAGCTGTATGTGTGGTGTTCACGGCAATGATTTCTGATTGTGGTAGCCCTCTTAGCGAAAGGATTTCGTTGGCGACTACTCCTGTCATGGCATGTAATGCTGCACCAACTGAGACGGCTTTGATGGGTCCGGGTAGGACTGGGAATTCATCACCCTCGAATTTGATCTTGGAAAGGGCATTCCTGTCGTTGGTGAAACCTGGCGTTTGAGATGTGAGGATGTTGAAGATGCGTTGGGTGTCTTTTGGTACTGGGGTGAACTCGGTATCTGTATGTGTTCCTGGCCCATAAACCAAAGGTACGGTGTGATGTGATTGTTCTCCCATGGTGATGTGTAGTTGGATTTATGATGGATGTATTGACAGAGGAGAAGTGTGGCAAAACCAGGCAGTTATATCGGTTCAAGAAAGCTACTCAAAGGGGAACTGGAGAACAGAATATATATTCCTCAGAACTGAAATTTGGCTTACCTTATATTCTTAGACTTACGGACGTATTTGTGCAGCCTATTACCTGACATCATAATGCACAACTCAAGCAACATTTCTTCCTTATCGTCTAAAATAACCACCTGCCGGAAACTCCAGGGTGGAGTTGAAGCCGAGGCTGTTTACTATACAAATATCATTCAGACCAGAAGGTACGTAGAATTAAGTGGAAATAGAAACAGATCAGAATTGAGGTGAAGAAGAAAAAAAAACCAAAGCTTTTGTGGTTCTTCTTCACGCCGAATGTTTGCCTACGTCCGTACTCAACATACACGAGTCATGCACACCCTGACCAACAAGCGACCAGTATTTTCGCATTTGATGCCCACATAACCTGGGTAATCGGCTCGGCCTCATCATTTGTATCGTACTGATTCATGCTTGACAACACTGAGATAAAAGAATCCTGGGCGGTATTGAGGTGTAAGTTTAAATAAGTCTACTTTGCCATAGGCTCATATACAAGTGGTGGACTCATACTTTGTTCTAAAATCACAAACTCTTGATTTTCTTTCACTATTCTCCTAGCATCATCGATTCTAACGTCATTTCCTTCATTCATCGCTCCAAGGCTATACAATGTCAGCACTTGCAATCAAGAAAGTTACAATCATCGGCAGCGGTTCTATCGGTGCTTCTTGGGCTGCTCTCTTCGTAGCCCATGGAATTCAAACCGTTGTTTACGACATCAACCCGGCGGCAAAAGAATTCCTTTATTCCATAGTCGACAACGCCTTGCCAGTACTATCAAGAATCGGAAACTACACAGTACAAGATGCAAAATCCTCAGATATCGTCTTTACCACTAGCCTTGAAGAAGCTTTGAAAGACACAGATTTTGTGCAGGAAAATGGACCTGAGAACTTGGAGTTCAAGCAGAACCTCTTCAATGAGATTGGAAATTTTGTGAGAGAAGACGTCATTATTGCTACTTCGTCGTCGGGACTGAGTTGTTCCTCGATTCAGGAGGGTGTTACTTCTTATCCAGAACGATGCGTAGTGGGCCATCCATTCAATCCTCCACATCTCATTCCACTGGTAGAAGTTGTGGGAGGAAAGATGACTTCGACTAGCACGATTGAACGCACGCTAGCTTTCTACAATGGCCTTGGCAAGAAAGCTGTTCATGTTAAGAAAGAAGCGAGAGGACACGTCGCCAATAGACTCCAAGGCGCTTTAATGCGTGAGATAATGTATCTCCTGCAAGAAGATATCTGTACCGTCTCTGCTATCGAAGATGCTATGCAGTATGGACCTGGCTTGAGATGGGGTGTTATGGGACCGAGTTTGTTATTTCATCTTGGTGGTGGGAAAGGTGGAATCGAACATTTTTCGGAGCACTTGCTTGGTCCTGCTATGACTTGGTATGCAGAAAAGGATCCGGTTCTCAATGATGAGTTGAGAAGGAAGTGGGTTGAGGGCACACGGGAGGTTGTGAAGGGTAGGAGTTTTGAGGAACTAGCCAAGAAAAGGGATGAAGAGATCATTGAGCTTTTAAAAATTAGGAGGGAATTTAATTAATGACTATGTTATCATAAAAATGATTCATGAACTGCCTATTTGCTTTTCTCGTTCAGAACACAAGAAACACTTGTGATGGTGGCAGGCTTCCTCTAGGCAGACATTTTGTTGGATTTCAGTGAAAAGTCTCTGACATCTGAAGGCATAGTAAAGTACGGACGCTGAACTACAGCTCCCATCCTCTGAAGCGATCTGTTGAGAACACATAGGATCAATAGCCAAATCAATGCTTTAACCCCTGAAAAATGGTCACCTCGCTTGAGCCCGAAAAAAAAGGCTCCACCGAATTCCAGCCCGGGAAAGGTGAGGCGAAAAAACTGCTGACGTTGTATAGTTCCGAACGTTCTCCGCATGAAGTAAAAACATCTTTGCTTCACCGTTCATAAGATGCTGTTCTCCGATTTCGTCTCAATGACGTCTTGTGCCTGAGTCAGGTTTTCCCATGTATAATCCTTTTGCACTTCAAATGCAAGCCATAAAAAGGACGTGCTCGATTTGAATTGTGATGGCCTGTGCCGGTTAGCCTTTTGCGAGCCTTTATATTCGAGGTTTTGCTACAGCACTGTAGATAAACTGGTATCATACTTCTCCACTTATTGTTTATACAACAAGTTTGTCAATAGCCAGCCGCAAAAGCAGCGAATATCAATATGGGCTCAATTATCCAAGGCCGTCTTTACTTCCTCGACGTGAACATCAGCGACTACCCAAATCAGAATGGCCGAATCCTGTCTTGCAATGCTGACGGTTCGGATATGATAGAACTGGTCACAGGTCTGGAGTACATGCCTGACGGTATCGCAGCAGACCCTGAAAATGGCCATATTTATTGGACCAATATGGGCGCATCTATGAGCAATCCGGATGATGGTTCAATACAGCGCTGCGACCTTGCGGACGGCGGTAACATCACCACCATCGTTCCTACCGGAATTTTACATACTCCGAAACAGCTCACCCTTGCTCGACGAAATAATGGCGCGTCGAGCTTGTACTGGTGTGACCGAGAAGGCATGCGGGTAATGAGATGCAGCTTGGACGGATCAAATATTGAAGTTCTTGTACAGAACGGATCAACGGAAGAAGCCCGAGCTGATAAGAGGAATTGGTGTGTAGGCATCAGCGTGGATGAACAGGCTGGCCTGATTTATTGGAGTCAAAAGGGCCCCTCGAAAGGAAATCAGGGTAAAATACTGCGAGCACCATTAGACTTGCGAAAGGGTCAAAAGCCAGATGCAAGAACAGATATCGAGGTCCTCTTGGATGGATTACCTGAGCCTATCGATCTTCATGTCGATGCGGCTGGGAAAAATCTCTACTGGACAGACCGAGGAGATCCTCCAAGAGGCAACACTGTCAATTCGTTAGCGTTGGATTCGAGAGTGTCTGGAAAGACTCGGTTTAAGGAGCGTATCCTGACGAGGAAACTGCATGAGGGGATTGGGTTGGCGGTCGATGAAGAGCACCAGATGATGTATTTCACTGATCTTGCTGGTGGAGTTTATTCAGCGCATCTGGACGGAACTGGAAAGAGAACATTGCATGAGGATGTTGGAGACTGTACGGGAATAGCATACGTGCCACCTCGACCATAAAGAGTAGAGAAGCTGAATGAAACGAAACATGAAAAAGAACCAAACGTAGATGCAAACGTGCTTCGCATAAGAGTAGCAGAAGTCCTGCGTGTATATTTAAATCGTTGAGTTGTGTGTCTTGAGGTCGAAAGAATTGAGACTTTTTTGTTGCGTTAATTGTGTTGATTTTCAAGACTCTCAAAACTCTCAGGACTCTCTGTACGTTTCGTATACTTGGTGCTGGATTGTTGAGCTCAGTACGAATCCCATATACGGATTTCTGTCTGAGCGAAGGTTTGATGATAAGTTCATTACCAAATGATCTTTTGGATGCATACAAGACGCGTTGGGCCATGGTTGGCGTTCAAAAGTTGAGGAACTGAAATCTTACCTTCGAATGGCCTTTCATTGGCCAGAGCTCTTTCAATCACATGACTCAAGCTTAGCTCAATTTTCGGGATCGGAATCTCTCGACAACAATTCTTGCCAGCATCTCATCACTCTCAAAACGCCCATTACCTCCACCCATTGAGAGAGTCAATTGCCATCTCCCGAACAAGCAAGATGGGATTCTTCGATTTCTGCAGCGATTTGGTCTCTGCGGCCGCGCCGTGGTCAACTGCTGAGGCCGAGGCCGTCTCTGGTGGAAGTGGAACAGATAGCACTCCGGCAAGAGCTGTTGGAAAGGGCGAGGGCGAGGCTGAGGTACGTTGTGTTTTTGCTCTTCTCTTGATACTGGAGATTATTGCGCATATCCTTAGCTCAAGGAGTGGATTAAGGTAGGAAGGAGCGGTCTGCGAGCGCGGAAGTGTGGCTCGCGGCTTCAACGGCATAGCGCAAGGAATTTGATTTCAATGGATTTGGAGGGCACGTAAAAGGAGATTTGAGTCTGCAAAAATGGGATTGAATGCTAATAAATTATTATTGACAGGACCCATCAGGACCAACACCCGACAAGAAAGATAGCGATGATGACGAGGTAGAGGGAAAGGAAGCCTCAGGCGATGACGAAGACGAGGAGGAGGAAGAAGAGGAGGAGTTGGAAGATCCACAAGAGAAGTTCCAGGAGGGTGAGTCATGATATCTCATTCTATTCAACTCAGTGGGAGATATGCTTCTATGGCTCTTTCAATTGCCAAATCCGTTGTTGGATCTGCGAGAGATGGGTCCAAAAAGCTTGCATCCAGAGCACTACTGAAGTCTCTACAACCTGTGGATCGTTCCCTTGTATGGAGAAGGATAAGTGTCCAACTCTAGTGCTGCAGTACTTAATCGAGCATCCACGCATATCTAGCGTTCGAAGGATCCTGATTTTTGAGACGAGTGGCCGGGTAGAGAACTAGGAGCTGTGATGTGGCTCAAAATCGACATATACTGAGTGTAAAAATCGAATACGCGTAAATCATGTTGTTGAAGGCCGGCGCAATTGCTAACAGTTAAATAGAATGCAAGGAATCTAAGCAATGCTCAGGACCAAAACACCACTTTGAGGAGTGTGTTGAGCGTGTTACCGGAGCAGCAGGTGAGGAGCACGATAAGTCTCACCCAGCAGAAGACTGCGTTGAAGAGTGTACGTTACCCAAGAATTACTGTCCCATTGGCTTAAAGAACCCATCGAGCTATCTGGGTTGTTTATATACGCCATGACGGTATATCACGTCTTGCTAACTTGCTGTCACTTAGTCTTCCATCTCGCCCACTGTGCAAACGAATGCGCAGCACCAAAGCTCTGGAGGGCACTCAAGTAGTGTGCTTTATTAATTGACCTCAAACCTTTTATGTTGTGGACGGTTGGGATGGAAAGAGAGATGGAGCTTGGAGGTTGAGAGAGACTCTTGTACAAATCCCCACACGCATCACCTTGTTTTTTGTACTACAGCATTACCAGATCTCCTTTTCGTCGCATGGCTTGTAGTATAGGTGCAAAAGATAGATGGTGCATTTGACTCTGCCTCAGAATCTACCTCGGTCAGTCATGTGAAAGGTGTTATTTAGGTCTTATCTTCTCAATTGCTCTTTAAAGACACCGCAGTAGCAGTAACGGAATCGGCGCAGTTGTACAACCAGATCTCCAACAATCAGAGGTAGGGAAAGTGACCCTTCTGCTGCAGACAGGGAATAAGATCCCGGTTATCTGAGCCAATTAGGCTCAAAGCAGGCTCAAAACCAACCTAGAAGAGTAGGAACCTCCGTAAAGATGGCACAAGACCTTATCGACACACAAGCCTTCCCCTCTTGTATATACTATTGTAGATAAACTACCTTATGATGGTCTCTCATAGTGCTCTAAATCTAAGTATTTTATTCTCATAAAATACGACGTCGAAAGCTCTCTTTCTGTCGCTGTAGTGGTGATATTATCAGTCGAACTCCCCCGCAAGCATGACCCTAGCAGATTAGCGCCCAAAGCGTACGTACTTTGAGATTCGATCAATATCTGGTTGAAGATGGGGTCCAACAACTCCCCTATCTCAGAGCCGATTGCGACACAAGCAGAGAAGCAAAGTCCGGTCGATACAACGAGGCAATCGACTACGAATGGCACAAAGAAACCTGGATTTGTAGTAAATAATAAAGAGGGCAAGGCTGAAGAGACGCTACCAGGCTGGACCATTATGCGACCGTTAAAGAGAAGAGCTGCGAAAGCAAGCATCGACTCAAATGGAAGTATAGATATGAAGAAAGGCGACACGAATGGTACCACTGCTACCAATGATGACGGGTATGGGGCTGGAGAAGGTCTAGAAGAGGTACGCAGTGACGATGATCTGCTGGAACATGAGGGTGGAGGACGTCTTGGAGCGAATCGAAGCATAGAAGGCGTTGCTCCAGGTGAGGGATCTGTAGCTGAAGGGTCTTTCGGGGAATTCAAGGTGTACAAGAGGAGATGGTTCGGACTGATACAGTTGGTGCTACTGAACATCGTCGTCAGTTGGGATGTAAGGCTATCCAATACTCTCCCCCAAAGAATTCGCCCTATACTAATGCACTGTTCGAATAGTGGCTTTCATTTTCAGCCTCCTCAACAACAGTTGCGCAATACTATGATGTTTCCGAGTCGGCTGTAAATTGGCTGAGCACTGGCTTTTTGTTTGCCTTCGTTGTTATTTCCCCTCTGACGATCCATGTTCTCCACCATCACGGCCCCAAATATGCTATCGTTATCGCCTCTGTGCTTCTACTCCTGGGAAATTGGATCAGATATGGTGCAACAAAAGCGGGCGCACATGGAAATTTTGGCGGGGTCATGTTTGGGCAGATCTTGACTGGTTTGGCTCAACCTTTTGTCCTTGCAGCTCCGACGAGATACTCGGATTTGTGGTTCACAAATCGTGGCAGAGTAGCAGCCACGGCTGTTGCGAGTTTGGCAAATCCATTCGGTGGTGCTTTGGCTCAATTGATTGACCCATTCTGGGCAAATGGTCCTAGCGACATCCCGAATATGGTGTTGTACATAGCCATCATTGTACGAGCCCATCTCCCCCCATCATTCCTCACAAGCTAACACATACAGTCATCCATTGCTACCATACCCTCCTTTTTCATTCCACCGCATCCCCCCACGCCAGTGTCTTATTCCGGGACTCAGCCCAAGCAAGCACTTATGCCATCGCTTAAGTTCCTGTCTACTTCGCCAGAGTTTTACATGATTATGATCCCTTACGTTATCTACGTAGGGCTTTTCAATTCGCTTTCATCGCTGATCAACCAGATGCTTTCACCTTACTCCTTCACGGAAACTGATGCCGGTATAGCTGGTGCTCTACTAATTGTAGTTGGTCTTGTTACATCTGCAATAACTTCTCCTATCATCGACCGCACTAAATCTTTCCTCTTCGCCATTAAAGTCCAAGTTCCGATCATCGCTATCTGCTACCTAGCTTTCCTTTGGGCTCCCGGAACTCGGAGCATCGCAGCTCCATACGCCATTCTCTCAATCCTCGGTGCAGCCTCATTCAGTCTTGTGCCTGTAGTTCTCGAATATCTCATTGAAATCACACACCCTGTCTCCCCTGAAGTCTCAAGCACAATCTGCTGGACAGGCGGTCAACTTATGGGTGCTATCTTCATTCTCATTTCAGATGCTTTGAAGGATCCAGGACAGAGTGACGGTACAGCTGATGATGGAACATCAAGACCTCCAGGGAACATGTACAGAGCCCTTATTTTCCAGGCTGTTCTGGCGTGTGTGGTTGTTCCGTTGCCTCTTGCACTTGGTCTCTTTGGGCGTTCCAAGAAGGTCAGTATGAGACGAGTGGAGGCCGACAGAGAAGTTGCGGCGAGGAGGGATGCGGAAAATGGTGGCGGGGGGAGTACTGTTTTGTCTTAAGTTTTATTAGGTAGGATTGGGTGGTTCGGTTGGATAGGATGGGATAGGATGGGGTGGAGCAATGATACGGTTGAATAATGATGGGGTGGAATAATGACGGGGTGAAACAGGACATGGTGGAATACTACTGGAAAGGTGCTATATGGTGTAATTAAGATATCCCGGCGTGGTTTGGCTCAAAATATCATTTTTCATTTGTTTCTGAGATGGTTTGTAGATGGGGATGTAAGCCAACGCTAGCTATGTAAGATACTACCTATAAAAATTCTATAAGATTATCTGAAGTTCTTTGCAAGCAGATTATTCCATCTTCTTGAACCATCTTACTTGAATAAGTACCCAGAGACTCCTCTTTATAAAGATAGTCTTGTTTGGAGTACTCATCCTTTCGATTTCCTTCCCTAGCTCTTCCTCATTACATTCCTAAATCTCTAGAGACTTTTCAAAGGTATAAACTTTCTGTCTTCGGTGCCAGTAACAACCTCTTTGTCATTCATTCTCTTAATTTAAACTTATACAGCTTGAAATTCTTCAAAACACAAAGTACTTATATATATACTAGTGTAGATTACAAGTTCCCTCTAAGGAATGGAATTAACCAAGTATTTTATTATATCTCATACTCTCTAACTCTACCTCTCTTATAGGTTTTCTTCTTCTATTATTCTTGGTAGGAATAATTACTATAAAGATAAAGTAGCTAAGTTCTTATCTTTACTTTAACTTAACTATAGAGCTATAAAGATACTTAGTCCATATGCACTATCATAATCTGCAAAAATGTCTTCTACTGGATTTCTCTTCTTCTTCTCACTCCTGTAACTGAAAAATGAAAAGTTTGCATCCTGGGAAAGTAAGGTACTCTTCTAGTACTTGAGATACATAATCCAATACACAGAGATACATAATCCAATACACAGAATTTATATCACGTGCTAAACAAGTAACGTGCAAGATACCCTAGCTTAGGTAACCTACCAATAAAACCACAGCATTCCTTCTTCTATTTACACCTACCTAGAACAGAAAAGGCCCTGACTCCACACCCTTCAGATCCTTCAACCGAAGTCAACATCAGAAGGCACTTTAAAAGCTTAAATTGAGTACAAAGTCTTGGTCTGCTACGTCGACTTCAGACCAAAGCTGTTGTGATGTGATAGGTTTCCCCCGAGTCACACCCCAAGTAAGGATACCAAGGATCCAAGGATCCCAACAGCGAAGCCGCCTCAATTCCAGCTTGATGCAACTCGCGCTGCAAGCCAAGGCCGCGGGCAATTCGCTCCGGCGAGATCAGCAACGATCATTTCTTTTTCTTGAGTTCTTGCTCTGCAGAATCCCGCTCTGCGCTTGCATCAGCAAAGGCCATTTCCTTTCCTTACCGGTGCTTCAAGCGCTGGATGGTGGGGTAGTCGGCTGCGAAGTAGAGTTCTAGAATTTACAGGTATGATGAACATTACTCGGTGGGGACCAGAGACATCAGTCTAGTAGGTACAGTGCTGTACAAGAGTCAAGAAATCAGGATGCGCATGCTGGTGAGGATCGATGCTGTGCCGTAGGAATATCAGATGGTGTAACTTGTGATATATGATCAGGTACAGCATCATACCGTAAGCAGGCATAGGGTGATCCCACTTGTACATACATACATACATACATACATACATCCGGTACATGAGGTGGTGGTTGGTGATTTAGAGTACTGTAATGACGACTACTAAAAGTGTGACAAAGCGGGAGGCACCGCACCTATTATTTTTCACTTCTGCCTTTTATTACCATGAGAGGCGCTCTTTGCGCTCCCTGTAGCTGCTTCCTAGAACTTCCCTCAACAGGATCCATCAGGCACCGTCGTCCAACCATACACACGCCGCCCGAACGCCAGACAGACAGACCCAACCATCGTGCGAAGGCAACGCTGTTCGCTGCCCCGCATCCAGCGAACACACAGCTGGAGCTGCCCACACTCCACTGCGACGCTACGCTACGCTACCTACATACACTACACTACAGTACAGTAGCTTCAACGGGCATAAACGTACTGTAGCGTCTGTTCAAGAAGCTTCCAGCGACGCCTACTCCCTCGTTTCGCCCATCCCCGTCTCGTCCTCCTCTTTCCTCACCACTACTGCTCCCACTATTCAAGACACTGCAGCACGCTCCCGAGTCTTCCCTGCGGCCTGCACTGCCTGCAGAAGCAAAGCACCACTCAAAACATCAACCCCCTCAAGCATCGTCGCCACGAAACAAGCTTAAGAAGTCAAGTGTCAAGTGCTCAATATCGAATATCTCCGACCCACTTCTTATCGAGTAACTGAACAGGTCCCTACCTCATCTATAACCCTTTTGGGCCTTGTGCAGCGCAGGCAAGATGTCGATAAAGTAAGCCCTATGATCATCTTTTTCCTCTTTAGCACCCTAGCCACCACCACCACTACTACTACTCTACTCACCTAACCCCAAATCCTAACCTACACTACACTACCCTACCCTACCACCAAATCTTTCCCTCCATGTCTCTTGGTCTTGGTCGTGGTCTCAGATATATGTCTCCCAATGTATCAATTCCACCAAGAACAACATGCTCTCTCTCTCCAATTAGCTCAGGACTCAATGCTAAAGGCAGCTCGTGCTCGTGCTCGTAGTTGGGTGATGAAAAGCCCCGATGAGCCTTTTGTCAAGCTCCCGAATGAACGCACATTATACACATCCCCTCCGCGGACGAGCCTCGAGATCTCAACGCCGAATAAGTTCCCAGGCGCCCAGCCCTTCAGTGCAAAGAGTGATGCAGGCGTGGTATACATCACAAACCAGCGAGTGAGTTTTCCGTCAAGCTCTAAACATCTATAAAAAAAAAATGCTAACTCTCCAGATCGTTTACATTCCAGCTTCTCCTACCCCCGACCTAGAATCCTTCTCATCACCCATCCTCAACCTACAAGACACCTTCGTGCGCGCCCCCTTCTTCGGTGCAAACTACTGGACAGCCCTCTGCAAGCCCGTCTCAGGAGGAGGCATACCCCCAGCTCACCCCTCCGTAGAACTACGCATGACATTTCGAGAAGGCGGAGCGTACGACTTCCACTCTACATTCGAACAGATCAAGGAACGCTTATTCCAAGCATATACTGTTGCACGAGAAACTGGACACAGGGGACAAACGGGTGTAGATCTCGCAAATGTGCATCTGGAACAATTGCCTGCTTATGAGGCTGCTCCAGGAGAAGAGAGGGCTGCTGAACCGAGGGACAGTGGGGTTGAGGGAGTGAGGAGCAGAGATGCCAGCGAGGCACCGAAACCAGAGGAATTCTCGGCGCCAGATGAACCTCCGCCTGGATATGAGGAGGCGCAGATACAGGCTGTTGGGATTGATTTAGATCAGCGATTGAGGAACGAGGCTGAGAGTAGGGGAGAAAGTACGAATACGGAGTGATTTGTTTATGATGATGGTTATGACTTTCTTCACACTCTCTCTAAGGACTATGGAATGGATGGGATATACAGGAAAGGATTGGCGTTTATACCACAAGTGGATGGAAGGTTTTGAAGCATCATGCATGGATAGAAGCACAGCGAGGTGTCTGGATTCTTTTTTTTTTCAGTGGCGGAGAAGCGAAAGAAAACAGTAGGTAGGTAGGTAGTTGGCTGATCTCAAGTTATCAGATAGATCCTGATTCGTTCGTTTACTTCTTACCTACCTACCTACCTATATACCTAATATGGCAATCACAAAGTCAGCTACCTATTTTTCGAAGAATTATGATCCATCATCTCATCCCCTCTTATTATGCTTCAAGAAATAGCATTCCTACTTCATCTCATCTCACCTTGCAGTAAACGAGGTTATTTTTTTTCCTTACTGCATCGGTTATGTCCAGGGTCTCACCGCTAGATATCTGACCAGGTCTATCATTCAGTTAGTCACTCACTTATAAATGATTTTTCAAACTCTCTCTCCCGGTTTCCTGTGACTATGGCACGAGGATACAATGAATACCTGCGTGCTTAGAGCATCCGATGAAAAAGAGAAGAGGTAGGAAGAGAGATGTTGACTTCAAAAAAAAGTTTTTAATATTTGATGGTACAAAGTACAGTATTACACGGAAAAGAAAGTTTACTTGCTGATTGGCTAGGATTGGAATTCCTCCTTATTTACTCGTTCGTTCGTACGTACCTAAGATAAGGTAAGGTAAGGTAAGTACCGTACTTAAACTTTTATTTGGTATGTACGGTACCTAGGTAGGTACGCTACTAAGTAGAATAATCAATATTGATCTATAGGTAGGTAGTCAATGTAGAATAATAAGGTAGAATCTGATGTGATGGTGTGTATGCAATATATGCAATACTTCTTTCTGCTCTGTTCTATTCTGCTCGAGAATATCTGTCTAATGGATATTCTCATGTATAAGAATCGTACGTACCCATGGTATCAAAAACAGAAAAAAAAAAAAACCAAAAGACAAAAAAACTCCCAAACCCCTACCAGTCAATGCACGGTCAAATAACATACAAAAAGCTGCATCACCGTCACCCTCCAAAACTCCACCCGAATTATTCCTCAAAAAAAACACTCCCCACCCTTCTCTCCCACCAATAACCCCCCATTGACCACCCCCCCAAGAATCTATTTCTTCCCCTTCCCCTTACCCCTCCCCTTCTTCTCTTTCTCTTTCTCCGGCGGTAAACTCAAAGTCCCACCCTCCAACTCACCCTTCTCCAACAATCCACCACCCTCCTCTCCCTCCATAGCCTTAATTTTCTCTCCAGCCGTAAGCGAGAACAATAAATCTCGATTCTGCTCTTTGAGATCCTCGTTCTCTTCTTTGACGGCACTAAGTTGAGAACTCATTTCCATCATACTTTTGTTGATATGGCCGATACGTTCCATGAGGCCTTCGCTAACTTTTTTCTCCTCTTGGAGAGACTTTCCCATTCCGCGGGCTACCTCTGAGCTTTTCTCTGCGCGCTTCTTTTCGCGGGCTAGATCTTTTTCGAGGTTGGGGATTGTTTCTTCCCGGAGCCTTTTATGGTCTAGTTGAAGCTCATTGAGTTTGGTGACAGCTTCATCTGCACGAGTCGCAGCCAACGATGCAGCTGTCGAGGCAGCCGAAGCTTTGGCAACAGCTTTGCTGACTAAGTCTTCGAAATAGACTCTTTGGCTCTCGAGCTGACTGGTAAGTAGATGTGTATACTCCATTCCGATCCCTTCCAGCTTCTCTCTCGGCACCATTTCCATATTATCGTCTTCACTCTCGCTTGCGCCAGTCCGTCTCGGAGGTAATTCAATAAGCTTACTATCGCCTTTGCCACGGATTAGACGGTGAACCCACATATCACCGGCATAATCCCATACATATTGTGTCTGGATTTCGAGGGCAAAGTTATGTGCTGAGTCTTTCCAATGCTCTTTAGCGTGAGCTCCCTTATATCGGCCACAGCCTACGTAACCGCAGATGAGACATATCCAGAGATCGTCTGCGCTGTCACATACGGAGCATAAACTAGCTTCACCAGATCCAAAGGGAGGGTTATCCGGATCGTAAGGGTATGATGATGTACTACTTGAGTTTACAGAAGAGAGGGCCAAGGAAGGATTGGTGTGTGTCGACATACAGGGCACCCAGAACCCCGCCACTTTTGTAAACATGCACAATGAAAAACGTGTTGACACGGAATTGTGAGGAGCCCAGTAGAATCATCCATACGCTCAAGACATACGGGACAGGTAGGTAATTCAATGAGTGAGGGTGTCGGCGGAGGAGGAAATGGCTTAAGGAAGGAAGATGTGGATGTAGATGCAGATACAGGCGGGGTGAACGGGTCATGTGTAAGTTCCGGGAAAGATGTGCTATTTGGATGCGAAGATGTAGGCGTTTGGAAAGTAATGGACTTTATGAAAGCCACATGGCAGGTTTCTGGCTACAATTGGGGCATATGTTAGAATGAACGTCTCGACATATGATGGGATACTTACCTCCATGTGATTGAAAACTCTGCCATCCCATTCTTTCCTCCATCTTTTTGCATCTCGTCCATCCTTGAACTTCATGAGCACCAGATATCTGTTCATTTTTCCAGTCATAACCATGCGGAAATGGCTAACCTCGTCTCTTGTCTTATCTCCCACAAAGCCTAGAAAATCGCTAGGCGTAAGGTAACTCGGAACGGCAGGTATACATAATATCGTACAATCTTCCTCGTTGTTGTGAACCTGAGCTTCCGCTGCACTACCTTCCACATGGCTTCCACTAGCAGTATCCTTATTCCCAGAAGATGACGAGTATACCTCGACTCCACTCGCAAGTCCAGGCGTTTCCTCTCCATCGCGAAACAAGTGAACAATTCCCCAGCCCAACTCGGTATTTTTACCCTCCAGAGACTCATATCTAGCTTTTGTGACCCGTCCTGCAGAAGCAGGCAATTTCTCTCCTACACCATTCTGAGCTGTGCTACTCTCACCTCGCCTATGTTCAGGCCTCGCAGGTCCCATATCCAGGCTTTCAACTCGGACTGGTCCAAATCTCCAGTCCTTCACTGCTTTGTGGATATCTGTCGCTGTATTTGAGGTATTGACTTTCGGAGCTGATAAGATCTTTGTGAACTCGTCGGCACCAGGAGCGCGTGCTTCACCGCAATCAATGACAGGTCCTCCACTCCCAATGCTGCCAGTGCTGCTACTGCTTGCTTGTCGTACTCCTTCGTCTCTCTCGACTCCAGGGCGCCACCGCCCGTCCTTCTGCCTGACCTGCCTCGGACTTGTATCCGCAGATGTGTGCCGCGGAAGATTTCGTGTGAAGATGTCCGTTCCTGGAGGGGGCAACCAAACCGCTCTGTCTTCTGTGCCGGAACCTTTTCCTGTGTCGCTTGATGTAGGATCAGGGTATGGGTATAATTCAAATTTTAGGTGGTAAAAGTACGATGGCATCCTTCTTCGTCTATCTGCCGCTGCGTCTTCAACATTGAGGAATCATAGCTGGATCTACAGAAGGCTGCCGCAAGAAGGTTTCTGGTAGGTTCTGTGTGGCGCTAGATCCTGCGGAATGAATGATAATTTAGAGTGGTATAATGAAAAAGAGTATTCGAAATGGTTCCACAAGCACGCAGGTCAAATACTTAGAACATGTGGATCTGCTGTTTGGATTGTATTTTGCAAAGAATCGGCAGCCTTGCGCCGGAAAGGCTCGGAGCACAAACGGAGGGGTTCGTCCGTGGCGTACAATGATTCTGTTCGTAAGATTTGATAGGTGGCTTCAAAACCTTGCCTTTCAGAGATATCAAACTGGATGGAGCAGTCAAACAGCTGGTGGCAAAGAATTCATATGGGAAACAGAGGGAATTGAACGGTGAAATTATCTCATGTCAGTATGTTTAGGTTAGTGGGAGTCAAAAAACACTTTTATATCTGGTTGGTTCAGGGCATAATGAATCCTACCTATTTGAACAGTGCGAAATGGCAACATGGTCACAGTTTTCACAATTTAGCAAAGAATCTCGTTACGCTCAAATGATTTTCATTTTATAGAGCTATCATGAATGGTATCCTCCTAGCCGCACGCGCCGGTGCTTGAGCTGCACGCTCAGAAGACCTCGGAAAACGCCTTCGCAAAAGAATAAAAAACAATGAAACCGCCCGCTTACTGGCCTCCGCGCAGGCGCAGAACCAAGTGGAGAGTGCTCTCCTTCTGAATGTTGTAATCGGATAGAGTACGTCCATCTTCCAATTGCTTACCAGCAAAGATGAGACGCTGCTGGTCCGGTGGGATACCCTCCTTATCTTGGATCTTTGACTTGACATTGTCAATAGTGTCAGATGACTCCACTTCTAATGTAATAGTCTTGCCAGTCAAGGTCTTAACGAAGATCTGCATACCACCACGCAGACGGAGAACCAAGTGCAGAGTCGACTCCTTTTGAATGTTGTAGTCGGAAAGAGTACGGCCATCCTCCAACTGCTTTCCCGCAAAAATGAGACGTTGCTGATCAGGTGGGATGCCCTCCTTGTCCTGAATCTTGGACTTTACATTGTCGATAGTATCCGAAGACTCAACTTCGAGAGTGATAGTCTTGCCAGTAAGAGTCTTGACAAAAATCTGCATACCACCACGGAGACGAAGAACCAAGTGGAGTGTGGACTCCTTTTGGATGTTGTAGTCGGATAGAGTTCGGCCATCCTCAAGCTGCTTTCCGGCGAAAATCAAGCGCTGCTGGTCAGGGGGGATGCCCTCCTTGTCCTGAATCTTCGACTTAACATTGTCGATGGTGTCGGAGGATTCAACCTCGAGGGTGATGGTCTTTCCGGTGAGGGTCTTGACAACTGTTGACGAGGTTAGCAAATGTCGGTGATGGGTGGCGAAGAACAAGTTAACTTACAGATTTGCATGCCTCCACGGAGACGAAGGACGAGATGCAGGGTGGATTCCTTCTGGATGTTGTAGTCGGATAAAGTGCGTCCGTCCTCAAGTTGCTTTCCAGCAAAGATCAAACGCTGCTGGTCCGGAGGAATTCCTTCCTTGTCCTGAATCTTGGACTTGACGTTGTCGATGGTGTCAGAAGATTCGACCTCAAGAGTGATGGTCTTGCCGGTGACTGCAGGATATTATGTTAGCAGATGATCATATAGCGAGTTGAAGTTGAGGTGGTTGTATTGCCATCGCAGGAGGCTACAGCCTCGTGCGAAGATGAGGGGAAGGATGAGACTTACGGGTCTTTACGAAGATTTGCATGTTTGCGGTTGTTCGTATGAAGATTTGATAGTATTGATGGTGTTGGAGAGAGGTCTGATGTTTGGATTTGAAGAAGAAAGTTGGATGTTCAAGGTGTTGCGCGGGGCGGATGAAGCAGAAGAGGAAGGGGGGAGGATGATGATGGCCTTTAAGTAACTGCAGCTCTTGGCGCTAAAAATGGCACTAGTCCCGAAACGAGTAGGCGAGCGTTGATTAAGAGAGCAGGCGCAATGCGATAAGCACGCCAAGAAGTTGCCAGAAGTGGCTGGAGCCTGGAAGCAAAGCCTGGAAGAAAGCGGAAAGAATTCACTGCAACAGGATTATTCACCACCCCAACATGCTCTTAATCCTCTTTACGCGCGTATGGTACTTTTTCTTCTCGCAAAGCAAATTCTGCACCTTGCTAGGTGCTGTATGGATGCATACTTGAAATTCCTCATTTTTCCGTTGCCGTCAACACCCTGATAGCCTGAGATGCTGCGAAGATAAGACCACCAACACCACACAGGCACACCGACTCCAATGATCAGCCGGCCAGAACTGAGCTCCGCCTTTCTGCGTCACACCAAACCTTCCCCGCTACCCGCCTCCTTCAACGCTCGTCGCTACTTCGACCAGCAGCATGCTCCCACCTTTCGCAATACGACTGGCTTGAAGCACTGCTGAAGAAAGGTAGGTACACTGCACAGTAGGTTCTCTCTCTCTCTCTCTCTCTCTCTCTCTCTCTCTTTCTCTCTCTCAATACTCGCTCGTCAAAACATCGATCGGTAACACCGAACATTCTCTTTATTCTTCAGCATCGTGCCATCCGTATGGCGATGACGAGATTGCATTGATGGGATTTCCCTACGTCATCCATCATGCTTGCAAGGCTCTTATCCGGCTCTTAAAATAAAACAGGGGTTTGAGATTGGTTCTGCTACGGCAACGATATCCGACTCCCAAACAACATACTTCACCTAAGGCCCTGTTTGGGTTGAACTTTCCATATCCCATATAACCCATATAAGACGGTGGCACGGGCCTACATATGGGCCTCGGGCGTTTGGTAGCATCTCCCATATAAAATTACTATATTTAAATATCTGGAAATACTTCTATATGCCTCTATATTATATAGTGCTATTTGTACTAATTTATGCCTAAAATCGAATATAGGATGTCTAGACTCTCTACCCTCTATATTCCCTTAAAATCCTACTATATTTCTACAATTATAGCTTAATTTAAACTAAATAACTTTAAGATTTAGTACCTACTAAAGCTTAATAGCTACAACCTTAATAATAATAAAGTTACTACTATAATTATTATTTTAGTTATTTATAACTATAAGATAAATTATATTCTTAAGGTACCTTATTATATATTATCTTTAACTAGCTATAATTATATAAAAGAGCTCTTTTAAAGTACTTATCTCTAGTATTATATAGAGGTATTATATATATTAATAGAAATATTTAATAAGCTTTTTAAAGCTTTAGTTAAGTTAAAGATTAAAGAAAGTAAGTTTATAATAGTTAAAGAGAAGTTTATAATATTCTTTTATATTATAGACTAGGGAGTTTCGAATTATAGTATATAAAAGAAATTTTAGTATTTAAGAAAAATAGTTTCTAAGTAAGTTTATATTTATTATTATTAGCTTTAGATATTAATTATCTACTATAGGTGCTTCTATAATATCCTTTAATTTCTACTTACTTTATACTATAAAGTTATTTACTTACCTCTACTTATAAACTCTTTATAAAGTTAAATTATAGATAATCCTAGGTTTATCTATTTTAAAGATTACCTTAGAGCTTTTAATAGTATTTATATTACTACCTATATACTAAAATTAAAGGAGATACTATATATTAATAGAAAGGGAACTAAGACTTAAAATATTTTTAAAGTTTATAATTTTAACTTTAAGTTTAGTTTTATCTTTCTAGACTAGAAGGGATCTATAAATAATTATATAATATTAAAAGATTCTATTTATAAAGGTTAATTTAATATTCTAGAGAGGAGCTATTACTTTATAGATATTAGATATCTTAATATAAGATAACTTTTAGTTTTATTTTAAAAGATCTAATATTACCTCTAAGAGTTTTATTTAACTACCTAAAAGCTATTAAATAAAGAAGAACTTTTTAACTTATATTATTTAAGTCTTTAAAATAAAATTAAAAGAATATTTAAAGTTTTTAAATATTAATTTTATTATCTTTATACTCTTCTTAAATATTTAATAATTATCTAAGTTAAGCTTATATATAAGCTAGCAGCAATTTATAACTTTATTTAATAAAATTAACTAATAAAAGATAAATAAGAAGATAAGAAAAAGAAAAAGCTAATAATATAGTAGAAGAAGATTAAATTAAAGTTAATATTAGGTTAGTTAACGCTAAAGATATAAATTAAATAAAAGACTAAATTACTACTAAAATATAAGATAATTATATTAAGTTTTTAGTAAAAAAGGGTAATTAATATAGTTATAAATATAAAAAGTACTTAAATTATACTTATTTTTATTATTTTAATATATTATAATATATTATAAATAACTAAGTAAGTATAATATAATAATAATATAAAGAAATTAAGTAAAACTATATATAACTAGAAATATAAAAGGGCTTAGAATTATATTAAAAACTAGCTTTTTAAATATATTAAAATATAACTACTCTTTAATATTAACTTCTTTATTAATATTAACTCTTTTATTAATAAGAATATTACTCTAAGTACTACTAGTACCTAGTTAGTTTAATACTATAATAGTATTATAATTAATATTAAGATACTTATTATTTAACATTAAATAACTTATTAATTTATTAAGTATTTTATCTCTTAAATCTCTAGGCTTAATCTTTAATATAAACTCTTTAATTAGAAGGGTTTCTCTTTTAAAGACTAATAGATTCTCTAGCTAGCCTAATAACTTTATTAAGTACTCTATATTTAATAAAGTAATCTAGGATTAATATTTAGTTTTTAGAAGCTTTAAAATCTAATCTATTAATAAATATTTAAATTTTAATTTTACCTTTCTATTTATATAATTTAAATTAGCCTTCTTTTCTCTTATAACTTAATTTAATAATAACTTATTACTAATAGCTCTTATAACTACTATAATCTTATCTCTACCTATTATATAATTCTTAGTTATTACCTCTTTTTAATTAATAGCTTTAGACACTAAATACTTCTTACTCTTTTAACTAAACTCTAAGGAATTATTAAACTTAGTATTAAACTTAGCTTTAAGGGATTTAAGCTTCTTAAGCTTAATATTATTTACTTTATTAAATTAAGTACTTTACTAAAAGAAATCTTATATATTATTAATATTTAATTAAAACTTTTTTATACTAAAATTATAGGTAGTTAAGTTAATATTAGTCTTCTTTTAAATGTTTTTAAGCTCTTTAAAAGGTAAGGTATTCTCCTTAGTTATAAAATACTTAAAATAGTAGATTAAAAGCTTATTAGTATAATAGAAGTTATTATTATAAAACTACTAATATTTACCTTTATCTTCTTTATTAATAGTTTTAAAAAGATTATTCTATATCTTTAAATAAGCTATAACCTTTTATAATTTTTAATTTTATTTAAAACTAAACTATATAAGTAAAAAGAGTTATTCTTTAAATTTACCTTTATACTAATAACTATTAAAATAAGCTTAAAATTAATATTAAATTCTCTACTTAATTAACCTTTAACTTTATTTATAACTTTAAAATTAATAGTAAACCCTTATATTTATCTTAGATAAACTTTAGAATAATAGTTTTTACCTTTAACTTCTAAGTATTTCTATTATACTTCTTATTATAGTATTATATAATATTATAGTACTATAAAGCTACCTCTATCTCTAGTATTTATATAAGTTTTATTTCCCTACTTATAGAATACTATAAAGAGTTAAGTATAGTATTTTAACTAATAGAAGAGCTTAGAGTAGTATTTTAAGTATAAAGGGTAGTAATTTAAGTATATATTAATTTTCGATAATTTAAGTAATTTAAGGTTAGTAATACTACTATAATAAAGTTATTTTAACTTTCTATAAAGTTAATATCTCTACTATAAATAGATAAATTAATTAAAGTTTATTAAAAGTCTATTATAATAATTTATATTAATTTATCTAGGGTATTATATAAAGTAAAGTTATCTTTATTAAGGCTTTTATTATTAATTACTAATTATATTTCTTAGTAATAGCCTTAGTATATAAAAATAGGCTACTAAACGCTAAATAGCTTATATTTAAGTTAAAACAATATAGAATCTATTTATATTCGATCTTATATAGTAGATATAGGCCATATAGGATAGGCCTATTCTATATATTATATAGGCTATATAGTTGATATGGGATATAGAAAGTTCAACCAAACAGGGCCTAACATAGACATCCGGCATCGCAGCGAGGGAACTTAATTTTCTGCCTTCAGACTTTTCTCTTCCTTTGTAACATGCGATGCGATGATTCCTCATTCGTGCTGAAGTCGACATAATCAAATGACTTGGGAGGAGCCTACTATGCTGACATCGCTGCGGCTCAGAAACTCAGCCACTATTCAAGCAACATGCTTACCATCGAACTCAGCCATAGTCAAGTAAGTCCTAGTGTAGGTAAAGAATTTATGGACCGCCATCGCAACTCAAAGCTGAAATGATTTGAAGTCAAGTCTCTACTTACTGAAACAAGTGTTATTACTGTTAGAGTGCACCACTGAGACTGTCTTAACCCTGATCGAGGTTCGATCAACCCTTCTTTGTTTCTGCCGGCAGAAGGATCTTGGCAAGTTGGCAGCGTTTATAGTTACTGTACCCTCTTGAGTTAGCCAACGATACGGACCACGCACTTCCATACTTTGTACGTACCGAGTCACCACCAAAACTTAACTGTCGCGTACTCCGTGCTTCGGGTTTTTCGCCGGCGGCTTGCCGACGACTCGAACATTCCGTACAAATTGGTTTGAGTAAGTACTAAGATTAAGTAGATTACTTCAATCTATTCTATATATATTAAATAAATAATCATTCAAAAAATTATCTTTTAAACCAATTTGTAGAATAAGTAGGCACTTTCATATCTCGACTACTAGGCTTACTGTACTCTGAGTGTTCACCTGTTTGGGGTCTAGCGTGGCGGTTGCTTATTGTAGTCAAGCTCTTTAGTGATGTGCCTGCGCTTCAACTAAAATGCCACATTCCTCATTAACATCTACGAGGTCTATCTCTCCAAAGCAAAGAACCTTTCTAGCATATGATTAGTATTGATAAAAGCAGGAGTATGAGTTCGGGGTTGATTTCTTTTCACCTCCTTCCTATCTTTTTTTCCTTGTCCCTTCTCTCCTTCATTGCCGCATGCGGCTTTGTGATCGCAATAGGAGAGAGCATCAGCAGCGGCGGAAATTGAGTTGGAACTTGAAAAGCTCCTTCTCTCAGAATTCAGACTTTCAGCCATTTTCCACTATCATTATGAGGAAAGGAACTCAAATTGTTCCCGTGTCCTAGGCTAGTGAGCCATAGCTAGAACGAATATTATGTTGGATACCACCCTTGCCTTTTTTTCTACTTAAAATCCAGCTTGGTCTCTCCCATACCTGGAACATGAATGATCTGCTTCTCGTTGGCATTGTAGCCGGCTTCATTGCTACTGCCGCTGCTGCTTCTGGGAATTGCAGCATTCCACCTCTTTGGCTTCCATGGGGAAATGTCACCGTCTCGGCCGACGGCCTCGCTGTCTCGCGTGGCATCGAACTGGGGATAGGCACTCCAAACCAAGTATTCTCACTGAGGCCCGACATTTCGCTGAATAATACACGCGTATATAACGTCCTCGACTGTGTCTCAGCTGCGAACACATCATGTGTAGGTGGGACGGGAGGAGTCTTCGACAGTTCAAAATCTAGCACATATGTCGTGGCGATTAAGAGTCAATGGAATGGCAGCGAAGCGGACGCTGAGACAGCAACCGGATCATATGTTTACTTTAATGATGAACTGGACTTCGACCGTAACGGATCAATTGCTGGCTTTCCATTGGTACTGGACACCGAATTAGGTAAAGGTATTTGATCGACGCGACCGTTATATTCCAAAAGCTGCAAGATTGACTTATGCCTCTCTTAGGTTCGCAGACCGGCCTCCCTCTGGGTCTTTCCTCATCTTTCCTTTCAGCCGTTACGAAAGGTCTCGTCGCACCCACCGATGCTTGGGGCCTATGGTCAGGAAGTCGTTCTCTCTCGCCTCGCCAGTCGATGGTGCCCTAGTAATAGGAGGTTATGATAATGCGCGTGTTGGAGGCAACTTCAGTACCTTCCCTGTCGGAACCTGGACAAATAGCCAACCTTGTCCACTCCAAGTATCGGTGGCACACATAACCTACAACCTACCGAATGGATCACAGACAGATCTATTCAACAACAGTAGTTCTCCAATGAACGCCTGTATCGAACCTGTGCAGCAACGCTTCACATTCACACCGGCTGTAGCGAGCAAATTTGCAAATATCACACAATATAATAGCTCATACCCAGGACTTACTTATCCAGTAACTTCAATTCCTTCGGGTAACTTAACCATCACACTCTCAAACGGCTACAACACAACCATCCCCAACAACGAACTATTCACTCTCCTCCGTGGTTCAGATCAAAACGGGCGCTATTCGATTACAAACTCGAGTATCGTAGAAACGGGAATTGCGTACAACGTAGCATCAGATCCCACCTCAGTTCTCGCAGTTCTCGGCGGCTTGTTCCTAACCTTTAATTACCTCGTCGTAGACTACGAAGCCAGAATATTTCAACTCGCACCAGCCATTGGCGGGCAGATGGATGATAGCGCAAGACAATTGAAATCAATATGTACTCAGCAAGCTGCAGTAGTCCCAACGTCCAGTGTATCAGCATCGCAGACATCAACACAATCAACAGCAACAGGAAATGCTTCATCATCTCAAGGTGGGGAAAGCCACACAGGCGAAATCGTAGGTAGTGTCGTTGGCGGAGTTGCAGGACTTATATTAATCATAACTGCTCTCTTCTTCTCTGTACGATATTGTAAAAAACCAAATCAGGAGAAGCGAGTCATGTCATCATCTGAATTACCATCGTCGGTAAGTGTGTGCGTCCCATGTTGTAAATATAAATTTACTGACTGATATCTGTTTCGGATAGGTTAATAATACTACAGTTCATGAGATGCCTGGTGACGCCAGGAATTGAGATCGATATGTTATTTCTCATTGGGTCTTTTTGGGGGGTGGAGGGGGTGGTTTTATTTCGTCGCTGTAGTACAGCATGTATGCTGACCGCTAAAGTTGGCGATTTCATATTTGAGAGGGGTATTGTAACAGCTTAATTTTAGAGAGAAGAGGAAGTTAGAATTAAGTGCCCTTTTTCAAGTACGAAGTATTGTAGGAGTAGGTAATGGATTTCATACAACAGGACTATTAGTTATACGACCGATCGCTAGATCTAATTTATTGTAGATATAAAGAAAGGAAATAATATAGTACAGAATTATCTAAAAAATAATCGATAACCCGAATTATAACTACTAAGGTATTCACTAGTAGATTTTTCAAATCGCATTATCTATCACCAGTATCTTTTACAACACCTATACCTCCTCGCTTAATATATCCTCACCTAACACTTGAACCTATATACATAGCATAATTAAGACTCACTTCCTAACTTCCTACTCCTCCTACTCCTATTCCATCCACTAGTTAGTTCCTAGAACATTTCAAGAGATTTCAAGTACTGGGTAGGTATAAAAGTACTTAATGTGATATCGTTGGTACTTATTTACCAATTACCCTCCTACTTTGTGATAGAAATGGCGAGTTTTGGAGTTTCGGGATTATGTGTTTGTTAGCTAAGTATGGGATGTGGGAATGTGCATTTTGAAGGGGTTATGAAGTAGTTAAGTTGGAAGGAAGGGTGTTTTACTTGAGTTGGAAGATTTATTTGAGTTGGGTAATACATGAGGCTTTGGTAACTTACTTGACTTTAGTAACTTACTTGACTTTAGTAACTTACTTGACTTTAGTAACTTACTTGACTTTAGTAACTTACTTGACTTTAGTAACTTACTTGACTTTAGTAACTTACTTAATCTTAACTTGATTTAATCTCAATTCAATTTATCCAGGCGCGGCACTTACAGTACCATGGTTTCCTGACCAATTTCCAATACCTATATCTAGATAAAACTAGCGTACTGTTTTTTGAGTCCTCAAATAATACATATATATATCTCTTTCATCTCCTAGCCATCGTTCGCAAAACCATCAATTTTAAAACTTCAACCATTCCTACCCGTGGATGCATATCTGCCGGTACGCCATTGACACGAAGAAAGACCAATTCGAGAGCAATTACTTAAGGATCAAATATTCGAATATCCTGACCCTAGATACTTGTTTAAAGTATTGTTGTTTCTTCTAGCAATACCTCCTATGAGTAATCCTCTTCGAGAACGCCAAAAAAAAAGTAGAGGTTCAGAGCAGGGGTTCAGAGCGTGGAGGAAACAAAGGAATATAGATTTAGGTTTCAAGTAGTTCCTTATAAGAGTTGAAATACGGTTTTGACTTTCCTTTCAATTTTCTTGCTAACTTAGTTCTTCCTCGGAGACAGATAGGCCCCAGCTAATGCGACCGAAAGGATTTTTATTCTGAAGACCCAATTTTTTGTGATACAAGCTAAGGCTCCGATGTTGATATTCATCATATCCAAATCTTAGAGTGGGATAGAGATAGAGAACTAGCTAATATGTTGCTAGAGATTCAAGAGAGGCCCATCTCTAGGAAGGACCCATACCTTTGCAGCACCATTTATTGACTAAAGTAGTCCCTTGTACATTTCTTCCACCCATATTCCGGCAACATCTGTATTCCCAGTCTGTTTTTGAATTTCCCCTGCAAGATTAGAGATGACCGGCAGAACATCTTTACGAGATGTGAGACCTCGATTATAGTAGTCTTTGACAAGATTATACTATACTATCGATAAGATGAATCAAAGGACTTTGCTAGCCACAGAAATAATTCTATACCTAAAGAAGGCGTTGAGAAAATCTGTTTCGTGTAGCTATACCTATCTTCTAGAGAAGCATCATCAGACTCGCAATACTTTCGAGTGTAACATTATCAGACAAGGTGCTCTTAAGTATTAAGTAGTGATTGAGGTGCAATTACAAACTACTGTAAAGTCCATGCTTGCCCTTCTTGCTACATAGGTACCGCAATATTGGAAACTAGGGCACTCTGTTAATTCCCAAATACCAGCATCTTCACTAGAATTCGGTGTTATTTCAAAGGATATAGGAGCAGCTCGATTGATTGTGGCTCAAGAATCCAATGTGGTCTCTAGAGGTAGAATCAGAACTGATGGTGACAGTAGCTTGTTTATAGTAGTCTCTTTCTTATACGAGTGACTCAGCTGCCTAGTCTTCATGGTCGTTCTGAATCATGCAAAGATAGAGAGTATCAATCCAGAGATATCAATGGCCCGATTTCCTTGTTGTAATGCCAGCATCTTGAAATATCTGTAGCATAGTTTTAAGTGGTATCGCACGTTCCCTAGCTTGTATTTTGGTTAGGTCTGTCATAAATTACGATACAGTATTACACCCTAACAATGACTTAAGGCAATCCATTCACCTTTTAGCGTAATGTCTGTGTTCTCGGTAGAAGGATCAATCAGCGAGTAGCGCGCGCGCGCACACACACACACACACAGCTGTTCCTTCCCTATTATTTCAATCTATCAGCAGCAACTGCCACAGTGATGCCTCACTCAAAACCCTTGTAGATATAATGATATTTAATAGAAATGTTGTCTAGAGTAAGAATGTTGCTTGTACTAAACTTGTAGTACTAGTTAGTTTCTGGTAGTATTCAGATACGCATTTCCAGAGATCGATACCACTTTGAAGATATAGAAATGACGTAGCATTTCTGCATTCTGCTCTGCTTGGCTTCTGGATGGCAGAGAACCCGGCGGATGCCAGTGATTACTAAGAACTAGCTGAAGGAGATGCCTTCTAGGGTATTCACGGGTTACAAAATGGAGAGCATGAAGAAAGGGTAGTATTGAAACAGATGTTGTGGAGTGAGAATTTTCTTTTAATTTTGGACGCTCCAATGGAGGCCTTTCCTGGGTTCTTTCCTGGGCTGCCTTGCATATACTCATCATGTATACATAAGTGCTATTTCCCCTCCAGTAAACATTTCCTCTGAATGCATGCAGACATGTCCTCATGTTTCCATAAATTCCGTACTCTTTAAGGGGCTGCACGGAACAGACACCCTGAATTTCAACGCCAATTGCTATGCCAGGTTCAAAAAATCTCAAAAAAAAAGTCAAAATAGTAAAAGAGCAAAATAAGCAAGAGACTTCCATCCAAGCAAAACATAAAAGCCGTAAGAGCGTTAAAAACATTTCCCATGAGATCACACATAAAGGATCATCATTTCATACAGGGTGGTCGTTCCTTCCTCGTAAACGGGTCGTTAAAACATGATCATCATCATCAGAGATAATAATAATGATTGTTTAGATCAGATCGCTATGCCGGGTCGATGACGAACAAAGAAAAATAGATGGGGTTAAAGTGTTGTATGCCGTGGCTATTGGCTTTCGTAAATCGGAATGAAGAGTTATCGAAGACAAATGGAAGAAGTGTTTTAACATAAAAAGGCCGCCGTAAGCAATCGCTGTTTCTGTATTTGTACAGTCGAATGTGCAAAGTGGGTATATGAAGATTATATGCAAGTAAGAAACTAAGCGCCGGCGCGAATGACTAGCTTGGACAGAAACTTGTTCGATAACGAATCAAAGTCTCTTCGGTCAAACTGGGCGTCAGGGCGAGTCTTGAGGTAAGATTCTAATAGAAAGTCAGTTGTGTCTAAACGCGAGAGGTAATAGCAGGGAAAAAACTCACCATGCTTGGTGACATGGGCTCTCATTTCGGTCATTGCTTCACAGACAGCGACGTTGTTGTTGAGTAGGTGTCCATGCTTAGGGGTCTCCCACTCAAGGAAAGGGGGCAGTTTCTGGGAGATGGCGTGGAATAGGCCAACGATAACCCCGACCGGAGTGGTTTCCATGTCGTTGCAGAACTTGTTAACCACTGCAGCATCTGGAACACGATAATGGCAATCGAATTGCATCTCTTCCCAAACGGCAAGAAGAATTGAAGCAAGCATGAATATCGTGGGCCAGTTCTTAAGTCTGTCACCACTGTAGACACTCGAGTACAGGGAGGATAGTTCCTCGAGAATCTCCTTCTGAAGCTCACGCCACATATCGGCAAGGGCACACTTGATCTGGAAGTTGATCATCACTGGTGCAATGGTCTTGCCAATGAATTTTGAGTCTTCGTCGTCGACCATTCCCTCCATTGGATGCTCATCGCCGCGCTGCTCAACCATCGTGACATGCATGGTGAGATTGTAAGCGAGGACCAATTTGAGCGCTTTGCGGATGACGGGAAGCTTCTCCTTGAGGTAGTAACGATGAGCGGTCTTCAAGATCTCCGTGATGAATGGGGTACCCTCAAAGTAGTTGTCGATGAAGTCCTCGAAAGGACCATCGAGATGCTGGTCCAAGTACTCGGATAAGCTTTCTTTCGAGATGCCTTCGGAACCAGCTGACATCCGCTCGGTTCGGGTATCGAACTCAAGGGGCTCTTCGTGATCCGACTCGACCCAATCTACGTTGAAACAAGAGTCATCGCTAACATACACCTCTCGGGCACTGACGGGAATGGCAAATCCATAACCGTGAGTGATCCAGATCAACTCTTCTTTCTGAGCGAAGCCCTTGATATTATAGACCGTGACACCACGGCCGACATGGCGCTCGTAGTCTGCGTGCCAGTCCTTCATGAAATAACCAATATCTTTGATATCAATACGAGTACAAGGTACTTGCCACAGGCGTGCATGTGACGGCTGGCACCCAGCACAAGGCTCACCCTTGTCACAAGTTTTCTTGAGAAATTTACATCGCAAGCAGGCTCGCAGCTTTCTGATCTCGCTGGCCTGCTTTCTTTGCTCTGGTAGCAATGGACCACGCCGTCTACCAACACGCTTCTCTGAATCCTTCTTGCCTGTTGAAGTACGGCGGATTACAGCCTTGGTCGCCTTCACGGTCACAGGACTCTTCTTTGGAGCCGAGTTCCTTCTAGCGGGTGGCGATGAAGTAGTCGAGGGTGATGTACGACTTGAAGAGGACATCTTGATGGGCACAGGTGCCACTGCAGCTGTAGGGCTAACAATCTCATGAATGTCATGGGAGTGCTGAGGCGAGTGGTGTGAGTTTTGTGGTGAGTGGTGATGAGCTTCGCCATGGAAGCAATTCCTGTGGTCTACGGGATCCAGATAGTTGTCAGAAGCAGGAGAGTATGGCGAATATGGGTAGAGAACGTCCTCATAGCTGCCAAAAGACTCAATTGTATGGCCAGTCCCGTCCGAATGAGACGAGTCGGAATGGCTCCGCAAATGTAAAGTTTGGCCAGGATTGAAGATGGCAGCATTGTGTGCTTGTTGGTAGGAGTCAAAATTCTGATAAGCGTCTACAGTAGCCCATCCATTGTCACTACTCGAACTAGGCAGGGACAAAACCTCAAGGTATGTTCCGGTTGGCGAAGTGCTGCCGAGGCTTTGGCGATTAAGGTTGGGTAAACCATCGTTTCCCGAATAATTCATCGCATGCTCAAATTCTTGCCAGTTCGTCCATTGTATTGCCTGAGTGTCCACCGGTTGTGCCATCCCGCCAATGCCTCCAAACGGCGCCTCCATCTGAAGTCCTGTCTCGAGACCAGCTTGCGTCGAGGGCATCTGGTAGTCGAGCGGCGAAGGCTGGAAGGCCTGTCCAAAACCTGTATACTGAGTTCCCATCAACGAATTGTCCTGGAGGTACTGAGGAAGCTGTTGAGGTTGCTGCTGCATCGGCCAGTCTGTGAGGAGCGTTGGAGAATTGTTATGTGTCGCTTGAAATTGCTGATGTGTGCTTTGGCCAGGTGAGAGCGAACGTCTCTCGTCAGCCCCTCCAGAAGCCATGTCGAGAGGCAGAGGCCAGCTGGAGCGTGCTGACATGGTTGTAGAGTATGAATATCGAGCGTTCTGCTGCTGTTGCTGGTCGAAGGTCAGGTCTAGCAAACCATCGGAGGAGTAGTCGATATTCGAGATCATTGTCGCGGATTTGATGAGAATGGTCAATAGTATTGTAGGATGAGAGGTTTGTAGACCGCCTCTTTACGAAGGTCGTGAAGGAGGAATCGGTGTGAGAAAGCTCAAGATGGTGCGAAGCCGTAGGTGAAATGTCGGTGAAGCATCAAAGCCGTCGACAGACCCTGGCAAGCCCCCCAGCCTCTTTCTCGCCAATCACAGAGCCGACAACCACCCTCCCACTTTCCCGCATGCGAGAGCCAGGGCGAACTGCGGAACTACTGCACGAAAGTGCAAAGAAAGATATCAGGTGGCCAGTTGTGAAGCAGAGATGCGGAGCGAGCCATGCTGTTTTTGAATGTTGCCAGTGACCAGCGCCTGCTACGTTCCACGATGCGCCTGTTAGGTCGACGACGAGGTGGGCGCCGCTTGTCGAGCTGCACCCAATCGACGCCCGTCCAATTCCACTCTGGGCACTCCGCGGCCACTCACGGCCTGGCCTCTGGATGGCGAGCGAGGCGGGGCTGGCTAGAAAGGTAGACGGTCTAGCTACAGCGACGACGACTAACGAATATGATATCCAGATAAAGTTGTCACCCTTTTCCCTGCGAAGAAGTGTCTGTATTTCATGGTACACCCTGGGTCTATAATGCTCCAATGCTCCCCGTTTGTCTACGCACGTCTCTCCTGCTGCCCTTCTCTGCTATGATCTGCCTCAGTTCCTCGTCGGCAAAGCAAGCGAGGGGCTATCGAAGATATCTCCGATCTTTGACGGGCAGGGACTGCGACTCTGCTCTTGTTATTACTCCTCCAGGTTCAGCGTTCATGCTTATCTTCAGCAAAAGAGTCTGAGAGTTCCTCAGCTATCATACTCCGTACCACACTCCAGACCATATTGCACGTCGTGTGGGATGGACGAAGCTCGTGGGGACGCCCCTCTTATCAGATATGACCTATCTTTCCCCTCTCCTCTATGTAGACGCTTGGCGACACAACAGCTATTAACAGCGGCAGAGACCTGCACAGCCCTTGGATGGAGCGAAACGCTCTCGGAACGAGTTCTAATTATTGTCTTACGTGCTCTCCACGTTCTCTTGACCGCGAGAAGCAAGACAGCCGAAAAGCTGTCCAACTCTGAGACGCCGAATGTACAATTCTACCGTAGTAACCCGAAAACAGACAGCCGCCAGAAGCGACCATTGTGCCCCTCATTGAACATCCAGATTCCTCCTCCTTCTGCGTTTCAACTATGGTACGGTACGAGTCAATAATCTCCACCAGTACATAGAACTGCCGTACCAAGGCCAACGATTCCTCTGTCCTGAAGGAATCGTGAACCCACTACAGTACTTGCCTACCGTGTCTACTCGACTGATCTTCGTAAGTGAGCGTGGAGCTAGAGCTAAGCTGCAGGTCAATATTTATGCAAAGTAATATGCCCGTGGACGCCCGCAGCGGGGTGTTTTTGCGAGTCAGTAGTGCTATTGGACGGAGAAGGCATCGAGAGTTGGCATCAGTGGCATCCTCAAATCAGCACACACACATCGTGGTGCAGAGTATGATACTGACGTCTTTGCCTTCAAGGTACAGCGTACAAGACCTGGCTGCAGCTTAGATCTTGTATCTCCCTGTGAACAATTGACTTTGAGTTTGCTGTTGTTACTACTTCCTTTGTAGGTAGCTAGTACCTAGGTGCAAAGTAAGGTCTGAATTGCGCAAGTTGCAGCGTCTCCCATGCTTCTCCAAAGAAGCTCCATTTCTGGCACGCCATTGTAATTCGGCTTCCGGCCTACAATGGCGTGGGCGGCTCAGTCGCATGCCTGGCTTTAAGCGGCGTTTGCGTGGCGGCAACAGCGGTTCATGGCAGTAGATTGCTGCGTTGAGGTTCCAGATGTATTAAAAACGTGCTATGGATGGTACAAACGTGGTGGTGGTGGAAATATATACAGTACATACAGGTCGAGATACTGTAGGTGCAAAAAGCAAAGATAAAGCCACGAGGGGACGTTGTGTGTCTTTGACCACCAACTCCAGTCTTTCCAAATCGCGGGGTCACCGAAAAAGAAAGAAGCAGCAATGTGTGCCTGACTCTTTAGGCCAGAAGTTCCATTCCAGAGTTGGAATTCACGTGCCCTTGAGACAAATACAATTAACAATGAATTTTCAAGAACAATACCATGCGAAAAGGTGCCCCAGGTGCGGGGAATAGAGGGAAGAAGAAGAGGCTTCATAGAGTGATCTTCCAGAGACGAGCCATGTCCTCAACCTCTTCATCCTCACCTCCCCAGATACCGGTACTATTGGACGGGGATGCTCAGCCTCAGCACCACCCTGGCCTCGTGATTGAAGAAGTATCCTCAAATGAGAGGGAAGCAGTCCCAGCCCCCGCAACAGCCTTTTCACACATTTTCGGACATTCCAGCCATTCTGCTATCATGGCAGCAAGAACTGCCTCTGCAAGCATGATACCTGATATATTCACTTCTTTTCCACCTATCCGCGACCAACTCAGTACAGGAACCTCACAGATCCAAGAAGAGACCATTCAAGAATGTCTCCCTTTTCTTTCAGGTTTGGAGCCAGAAGCCACGTACAATGAACACGGAGTGCCCCACCTAGACCGTAGTAGACATATACAGTTTCTGCACAAAAGTCTTAAGAAAAAGCCTGCGCCATACGTTGCTGCGGATGCAAGCAGACCATGGATGTTCTACTGGGCCTTGGCCGGCCTGTCAACTCTGGGAGAGGATATCTCGGAGTATCGAGAGAGACTTATCTCAACCATACGCCCAATACAGAATGCATCAGGAGGTTTTGGTGGCGGAAATGGACAAATGTCGCATCTTGCTGCCACATATGCAGTTTTGCTGTCATTAGCGATTATGGGCGGCAAGGAAGCTCTGGATATCATAAACAGGAAGACTATGTGGAAATGGCTAGGAGCTTTGAAACAACCTGATGGAGGGTTTCAAATGTCGATTGGCGGCGAAGAGGATGTTCGGTGCGCTGTTAAACCCCTCGGTCAAATTGTAAAGCTGTGCTAACTTCTCTATACAGCGGTGCGTATTGTGCAGCAGTTATTATTACTCTCCTCGATCTGCCCTTGGAACTTCCGCGGGAATCCCCTGCATGGTCACCTGACGGCGCTACTTTACTTTCAGGTTTGCCCGAGTGGGTTGCGCGTTGTAAGTACTGATGCTGTGCAACTCTGCCTCATTGCATACTTATACATATTAGGCCAAACATTTGAAGGCGGAATATCAGGCTGTCCGGATGCAGAGGCTCATGGCGCTTATGCCTTCTGTGCTCTTGCATGCTTGTGTATTCTTGGTGATCCACAAATCATAATTCCCAAGTGAGCCGAATTCAATCTGCCTTGAGGCTAGTGATATGCTAACATAAGTTTTCTTTTTTCTCAGGTATTTGGATGTGCCCCGACTCATTTCTTGGCTCTCAGCACGCCAATACTCCCCTGAAGGCGGTTTCGCTGGTAGGACGAATAAGCTCGTTGATGGCTGTTATAGTCATTGGGTTGGCGGTTGCTGGCCTTTACTAGAAGCATGCCTGGATGACCGGTCCCACTTGTCCTCAACAAGTGAACCGAAAGCGAACGTTGAAAGTCCACTAAAGTCATCTACTAGAAGCCTCTATAGTCGTGAGGGCTTGACTAGGTATATACTTTGTTGCTGTCAGGACTTTTCAAGACGTGGAGGTTTGAGGGACAAACCAAGCCAGTATGTATCTTCTTCAAGTTTATTATCATATCTCATGTCATTAATCTGATGTACAGTACTTCTGATTCTTATCATACCTGTTACGTTCTTGCTGGTCTCAGCTCTGCTCAACACAAATGGCATTTCAACGCCCCCTCGGCTATGGAGCCAAGTGGAGCACTGGTGTCAGCTTACCAGTGGACTGTTGAACCTTTCGTTGACGACTCTCAAATTTACGATGAACATGACAGGGTGAAACCCGTACATCCGGTGTTCGTGATACCTGAGGGCCTAGCAGAGGAAACGAGGGCCTATTTTGCATTGAAAGGGGAGTTCTGATGTGGCGTTTGAGATATTGCAGGGCGGTGATAATGCAATTTTGGATACAGCTGTACTTCTTACATGGGCCAGCGAGATGGTAGCATGGTTTGGCGTTGTTCTCTCGGGTTTGGAAGTGTATTCGGTCACGTGGGGTCATCCTGCAAAGTATGCAAGATGTTCATCGTTTGTTTTGAAGTCTTCTCCTATTAACTAGATATCTTGTGTTGCGATGATTATTAGAAGTCAATGCGGTGTGTCTTAGGTAGGTACAGGACTTAGTCAAGCCATAAAAAGAAGTTCTTCTCTCAAGCCTACCTTCAAGTAACTCAAATACAGATAGAGGGAGGACTTAATACATTTAGGTCATTAGCTCCTCGTATTGCAAGAGATCTAGCGTCTGACTTAACGACTTGTGTGTATATTATAGGTTCTGCAACTATAAACTACCTTAAGGTGTGTCTCTGATTGTAAGAGACACTAACCTATTATATCTGTTCCGAATTCCTGGGATGCGACTCCACTCACACTTCACCATCTTACCTTGGACGTTATATGACAACAATACGTCAATTTAAGATAGTGGACTACCGACCTACCTAGGCATACAAATTGGTTCGATCTCAAGCTTAAATCCGTATTGCTGGTAGGAGTTGTGTCACGGGATCTGCTTAACCGGAAGATTGGACTCGCTTAGCATTGCCAACAAGTCTGCACCGGGGGTTTCTCTTGGCTACCTAGAGCTCTTTCATTTCTTATCATCTCTCAACCACTTTTTCTTGCACCACTCGTACAACTCCAACCTCGAAGATCTCAGCTGCAACAACGAGCCGTGCCGAATCTCATCTTGACTTTTGCAACATGGGCTGGAAGCCATGTAGGTTGAGAGGTACACCGGCACTCAACTCTCCAAAGACCTTCCTGATCCCTTGGTATTCGCTTGCGGGACTTGCATCAAACCCATCCAACGCCCCCGTTTAGCTGCATGAGAGAAGCTGCTGCAGACCATACTTCACCGCGTACTCCACGAATTGGAGGGGCTAGCAGAACGCTTTTAGTGCAGTGTTGGCAAGCTACTTTTCTAAATCAGCCGGCTGGTGATAGGTCAATTCGGTTCCATTGTCAGTTATCATTTCATAACAGCCAGAACTCCGCGCGTTGCCGAAGCCCTTTCCACGACGCTGGCAGCTGGATGGCCGGCCAGATTACCGCCAGGTACACAAAAGCGACGGGCCCCGGACTAGGCGATCGGATGAAGTAAACCGTTGAATATACTGGTGGAGTAAAGAACTGCTTTGTTTTTCTTCGAGAGCTGACCACCTTCAATCATGGGGTAGTACGGAGAACTCTGGACAGCGCTTTGATAGGGGCCCAGTCCATTCTACTTGAAGATCTTCGAATCCGTCTTGCGTTGCTTAATATACTTCGCCGTATCCCTCTTTCAAACTCTACGGCATATCGCCTTACTCATTAGGACATCAAGCGCACTGCCAACTCATACTGCATGTCCACCACAACCTTGTCGTCGGCTAGTCGTAAGGCCTGGCTGGTTACCTCGCTCTTTCCTGCCCATGACACAGCAACTTCAGATGCTCAGCAAGAAACAACCAAGCAGGTCTTTCCAGCCACTTCTATGCAATCATGGCTCACCGACTTCGTGTCAATTCCTACTCCAGTCGTTCAGCAGGAACCACGGTTGTTTATCACGAGCGTTCGATGCAAGACGCGCCGTTGTAGTGCGGGGCAGAGGTGAACCTGTCCATGTTGCGCGGTCTTTTGGCCACTCAAGTGCTTCCAAGTACTTCAGACAATGGCGATTCCGAAGAAATTCAGTATGAGGGGTCTCGTCCCTGGCTAGCGATATTGAATCTCTGACGTTTTTCGTGCATCGAACCATCAAACCGTGGAGCCAGCGATTTCTCTGCATTAGCGGCCAGCCCAGCGGATCTCAATGGAACCGTATCATCAAGCATTGCTGAAGAGAGAAATTTTGCGAAGGACCTTTTCCGGCAGCACGATTTTTCTCTTTTTGCAAAAAGCTACATATTTGCCCGACTCTTGTGGGCACGGGTTGTACTCGGTGTTGGGCATTTTGCCACTGATGCTGCATCGACAATATCAGTATCTGCAGACCTATCTTCAATGGCGAATTGATACTCTTTGAGCTACAGAGATCATCCCCTAGTCTGCGTTCCCATGCGGTGGTGGAGATGGCTAATCTCTTTGAATTTATCAACTGGCAACAACACACGCCAACACATCGTTATGGGTCACACTTGAAGAGCCGCATCATGTCTTGCATCGAAATTCAACCCTTCGTCCTATCTTAAGAGCGCTTGATTCTTTCTCTACATGAGTCCAGTCCATAATCCTTGCCCCGCGCTAACTTTAGGTCTGCAATAAATCACACATGTCTCGCCTTCGATGGACGAAACTCCTGCACAAACCCCCTAGGCCATCCACTCGAACTGTCAGCCTTAATCCTCAACATCACGACGTCGGCCACACATCACCTCCTTCACATACATTCAATTGACTTTGTGCATATCTCCCTGTATACGGTCGGGCTCAATTGCATCGTCAACAAGAATATTCAGGCTTTCGTCGACGAATATTCCTGGTCCTGGTAGGACTGTCATACCACACTCCCACGAGGGCGGTTCTGTTCCTGGGGAATTGAGTTTTTGTAAAGGAAATTAGGCAACCACAAAACAATGGGTGGCTTCTATATGTCATATCTGGAGAGTACGTTGGTCCATCTCTTCCGGAATCTACAACACTTTCGTGTCGGAAAATTTCGTCCGACAATTTCTAGCTTCTATTTTTCACATTTCCTCTCCCGGTTGCACTGTAGGAGAGTGATTCAAGATTTCTTATTCTTATTACCTTATTCCAATTCAGTGGCGGTTTAATTGGCGCAGTCCAATTGCTCGGGGCTTCACGTTGTGCCCCAAACTGCAATTTCTTGTCCCGAGCTTTTGTCCTCACATCTTGTGTTTGAAATCACAACGTCGTACATAGATGTAGTTTTATTTGCCACTGACATGATTGACAGGTCTCTGCCGTCGACGGGGCTGGCGAGATCCCTTGTACGAAACATACAGAAGTACGTCAGGCTTCACTTGTCTGGTACTCGTGAATGGTCGGGAATATCAGACGGATCTTGCGTATGAATCCGACGGATTGGCTCAAGAGAATGCTGCAATGCGAGCCTTCATGGTGTGCCGCAACTTTTCAGTGAATGGAGGTATGCTGGCTCGCAATGGCGTTGTTCAAGGACTCCCTGCGAATGAGAGCAGCGGACGACACAGGAGGAAGCATGGTGGCCGCCATTCCGCCAATCTTAGCAGCAGCAGTTCTACGACATCCTCAGAATAAGAGAGCTATTGAGACGTCAGCTGTGAGATAGCTGATGACCCTGAAAATTTATAGCTCGGCCCATGGCCTCGTTGGAAGGTGGACTCAAGAGCTAACAATGCTCTCGCGACTATGATTTACGACCACGAAAAAGAACGGCGGCGGCAGCTCAAAATTTGATAGCACGATACCAGAATATGTTTACGACTTACGCATCGAGTATTTAACGACCACGACCTACGATTATGAAAAACGAATCTCTTAATTTTTCACTGTTCTATCAAGACTAGCATCTGTCACGGTATTGGGTTTGACAGTACCAACCGTTGGATAGTGGAGGCGACTCACTCATTCGACTGTCAATTCTTGGAGAGGCACGTTTTCTCATGTTCAGCCAGATAATCCTAAGAGAAAAAGAACGGCGGGCGGCTTGGAGAATCTTTTACTACAAATTCGTGCATTTAGCAAGCGTGGCGCCAATCAATCAATCAATCAGACTTTCGTTTCCAGCGGGGATCTTTGGCAATTTGGATTTGGGAAGGGGGCGGCTGTTTGCGAAAACTGGTCGGCCTTTTGTTGCGTTTATTATGATAATGACTTGATGAAAATAAAAGTCCTGCTCAAGCAATTCGACGACAACTCGTTACTAGCCTTTGCACACTCAGGGCGAATACTCTTTGTAAATAATTGGTGAGATGTCACGCTTACTCACAGTACATACCTATTGTCAAGCGACGCTCTCGTACCTATGCTAGACCAAATAATGGCGAGAGAATGGCAAACACGGGTTGGCATCGTATTATTGCAGTGCCGACAAGGCCACGATTCTCGTGAGGTCGCACTGCCACGGCGGTTTTCTGTCAAACTCGTGATCAAATGCGTCCCAAAAAAAGCAGCGCACTCCACGTAACCCAGAGTTTCGAGTGCTTGCTTGCCCCCCCCCACGCCACCGAAGTCGCACACGAACACACAGGTCATATTCCATCTGCTCACTCGCAGGTATGGGAGATTGTTGATGTGATTTTAGACAGAGGTTATTCAGGACTTTTTAATATAATTTATTTAATATGATGAAGGGCCCCTTCCATTGATTTGGCATTGCTCGCTGAAGACACATGATCGATCACCAGTCATCAGTCTCACAAGCTCACACACAGCGTGCAGAATTTAGAGGCTCTCGGTTGAAGAAGGAACAGCGGAATTGAATTTGTTTAATTCAGACGCCGGGACTTTGCCTGCGCTTTATTATTACATTATTACACGATTTAAGCCCCTCAGGCCTTTCTCAACTGACACTAGCGTCGCCGCTCTAGCCCCTGACCGCCACACCCCTTTTCAGGCTGGTAGCGAGAAATTTGGCAGCTCGAAATAACCTAACCTAACCAAACCTTGCCTTGGAGCCATAGCCATCACCACCTGTCCCCTTCTCATCGCAATCTCCAGTTCTCCCTACTACCTCCCGTATCATCCACCCTGTGAAAAAGAAGTTCCAATTCCTCTGCACAAGTCCACGCTCGTTCTTTCTCGAATACCACCATCACCACATCCAACCCAAGCATCTGCTGGATCATTTGCTCTTTGCGACTTATCCAGTTATATCCTGAAGTGTGGGGTAAACCTTGCCCTTAGTACCACCACTTCCTCAAAGCTTCTGTCGATCGCTACTTCCTCTCAAGATGAAGGGTATGTTGCGCAATACTTCGCACGCATGCTGAAGACACTTATTGACTTGGAAATCAGCTCTCATTCTCGTCGGTGGCTTTGGCACCCGTCTGCGCCCGCTCGTACGTTTTTATCCATACATGATTCCTCGAAACCTCGAAGCTTGCGCGCATATGTTTCTACGCCTCAACAATGACCACAACGACTAACCTATCGATAGACCCTTACTCTACCTAAGCCATTGGTAGAGTTTGGAAACAAGCCTATGATCCTGCACCAGATTGAGGCATTGGCAGCTGCAGGTGTCACCGATATTGTCCTCGCTGTTAACTACCGCCCAGAGGTTATGGAGAAGGCCTTGTCCGAGGTACATTAGTCCAAGCATATGGGTCGCCCAATACACATACTAAACATGTTTCTAGTACTCGAAAACGTTCAATGTCAACATTACTTTCTCTGTCGAAACCGAGCCTCTAGGCACCGCCGGTCCTCTCAAGCTTGCAGAAAAGACGCTGGGCAAAGATGACTCCCCCTTCTTCGTATTGAACTCGGACGTTATCTGCGAATACCCATTTGCTGATCTCGCTGCTTTCCACAAAGCACATGGTGAGGAGGGCACCATCATGGTTACAAAGGTTGAGGAGCCTTCGAAATATGGTGTGGTAGTACACAAGCCTAACCATGCGTCGCGGATCGATCGTTTTGTTGAGAAGCCTGTGGAGTTCGTTGGAAATCGTATTAATGCCGGTATCTACATCCTGAATCCGTCCGTCCTCAAACGTATCGAATTACGGCCAACCTCCATTGAGACCGAAACTTTCCCAGCCATTGTCAGAGACGGCCAACTCCACTCAATGGATCTAGAGGGCTTCTGGATGGACGTCGGACAACCTAAGGATTTCCTCTCAGGAACCTGCTTATACCTCTCTTCCCTCACAAAGAAGGGATCTAAGCTCCTTACACCAGCCTCTGAGCCTTATGTACATGGAGGCAATGTTCTCATCGACCCTTCTGCTAAGATTGGTAAGAACTGCCGGATTGGTCCGAACGTAACTGTGGGCCCAGATGTCATCGTTGGTGACGGTGTTCGTCTTCAACGCTGTGTATTACTTGCTGGCTCAAAGGTGAAGGACCACGCATGGGTCAAAAGCACCATTGTCGGCTGGAACTCTACCGTCGGAAAGTGGGCACGTTTAGAGAACGTTAGTGTTCTAGGAGATGACGTTACGATTGGCGACGAGATTTACGTTAACGGAGGCAGCATTTTGCCTCATAAGAGCATCAAAGTCAATGTTGACGTGCCAGCTATTATCATGTAAGAGAATAGCTGGCAGTGCTTAGCAAGATCGCTGATGTTTCTCTCTCCTCTCTTGTTTGGACTCATTCGGGGTGTGCATGGCGTCTTGAGGATGATATCAGGGGTCATCTTTGCATGCGATACGCATTGGTAAAAAAGAAAAGAAGCAGTTATGTCGTTGATGGAAATATAAATGTTGTGTTGTTTTACGCTTTTGTATGCTTTGGTACTGGCTTCTTTTTAAACGCAGGTTTCACTGGTGTTTTGTTCGGGATATTTTGCATGCATAGATATTTAGTGCTGTTGTAATTATCTTGATTGAAAAGAGACATGTATTCTCTCTATCCACTTGCCGTGATACTTTACTTCGAACGATCTGGCTTGTAATTCGAGCCGAGCTTTCTGCGTACAAGGCGAGAGTCTACGTAGGAGACATTTAAATCCCTCAATCCTACAGCACCAGTAACCTAGCATCTTATGCGAGAGTTGCGAGCAGAAATCGAGAGATATTCCCTCCAGCAAAATTTCCCTGCTTCGGATATCCGTCTAGCTTCCTTGTATCCAGTTTTTGTACTCGCCTTCCTCCACAAGTTGTCATTTTCTAGGGGACTATACTTTGTAATCAGATAAGGTGGTGTTTGTTGTAGGTTGAAAAGGCTACAGCTCTTAATGGCTTATGTTGTTGATCGGAAGCAATAGAAAAGGAGGCACCTTGAACAAATGTATTAACTTACTGAGTTGATAGCAGTAGCTTGCTTGTTAAAGTTTATCTCGATTTTGATTGTATTTGAAGAGATGAAAGTTGCCTGTAGAGTAAGGAGGAATATCTCTTTGGTCATAGACAAAATTGTGTATGATTGAGACGAACTCCATTGTGTTAAGCCTGTCACAGCTTCCTCTACTCTTTGATAATATGCCAAGCTTCTAGCGTTCCACTGTCTCTTTCCACTCCCAGAAATCTTTCAGGAGACCAACCTAGTATCTCATAGACATCCGTCTCTCAGCTCATCATCCTCTCCTCCCTCAAATGCGCTACCAATGGAACAGGTTGTTCAAGCATAGTAGTAGTATAATCCGGCGGACTATCCACCCTATCATTTCGTCCCAAGACTCTCATCTCCATCTCCCACCTCTGCTTCTCCCTCTCCAATTTTGCCGTATTTGCTTTTTGGGTTGCTCGTCGACGCATTGTTGTACAGCAAATGAGAAGGCCTAGGACAACGAGAATTCCAATCACTACTCCGACTATTGTAGCTATTTGAGTTGGATCACTTCCATCATTGCTTATAACGTCTTCGCCAACTCCTAGCCCACCTCCTCTGCGGCTGAGAAATCTTGTGATGGTGGTTGTGGCTGGGAGACTTGGGAGTCTGGGAAGTCCTGGGAGATGGAGATGGAGATGTATTTGTGAGGGTGAGAATTGTGGCGTTGGAAATGGAGACATGCTTTTTTTTTGGAGAGGCTGTTCTACCATTCCAGTGAGGATGCGAGAGGCTTTCGCTTCTATCAATAGTAGTGCAGTAGAGAGTTGCTGAGCACAGGTCTAAGATTTAGATACTGAGTTGGTTACAATAGTAATGATTAATATCGGGGTTGAACATCAATGTTGAACCGACGTTCACTGATTTGAAAGATATACATATTTTGTAATCAAGAAACCCAACACCTCATGCAGGGGAATATGGATCTTATATCTTTCTTATTAAAATAGTATATAGCCGCTGACATTATGTATAGAAAGTGTTCGAGGTGTTCCAGTAAGTCTGTGAGTTGGAAGCCTAGCTTACATAATCGAAAACTGCCATCTCTGGAGATCTCATTCGTCACTTCGGGGTTGAGATCTCCCTTTAGCGCCCTCGCTTAGGCATGAGGCAATGGGCGAATTGAGGCTGTGAACGAGTGTAGCGAGGCACAGCTGACATCAAACCAACTGAAGTCTATCAGCCATCTTCGCGTACAATCACAAACACGAACGGACTACATATTCCAACCCAAGGCTTTCAACGTGGCTGACAAGTAAAGTCATGCCGCCCAAGAGGAAGATTGTGAGGACTGGGTGCTTGACATGTAAAGTGAGTGTTAGGGATGTGAATGCTTTTGTGCTTACTTACAACTTGCCTGATTTAGACTGCTCTTTTTAACTGACAGGGTAAATGTAGATTCGAAAGATCAAATGCGATGAGGGAAAGCCTGCATGTGTGAAATGCGTTAGCACCGGCAGGAGATGTGATGGCTATAGGCCGACCTCTGAGAAAGCTCCGGTTGTTACTGTAAGTTCTAAATGTATTGCTCGCTTTCATTTCTAAGTGGAGGAGACATTCGGGAACCCCTCATGATGTTGGTTCTCTCTTCAGAGCTAAGCGCTCGCTAAGCCAACTTTGAATATACCCCTCAATCACCATGGTTGTTGTATCGAGGAACTTAAGCTATGTGGCTCATTGTCAAACTTTTCTCTCTCTATTATTAAGCAGCATGAACTTATCTAACTATGGGCAGCAGCAACCAATTGAAGGTGGTAAACTCTTAGGATTGGCTCAATCAAATGCACTCATTACTTCCATTCGGAGCAATCTCCCCGGCGATACCAAGGAACGAAGAGCACTCCACTTCTTTATAAACTGTACCGCGCCAGGACTAACCGGAAACTTCAACTCCAGTTTCTGGGAACACACAATTCTACAAGCCTGTATCTCGGAACCAGCACTTCGTCACATCGCAGTAGCTATCGGTTCCACCCATGAAATGCTCAGTACGAAATCCAGGGCTGCCCAAAATATTAAACCAGGAGATCGATATACTATCTCCTTATACGCACTTCAACAATATAACAAATCTATTAGGCAACTCAATAGATTGTCTTCAAGTAAAGAACAAAGGCCCGAGATATTACTATTATCATGTGTCCTCTTCATATGTTTCGATAGTCTACGAGGCCACTACGATATAGCAGCGCACCACCTGGAAGCCGGATTAAACATCCTCAACCAATGGAAGACGGGAGATCTCAGCCCATTAAACGATCCACATCTCTTCCAGAGATTCCTTGTCCCAGTTTTTACAGCTCTTGGAATACAAGCTGGTCTCTTCGTTACCAATCGTGGAGTAACAGGTTCACTCTGGTATCATCTTCGCGGAATCAACGATGACGACAATAGAAACAATGATACAGGCCAAGTCGAAGAGTTCTCAAGTATAGATGATGCCCGCCGAAGACTTAACAAGTTAATCGCAGATACATGTTACATCGTAACAACAATATCAAGCACCCAGCAAAACCAACCACGAACCAAAATCCCCAAACTGCAACCATCCAATGTCCAAACAGAAGCAGGAACAGAAACAGGAACAGAAACAGAAAAATGCCCCAACAACCCCATCAGTCTCACAAAATCAGAAATCCAATTAAAAGAAAACTGTCTCACAAACCTACAAACCTGGTCCGAAGCACTAGACACCTACCTCCTAAAAGCCTCAGTCTCCACCCTCCCAAGCAAAGACCTCCGCGCAGCGACCCTTTTAAAAATCTACTATTGTACCATAACCCTCGTATTAAGAGTAGAGCATCCAACCGGCATCCCCGTCTTCACAGATGATAGATACGATACAGAATTTCAAAAAATCATCACCTTAACAAGAGCTCTTCTGTCAGCTGAAGAAGATTTTTCTTCTTCTTCTTCCTCCTCCTCCTCATCATCATCATCACAAAATAAATCCTCTCAGCCCAAAACAAAAACAACTTTCACTTCAGACCTAGGTATAATAATCCCCCTCTACGTAACAGTAGTCCACTGTAAAACACTACCCCTCCGGCTCCAAGCCTTCACGCTCCTACAAAAAGCAGCAAGAGGAGGGAGAAGAGAAGGAATGTGGGATGCTGTACAGGTAACTGCTGTTTGTGAGAGGATTCTAGCTGTTGAATGTGGAGAGCAAGTCCGACTTCATCTTCAACTTGAAAATAAAACTCAATCTCAACTGCAGCCTCAATTGCAACCCGAACTCCAACTCCAAACCCCAGGACAACTGGCAGGACAAGAGCAAAGGCAAGGAGAAGGACACGGGCATGGGCATGGGCAGCAAAATTTATGGAATGAGAAACAGACTGAGAAGCGAGTTGAAAAACTCATGGCTGTTAGAGCTGTACCTGTTGAGGGTAAGGGTAATGGTATCGAGTCTGAGTATGCTGTTGAGCTTGATTTTGGCGTTTCGGATCAGGAGTTTGGGGACTTGGTTGTTAGGACGGAGAATTTGAATTTGGTTCCTGATTAGAGAGAGGGTGGGAAGTGGGATTGATTGGGAGTGCGAGTGGGAGATATAAGAAGGATGGGTTGTGGGAGTACCTGCAGGGAGTTATTTGTTGATTTATTGGGGTATTTATCATGTTGGCTTGAGTTACACATTAGCTTTAAATTCGAGCAGGCAGCATCAGCATGAGCTTTTTTGTCAATACAGCTGTTTCTCTATCTTCTGTCAGACTGGCTTGTTTTCTACTTCAAAGTCTACAACGAGCCATAAGAATGACAAAACAATTTTACTATTTATCAACTGCTTAACTATAATTAATACACGACTACAAATTTAACTAGTTCAGAACCAGCCGAACAAATTATTAGTTCTTATCCTCAAAACCAAGTAACTTCTTCCACTGTATCCTCAAAACCTCCATCTCCCTCCAACTCTTCGCACCTTGAATCTCAAAGTCCTCTCTCGCCTCCTTCGTGACATCAACAGCATGTCTCTGCCTTCCAGAACGCTGCTCCACAACACCTTCTCCATCATCCCTCCCCTCCAAACTCCCTATCTTGCCATCCCAACCCCAACCGCCAACTTCAGTCTTACGAACTCTCTCCTCGCCCCATCTATCAGTAGCTGATCCCCATTTAGACCGTGTGCCGTTCATCTGCTCTAAAGTCTCTTCTCCAGCAAGTGCTAACCAGACAGGAGCCACAGCTGCCTTGTAAGGAACAATGGCATGCCATGGGCTACCTAACCATCTAGCAAGGTAAAAAGCAATCTCCATGAACCGAACCAAAATCCAAGCTAAAGGCATGATTTCTGAAGCGAAGACACCTGGATGGACTACATAGACCTTTGGCTTTACGAGTGTCACGCTCTCACCTGCGCCATTTTCCTTCTCTTCTAACGTCGCCTTATTTGAACATTCGAAAAATGTCTTGGAAGCATTTTGGGTTGCCGGTAGATCTGCGGAAAGAGCAAGTATATCGACCAATCGTTTCCCACTCTCGTATGGTGCCTCCGATTTGAGTCCTTGGATGTCATCCACGGAAAACTGCTCGGGTAGAGCTTCGATGCTTGATACCCAGATGATCTTGCCACCAGATTTGGAGGTGGGTGTTGCGGGGCGTGAAAGAAGAGGCATAAGTTCATGGGCGAGAGTATAATGACCAAAAACATTGGCACAGAACACCTCTCCCAAAGGTGGTTCCGTACTTTTCTCGTCATTCAAAAGAGGCTGCTTTTCTTCTCCATCTACTGATTTCGCAGCGTCAGGTAAGCCCAACTGTGACTTGACAACAGCACCAACATTGGCTATTTTGTATGCAGGCCAAGTAGTAGCCTCTTTTATATCCGTCAACACTGTCCAAACTGCAGCTGGCCAGTCCATTCCTGTCCACCCACCAATCCCAGCATTCCAGACCACAACATCCAGTCTAGGTATACGGATTCCACTTAAACCCCAACCCCAAGACCTCATATGGCCACTTGAGCCTTCTCTCTCACTAAGAGCCCACCTGTCCTGCTGTATATCCTTCGAATAGCCCTGTGTACCAGGACTACCAGCGGGTAGCTTCAACCCATCGTAAGTTGTCGCATCTGGCGTTCCCAACGTCCCATTGAGCAATTTATCCGCTAGCGCATATACGCTCTTCAAATCGCAGAGATCAACTTCCACACCAAGGAAGTGTATCCTTTTGACTGTTGTCTGCCATTTGTATTCGACCCCTTGGTCCTTCGCCTTCTTACGCTGCTTGGTCGCATATGAGGAGTACTCCGCCAATCCTCGAAGGTGAGCTCGTAGGCGAGAAAGGGCGAATCGGGTTTTGAGGGGAGAACGAGTAACAATTATGAGGACGAGGTGCTTGTTCGCTGGTGTAGAGGGAGATGTAAGGAATTCGTCGATGAGTCGTGTGGCTATTCCAAATCCCAGACCACTGGGACGACTTTTAGCGCTTACAGGGTGAACGAAGCACGGATTATGCCTTACCTATTGGCACCTGTTATGAGGGCAAACAGCTGGCTGTCACTTGTTTCCCACGGTGGTAAACCCATCTTTGCACAAATGGTCAATTGAGATGTGCGATTTAAGAAGTACGAAAGATACACTTTTCAGCGTGACCGCCAATTTCTGGGGTAAGGGGCGGGCGCGTCCTCGGCAGTTTCCGACCTAGAGCTTATTTACCTAATAAGTCCTTGCGTACGGAGTCTAGTCTCCGGAATACTCGACATCCGGTACTTGATTTGACGTGGGCTGGGGAAAGCAGCCTTCGTGTCTTGGAAAGCCGAGGCACTGATCAGTATAGTGAATTCAGAAAGAAAAAACATGTATATGGTATTCCTGAACTCCAGACCCACTGCAACGGGAAACCACCGCCATTAATGACACTGCTGCAGTCCGTGGCGCTGTCCCCAAGAACGCTCTACCCGGCCCATCTATATATTCTTCCTTCCCTCACCTTCACTCTCATCCTCTCCAGTCTCCTCACTTCTAGCCTCCTCACTCTGCCTTCTTCTCATTTGGCCTCTTTCCCTCATAGCACCTCTGATCTTCTGGCTGACTTCGTCAAAACTACCTTTGGTGTCTAAGGTACTGAAACCTTTCAAAGGAAACCCTCCCGATCCAATTGCACCACCACTACTGCTGCTCCTGCTCCTGCTTCTGGATGGCGGACGAGTAGCGAAGAGAGCAATGTTGCCAAGGTTGCCAAATGACTCGTTGCGAGGAATATGGTGTCCATGCATGCCAGATCCACCACCAATCGACGCACCTGCACCTTGGCCTCTGTGAAGCTGTGGCGATGGTGTTCCAGTATCGGATGCGTTAGAATGATTGCTGTCTCGACGGTGGAATGTGGTTTGGGTAGGAGAAGGACTTCCAGTACCACCAGTACTGAAAGGATCAACCACAATTCTGGTCGAGTCAAAGTCAGGGAACATTTCTGGTCCCAGAGTATTGATGACTTCGGTAACCTCAGCACTAAGTTCAGCCCTCCTCTGTCTCAGTTTGTGGACTGTGTTGTTGGAAGATGGATTAAGACATAGTACTAGAGGACGCAGAGACTTCACAATATCCATTCCAACTTCGCCGAAGCGCAGTGCTGCGAATGTAACCGCTGGAAAGATGACGTAACCAAATATCCAAACTGCCCAAAGAGGAACCCAGTCAGGCATGTAACCTTGCACGCGATTGCGGTAAGTCCAATACGTGAGAAGAATTGTGTAGAAGTTGTAGAGTACGGGGGCGAGGGCCAGGGCCACAAGTAGTTTCCAGGTAGCCATCACATCACGACCTTGAAGCTTGACGGTGGATGCGGCAAGGGCTTCTTTCGACTTCTTGATGCTGATAATTTTCGATGCAATGAAGATAGGTGCAAAGAGAATAAGACCTGGAAGTACACCAATTGAGAGTACAGAGAGCTTGCCCAGTCTATACAGAAGGGTGAAGATAACCGTTGGGATGGAGCGCTGAGCGTATTCAACTTGGTGATCGCGGATGTTGATGTACCGAAGCTGCTTGTTGTATTCTGTGACTGATTTCTTGAGGGAGACAATTCTTGGGTCATCTTTGTAATGTGTGTATCCTTTTACAAGTCTTCGGTTGAGTTCCACCACCATGGGCAGTGGGAGTTTCTTCCCAGTTGGATTATACAATCGCCGAGCTGCCTGGATAAGCATGAGAGTATCGTAATCCGGGCTTGTAACAGTAACAGCAACAAGTGCTTGGTATACAGTGTTCAGCAATTGGCTAACGGCCTCTCTTCGTTCCCCACTCTTGTAAAGCTCAACAAGTTCTCTTGGCACTTCGATCGGGTTCCCAAACTCAACAACAGCCCGGGACCTAAACTTATGTGCATGGAAGTAATTCATTCCACATGGGATGATCTTCAGTCCGCTATCAGGATTTGCTGCCAGGGAACCAAGTGCCATGATAGCAACACCAGCTTTTAGAGGAAGCAGTTCAGTTCTATCGTGACTGCCACCTTCTGGGAAGATTCCTACTGCTCCGCCAGCACTTAGACGATCAAATACAGCATCGTACACCTGTGTCTGGTCCACTTTTGGTGCAGTTTTGAACTTAGATCCCTCAAACCCCTCCTTGGTGCCCTTCACGGTGGTGTCTGTGAATTTTCCTGACTCGTCTATGTCCTCTCTTCCAGTTAATTGTCTCATAGCGGCCTGGCCTTTGAAAGGCTTCTTCACTCGTATTTCCTCAGCACTTATGACTTCCGAGATCTCAGTACTAGCTGCAGTTCCATTGATGCTGGGGAGCACAAGCAACCCGCCAATTTGTACTTCCTTGCCATCAAATTTTGTCCCCACACCACGGACGAGAAGGGGATCTTCAATGGGATCTGGAAGATAGATAGTACCGGTAGCAGGCTTGACCATATCAAGAGCACGTCCAACAGGTACTGCTCCAACTTTGCGCGCAAACCAACCAATCAAAAATCGGCGCATGGATTTCTCGGCAATAAGGAAGGCAGCTCGACGATGGCATTCGGTTCGAAGGGTGCGCATTAGGATGAGAGGATCAACAAACTGGATGTTCACTGCATTAGTCTGGGTGTGAGCAGAACAACTGTCAAAGGCGTACCTGATTGGCATGGGGAGCGGCGACAAAGATAAGAGGACCCCGTCGAGGAACCTTCCAAGATCCTCGGGGGTGGACCTCTCGAAAGAACAGGTCAACCAAGATTGAAAAAGACCAGAGAAAGACATCATATATCCAGTTTGTCATGGGCCATTTCTCCTTGTGAGGAGTGCTGGAATGAGGCATATGCTCATGGATCTGCGGTTCTTGCGGCATTTTGACGGGGATAGGGGAAGCAAATCGGGAACAGAACGAGCGTGTTCGAAGGAAGAGATAAGTTTGGAGGTAGAGCAAAGAAGCTCAGGAGAAGTGTTTCCCCTTAGGCCCGGAGATCCGTGAGGAATGGGTTGGCGCTTCACTCCGACCTGCAGCTCAACGAATCTGAGTAGTGTGGTGTGGAAAATGGCGTGCCCTAAAAAAGCGGGCGTCTAGAGTAAAATATGGCACGTTGCAGCAGTCGTCGTCCTCAGCATAGCCAGAATATTCATGTCGAGATGAACGAGGGGCGGGTGGTGAAATAAAGACTGGACGATGCCGATGAGGTAATGCGATAATGCGATGAAGTTCCCACACTCGAAAAATGGCGCCTGAAGCTGCGAGGTTGATGCCTTCTTCCCCACCAAGAAATCATCCCTGTCAAAAAAAGAAGCTTTCGCAGCAAGCGCGCGGCTCCACTTTTTGGGTAAACGCGGGTATCAACAACCTCACTCGCTTAATCTGCTATCGACATCTCGGCTAATCTTGGTTTATGATATTGACTTCCAAAAAAAAAGAGCCAAAAAAGACAAAAAAAAAATATCTGAAGAAGTTGGCTTCTTCCGAAGTGAGTTAGCTCATCACCACTTCTGTTTGTACCGATCAGCGGCTGGGGGCTATGAGAACCTTTAGACTAGAAGTTACTTCTAGGAGATAGCCCCTTTTTGAATTTTGGGGCTGTTACCCCAGCCGAGTCTATACTGGAAGTACCGGGGCTCGAACCCGATATTCCTGAATATAAGGGATTGGACCTCATATTGATGAGTTTCCCTTAGAAACCTCAGGGGGAGGTAGGTTAGGCAGACCCGATTTGAAGTTGTTTTAGTAAGCGACATCGTTGTAACAAAGTAACTCGCGTACAATGTTAGTTCCGACATAGCCATTCAACATTAATAGCCTTCCTTGCCCCACAGCCACAAATCTAGTTTGCTTCTTTTGCTGTGGGCGCTGCGGAGGACTTTTTCTTTTTTCAATTTATAAAGGACCCAACGCTACCTCGGTTATTTTTACACACCTTAGGATTTTATTTTTATTCGGGACCGCTCTAACAATCTTAACCAGAAAATTCATATTACCATATATTTTAAATTAATACTTTCTACTTGCTCCTACTTTTTACTTTCACAAGTATATTTCACCATATTCATCCCAATTACCCAAATCAATATTCTTATTCAAATCAACATGGTTACTTAAATGAACACAAACGTCCAAAATTGCGAAAATCAAGCAAGCAAGTAGGATACTTAAAGGAAGTAGGTCACTTAGATCAATTCGGTTGCTCAATTCAAGTGGGCTGCTCAGATGAAGTGAGTTGCTCAGATCAAGTAGGTTGCTCAGATCAAGTAGATTAGTTTTGGAAATTGTATTTTCATTTCCGAGATGAACTTGAGTTCGTCCCCAAGGTATTTCATTTACTTATGACAAAATTCCGCATCTATTCTCCTTTACTCAGGTCTTGTACGATCAGTGAGACCCGAGAAGAAAGTGCTGTGATCATCATAATCCATCTGCATATCCTCCTCGCCCTCATTTTCACCCATTGATACATCTCCATCTTCCGAAGCTGTAGTTGTAGCCACGTACTCGTCCGGATCACCCTTTTCTTCGTTGATGATGTCCAAATAAGCGTATGCATTATGTACATCATTGTCATCATTCATATCATCAAAGGGAATATCGTGGAAGATAAAGTCCTCATCTTTGATTGGCTATTCAAAATGTCATTATCTGTTGACAGGCTTGTCTGCGAGATAGAATAGAGTCTCACCTTCACATCATCATCAGATAGCTGATGCTTGACCTTCAACTCTGCCCAGAACTTCTCAGCTTTATCACTAACGCGCTAGTGAAAAGTCAGTGTTAGATCTTGAAAGTGATAGGTTGGTGTAGCTTACTTGGTTCATGGCTTTTTTGAGGTTTCTTCTGCGAATGTAGTGGGCTTTGATTTCGTCGCCTTCCATCCAGCGCAATTTCAATAGGTACTCCAGATCCTTCTGCTCGGTATCATCAAAAAGATTGACCATGCATCGCGTGTACGCCCTATCGACTTGCAGACGTGATATCGAAACGGAATTGCCACGTTGAATAGCCGTCGTGAATACATTGTTGACGAATGTTATGTATCCGTGAAGATGAACAAATTGCGAGAATGACAGTTTCATCTTGGGTATGTCAATTTCGATTTCGCCAGTCCATAAGTATTCCCAGGTTCCATAGTTGGCGACCGGCTTGTCATATCGTTCGATGAATTGTGGTGAGAATATTGGTTCATTCGGGCCCATCTCGCTTCCTTCGAGCTTCATAATCTGAGCATTAAGGCTGTGGCCATACGCTGGAGGATACTTGGCTATCGACATTGTGGGAGACTTTGCTTGATGTTGTTTCGCGGTGGTGGAGTTGAGGAGGAGGAAAAATTTATATTGTTGATGCGCTCGCTAAAAATTCTCCTCGATCAAAATTAACGACCTATTGGTGAATTTGATGCTATAGTGATAGATAAGGCGGTGTATGGTAATTGATACACTATTACAGAACTAGCTAGTAGTTGGTGCTGCCGATTTTGGTAGTTCCGAATTTTCAGTACTTTGAATATCCTACTTGATATAGTAACCAACTTGATTTGGGCAACCTACTTGATCTGGGTAACCTACCTAATTTGAGTAACCTACTTAGTTTGGGTAATCAACTTGAGTTGAGTTACTAACTTAAGTTAAGTAACCTACCTAACTCAGATAACTAACTTGAGTTGAGCATACTACTTTAATTCAGTATCCTACTTAATTTTGGTAACTCTCCTAGTTTGGACAACTTTTTTTGATTCAAGTAACCTACAAGAATTATCAAGAAGAGCTGCTATTTCATCACCTAAGGTCGCAAAGGACTATACTAGTTGCGAGGATTACAAGGACTTCCTCTAAAAGCGTTTACAATATTAGCTTAGTATGTCAAAATTATTGTAGATTTGAGACTAGGCTTCCTACTAGTATGTGTAAGTGCCGGCTTGTGGTATCTAACATTCTACAGTAACACTTTGAGGGAAATGGGTTAATTTCAAGTATCAAGTAACCTTTTTCTTCTGTGCATATTGAATACAAGGGCACAATTGAACACACTTGTGTTGATTAACGGAACGTTTCCAAATTTTATAGAAAAGGTCTAAACTCTGCAAACCAAATTAAATATTACGCTTCGTTAAATTATATTAGTGATAAGCTGAACTTGTAAAGAGAGTGATAACTTGCTCTGGAATAAGCTAGATAAGGCGATCTTAGAATTTTATTATGTCGAGTGGCCTACTTGCTTTAGGTACTTAACTTGACTTAGGTAACTGACTTTTGGGTAACTGACTTGACTTGGGCAACTAATTTGATTTGAATAACATGTAAAGCGGGTGACCAAATACTATCTCAATATTATTCAGAGTAGACCGGCCTCGGCGGTCTTGCCTCCAGTGACACGTTAAGCGAGACAATAGGGGAGCGAACCAAGTCACATGATTAGACGCGTAGCCCTCCCGAGGGTCGGAGGACGAACATACTTCATCTGTCAGATTTATAGAAATGCACTCAATCGCCACTCAATTGTAGCCATATGTTGATGTTCCTCTCTCTCTTGTTCTGTCCCAGTCTTCTACTTTTATATATTCTTACTCCTAAATCCAAGGAACATGCTAAACCTTACCTATTCTCACCAGTCCATCGCTACGTACTGACCCTACTTTATCACCAACGTCAATCCCATCTCACTACCAACCACCCTATCGTGTTCGCCTCCTCATCCTCTCCTCATCCTCTCCTCAAAAGATCATTCCATCCCCACCCTCCTCTCCATCAAAGCCCCTCCCCTTCATTAAGCCGCCCCTAAAAACGCCATTCCCCCAAAACTACCACCACCACCACCATCTCCTCTCCCAGCACCTTCCTTCCTCCTACGCCAAAAAGAAATATGTGTATCCACCGCCATGATAAAAACACTACTTAAACTCTCTTCGAGCATTACATCCGCCATTTCTTTACCATCTTTCATTTTGCGTTTACGAGTGTCGTTTAATGTAGTTGTAGTATTTCCAAGAATGTTCTGCTGAGGAAGGGTTACAGTAGGGAAGTAGAGGAAGAGATAGAGTGAGATATTATAAGTACCCATTTAGAGGGATGTGATTGTGATTGTGATTGTGATCGTGTAGGCTGGTGTGTTGTATCAGGGATATCGTGGTAGGTAGATAATGCTAAGTTATGAGTAGAGTTGTGATTTAGATTCATGTACATCGATGTCCAGGTCATTTCGATAAGTACATCTATTGCTATTTTTCTAGAGCAACTTCCAAACATACCTTCGATACATTGAAGATTTCTGTTGAGCGACAATCTAAACCAATCAATCGAGTACAACTCTTCTAATTTCCTATATGCATACATACATACCCAGCTATATATCTACACCACACCATCTCTCTAAAAATATATACAAAAGAATAGACAACACATTTCCTTCCTTCCGTCCCACCCACAACATCTCCATCTCCATCTCCATCTAGCCAAAAAATCCCACCCTCTAAACATAAGCACTCAAAACACTCTTATAATAATCATAAGCAACCCCACTAGGCGGCTCCATGCCATAAATATAATCGCCCCACCAAGGTCCAGCACCCCACCAGAGAGCACCCAACCAAACATCAGAATTTCTGCTCCAAGACATCAAGCATGCCAGTAATAGCCTCTTGACAGACACTATTAGCACCACCAGCATACTCACCAATGATCCCCTTTTTACCATTAGCGATCAGCCAAGCCGTAGCGTCGGCTACGCGTTCAGCACCGATGGTAGACGAGACGCAGGTTGATGACGTGCCGGATCCGTCCGAGTCGAGGTATTGGTGCATTTCGTAGATGATCTTATCGGATGTGTCGGTTAGATTGCCCATTGCGTCTGAGTTGCCTGATGATACCCAGGTCCAGGCTCCGGTGTAGGAAGTTCCTTCTACGAAGATGTATTGGGTTGTTGCTCCGGCGGCTCGGACACCGTCGATACATGCTTGGTTTAGTTCAGCGACGATTGTGTTGGATGGTTCGTCGTGGAATTCGTTATTACAGTCGAAGATAACGTTGTCGTTTGTCTTGAACTCGGTTGCCACGTTCGTCCAGAATGTTTGGAAGTCTGAGGTTGAAGTGAAGACTGTGCCGTCATAGCGGCCGAAGTTGTGAGGATCGATTATCGCGTGCGCTCCAGCTGTTGTAACGTAGTCAACAACTGTGGTGAGTGCGGCGAGGTAGGTGGCATCCAAGGTTGCGGTCATGGTGCCTTGAGCCAGACGCTCCATGAGGAAGGGGATTCTGAAGATGTTCATGCCTTGGTCAATGAGAGTTTGGATGGCGGTGGTGTTGGGCCAGGTATAGTCTGTGCCTAGAACACCAGGGATATTGGTGGTTCCGAATTCAGCTCCGGATTCATTGGCACCAAACCATTGAAGGGTACCGTTTTTGGCAGTGCCAGTGCTCTGGGCACCGGCTGAGCTGCTGGAGCTAGTTGCAATAGCAGCAACTGAGGTTGCTAAACTAGCTGCAGAGGTCGTAGAAGCCGAAGTAGAGGCTTCAACTGGGACAACCGTCGCAGTGGATACTGGAATAGCGGAAGAAGTCTCAATAGGAGAAACATCACTAGCGCTTGAGCTTGGTGAGGCTAAAGAAGAGGAAGAGGCGGATATGCTGACAACGCTTGAAGCTTGTACAGAAGTTGTTGGTGCTACAGGAGCAAGAGTAGAAGTGCTGGCTACTGCAAGAGGTGCCGAAGAAGAAGGTACTGGATCGGCTTCGCATTCATCCTGAGGATCGAATTGAGCCACCGGGGCCGCAACTACTGAAGCCGTGAAGCCAGCGGCCAGAAGAGAGGTAGAGAAGCGCATGGCTATGTAATGAACGAAATGTTTAGAGAACGAATGAGTGACTGAAGGTGAGCCTTGCAGAAAGAAAAGTGTGTGGAAAGGAAAATCGGAAAGTATTTAAAAGAAATGCATGCCAGACGTCACCGGAAATTCTGGAACCTACGACAATTTAGAACCACAATCAAGCTCATACGAGCATATTAATGAGGATAGAGATGTTCTAATTTGTGGGGAGACATGTTCTTCGGTCCCTTCATCTTGGCATCGCCAAGGATATGATCTGAGCGAGATCACCCCAAAGGTGGCCATGGCATGTTCTAAAATCGACGGAAACGATCCGACTGCGGGATAAACTGTTTGCCCTGGCAAAAAGAACTTCACAAATGAAATTGCTCTAATCCGCGGCACTTAGTGTGTTTGATCAAGGGAAACGACTCCACAATATATTGCGGCGTACGCGACCTTCGTAATTGGTCGTGTACTTGAAACGTCGCTTAAGTAGAAGGAGTAGAGGGAGAAATTGAAGTCTAGAGCTAGCGAAATATGCATGACTTGTATAAAGTACGGCTTTAAGTCGTTTCTATTGTAAACGGTTCCTAAAAACCTTAGACAAAGGCTTGTTCGTACCTGTCCGTGCTAAGAATGATGTTGCCACTCGCGAGCGAGGAAATGTTCTGTACTCCAAGATTACTACTTTTGGATATTCTGAAATGATATTGGTAGATTTGATGTCATAACCGCTGGAGAAATGACAACTCAAATCCACATAAGGCGGCTAGCTAATAAGAAAGTATGGACAATAGCCTGCAGAAGAATGATAAGGATTGCTCTGATTCTCAGGGGGGAAACATAATTTGCAAACCCTTAAGCGCCGCAGTGGAAGAATTTCTAAGAAGCAGAAACACTTGCTTTGGAGAACGGATTCACGGGTTGAGCAACCGGCCCTTGATTTTAAACACGAATTGAATGCTAGTTAGGTCTCTATTCTGTTCTTACAGTTCCATAATAGCTTACTCAGCGACCCAAACCGCTGCCATTCCCATTCCTGTACCAATACACATGCTTGTAACACCAACCTTCTCACCTCTCCTCCTCAACTCATACAATAATGTGCTGACTTGTCTCGCACCTGTGCATCCCAATGGATGTCCAAAAGCAATGGCACCTCCTTTGGGATTGATCTTATTCTGATCAAGTCCAAGTTCGTTTGCGCACCACATACATTGGGAAGCAAACGCTTCGTTGATCTCAAAGATATCAACATCATCCTTGTTAATGCCAGTCTTCTCGAACACCTTGGGGATTGCTGCCCATGGGCCAATTCCCATCAGTAGAGGAGCAACACCAGCCACAGAAGCAGCGACATATTTTCCTAGGATGGTTTGGCCAAGCTCTTCAGCCTTGGAGCGCTTCATAAGGAGAACGGCTGCAGCACCATCCGAAATTTGAGAGGCGTTTCCTGCGTGAATAGAGCCGTCCTTTGCGAAAGCAGGCTTGATTTTGCTGAGAGATTCAGCGGTGATACCTGGCCGGATACCGTCATCTTTTGATACAGTTATTTCCTTAACTTCTTCTGTCTTCGGGTCTTCCCATTTGACAGTCAGGGGAGCGATTTCTTCATCAAAGAGACCGGACTCTTGGGCCTTGAGTGCTTTCTGGTATGATGATGCTGCGAAAGCGTCTTGTACTGCGCGGGATACTCCTCTATCCTTTGCCATCTTCTCGCTGAGAACACCCATGGGTACCTTGCAGTTCTTTGATTCAGGGTGAGCTTCGAGAAGGTCGGAGAATTCGGTGACAGCATTAGGCCTACGAAGAACAAATATTAGTTGATGGATTTTACAGAGAATAAGGACCCGCGTACCCATATTGCAGACTCATGCTCTCAACACCGGCTCCAACTCCAACCTCGATCATCCCAGATTTAATAGCATTTGCAATGTCGACACAGGCCTGCAGACCCGACGAACATTGTCTGTTCAAACTCTTCACAGCAGCAGTGACGGGGAATCCGGCAACAAGGGCGGCAGCACGGAATTCAGTGGCACCACCACCGGGAGGAAGCACCGATCCAACCGCAATATCTTCAACAAGTGCGGGGTCGATTTTCGAGCGCTCAATAAGAGATTTGAAGGCACCGACAAGTAGATCTGCTGCTGCCGTATCCTTAAATCCACCCTTACCACCCTTTGTGAATGCAGTTCGGAGACATGCTGTTACCACAATCTGGCACAGAGACTATTAGCAACGAATCTACGGATCGCATGAGAGAATAGACTTACGTCGTCGGGATTCTTCTCAAGGAGCTTCGCACGCGCAGAGCCTTTGTCTCCTTCAGTCGGCGCGATGGTGCTGTTTGAGCCAGCCAAGTGGCCAGAGACTTGATTAAGACGTTTCTGTGCTGGTGTTGATGTTAGCCTTGTTTACATTCCGATCAGTTTCGATAATACTGACCTGCAGACATGATGATGGTGTCGATTCGAAGTGAAGGGGGTGAGATAGTAGTCGTAGGGATGGGGATTCGTGGAGAGGACGGAGGATTATGTAGAAGAGAGAGTCGTGAGGATGGCCGTGTAAGAGGCTATTACATTACTCTGCTCCCACCGTACTCTAAGCCTCGGCACAGTCGCAAGCCAATAATACGACGTCGCGTTAGCACTAGAGCGCATGGGGTAAGCGAATCTTCACATGCCACCAGATGCAGGTCGCAGAAATCTGGGGATCTGATGCCAGATGACGGCTTTTTCGTTGTCACGCGGCTGTGGAGAGGGAAGTACGGGCTGGACTCGACATGTGAGAGCGTTTCACATTATTAAGGTAATCAACATTTCACCGTCTCCGAGTCAGTTTGTTTGTTACAGTGATTAAGAGCCTTTGCTGCACACCCCCTCGGCGCTATCGATGCAACAAGAGGATCCTCGGCTCTCTAATGGAACATTTAAATGGAAGACAAATCAACCTTGGTACGGAGTACTGTACAAGGACTTCGTATGTCTTCGGCTTGTGGCTAACGTCGCCTAGCCCGCTTTCGCACATTATTGATCGTACTACTTTACATCTATCGTACCTGTCGTCTACTCCTTCTAGTCCAATTAATTTTTGGCAATAGAAAATGCTATTTCTAGGCTAGCTAGGTAACGTAATCTATGTTAGGCATGAAGTTACTATAATCGACGACGTATTTAATAGATTTCTCAATAGAATATTGCCTATTTACATTGGGTTTTCTACTTTTACTATGGAGATAAAAATAGCCTTAATTATAATAGTTCTTACTAGGAAACTCTTATGTCACTGAACTATAAGAATCTTAAGTATAGAGTACTTAATATAATAGCACGCACAGGTCTTAGGATCAATTACAGAAGAGGATTCTAGACTGAAGAGAAAAGAAGAGAGCGTTAAGATCAGAGAAGCTAAGTCAAATGAATGAATAGCATCATGCATTCGAGGCTTTGAGGTTATATGACGACTAGACAGCCAGGGATTTTCGGTGGAATAGATCTATCCCTCTTTCTCCAAGTGTTAGCGCTCACGGCCGAAATCCCTCCATAAATGTGTGTCTACACAGCGACCAGGCGCGGTGAAATACAAATGAGATAGAGAGAGAATTATTCAGCAGGTTCTTACGGGTGGTTTCCAAAGCCATAGTCTTGAATTTCCTCTATTTCTATAAGGGTTGTACGTGGTGTATAGCGCTCACGCCCAAGGCTTTAGCTGGTGCGGGTCTTGTGCTGTAGGACACGTACAAAGGGTCCCCCATTTGTAATATGAAAACCTTTGTAATATTGTATCTCCTGTTGAAAAATGATAATCAACTTTACTACTGAACAGCATCATGTATGCCTTGTAGCAGCACCGGTGTTATGTAACGTGTGATGGCTCGCCACAGTCATCCTCGATAACAGGACTGAGTGCATACGGTCATTGAGGGTACTTTGCTCCTCTTTGTCCCTTGAAATCTGCTAGCTCAAGTCCATCGAGACGATCTCGACTACGCTGGATTTCCTTATCGAGGAGTGCCTTAGCTCCGTGCGCAGTTGGGGGTTGGGTTGGTGTAATTGTGGTGGTATCGCATCTGCCTTGTACATCCATATCATGAATATGCCGAGCAACTATTGTCACCGATAGGCCATAGAACGGCGGTTTCTGGTCAGATCCTAGTCCTGCTCGCGCAGCGCTTTTGAGCAGTGATCCCAGGATCATAGAATCGCACAAGTGACCCCAATTTGAGTGGGCTTTGTGACTATCCGTTCTGCAAATAGAGATTGACCCTTGAAATCGCTTAATTTGCGTTTCGATTGCTGTAAGTGTATAGCGAACTACCTGCTGCCGGTCGGCCTCAATTTTGTCTACCTACACGTCAGCTCAATGTCATTGATCAGCACATTTCAAGGGGGTTGTTTACCTATGACACAGGCTGGTATAGGAAGGGTAGAAACATCCAGAGGCCTTACACTCTCTAGCTGAGCAATTCGTGTTAAGTCTTCAAATTCTTCAGCTCGACCAAAGACCCAAGAGATGCAGAGCCACGGACAGAAGTCTTTGCTGGTCATACTCGATGGTATATCGCCAAGTAAAGCCTCGATCCACAAGTCTGACAAGATCCCAACCGTTTGGTGCAACTGGTATTTGTCGACTAATACCGACAGTGTTGTGAGCTGCGATAAGCTAATCTGACGAGGAGCCAGTGTTAGACGTCCATGTATGATCTCTAATAGGATTTTGAACGAATCAAGATCGTCGTCGGGAAGTGGAACTACTACACTGCCTTGGGATTGAAGAGCAAGTCCTTCTAGGAAATTCCCATACTGTAACATAGCTTTGAATACAGGTGATGCAAGCGTCATATGCTTGGACGAAACAAGCATACGAACCTGCTTGTTTGCATTTTCCGGGACCATCTGCGCACTTGGGCTGTCCGGTTTCCCTTGGTGCTCATCATTGGATTCGCCGGTCGGACTCGAAGACGGGGTTATATCATCATCTGTTTCGTCTGCAACACTACTGGGACAGCTCTCTTGCTGGGCAACTGGGCAGGTGTTAAAGACTAAGGTAACGTCGCCATCTGGATCAAAGGTGTACAACGCGTCTAGCATTATGATTGCTATAATTTCTCGGAAAGTAAATATCGGATCACTCGTAATTACCCAGCAGACTAGTGATATGTCACTTGATAGGGTAATATGGTGGAATGGAACTTAATTCCTAACTACTTGCAAGAGTTGTAGTCTTGATATACTCGTCGATGCACAAATACTAGTCCCGATGAGGCCAGTAGCGCGAGCTCGGATTGGCTTAGCGCGTGCCTAGCTCACCTACCCGGCTTAGTGAATCAATGTCAGAAATCAATGTTCCAAGTGTAAAAGGAGTCGACACTCGAGGTAGAGCAGTGTCAGTATCTGAAACCTTAGATCATGAAAATCAACGGTCACATGTAAGTGGCGCTAAACCGCAAAGGTGCCAACAACTTTTGACACAGGATCTATAACATCTGTAACTTTATTATCTACCCTCCTAACTACTCTCCTAAAACCATAATTATTTGCAAAGCTATTGCATATATTCTAGATTACCTTTCCTCTCCATTATAAAAAAAGACTTAAATTGGCACGGCCCGAGCCTACTATTGAAGGCTGTCACATCAGGGCCTTCGCTTAACTTTCTTTGCCCTTTCTTTTCTCTGAATATTAGCAAACAGTTACGTTCAATCTGCCATGGACATTTCGTTTCTTTTTACAAGACTTATTTAGGCTCCACTTGAAGTTTTCTCAATGGGTAGTCATCATCATGTTGTTTGGAATTCGGAATTCAATCAGGTACTTTTCGGGAGTGTTATTTCTTTTGTGCGAGGCCCCAAAAAGGACCTCCTGGAGAGTTGGGGTATTGCCACCAGGAGCTAGAGGATAGGGGAATCGAACCCCAATACTAGCCCACTCTCTAGTACCTTTTCAACGTGCCTATCTCGAAGCTCGAAGCTCGCGAAGTTCTTCCCTTATCCTCATACCCCCTTAGGCCTTTTCGAATCACGCACCCTGTCTTACACCAGTCAAGACAGAAGATTAGCCAGATACGATTAGTGAGGCAGGTACGACTTTGTCTACCTGATGAGCCTGCATGGAGCTTCGAAATACAATACTGTCCGCAACAACCACCTCGTCTCACGAAGATTCAAGGAACGAATTTTGTACTTACTATCAGTAGTTATCTCCTCTCTCCTCTTCTCTTCTCCTCACTTCAAATGGAAAACGGCTGATAGATGTCGCATGTTGATGATTGCTGTTGTTATTTTGATCAGAAATATTGTGTTTTTTTACAAGTTCTAGAATGGGTTTGAAGAGGGTATTTATGGACCTTTGGCCTTTCCCTCGCAACTCTATGTTCTCAATACAAACGCTAAATTATGATCCATGCACAGACTTTCGATTTTTGAATTGGAGGTATTGCTATACGAAGTTTAGACTTTTGCAAATTATGAGTATGTGTGTATTGTACACATGAGCAATTGGCTTTGAATATAAGAAAGACAACTTTCAAGTACTCTTGCCGGGGGTATCAAAGATCTTTCCAGGGTTCATAAGCCAGTATGGATCAAGAGCCTGCTTAATGCTCTTCATGACGTCTAGTGTTTCCACCCCGACTTCTTGCAACAGGCATCCCTTTTTGAAAAGTCCGATAGAATGTTCACCCTAATGCCATTGTTAGTTATTATCCATTCCTTCAAAAAGAATATCAGAATTCAATTACATACCGTGCAAGTGCCTTCCATTTCTAAGCCTCTATCTATCATGTCGTGGACGAGCTTCGTAACAGCAGCTGTCTCTACAGGATCGGATTTGTCGTAGAAGATTGCTTCGTGGAAGTTTCCATCGCCGAGATGGCCGACGATACTAGAGAAAAGTCCAAGCTTGCTAGCTTCTGCCTTTGAGACTTCTGCAGATGTATTAGTTGTTGTACGTGTGTGGATTAATGAAGCTTACCAATCAATTCTGCCAATCGTGAGAACGGTACAGCTACATCTGTTGACCACTGAGAAATGTTAGAACAAGCACATTGAAGAGTTATGAAATTTGAGGAAAATTAGATCAAAAGAGTCTTGATCCAGAGAGTAGAGAGGTTTAGCATAAAATTATTTGAGAAGACACCTACAAGAACAGTCCCTTCAGGTCGCATAGAGATCATACTCCACAAAGCCTGCTTTCTTGCAGACCAAAGTAGATGCTGTTCCTTTTCATCTTTTGCAAACTCGAAAGATCCACCATTGTGTGACTTTGAGATTGCTTGTACTTCCTTAATATTGTCTGCCACACTTGCTTTGCTGCCTGAAAACTTGAAGAACAGAGTGGGGAGCTCCTTCCACTTTTTGGGTGCTGTGAAGCCACCTTTGTTCACCACAGACATCTGGACTTCATCGAGAAGCTCTAACGCCGCGACTTGAATACCTGATCTCATGACTGCTGAAGCAGCAGCGGCTGCGTCACGGATGGTTGGAAACGTACAGACGGCGACGCTGAATTCTTTCGGGACAACAGCCAGTTTGAGAGTGATTTCAGTGACTAGACCAAGAGTGCCTTCAGAGCCAACAAAAATACCATTCAAGTTGTAACCAGCTGCCGACTTACGCGGTCGATTGCGAGTCTTGATTATAGTACCATCAGCCAAGACAACTGTAAGATTAACAACCCAATCTTTCATGGTTCCGTATCGAACAGCGTTGGTTCCAGAGCAGTTGGTACCTACCATGCCACCAAACTGAGCAGTTGGGCTAGGATCGACTGGAAAGAAAAGGCCAGTGTCTGCAATATCCTCGTTTAACTTCATCCATGATACAGAGGGTTGCACGACAACATCCATATCCTCCTCATGGAACGCCAAAACCTTATCCATAAAAGCAAAGTCGATGCTGACTCCTCCATGGGGTGCTGCAAAATTTCCTTCGATGCTAGTTCCACCAGAATAGCCTATCATTGGGATACGGTACTTGTGGCAGATCTTGGCTATCTTTGAAACCTCTTCTGTTGATTTTGGATACGCAACTGCAATGGGCAAGGTATCGATATTGGCAGGTGCCCATTCCGAGTAACCATGCGCCTTCAAATCATCATCGTCTGTGCTGATGGTTTCCTCGGAAAGTGTGCTGCGAATCTCCTCAATGGCCTGGATCACGTGGGTTCAGTGGAGTCTTCGTATTCAGGGATCACTGACGAACATTCAACATTTCTTTAACACTTGCATACTTCGGTGTAGCAAACTTGGATTGTACACCATACTTGACGCTTGTAAGCTCATTGAAAGTGAGTCCCGCGGCGAATGCCGTTGCACCAATCGAAAGAGCAGCAATTCGAGAAGGCCATGGCGATGTGGAGGATGATGGCGAGGATTTGAGGGAGCTGTTCCACCGGCGGCTCTGGAAGTGTCCCGATCTGGGGATATGCCTCAGAGTTGTTGTCAGAGCACGTCTGCCAGCGGCTACCGGAGGAAACATGTCTGCTCGATGGGGAGACTGTTGGCTTGCAACTTGTCCGTGAACTGTCGTCGTGGTTTGCCGGAATAAGATACGCGTCGATCCCTATTTCTGGTCACGTGCTCATTGGCAGTCGTAGCTCAAAATAGAGGACTGGACTTTATGGAGAAACCCAAGTACCAAGTTTGATTTATCAATCTTTTTTGAGATTCTGAGATCGATATACTCTGGGCTAATGATGGAAGTGGTCTTTGCTTGGTCGAACGTATGGGCAAAATGCCAGACTTGAGAATATTCGGAAGCGACGGCATTGCACCACCTCGCTTGTCTGTACCAGGTGTTGAAAGGTACAACCTCTGCGTACTGCGTTCTTATTCCTAAATGCTCATACAGCTCTGAATGCCTGTACAACTTCTCATATTGACAAGAACTCAGTTTCTACACTATAACTTGCAGTAAAAGGCAAAAGTTTCGACTTCTCTTGGTGGTATTTCTACCATTTAGTAGATCTCTCGTTACTCCTCCTGCTGGGCGAGAGCGCTGACGGGTAGTAACACCAAGCGATCCTAAGTGTGCGAGATCCAGTACGTTGTCAAAAACATTCCTTAAGAAAAGGAGCTCAACTCTCCTTGGCCAGGAAAGTTATGTGTTGAGTTTTCCAAGGTTATGGGAAAGACCAACGATTCTTTCGGTCTCGAATTTCGAATCTATGAAAATAAATTGCTTGAGATTCGAAAGTATGAAAAGAAGCCAGCGGCAGCAGCCTGCTAAAGAATTAAGAATTAAGGTGAAGACCGATCAGCGCATCCGTAAACCTGGTTAAACTTCGCTGATCATAGAAGATCAGGGGCAACGGGTGAGCCCAGCGCCAGGGAAATCGAAAGTGTGTCACAATAAAGTGGCCCGTAATATTTAATCAGGTGGCCGTCGCAGATTGAACGTTTCTACCATTTTGCACCAATGAAAAGAGCGAAACGAAATGGGCCAAGCACGGTGAGGTTTGGCCACGTGATTTAAATGCGGCGTTTCGAATCGAAGACCAACTCTTCGGCCTCATTACTTCATCTACCTTGGGCGAGTACGAGGCGGGGGCGTCCTCCTTATCCTGGGATTATTGTATTGCACTTTCCCTTCAAACCGGAAGGCGGAGGTGGATTGTGCCCATTAATCGTTCGAGCAATGCCGGTGCGATCCAGATTGCTTTGAAAAGCGTATGTATATAGACCTTCAAGCATGTCTCTCTTTGCTCCCCATCCCACTTGGGCCTCTTACACTCTCTTCTTGAACTCCAGTTAGTTCTGTCAGTCATTACTCAAAATGCGTCTTACATTCATTTCTTCCTTTGTTGCTTGCGCTGCCACTTCTGTTCTTGCCGATGCTAGCATCTCATCCTTCCCCAACTCTTTGACTCTCTCTTCCAGTTTCGACCCAATCAAAGCAGCATATTGGACTGGCCTCCCTCACCACCGCCGAACACCCTTTTCCGTTCCGTCTCCCCAGATGGAAAATCTGCGTACCTTGCATACCTGGACGCTGCCCTCAGCAGCGTGGTAGTTCAGCAGGTTGATGTTAGCACATTTACCGCTGTCGGTACGGCCGTCACCCTTTCGGCTTACGAGGCAACCGGGCTTGTTGCTCAGAATGATGGGTTTGCGTTGTTGGCTACTGTTAACGCTACTGGAACCACCGACCTCCCACCAGACTCCTATCCTATTGTTTCTCTCATCAGGTATACGAATGGCGTAGAATCATGGCGGACACCACTGAACGGACCAGGAGTTCACGCTTCGGATGGTTTAAGTGCAACTCCAGACGCCAACGGTGATCTTGTTTATTCAAACGCCACTGGCCTTTACGCAGCATACTTTGTCGTCACAGCCTATACTGGTGATGCCGCAGGTCATTTTGGAGACTCTATCCAATACGTCTCTGATACCGGTGCTCTTCAAACCACTACATCATCAAGCACCTTTGGGTGCTCTCACAACACTGGTATTGGACTTGAAGCCGCCGATGAGGTTCCGTTTGCCAGTATCTGTGCTGAGGACCAAGGAGCTATCTGGTTGAACACCGACACTCAATATATGTCGGGTGTTAAGATTGCCAACGAAAACACCACAAACGGTTGTAGTGGAGAGCCAAGTAAGTATCCTTTTCCAACTTTCTGCTCTATTTTCTAACGATACCAGTGGGTGGAATGTCTGGCTCCTACAGCAATCTTGCACGTTTCCCAGGAACAACTAAATACGTCTTTGGATGGCAGTCGCGTGGTGCTTTGGACCTAACCCTAAATGATTGGCTGGGATCACCATACACACAGTGCAGTCCCCGTTGGCTCAACCACAACGTCGCCATCGCCACTATGTCAAGCAAGGACACCCTTACTGGATCCGAGGCCTCGTCCACTGTCGGAGCCACCGACGGAGATTCTCAGGTCAACTGGATTACTGAGAGCACAACTGAGGACCACCAAAATGTGCACGTCGCAACAATTGATGCAAGCACTTCTCTAGTTACTTGGGAGACCTTGACTAGCCCTGACTGCCAACCCGTACCACTTGGCTGCTCTGGCACATATGCTGGGACCTCTTTCCAGGTTGTTGACAGTACTGGAGCTAAGATTGGATCTCCAGTTGTGTCCACTAGCGTCTTTGTTAGCGGAGATATTGCGAACGTTGGAACCGACAAGGTCTGCTGGCCATACGTCGACATGACATGGGACTTGAGCCAGCCCCTGTCTTCCGGCACTCCAGTCACGCAGATGAGCTTTGCATGTGCTAGCACTGGCGGTGATACTACAGCGTCTTCGAGCGTCGCGGTATCAGCATCTACCTCTGCTGTTGCTACTTCAAGCCTCGTGGCTTCTTCTGCCGTTGCCGCTGTTGCTATCACCTCGTCTTCTTCTGAGGCAGCTCTGTCCACCCCGGCTTCAAGCTCTGAAGTTCCTGTCGTAGCCACAAGCAGCGATTCCCCAGCTGAAACTACTTCAGCGGTGGAGCCCGTAGCAACCTCATCAAGTGAAATCGCAATCTCTTCATCCATTGAACTACCATCCTCGATCTCTTCCGCTGCTCCAACCTCCGCTATCGTAATTCCTAGCAACGGAGCTTTCCGCCCAAGCAAGTCGCAGCATCATCTACACCACACCACATTCGCCACCTCTGTCAAAGCAGCAGAAACTGGTTCTGTGGATGATACATGTGACTCTGATTAAGTATATGGCATGTAAGAACATATCAAAAATAAAATAGGGCTTGGTCCTTTTCTTTCATGTATATATTTTATCTTTGTGTGGGTGCATTAGGTAGATCCCTTGTGGACACTCTCTACAGTAACATAGCAGAATTAAGCTTGCAGCTTCTTGTGTAAATTGTTTTGACATGCTTCCATGTGCCTTGCCTTGGCTGCTTACTTCATTAGCTTTACTAGATGGGTGAGAGGCTTGATGGGAATAATTTTACTGTTAATGTAATGCTATGACAGATCATGGTTGGAATCCACTTCGCTTTTTAGGACAACCAGTATCTATGTCTATGTGTAGCTACAGCTGTATAACAGTACAAAAAGGTAAACAGCTGATTTTTTTGTATTTGACGGTAACCTCTTAAAACGAGCAACTTTCTAACCAACACAGATTTCTGGCGTTGGTTATTCTGAGTGCAGCTATAAGATAGGAATTTCAAAGACCCCAAAGATCCCTACAGGTACTGTTCTCTCAGTTCGGCATGTGTGTGGAGTTTCCTTATTGTGGTTCATATGGTCAGGTTATAATGATAAGATTTCGGTTGCCGGATTAAATTAAGCGAGGTAGGTAGAAGAATTCAATTGAAAGCGAAGGCATTGAATTCCACCAAAAAAAAAACCAAAAAAAAACCAAAAAAAAAAGAGAAAAGGCTAGGGAAAGTTATATTTGGCATAAAAATTCCAAGTAAATCAATAAAATAAAAGACAGAAAAGGAGATGAAGGTCAAGTAAGACACATTGTGTAATAAGTGAAAGAATTGCAAAAAAACAAAAGTTGCAAAAAAGGCAGCTGATCGACGAGCCCAGGTAACATTATTTATTTACCAGGTAAGTAGGTTAGATTCGCCCTACCCCACCCCACTCGCCAGACAAACACCTTTTGGAGCAGAATTCATTATTTGGATTCTTGTACCTCAAGTGGGATAGCATATAACCAAACTGCTTACCTACCATTTACCTAGGTTCTACTCTACAAGTTCCATGTTATCCCTCTGTCTTACAATTTCTTAAATGATTCAAAATCACCTGTGGACTCCATATCTACTGTATATGCTGATTCACACAACTCTCTTCAATTCAATTCAAGACACAAATCAAGGACTTTAAAATCACCCTCAATGAGCCACATCAATCAACCATTCACAAAAACTTGCTCCCAATTATTTAAGAAGGCTTTCTTCTCCATAGCATAAAGCTCCAACAGCAAGCACCAACATCTCTCAACTTTACCAACAGCATTCCAAGTATAACCCTCAAGACAAGCAACACGACCTTTCCACAGAGCCTCGTCAATATGCCATCCCACCTCAAAACGATCCTCTCCAAATCGCAATTCTTCCTTTCTAATAAAAAAGAGATATGGGATCTAGGTATCGAAGTCTTTACAGACAGCAGTCTTTTATACACCTCCCGATTAGCTAAGAGATGCAAAGAGCTTAGAAAGAAACCAAAGCAGCAACAACAGATTACGACTCCTCTGTCAACATCTACACTTAAACCTAAAGATACAGAACAAGAGCAAGAAAACTTTGTCAACATCACTATCCTACCAAATTACAATCACAATCACAACCCTCCGAACCAATTCCCCACACTTTCTAAACCAACACTCGAACTCGAACCCGAACTCGAACTCAAAACCAAAGATTGCATAATCTGCACCTCAGAACTAAAACCCACCAATCTCAGCCTCCTAAAACCATGTAATCACCCTTTCGATCTCCATTGTATCTTGACATGGTTCGATACACAATATACACTCAAACATAAATACGAAAGATACCAGAAGAATTTGAAGAATATGGGATTAGAATGTCCCGTTTGTAGACGGGTGGCTGAGGAGATTTGGTACGGTTTTGAGTGTGGTTTTGGGGATGGGGATGGGGAGAGGAATGGTGGATTTATGAAGGTTTTAAGAGGGGAAGATTTGGGGAGGGAGCTGGGGAGGAGGTTTAGAGAGGGGAGGTGGAAGAGGATTGAGAGGTGGTGTTTCGGGGGGCCGTTGTGGTGATTTTTGAATTGGTTGGTGTTGTTTGTCGGAGACGAGCAATGGAATCATTATAGGCGTTTAGATGTGGCCTTTTGATGGCTTTCGGAATAAAGTAGTGATATCTGGAATGCAACAATCAAACCGTGAGAATTTGGAGGGAAGAGCTGCTGGCTTTCAATGTGATCAAGAAGGTGCATTGTTGATAGTTTTAATATGCAAAGGGCATAATGGCTAGGAAAATTTTGCGCAAATGACGACAAAAAGCACACATGATAGACCATTTCCTCCATTATCAAGCCCTGTCAAGAGAAGAAGCACGAAGTCTGGTTCTGCTGCTATGACAACAGAACGGACACAAGATGTTCTTCCTAATTTGATCCAGAAGCCGTGGCACCTAGTTCACGAGCAATATCGAGTATTGCTACAAACTTGGGGTGTGCAAGACTAACCCGATAGCCCTGGTCCTGCTCTTCGCTATCATCAATGAAGTCTGTATCATAGTCGTAATCGTTATCATCCCTAACTCGCAAGATCTCTTTGGCCTCCTCCTCCTCCTCCAAAGCTCTCATCGTATCCTCTTTCTTCAGATCTCGTGGAAGGACGTACTTGGGACCCTTGACGAAGTTGTCTCTTCCCGCTTCAGCGCCTGTAGCTCCAGGAACCCCACCCTCCGAAGCCTGCTGGAATCGTGGAGCCATTAGCAACTTTAGTCTGACCGGTAGCTTTTCCATCTTCACATTCGTCTCTCCCTCACTCTCGTTTTTCTTCCTTCACATCATTGCGCATGACACCCGAGGCGAAGTCGTATGTCCGTTCCTCGTCTTTTATGGCAGTAGGAGCTCGCGCATCCAACTGCTCCTGTCGTCGTCTCTCCTTGAACATCTGTAGCTTAATCCTATGTGATTCTCCTCTTCGTCGTTTCTTTTCTGCTTTTGATCGAGTCTCTTTTTGTCTTTCTGAAGAAATGATTAGCTGGATCGAATGTAAAGTTAAGTTCGAAGCACTTACAAGCTCACTTTCAGTCAACATCTTCTGCACCTCGGCTTCCTCTTCTTTCTAAAGAAATGGTTAGTTGGATTGAATGTAAACTTAGGTTTGAAGTACTTGCAGCCTTATTATTATTCTCCATCTTCTTAGCTCTTAATTTCCTTGCCAGAGCTCTCTGTTTCTTCTGAACATTCAATTAGCATAATTGTATTCAAAAATAGTGGCGCAGTGACCTCTGCTTTCTTTTCGGCCTTGATCTTGCTTGCCTAGAGCAATAAGTTACTTCAAATGAATGCGCATCTAGACTTGAACCACTCACTGCCATATTCTCCTCTTCCGGTGTCTTTGCGGGTGGAAGTATCTTGCTCCAGTCAGTCCGCACGAAAAGGCCCGTGTTCTCGTCGAAAGGCATGTCTGCGGTGGTATCAATTAGATCGTTTCGATGAAGCCGAAAGGATCAGGAATAGTAAACTCCAAGGTTGGGAGTCTGATATGGTGTATGGCTGCAGAGATGGCTGTAAAGTCCTTGAGGCTGTAGTCACGTACGACGGCACTTTGTAGATTGGCAGTGATCTCGAAGACCGTGTGCGTTGATGATATTGCGATTGAAAAGTAGATTTGCGCAAAGAATATGCCGCTGGTTGAATACAATGTAGGTTCCGGCACTAAGGGAAGGACTATTTAGTTGCCTTGCGGCGTATCAAGGCACTTCCCGATTCGGTGAATTTGAGGTTGATATCATTTTTAGCGCAAATCTATCAGCCAAGCTTCGTACCTTGCCCCAAAAGCCATGCAAAAGCAAAAGTGAAGCCAACGTAAAGACTCCTAAAAGCTCTGTCATCATCAGATTTGTCAATTTCGCCTACATATTTCGGTAAAAACAGTTGATTGAATGACCGACATAAGGCATTTAAGTTACTTCTATGCTTTACTCACCTAACTTACAACGCACTTTGACGACTACAATTTACGGCTAACTAGCAAGCTGGCTAAGCTAAATTATCTACATACCTATCTAGATAAGGAATTTTTTAATTTTCTCTCTATATATAGGAAGCAAGAAAGCAGTTTGCAAAGAGAGGTCTTTTCAAAAGGAAAAGCTGTAGATTATAGATGCAATTTAACTACCAACCGTATTTAAAGTACGTTCTTGTACTGTACAATTGAAAACTCAATCAAGGAAGCTTCCGCAAAAAGAGCATTGGTTTACCATGCCACTCTAAATTTGACACAAGCTCGGGAGGTACATTCCTTGTTCTGTATAAGATGTGTTATTGCCCTTATATAGAATCCGGCGAACATCTAACGCATTTCCGAAGAGTTATCGGTTACCAATTTTTGATTTATTATTGGTTTGGCTGGGAAGGTTTACATCCAAATACTAGATCGAAAAACAGCAAAATTACAAGGTACTTTGGAAGTGCATTGGGTGTAGAAAAGACCATTACAAAAGGTACCTTACGGTACCACCTACCTGCTTCGTAGAAAAGGGGTTATTTAAGCGAGGACCACTTTGATGTCACTACAAAAAGCAACGAGGTAAAAAATCTAAATTAGAAGATTAAGAATACTTCTAGAACGTACCCTTACCTGTATATTGTTGTCCATCTCATTCTCTATTCACTTAACGGTATCTATAATAAGGGAGTACTACGAAGTAGGTAAGGGAGAACAGAGCAAAGTGGAATGGCGTAAAGTAGTATAGGTATTAATACAAGTTAGTAGACATTAGTTGCTTGTCTTTATCCTGCCTATATTTATACTTTCCAATACAATACAAGATTTTACGACGCAAGCTTTTTTCTTTAGTAAGGTTGGTAGGAAATAACGCTTTCCTAGGTCTTGAAGCTCTAGCGGTTACCTGGAGCTATCATCGTAACGGGCCCTTGAAAACGCAGTTACCACCGGTACTTTTTTAGACCCATCCATAATCCACTGGAGTATATAGCACGATAATTGAAGGCTTATCCCACAAAAAATGTTCCTTTCGTTTCCTTCTACCGCTAGTGTTGCGTGAAGTGTCCGCGGCTCGTGCCCGTCTTTTACTAAACGACATGGACTTGAGAACAGGTGATAAGGTAGGTATTTCCCGCCCCGTAAATCAGAAAATTGTACCTATGAACCTTGCGCCGAGTCATTTTTTAGCTCACAATAATGACCGAGAAGCAAATTCCTCCAATTTCAACATTCTTGAGATGTGTGTTCCGAACCACGTTTCGTGCCCTTGTAGCTAGTCATAGTAAACTTGACATGACCGACTAGCGAACACATTTACAACGGAATTTCTTAGCCCCAAGGCTAAGAGACACGAACAGAGATCTTTTCGAACTTCGAAAATCTGATCTATCTTTAGATTCACTCTTCGTGGTATTTGGTTGCAGCATAATATCGAAGACTGCGCAACTTGCCGACAACGAGAGCGGCAACGGTAACGAAAGAGACTCCCACCTCGACCTTTCGATAGAGTAATAGATTTCAAGCTTACGCCTCGACGCTCTACGTTCAAAGCCAATTCGTAGGACTTACGAACTTATGGTTCATTTGCTTTCGCGGGTTTCGACTCTGGAGGCAACGACAACAACGACGGCCAGTAGCCAAGAAACCGACAACGTGAAGCACAGCGGTAGCTGTTGAGAAGGGACTTGCCAAATTTGACTGTAAGTACTCATTTTACTTGACTCTGATCTTGTCGTGGTACAAGTACGGTCAAGGCTGGTAACAATCACATACGTTGATAGTCACCACACCGACCACAACCGCAAAGCAGCGCAGCGCAGCACAACACAACTCCATGAATAACAACCGCTAAGAATCAGAATTAGCAGAACTCAACCTGTAGAAGCCTAAACCCAAAAGCCGTAATCGTACGTTCTCCCTTTCCCTTCTTGAACGAAGTCGCAACTCACCAAACTGCACAGATGGCTTCCAATGGACGTGGGCCTAGCTTACCACCCTTCGAGGCCCTTATGAAGACCACGAGCGATGGTGAAAGGGATCGAGAAGGACAAAACATGGAGATACCGGAGCGGTAAGTAAAGCCTTCATACATCTTCGTCTCGAACTGAAAGAGGAAATTCGCTGACAATTTCAGTAGAGGTAGAGATATCCATCCATCTCATGCGCCCAAACCGCTACGCAGGCCCTTGCATGAACCGAGCACCATATATTAATGCGAATGGGGAAGAGACCATGGAGGTGCAGCCCAATCAAGAAGTTGGCGTCAACAGATCTACTCCAGTTCCACGTCCGATAATACCAGGCTTTGGGGATGTCGACTCCGTAGCATCACGGGGCATAAGAGATTATGTCCCCAATGAAGTGCGTGGCGCTGCTCGATATGGAAGAATACCTAGTATTGAATCTTTGTACGATGCCGCGAATCGTGGTATGAGGGATCGAGAGCTCGAAGAAGAAAGACGACGTCAAGAACAAGCGGTCTTTGAATGGGGAGTTGCAGAACGTCTTGCAGCAGAGCAATGGCGCCGTGATGAGGGGCAGCGCGTTCAGCAAGAAACCGAGGCACGGCGATATGAACAATTGCGCTTCGAGGAGCAACAACGTAGCCAGCAGGAAAAGCGTGCTCGACAAGAACAAATTCTTCGACAAGAACAAATTGCTCGGCAAGAACTTGAAAGACAACAACGGTAAGCGGCGGCGTCCTGTTTCCCATTTATATTAGTACCGGCGACATGTTTTGGTGGACAGGACAAGACAAGTAGGCACACGGAGAGCATATGGAAAGACTCCTCCAGATCCAATCAAATCCCTCAATGACACAACCTTTCTTCTATTCCTTTATTGATCTCTGTGTGTCGCTTGTCATGTCCACTGATCGGAGCTGATTTTGCTCCAATGACCTTGATAACTGTTATCTCTTGTCTCTTGTATTTTCTTGCCTTTTCTTGTCATTTTCTCTCTTTCTTCACCACTAGTTAAAGGAGAAAACTTACTAAAGGAGACAGCAGTACCCCCGACGTCGAGTTTACGAACGATGACACTTACGACAAGGCCTGGGAGCAGCGTTACTATGATTACCCGGAGGACTGGCCCGAAGCTCGGTCTGAGAAGGATATTCAACGCAAGAACGAGACTGCAGTTCCAGTCGAGAATTATTGGGTGAATCAGGGTCCACTCCTCCTGCAGTCTATCGATACTGATGCAGTTCTTACACGACAACAGAATAATACGCATGGGTTGTGTTTTCCGGCTCAGTCCGAAAGTATTATCCGGCAGAGTGGCTATAGTCGTGATCCTCAACAGCACACCCAGGGAATTGTTTTTTCCGTTGCAGTCTCAAGGTTTTCAGCCCATGGATCATGACACCGCTGTTACTCGACAACAAGCAATGAACCAAAGACTCCCTCCGGCTCCGTCGCAACGGCCCTATCACGCCGCCAGTTATACGGCAATCCTTAATCAAGACCAAGCGAACAAACAAGGACTGTATTTTCCGGCGCAGGCTCAATTGCCATTCCAGCATAATAATCAGACTGTGAACTATGCTCAACAATGGGGGAATAATCAGGGACTTCCGTTTCGGGCTTTGTCACAAGAGCCCATCCAAGCCGGTAACCATACAGCATTTGTTGCCCAGCAACAACTGAATATCCAACGACACCCTTATTCGGCACAGTCTCAATTGCCGTTCCACCACAATAATCAGACTGCTGGTCCGGTTCGTCCATGGGAGAGTAACCAGAGCGACCCTTTCCTAACGCAGCCACAGCCGATCACCACCTACAGTGCAGTTATTGCCAGGCAATATGGATATAACCAGAGGCCATCGCATCCTCAAGGAAGTTTCCAGCCGACTGGCCCTAGCATGGTTTCTGCTCAACAATGGGAGAATAACCAAAGATACGGCTTTCCACCCCAGTTTCAAAACGCTATCCAGCATAGCAATACCGCAAATCTTCAAGCTGCAGGCCATCCATCCTTACCTTCAACGGAGAGAGGTTCGTGGGGATAAGAATATCAGCCTCAGAATCTCGACAACAGTATCTATTCATATGGTGCAGATAATGCAGGCTGGTCTTTAGAGGGCAGTAGTTTTGCGTATCCGATTCGTAACAAGTCCAGTTCAGTGTGCCCTGCGAGTAGCAGAAAGACAGGATCAGATGGATTTCAACGTCCAGGATTTGAGGGCTGTGACGAAGATCTTTGTTAGGGTTGAGGACCTTGAAGCAAAGTTATGAAGTGTATGTTTAAGGATGACAAAAGAAGACTTACGAAATGATGTGTTAGTGCAGGAAGCAGCATTTAATGAAGAGATGAAGAGATGAAGAGACGAAAATTATGTCGTGCTATGTTTGGTGTTCGAGACGGGACACTTCTTTTCTTTATGGTTGAGCTGGAGATTTTTGATTTCTCTGGATTTGTTTAGACATGGAAATACCCATTTGGCAGCAGCCTTGTCATCTGCATTAGTAGCGGCGGAAATGGAGTTATGAGTTCATTTCTCTCCTCCTTTGTTTATGAGTGGGATTCGCTTATTGGCAACGAACTGCGCGGTTGATGAAGATGTTGGTATGTAGCACTTAATGTAGGAATCACTTCATGTCAGCGCTTGTCCCTAATCAATGAGTTATCAGTGATTATCCTTTCATGATCTCTGTACCTACGACATTAGAAGCTTGACTCATCAATAGATGTCCGCTGATAGCTTGATAACAATGTAAAATAAAATAAAAAGAGCTTTTTCTTGTGATGTCCTGCATTGGTAGAAGTGTTGCGGGAGGATTGTTGTCGCAGTAGACTTTGCATTGAAGCGCGGGCGCATTGCAAAGTGAAGCCAACGAACCTTCGTTTGTAGGTCAATGCTCAAGCTCATCTTGTGCAGAGTCAAGTACCCATAAACATATTCCTAAACTATTTTCAAACTTTGATCCTGGATGGTATTGTACCTCCCAAGTATGGATCTCGGTAAAGCTTTACCGAAGCCTATTTCAGGCCTTCAAGAGATGAGTGCAAGTAGCTGGTGGAGTAGCTATTTACCTTACAGTAAGTATTACTGTACAGTACTTTCTAGAACCTCCTTCGTAAGCTATGATCATACAAAGTAGGAGATAAAGCTCCACGAGACTTGTTTATACCCCTGCCTTAGTGTGCAATGTGAAGCTACATGCATGCATACTTTAGTGGGTTGACGACTTGACGGCGGCGCTTGTGTACTTAGTGTAGCGACACCGACAATGGATCGTGTCTAGTCGCAAGTTGTAAGTGGTACAGTTGTTAAGCATAGATAGGTACGAAAGGTAGAACGAAAGATACACAAACCGCCAACGATCAATGAAACCCAGGAGTGAGCATCACAAGGACAAAAATACCCACAACGCATTTAACTTTGCGGCTCCATACTCCCAAAACAGAAGTGTGACCTGTCAGAAGTCCACGACTCCAAAAGCCCAAGAAGGTGGGAGAGTGGAGTGGATTCCGGAGAGAAAAAACCAAAAAGGGGGGTGGGGGGGAAGTTGGAAGGCAACTTCGCAAAGTCTTGATATGGGGAATATTGGCTCTTGGTAGAGAAAGTGGAGTACGGATACGCTCTAGGCCGGCCGGCTCACCCAAGTGAAATTTTCTTTCTGGTCATCCGGGCAGCTTTGGGTTCGACGGAAGGAATTGGCCACGTCGCAAGTACGAAGAGGGATGCGTAAGTAGCAGAGGACCAGACCTCAAAAGAAAAGCAGAAGAGTTGTTCCGTTGGGACTGATGGTTGCGAAAACGGTTCGGAAGAAATGGCGAGGTGAAGGTCTGGATAAGGTTATCAATATATCAAAAAAAAAAAAAAAAAAACATACGTTGAGCGAGGGAGAGAGAGAAGTGTGTGTGTGTGTGTCTGTCTGCTTGCATTTTGCGCCCGGTGAAGGGCATTACCGGCCCTCGGTTCTTGAGGCACTGATACTTCTGCGGGGCTGTAAATGATAGAAGGGACTCCCTTGTGACTTTTTGCATACAAATAAATAATGTTTGTGCACGACAGCACACCGAAAGTACGAGTAGTAGTAGTAGTAGTAGTACGTGCTGTACTTTCTTAGACCTCGGTATCACCGTATTGGGACTTCGAAGGGCATTACCATCAAATGACATTGACTTTGAAAGAGAAACGAGCATTAAGAGCGACAATGGATAGCTAAAGCTCCTAGTCTGAACCTTGCCCAATGCTCTATTTTCCTCTTAATCAACTCGCACTCTTTCAACCATCACCACGTGGCCCATTGGCATCGACAGACTGAAGTATATGAGAGAGTGTGTGCACGTATCAATCCTCGAAGGTTTGGTGAGATGGCAAAACGAAATTCCATCAATTGGATCGGAGATCACCTTGGTTCTTTCGAATCTCAACCCCTGGCCAAGAAACGAGTCAACGAGCCCAAGAGCCCAAGGAAAACATCTGGCCTCCCTGCAAGGCCTAAAATATACCATCGGGGAAGGCTACCGAGATCCGTGCTTGTCTCTGGTGCAGGTGAAGCAGGCCGTCAAAGTCTCCTGGGCTCGCTCTTCCCCACTTGCAAGCACTTGGAGCTGCGAACCTCATGCCAAATCCTTGTGTGGTACAGGGCGAAAAAAGGCACCTGGAGCACGGTTCACGTCACATGCCCCATGGAAGAAATCTTGTCTTTTTCGGTAGAGTCGAGTTTGGAAGGTGAAGCGGGAGGCTAGACTTTCCGTTCCAGTTCCTGGCACGCCTGGCAACACTTTTTGGGGGGGCTTGCAAAGGGCCCTGGCCTGGCTGGCTTGCCTGCCGTGCCTGCTTGCTTGCTTCCTGCTACTGTATGTGTGAGTGAGAGAAAAGAGAGAGAAGAGCGAGAGCGCCAACGCCCCCCCTCTTCTTGATGCGACTACGATCATCAAAATGCTGTCATCTCCTCTCTCCTCTGACACAGCCCTCTCCTCAGAGTACTTCTTGTCTCCGAGTCCTCTCAATCTTCCTCTTCTCAACATTAACAACCAACTTCTTCTCCCCTTCTTCTTCTTCTTCCTCATCTTTCCTGCCCAATCACACCTTACCCCAAGCATTCGCCACCCCCTCTACCAAGACCTCCGTCCAAGCCTATTACTTAGCCTTAATACCGGTGCTACCACCACCAAGAGTTACTGCAGCTACGAGACCGATTGCGAGAGCGCAAACTCAACATAAACCTACCGTCTCCCAGGTGATCAGTACTAGACCAAGTCGTTTATATCATCACTACTGGCGCAAGCAATTGTCCGCTGTGTATGCTATAGCGAACAACTATATTTACCCGCGTCGGCCCCTGTCGACTACAATGCCTCCCACTCGTAGCTATTCTGGCATCTCAACGCCCACCCACTGTCGCACACATGTCTTCCGCAATCCCCCGCATCGTCGACGACCTGAAGCTCAGGTTGTCGGATCCAGCACCAACGCATTCACATGTGGAGAGCGTAACTCCTCCTGTCTTCGAGGCGCATCTGCCTTCGGGCATTATTGAGACCGAGGTAGAGAAGAAAGAGCACTGGTTCATTGGCAGTATAGACCAGGGCACAACTTCTTCGCGATTCTTGATCTTCAATGGCGAAGGGACACCCGTCGCAAGCCATCAGCTTGAGTTCGAAAACATGTATCCTGACTCAGGGTAAGCTCCAGCTTTATTGACTCGCAGCTCAAGCTTCAATTGCTAATGAATTCTACAGATGGCACGAACACGATCCTGCGGAATTAATATCCTCGGTTGAAGAATGTATCGAACAAGCCACAGCTAAATTCCTCGACCTCGGTCACAAGAAATCCGACATCAAAGCCATCGGCATCACAAATCAGCGCGAGACAACAATCTGCTGGGACACAAACACCGGCGAACCCTTATACAATGCCATCGTTTGGCCCGACACACGGACGAAGTCACTGGTGCGAGACTTGAAGGCCCGCAAAGGCGCGGACGACCTCCTGCAATTATGTGGTCTTCCACTTTCCACATACCCTTCCAGCGTCAAGCTACTCTGGCTCTACGAGAATGTCGAGGCTATTCGCAATGCCTACGACGAAGGGCGCCTCTCTTTTGGCACAGTCGACACCTGGCTCATCTACAAGCTGAACGGCGGAAAGGAAGCCAACGTACACGTCACCGACACGACCAACGCGTCACGAACCATGTTCATGAACATCCACACATGTCAATATGACGACAGACTCCTTGACTTCTTCAAGCTCGATCGCAAAAACATCACTCTTCCCAAGATTGTGCCTTCTTCAGACAAAGAAGCATTCGGTAAAATTGCTAGTGGGGCGCTGAAAGGGATCCGCATTACCGGATGTCTGGGTGATCAATCCATCCAGCGCATTAGTGGGCCAGTGTGGATTTTCTCCGGGGCACGCTAAGAATACTTATGGGACTGGCTGCTTCCTATTGTATAATGTTGGAGAGAAACCGGTTATTTCGAAATATGGACTTCTTGCCACTGTCGCATACGATTTCGGTGGATCGCGCAAGCCAGTTTACGCCCTCGAGGGCAGCATTGCTGTGGCAGGATCCGGCGTCAAGTTCCTCATGAACAACTTGGGTTTCATCAAGCACTCTAGCAAAATTACCGAATTGGCTGAGAGTGTCCCTGATAATGGGCGGTGTGGTTTTTGTAACTGCCTTCAGCGGACTGTTTGCGCCGTACTGGATCGATGATGCAAAGGGAACAATCTGTAAGTTACATTTCTCGGCCCTACTACCCCATGACCCCCATGACCCCACACTGACATCAGAACCCTAGTCGGCATCACCCAACACACGCAACGCGGGCATATCGCACGTGCAACCCTGGAGGCAACCTGCTTCCAAACAAGAGCCATCCTCAATGCCATGGAAAAGGACTCCGGACACAAGCTTGAGGGACTTGCCGTTGACGGAGGCATGTCCAACTCTGACATCACCATGCAAACACAAGCCGACATTCTTGGCATTCCAATTGATCGTCCGGTCATGCGTGAAACCACTGCTCTTGGTGCTGCTATTGCTGCTGGCTTTGCAGTTGACATCTGGAAGGAATTTGAGGAATTGAAGACAATCAACGCCGACGATCGAACTGTCTTTACTCCCGGTAAGGACGAGAAGCGTTTTGCATCTATGTTCACGAAGTGGGAGCAAGCTGTTGAGATGAGCAAGGGATGGGTACTAGATACGGAACAACATTAGAATATAGCTCCCTTAATTGGTTGAGCTTGGAGGCATGGATTTTTTTGGGAAAAGGAGTGATTGGCAAGGAGCAATCTTATGGGATACGGAGTAGAAAGGCGGTTATGAACTGGACGCCCGGTTGATGATTTCGGAGAGGCTTGGAGACTTTAAGTTACGTTTTGGTAATTGTCTTTTTCATGATACCATTCAAGAGCCCAGCCCTGAAACTTGTAGATATATTAGCCTTATTATACTTTAGCCTTAATGGATCCTTCTTTCAAATGAAATAATTTCTAGAACTTCAGTTTGGAATGATTAAATTGAGTGGTCAAGATGAGAAGATATACTAAGTACATCCCGTCGCTTCTTAAAGACAATGATTTTGTCAAAGGCGAAATTAAAATAAGCGACGAGACGAGCAAGATTTGGGGAACAAAATGTCGGGGGCATCCAGTTGGCTAAAATATTTCGTTACTCGTCTCGTATCCCAGATCCTTGCAAAAGTCAGGAACGTCATTGCCGGCACGGGAGAGCTAATGTACGAGGCTGGGAGGGGAGGCGCTCTCGGGCTGTAGGGAGGCCCAAGTTGCTCAACTATTTTTCTTTGAATTTTTTGACTCGACTCGTTTCTGTCACGATTCATGTCGCGCGCAACGCACAGGGGAGGGGAGGGGGGCAAAGAAATAAGCACGCCCAAACCAAACAGAGGACGGGGTGAAGGTTTCGAGGGGGGTTGGTGGTGAACCGTGAGCAGGTAGGGTACTAGTAGGGGGTACGTACGGGAGTAACGGGATGTACAGGATGTTACTGTACGTACGGGATACACGGGTGGTGGATTGATTGTTGTTCGGTATACCTACTTGCTTTGGATAGGTACATATGGAGCTTGGAAAGCTTGGAAGCTGCTTGGAAGCTGCGCTGCTTGGAGCTTCAGGCTTGAGAGAGGCTTGAGAGAGTGATTGATGTCTGTGGGTGATGTCTGTGGGTGATGTGGGTGGACGGTGTGGGATGGGATGGGATATCCCACGTTTGGAATGTTTTGTATGTATCGTGTGCATGTATGTATGCGTATGGATGGATGTATGTATGTATGTATGTACCACGTGGTATGTGCATGAAATATGTATGTACCTTCTGTACTACCGTAGGAATTGGTCTAGATACGAAGTATAAAGGATCAAATTCATTTTTATTACAGTAACTACTTAAGTAGTATGTCACCACCTCCTGAATTAACTTATATAGGTACTTAAATCAGGTACTTTAGTTACCTAGATTAAATATGTTACCTACCTCAACCTAGTTATCGAGATAAGTGAGCTACTTAATTTATACGGTATACTGTACTGTACAGTGCGTTTACCTTTCTTTCTCTGGTTTCGTACAGCGCGATTTTAGTTTAATTTTAGGTTAGGCTATGTTATGAGTTTATGAAGAGTTTGAGGAGCTTGGGGGGCTTGGGGAGGTGGTAAGACGGTGTGGAGATAGGAGATGTAGTACAGTAGGAAGTATTGAGTGAGTAAGTGAGTGAATGGGTTTTGTTTTGATTTTAATTTTAGCTTTGGAGTTAAGAGGTGGATGTGGATGAGGAGGAGGAAGTTGTGGAGGTGGGAAATGGAGTATCATACGAAGAAGAGTATGTACAGTCCTTAGCCGTTGTTCCGTTTATGTTCGTTCATCTTTGTGTTCCAGTACCTGTCTCGACTATTCTGTAAGAATTTACTGTAGACTTAGGTAGATAGGTGGAGTGTTATGACTTACGATACCAATCATAAGTATAGAAGATCCACTTTATACTAAACTGTTAACCTAACTACTCTACTTTACTTCCGGATGCTAATCTGCAATAATCTTCAACCCACATTAAATCCCTTTTACACCACTTCACACACCCAACCAATAACCGACCGACTTACTTACGCCTTCCACACTTCCTATTGTGCCGTCCCGTCCCATAACCTTCTACTCTCTTTCTCTTTCTCCTATCTTCTTTTAAATCCGTTAGCTGTAATTGTGGCAAATCCGGTAATTGTAAAAGGTAACTTTATACCAGTCTTGCAGGTGATCTGTTTACAATCGACCTTATACCTACAGAAGTGCTACGCATAGAAACCTACAAACGCGCTTTCAAATACTGTGACGAGACTAAGGCACCGACCAACTCACTTACATATCCAGCGATAGAATAGGAGATGGAAAATGGGTATCGAGTTTTGAAATTTTCGCTTCCTATCTGATCTGATTACTCGCTCAAAAATATACATGCCACCCTACCCCATGGGCCCGGAGTAGCTTGGTAAGATGCGTAGCAAGGTAAGGCAATTGCCACCTCCAACCACCGATTTCCTACCTGAGTAGCTTTCCCCATAATAAAAAGCGGTTTGCTTTCCCGGACGGAGCTCCGGCGCCAAGCCAAAGCCAAAGCCCAATGCAACGCCAGATGTGAGTTATTCAACTGCCATCGTAGGAAATCCTTCCCCTGCCGTGAAATTGAGCAGCCTCTCAAGTATAAAGTTTTTTCGCCTCGATGCGCCATTATTCCATGCATTGTAATTTTCCCGCTTCGCGCTCATAATCAAATTTGTCCCCTTTATTTGGGATTCGAATCATCAAGCACAGCATAGGCTTGCTGTAAAGCCCTTTTCTCTCTACCATCCTCCTCCAAGACAGTGATCCAATCCCGTAATTGGACCCCTCTGCCTTTTTCATGGTCCTCACGCCATGTACCTAGTCGTCTCGCACCCTCGGTAGTCAACTTCTCTGGTTCTCGTGAAAACGATCCGCCTGGTGTGCCGGGTAGGCCTTGGGTCATGATCTTCGCAGGCGTACTAGTACCGCTTCCAGAACCTCCTCCCGTCATCCAACTATACTTCTTTTTCTTTCCAAACAGCCCTCCTCCACCTCCACCGCCTAAGAACTTGGAACTTGTTGCATTGGCACTCTCGTGGTTGGCGGCTTCATTAATCTTGGCTTCTTGTTTCTTCTTCTGCTCTTTCTTGGTGGGTGCTTTGAGGTCAGGGTCAGGTGCTACAGAGCCTGGTGTTGCTGGAAGGACAGAGCCAGAACGCGGGGTCCCATCTGGATTTGTTCGGGCTAAGCGTTTACGGAGTCGTGCCTCTTCAAAATCGCGTTCTTTTGCGGCAGAGTTACGCAAGGCCATGACCACTTCATTGCTGAATTTAACGGAACCATCCGCTGTCTTAGTGCCGTTAGACGTAGGAGCTGCCCCAATATTTGCTGAAGACGGTGAACCTTTGACCATATTAGCTTGGTTGAGTTAAGAAATCAAGGTGCCATACGCTTAAGTGGGTTAGTGAGTGGGCTCACAGCACTTTCCCATCCATTGCGTGGAGCATCATCTGGCACTACATTTGTAGCATTATTCTGAGCAGCCACATCTGCCCACTCAGCTGGAACAATCCCATGTGAGTCATTCTGTCGTCCTTTGGCAAGTCGAGTTGCCTCTTCTAACAGCCCGCGCAAACGGAATTTAGTTGCAATTGATAAGAGAGCAAGTTGGTCAACCAGAGGCGATTCAGCCGGAATAAATACTCCCTTTGTTGCTGTCATAGCACCGTTGGGTCCAGCAACTGTCTGCACGTTGACATTGGATTGAGGAAACTGCTCTGGGAGCTTCATGGTGCCCATACTCTTATCCTTATCAAGATTAAGGACGAGTCCATTGTCATGAGCAAGCTTGAACATCCTCTGATGCATTACGCTTGGGTTAACGAAAGGATTCTTCATCTCATTCTGCCTCGATGATGCAAGATTGTGAGCTGCTGCGTGCCATGCCTTATCAGCTGCATCTTGCTCAAACTGCTTTTGGTCCTTGTTGCTAGTTGATTCTGCGTTGTTTGCAGGACCAGCGCCGTAGAAAGTAGCTGCACTTCCAGGTGGAAATTGTGTGAAGCTGTGGCCGGTAGAGGTAGATATCGAACCTGATTGTGACCCTGAAAGTTGTGAGTTGAAAGATGTATTGTACATCTGAAAGGTATATTGCTCCTCTTCCCGTAAATCGATACCAGTTCCATGGAACACATCTGTTGCATCTCCCTCATCCTTTTTCTCCACTGGTTTCGAAGGAGGACCCATAGTACCGGCGGCACCTTGAGGCTGCATTGCGTAGTTGTTCCAATTCTGGGGGGGCTGTTGACTCATTTGGCCATTAACTGCATAGCTTTGCTGGTTTTGAAGACTCTGCTGCTGATGTGGGTGAGCTAGTTGCCCTGGCTGACTTGGAAAATTGCTGAGCGGACTTGATTGAGGAGGTTGGTGAAGCTGAGTTTGAGGATGGCTAAGATTTGGTGTTGTGCTTCCATTCCCATACGCGGTATTAGGTGTTGTGTTTCCATTGCTGGCATATGGTGTATTGTAGACGTTTGGGAGGCCAACGTGCGCAAAGTGAGGGGATGCGCCAGCAGATGGCGATGCCCCTGGGCTCATGGCGTATGGGGACTGGACATAGGGAGAGCTTGGTTGCGACGTAGGATTCGGAGATAGTCGTTGTCGTTTATTGGGAGGGAGCGCGAACTGCGAAGGAGCCGGCGGAGAGGTCGCAGCCTGTTGAGGAGAAAATGGACGTTGAGGGGCCACCTGATAAGGCTGCTGCTGTGGTTGCGCCATGATAGTGATAATTTCGAAGAGGGTCCGGAAGGAAAGGTGTCGAGCGTCTAGAGGTTATCCTTCCTCACGAAGCAGGCGCAACGCCCGCCTTTCTCCACGAAGCTCGACCCATACGCGATTCCAGATGTCCAAATGCTCCCTGAGACAATGCGCCAATTGAATATCCGTCGTATGCGCTTTACAGGTCGGTCCCGATTCCTACCAAATGTGCCCGTAGATGATGTTCTGATCACAATTCACTTCGGCTCCTGAGATATTGACTTTCGCGCTAGAAAAATACCAATCACGTGCAACAGGCGCGCTAAGAATTCACCCTTTGAGCCTCACTCATCTAACATCCTCCAAGACTCGCGCTCGCGCCAGAACATATCACCAACAGGCAACAGACAACGAAAGCTTTTTGCCCCCAATCATTCGTTACTCACCAGTCTTACTCTTTAAAATTGACATAGTACTCTTTTAAGACTAATGCAATAGTGACCCTCCGATATGTTAATGCATTGAGGCTTCCAGCCCTGATCGCGCCCACAGGCGACCTACCTCGCACTTCGCACGCGAAGAAAGAACGAGAAAAGAACATTGACATCAAAATGGCTTCGAAGCGCAAGGCGGCAGCAATGGCGCCTGCTGTTGAGGAGCCAGTAGATCCGGCCGACGAGCTGATGTTTCTGTGTCTGGGAGGTGGTAACGAGGTCGGCAGATCGTGCCACATCCTACAGTACAAAGGCAAGACCGTTATGGTGAGTGATGTTGTCGCGTCCATGTATGGTGAACCATCTATTGACTCGTTCTGTAGCTCGATGCCGGTATGCATCCTGGATACGAAGGTCTTGCAGCATTACCCTTCTACGACGACTTCGACTTGAGTACTGTCGATGTACTTCTGATCAGCCAGTAAGCGCCTTTCCTACTGTCACTTTGGTCGATGGATGGAGATAATGGTCCTGTTTCAATTCCTTTTGGTAATCCTTGGTGCGGTTTGTGCGTGCTTGAGCGTTCGCTAGCGTCTTTCCTTCTACATATCATGTATACGAGAATCAATACAATTCAGTTACCACGCACCAGATGCATGTCTTGATTCTGTGAAGCAGTTTTGCATTAGAGCACACCACGATGTATATAGAATCCGGCCTCTTCATTGCTGAACTGGCCGCGTAAGAGCTAGACAGAACAGAGCTGACTTTACCAAGTTTCCATCTAGATCATGCGGCCTCCTTGCCATATGTTCTTGCGAAGACGAACTTCAAGGGGCGAGTCTTTATGACACATCCAACAAAGGCCATCTACAAATGGCTCATTCAAGACAGCGTCCGAGTTGGAGGAGCCACTTCCACAGATTCCACATCTCAACCTGTCTATACAGAAGCCGACCACCATTTGTCAACATTCCCTCAAATCGAGGCCATCGATTACCATACCACGCATACAATTTCTTCTATCCGTATTACGCCATACCCAGCGGGCCATGTTTTAGGTGCTGCTATGTTTCTCATCGAGATTGCTGGACTCAAAATATTCTTCACAGGCGATTATTCTAGGGAAGACGACCGACATTTGGTGTCAGCAGAAGTCCCCAAGGGCGTTAAGATTGATGTCCTCATCACCGAGTCAACATATGGAATAGCATCACATGTGCCTCGTTTAGAAAGAGAACAAGCGTTGATGAAATCCATAACCGGTATACTCAACCGTGGAGGACGGGTACTGATGCCTGTCTTTGCTCTAGGGCGAGCACAAGAACTTCTCCTAATCTTAGATGAATACTGGGGCCGTCATGCAGAATTCCAGAAGATACCAATCTATTACGCTAGTAACTTAGCCCGGAAATGTATGCTGGTCTACCAGACATACGTAGGAGCTATGAACGACAACATCAAGCGACTTTTCCGTGAGCGGATGGCGGAAGCAGAAGCTTCCTCTGACACTGCTGGCAAAGGCGGTCCATGGGATTTCAAGTATATTCGATCACTCAAGAACTTGGATCGTTTTGATGATGTCGGCGGATGCGTTATGCTGGCAAGTCCCGGTATGATGCAAAATGGTGTTAGCAGAGAATTACTTGAGCGGTGGGCACCTAGTGATAAGAATGGTGTCATAATAACTGGCTACAGTGTGGAAGGAACTATGGCAAAGCAGATCATGCAGGAGCCCGACCAGATACAAGCCGTTATGACTAGGAATGCTGGGGGGGCCAGAAGAGGTCCTGGAGGTGGAGAAGAGAGGGTGCTGATCCCTAGACGATGTAGCATTCAAGAATATTCATTTGCTGCTCATGTCGACGGCGTAGAAAACAGAGAGTTTATCGAGGAGGTTGCAGCTCCTGTAGTAGTAAGTTATATCCCGTTGCAGCCGTATAGCACAATACTAACAATGTATAGATTCTTGTCCACGGAGAGCAGCATAACATGATGCGCTTAAAATCCAAACTGCTGTCTTTAAATGCTGATAAAACTTTGAAAGTCAAAGTCTTCAGCCCGAGAAATTGCGAAGAGCTACGGATCCCGTTCAAAGCTGACAAGACAGCCAAAGTGGTTGGCAAACTTGCCTCAATGCCAAAACTATCGGACGAAAACCAGGCACAACTTCTCACAGGTGTTCTGGTACAAAATGACTTCAAAATGTCTCTCATGGCACCTGAAGACCTAAGGGAGTACGCTGGTTTAACAACAACTACTATCACATGCAAGCAACGCATGACCCTTAGTGCAGCAGGCATTGACCTGATAAAATGGGCTCTAGAAGGCACTTTTGGGAGTATTGAAGAGTTACCTGAGAGTGCGAGTAAGAATCTCAAGAATGGCGACGTACACATGAATGGTAGCTCTGAAGAGGCAGATGAGGAGGTGTCTAACGACATGACTGCTTATCTCGTCATGGGCTGTGTCACCGTACGTTACAGCAATAGAGGAGAGGTGGAGTTAGAATGGGAAGGCAATATGCTCAACGATGGTATCGCCGATGCTATTATGGCGGTGTTGTTTTCAGTGGAAAGCAGTCCTGCTGCCGTGAAACGTACGTCCCAGTTCCTCTCTTTCGCGAATCAAAGCTAATGAATAACTACAGAGTCATCAAGCAAGCATTCCCACTCACACTCCCATGATGAAGTGGCCCTCCCAACTCGAAACCTCCACGCCAACCTCTCACCGACTGAGCGTTTAGAAAGACTCTTCATGTTCCTTGAAGCCCAATTCGGCGCTGACAACCTAACACCAATCGACATACCGAAACTCTCCTCCAACTCTCATTCTACTGTCAAAGATGAAGAAGATGACGAAGAGGCAGGAAACGAGGAAGAGGAGATCAAGCAGGAGATTGAGCGCCTACATAAGGCCGGTATACCCGTGCCAGGCGTTGAGGTTAAGGTAGACAAAATGGTTGCGAAGGTATGGTTAGAAGATTTAGAAGTTGAGTGTGCGAACCGTGTTTTCGGCGATAGAGTGCGTGCAGTAGTTGAGAGGGCTGTGGAGGTAACAGCACCTCTATGGGGGTAGGTTTCTTACTTATATCATGTGTCGGTTTTGCCCGACCATTTGCGGGGCCGAGGAATGGGAGGTTGTATCAATAAATTCGTTGGAAGTGATGGAGGAAGTAGATTCCCATCATCTGGCGTCCTCATGGTGTCTTCTGGGCAATTGGATTATACACTAGGTAGAAATCAGATCACCAATACTCACGAAAACTGAAGTATAAAAGTTTACCATGAATAACTATTTGTAAGGTCTATTGAATCATTTGTTCTAAAGGTAGAGTACATCGCCAAACACTTCCTAATATACCTACCTATCCTATCTGGCAATCACTTCAACATATCTCTCACCCCAAATCGCTTGCAACTCATAAAATTCCAAATAAACATCTTCTACTCAACAAGCAGAATAGACGTGCCATAGTGGGCAAGTGGTATCGGGACAAATTCTGTCTCAAGAGAAGGAAAAGTTTACTAATTGTTCGCCAACCCGCGCTTACGAATACCCATACGAAGGAGACCCTAGACGGGTAGTTTCAAATACTGGGTTCAGTTCTCATAAGGCGCAAGAAGTTGCCGAAGATCGAGTTTTTTTTTGGTTGGCAGTTTGATTTCATGGAGGTGTTTATTTTGCAGAGGGAATTTTTGGTATTTTTCGTACGAAGTGAGCGTAATTGTCTTTCCTTCTATTGCTCTTTTTTGTTGTGGAGAATTCTTATGGCCTTAGTCATGCAAGGAATTAATACGAGAGCCACAATGAGATCGTGTTCAACGACTTGATGTCTATGTGAAGTATAAGTCTGAAGTCCTCTACTCACATATGTTCTATAAGCTTATAATTAAAGCACAGCGTAAAGCGTTGGCTAGTTTTCAATTTCATGTAGGTATTATCAATGGAAGAGCTGATTAGGAGCTAGAAGTAATAATTGAATGAACGCGAGATGGAAGAGTATCTTTGAACGGAAGGTGATTTTGTTCAAGCACGAAGTCAGTTTCACCTCAGTGACTGAAATCCAAGTAGCCTGGAGCTGCCACTTTTAGGCTCCCATCGCGAGCAGGAATTTCACTAAAGCACATGAGTCTAAATTCGCCTTCACTCTTCTTCAACTTCAACCAAACCCAAACTTCATCCCCTCGACACAGTTCAAGACAGTGCTCGGCATCCAGCAGAAGACGACTGTTGGGGTGTTCCTCCCTTGGTCTGCGCAAGAACATACTTGCCGTTAACTAGGGCCCTGAGAAATTCTGCACCTTCATCTTCATGTTTGTTGTTTGGGTGAACCTGATAAGGATTATTCGACTACAAAAGGTTTAGTCTCCATTGCTCGATATGTACCCTCTTTGCTGACTTCAAGTTCTATCGAAGACGAGTAGGTTCAATTCCTGATAACGCTCGCGCAATTGCATTACTGTACCCAGATGTTATAAGCGCATTGTCTCAGAGAACCATAAGTTAGTGAAGCCTTACTTCACGAGATAGCGCTCTAGATCTTTTGACATACACGTCCATACAACATCCTCTCTGTCTACATCCCTTCAAATCAACACCTGCTATTAATCAACACAACCAGTCAGTATGGCATCCGAAGCAGACAAAGGGGCCACTGGCACCAAGAAACGAAAGCACGATCCAATCTACAGCAGGTAAGAAGTGGACTCAAATTGCGATACTAAATCATTGCTAACTAAAGGTCAGAAATTTGGGGAAGGATATGGTTCTGATCACCGTCGGCTCTAGTAAGGAGCCGTTCTCCATACACAAAGATCTCCTGTGCTCAAAGGGAGATTACTTCGACAAGATGTTCAATGGAGGTTTCAAAGAAGCGACGGACAAGACTGCAAATTTCCCCGAGGACAATGTCGAAGCATTTGAGCTATTTGTATCATGGGTCTATACAGATCAAATCAGTTTCAAATCTCAACAAACCATCGGATTCCCTCAGCTCGCAGAGCTTTTCCGCCTAGCAGAGAAATATGTCATTCCGAGTCTCCAAGATCATATCATGGACTACGCTGTTAGAAAAACCGACCCTGGACCCGATACGAACGATATAGCCCTTGGCTACAAGCTTACTTCAAAGGGTTCGAAATACCGACTTTTGATGGCAAGGCACTACGCTTTTGCTATCCTTAACTATGACAACAGTAGACGTGGTTTTGAAACTCTCGCCATGCATGACGTTGCAAGAAGAGAAGACGAATTACTTGGCGATGCACTCTCAATGATGAGAGGTATCAATAATCGCTACGGTGGCTTGATTAACCCAAACAAGTACGCCTATTGTAGCTATCACCACCACAGCAGCACGGAGGTATGCCCATACGGCTAAGAATTGTCGTAGGCTTGCTGCATGTATTATATGCAAGGTATTTGACCGGGATTGGATGATGGTAGAAAGTTGAGATTTGTATCCAGATGTAGAACAGCTGGTACATAGGTGTATCATCATGAGGATTGTTTGCACAAATGCCTCAGTCTCTTTGCTCTTCTAGCTGCAATGGACCTTGCAGTGGGCCTGGCAGATGAAGAGTTGTTTTGGTGGGTTCAGTACGAGACTTTGTGCTCCGTAGGAAACAAATGACTTTGCATGGCAGAGAGGTATACAACGTGCTAGGCTCTTAAAGTTTATACATACTAAGAAACGAAAGACTCTCCAACATTACTTCGTATGTTAAACTTGGACAAAGACGTGAATCTTTCTCATAAGAGCTTGAAAATCTTTGAACAGTGGTTTGTGAAAGCTGATTTCCTCGCCATAAACCCTGCATCTTCTATAGATAAGAGAATGTAACTGAAGCCGTGGCTACGTATGGCTAGTATTATGCCTAAATTTACTGAATGAAAGACTAGGTATGATCCAGAAGGTAACTTCTTCCACTATGATCCAATAGATTTAAACCATGTAACTCTTGGCCACCAAAGATTTCCTAGATCACCAATCATCTCTCTGAGTAGGAAATGCCCAGAGCGCATCCGTCACCCTCAATATGAAATAATTGGCTGATACACTATACTGTTTGTTCACTAAACTGCACACCTGCAAAACACCTACCAAAAATAACTAAAAATAGCAGAAGCTGTGCAATAGATGTGCTAAGAAACTATATAATCCTAAAGGGACTAGAGGGTAGGTAAATACCGAAGTATTACTTAATTCTTTAGCTGCTTATTTGGTGTTGTGTGGCCCTAGATCGGCGACCTAGGAATTTCGGATACAGAGAGCAGGTAGTTATCATCACCTGCAAACTTGCGGTTGTCCGGGAAATCATATTCGATGACTGGGCTTCACAATAGCCGCGAATTGCGATTTCTGCAAATGAATCGCAAGGTGATTCTTCTCATATGTCATAATTGGGAAGCAGTCGGCAAGGAGTGTCTTGGACGTCAGTCGCCCCAGCCCCTGTCCATCGGCTATTGATTTCACTACTACCGGGCAAAACCGTAACCAGCGTTCTGGCCATCCTTCCTTCATATACCTCCACATTTCCCCAGATATTTTTGAGACCTTTAAAGTCCAATTATTCTCAATTGAACATCCTCTATTGATATCCTTCTACAAATACTTTTTTCCCGAAGTTAAAATGAATTGTCCTTCACGAACAGACGAGCCTGAGGGTACCGGCAAAAATCAGCAACCAAATGCCCTGTCTGCTGATCTCACCACCAGACAGGATTTGAACGGCATTGCGAACGCGAGACTGCTACTGAGAGATGTTAATGTGGGAATTGATGATGCTGAGGATGATAGGCGTGGTGAAGAACTGGCTCAGGATCAGGAACAGCGTGCAAACGACTCACAGGGGGTGGGCAAATCTGAGCAGCATCACGTGCGACAGTCGATGACGAACTTGCACGTCGACGATGCTGCTCAGAATGGGCCCAGTGGTGGAGGAAGAGGAACCGGGCCTCAGTTCCCGATGGGGTGGTTGATGAAACTAAAGGATGTTATTAAAGGATGTTATTACAACCTTTGGAAAGTTCGTCGGTCCTGGATTTATGGTGTGTTTATTCTATTCCGTCTCCCTTTTTAATCCATCACGTGCCATATATATATACTTACTGGTGGTGCTTTGGGAAGATTTCAGTGGCGTATATCGATCCAGGAAACTATTCAACTGATGTTGCCGCCGGTGCGACTTACAGATTCAAATTGCTGTTCATTGTGTTGATGTCGAATATCTTTGCTATATTCTTACAGAGTCTGTGCATCAAGTTAGGCAGTGTCAGTGGGCTCAATCTCGCGGAAGCCTGTAAAGAGTTTCTACCAAGATGGCTCAACATTACTCTATACATTATGGCTGAAGGTGCTATAATTGCTACTGATATTGCTGAGGTACGTTGCTCCCAACCACAGAAGACACCATATTGATATTGAAATAGGTTATTGGAACTGCAATTGCCATCAATCTCTTGATACCCAAAATACCCTTGGTCGCGGGTTGTGCTTTATCAATCGTTGACGTTTTTCTAATTCTTCTTTTCTACCCCTCCGATGGTGGGAAGATGAAAAGGTTGCGACCATTCGAGTGGTTTGTGATGTCATTGGTGCTGGGAGTAGTGATATGTTTCTGCATTCAACTCTCTCTGATTGAGAACACTTCTGTGGGTGAGGTCTTTCGTGGATACCTCCCGTCATCAGCGATTGTTCAATCTGAAGGGTAAGTTATTTTGCTCTTTGCTTTTACAGAATGAAAGTACTAATCCAGTTCAACAGACTATACCAAGCTTGCGGTATACTCGGTGCCACCGTTATGCCTCACAGTCTCTATCTAGGTAGTGGTATAGTTCAGCCCCGTCTCAAAGACTACGATATCAAAGCCGGACTCCATATCCCCACGACACCCTCCTCATCGTTTCATAAAGAACCCTACCACCCCTCTGTACCAGCGATAAACCATTGTCTCAAATATTCCATTGCTGAGCTTGCAATATCACTCTTCACTTTCGCCCTTTTTGTCAATAGCGCAATTCTCATCGTAGCTGGCGCTTCCCTTTCAAGCACTTCCTCTGCTGCAGATGCCGATCTCTTCGGCATCTATGCCCTTCTCTCCTCGAGTCTGGCCCCCGCAGCCGGCACAGTCTTTGCTCTGGCTCTTCTACTCTCCGGTATCAGTGCAGGAATTGTGTGCACGATTGCAGGTCAGATGGTATCGGAAGGAGCGCTAAATTGGACTATTTCTCCCTGGCTGCGCCGTTTGCTCACGAGGAGTATTAGCATAACACCCAGTATTATCATCGCTGGTGCCGTAGGTCGTCCCGGATTATCTGCAGCACTTAACGGCTCCCAAGTTGCTCTTAGCGTCGTATTACCATTCGTCTCAGCCCCGCTAATCTACTTCACCTGCCGCAACAAATACATGACCGTGAGAACTCCAGGAGAAGATGAAGGTGGTACGGAGGAGGGAAGAAGGGAAGGTGACATGGAAGGCGAAGGAAAAAAGATGAGAAACAATTGGGTTACTGCTTCTTTGGCCGTTCTGATTTGGCTTGTTATCACTATCATGAATATTGCGAATCTGGTGTTATTAGGGCAGGGAAATGCAGGTTAGATAAAAGGCGTTCGAAGAGAGGATTATGGAGGCGAAGGGATGGCGTATAGTGGTGGTTTGGGTGTTGTGTGTAGAGGATGAGGGGTTCAAATGAGGGGAGATAGATAGGTTAGATATGTAGATTGGAGGCTTCAATCAGGTTGTTGCTCTTGAGTAACTGACTTGTTATAAGCAACCCACTTGTTTTGAATAAACTGACTTAATCTGGGCACTTGACTTATCCTAGGTTACCCACTTGTTCTGGGCAACTCATCTTATCTAGGCAACTCACTTGATTTGGGTTATTCACTTGATCTGGGTAACTTAGAGCACACAGTTCCATTCCTTAAAAAGCTAGCTATCCTGCTAAGTGTCCATTTCCCTACTCCAATAAACAGACTTTGAGACTCCCTAAAACAACGCCTAAAACAACGCCTTAACCAACTTAACAAGGACAGCAAGAGGATTCATAAGGGAAGGTGCGGCCGAGGTTGAGGTTGAGCTCGGGATCTGGCTTGTTTCGGTCATGGTGCTGTGAATAACCGTGACCGAAGTTACGGTGATCATAGCTAAAGATGAAGAAGGAGCGGCCGAGGCTGTGGAGGTCGTGGTGGTGATGGAAACGGAAGGGAGGTTGGCTGCTGCGTTGATAGCGGAGAGGGAGACGGTAGTTGTAGAGGGAGCTAAGGTGATGGTCGTAGTGAAGCCGCTTCCTGAGATATCCAATGAGGTCAAGGTAACCACGGCGGAAGAAGCACCAAATTTTGGTGGGCCGAAGATGCCAATCTCGGAGACGGTGTAACCCACTAGCTCACGTCAGTTTTTAGCGGCCTGAAAGCAAATCCTGATTGAATGTAATGGCTTACTTCCATCTTGAGCGCTAGTGGCACCAATGTTAGCCATGCAGGCCATCAGAATAGGCTTGATAATCTTCATCTTGTTGAATCAAGATCTAGAAGAGTCAGCTTTGAGGTACTTGAAGTAGCTTGACAATCGAGAGGGGAGAGAAGCTCAGCCGTGCGAACTTCGACCAGGTTGATGCGAAGGCTAAACGTGCCAGCTTACCTGTATGATTGTGGATAGTACGAAATTGGATGGGATTGACAGTGCCTCGATCTCTCTGAGTGACTTGACGTTGTGATTGCTGTGAGGAAAGCCCTATGTTGAGGATTATTGAAGAGTTCGTTGTTGTTGATGGAAGAAATATTGGACGGCGAAGATTTGTTTATGTGTGTTGTCGACGGCCGAAGGTCTAAGGCCACGAAAGGGGGAGTGCTCGGCAAGCGACAAATTTCCATATTAAGAGTTGCACTCTCAACCGACCTCACACCCTGATCACTAGGTACGGCTATTGACCAGTGAGATCTACTGACCTTGAATGTATCATATGACTGCTCTTAGTGTCTCAAGTGGTAGAGGGCTCGCTGTTGCGGTGTAGGACGTTTTCTCCGGCTTGCACTTTGCCCGCTAACTTTTACGCAGTGCTTCCTCGAAATGATGTTTTATCCAACGCCCAAGCCAGCCTCCGGAATTGAATACAAGGACTCGGAAGGTACGAAGAAGCTTATTGTCAGCTATTGCCAGTAACGCTAAGCCTGCTCAGGCTTGCTCTTTACAGCATCCTTGACCGTTTCGCTTTCATCCAGAACAAAACGCGCCTTGCGAGGAAGTACCCACTTCTAGGACGATCTATCACAGATAGAAGCAAAGAAGCTGCAATATCCAGGATGTTCACACCTATTGGTTCTCCTATAACACAGTAGTGTCCCTAGGAGTGCAATGTTTACCCTGGGATATGGACAACGAGCCAGCTGCTATGTGTGGGTTATAGATCACAAAGAGGGGATGCATGTCCTGAACACAATAGGGCTGATCTGTTTTCAAGAATACCGGTAATCTCAGTGATGGCTTAAAACCAATCTTGGCTTCAAGACAGTACCGGCATTGTCTGATTTGTTAATCAGAAAGTCACAATATTCACCCACAAACGTAGGTCAACAGACTCCTCTATTCACTTACAGAGGGTTATGCTTATTTCTGAAAAGCATTAGATACACTGCTACTAGCAAGTTTGAACTGCCATATACACTGGCAGCAACTAGTCTCGCCAATCCTGTCTGTCACCAGTTCCATATCAACAGATTATCAACATACTTCGAAATTCGAGAACACTTTCAGAAAGGCCAAACAAAAAAAAATATTGCTTATTGAGTGGAGTCTTTCGGCAGCCTTGCTTCTTGTAAAGGAACCTACGTTCCTACCTGGGTTGGCTCGAAATAAATCCGTCGGACAAAAGCTTCTTGGCATTATGCACTCGCCTGCTGCCATTGAATATTTCTCTTATAATTGGAAATACCTATGCACTAGTCGAAAGATGATTTGCCTTCATTGTGGATATTATATGATTATGGTGTATAATCAGGTTGTGTGCAGACCTTTCTGTAAGTCGGGATCTACTCATTAAACTCTTAACGACATCCTAACGCCCCAGGATAGTCATTTTAGTGACTTGTCCTCGAAGCAGAAAAAGAATTCTCAACAACGAAACAGTATTGCCAGAAACTACTTGCAAAATAGAATGGCTCTCATAGAGGTCGATATGGCTCACTAAAAACCACAAACGAAGCAAGCTCAAATACGGGTAATATCCAGGTTCTACCCACAAACCAAAATGGAAATGCAAGGAGACAAACGAACGATGCCTCATAAATAAGGAGATATAGAGAAAATTTCTTGGTTGTAATCACCTGTCTTAGGTTTCGAAGACACCCGCGAATACCAAGAGGATACTCATCCAGGTAGCAAACGAGGACAAGGCCATAGAGAAGATGGTTAGCGATAGTTACAGTATCGATACCGTCATTTCGAGGATTTATACATATCTGGTTATGGGCTTTAACATGAAAGTCTGGTATGCTAGGAATAGCTAGAGGCTGGTGATTGGGTGTTGCCCCGAAGAAGATTAAAGCTGTGGTAGCTTTTAATGAAGGAACAATTTGAGATAAGATTCAACAGAACTCTTTGTTTGATTTGAAAATCATAGCTGACATCAACTACAGGAGTTGGATAGGTAGTGACGATTGCTCAAGCTCCGGTCGTATGGATTTCAACCATCATGTCAGCAACAGTTATTTCGTCAGTTCATCCTCTTCTGCGGATTATGCAAGCGTCCCCAAGCGCTTGAAAGCCGATAATGACAAGGAAACGTAACCACTTACTTAGTATTATCTTAGGGTGCCAGGCTTCTTGCTTATTTTGAAGACAGACTGCAGCTGAAAGATTTTTACATTCACAAACAAGCTGTCATTGCTAGTCGGTTGACAGCCCTTGTTGAACACAAGAATTGCTGTTACCTTCGTCGAAGGTTGTCCAATATTGGGAAGCTGAACCATGGATGCGGTTAATGATCGTTTTCCTGCCTTTGGGATGTCAGTAGCTGTTCTTGCTATAAGGATGTTGGTGCAAAGAATTCATGTTGACAAACGCAGTACAAGCAAAAGGAAGGAGGCACTCACTTCAAGGGTCATCCCTTGATGTTGTCTTCGGCTGCACATCATGGGCCGTGCGCATAGAAACGGCCCGTCGACAATCACCGAGTAGTGACGGCACATAGACCTTCAACAACACAATACTCTCGTCGATCCCTATCTTTTGCTGGTTCACGCCCGCCGGTTTGTCGCAGGTTTGGTTGTTAAAGGATGGATTGGCCATACCCGTGAAGAAGAGATTTGGTCGAGCAATATCAAGCTAAGGCAACGAGGACACACGAGCAACCGGTCCAAACGTGCAGCGAGGGGCAGTTCAACTACGGAATATATTGGAAACTTCAAATGTCCAGCACAATACCTCGCCTGGTCTTTATCTCTCGGTACCTTGACTGAAGAAGGACACCGAACCTCCTCCACCTTGTCATCGCTGCCTATCCTCAGAGTTCACACTATTTGCGGACACCATAGCAATCTCTTCATCATGACAACCCCCACATCACCCAAAGTCAACAAGACCAGGAGACAACCAGGAAAGATGCCAGTAGCTCTCACCAACGAGGCAGATCCTGAGTTAGAGGAAGCATTTGCTTCTATCACCATCGACGACGAGGTCTTCCCCCTCATAGAAATCAGAGCAACGGGCGACATCATTCTCGATGTGACCTTTGAGCGCACAGCAATGTGCGAGAAGAGTATGGACGCTGGAGACAGGGCAGTATCGGTAAGTAAATATTTCATAACCTCTGTTAACTCCAGAGCATGGTTGTTTGTAAAACGTATCGGTTTTTTCCACGTAGGGATGTTATACTCTAGCTGTTCCCATGTATATTAGCTATACGGATTACTTACTGCTCATTAGAAGATGAAGGAGGAGGCGCAATCCGGAAAGCAACTTGCACCTGTCAGAGTGCTGTATCGAGTACGCCTAGATACTTTACGAAAGCGGTCGAAATACTTCGAAAATCTTCTCGGTCCGACGTTCATGGAAGGCAATAAAATCAAGGAAAACTTCGAGTCTTTGCAAAGCTCAGGCATGGTACCCTCTGAAGTAAACGCCGAGTTGCTTTACAGATTAGAGATCGAAGATGGTGAAGAGGTGAAGAGGCTACGCGAACGTTGGGTAGAGAGAAGGTTTTCGAGGATATGCTACGCATCTTACACGACATGCCTCATACAACTAGTCCCAAGAATATCGGGCTTCACTACGTCACTGTTCTTGTGACCATGGCAGAAAGATTCGACTGCATTGAGCAGATTTCTAAGTATATCAACCTCCATTTCGCCCGCCTGAAGTATCCTGTCAACACCTCGGAGGAGATTCTTCGAAAGAAGATATTGATTCTGTCAATTGCACGACACACTCCACGCGTCGCCTCGTATACTTTAGAGAGTTGCACAAAAGAACTCATACTCCAAGGCTCCTCAATCTGGCTTGACTATGATGAAAACCAAGCTTTCTCAACGGCCCGTTGGTGGAACCTACCTCTAGGCATAGAAGGTAAACAATTTCTCTCGGTGCTCTATTCATGATACTTACTTTTAATACAGAGGAACTAGCTTATCGCCGGAGTAAGATCTTGATGGCACTCGCTTCTCTCCAAGACCATTTCTTAGGCATGTACAACTCAAAGACCCGTCAATGTTCCCTAGGATATGGAAATAGCGCGGCATGTGATTCATTTCAACTGGGCGAGATGGTGAAATTCTTAACTGCCAAAAAGCTGTTGTCATTATCATCTTTCTCGGCTATTGGACCTAACCACCCCGACTATCAATGGCCTGAAGCATATACTGGAAACTTGGAGGAACTGATTACCACGCTTCATCAAGTACCATCGTATCAGATCGATACCCACCATAAGCATTGTGGTCTGCGGAATCGCTTGCTGAAGCCACTAGACCATATTCGACAGTGTATGCAAAATGGAGCCGGAGTTCACGCTACGAAGTGGCAGAATGACCGAGAAGGCAGTAGCTGGCAAGTTCATGAGCCCAAGAAGAAGAAACAATTCGTTGTCAATGGTAAAGACGTAGCAAATAACAAGAAAGTCTTCTACTATGAAAAGCTCACCTCCTCCCCCATCAACTTTAGCAATTCCGGTACTGTTGGCAACTCCCAACAAGCTGCGAGAGATCTCTTCATGGCGGAAGAGTGGGATTGGTCAAGCGGTCGCGATTTGCCTATAGGTGAGGAGCGTCTGGGTAGGGCTTTTGGCTCAATTCAAGGTCCGGGTACACGTAGGCCTGGAGGAGTTGGTGGCATGGGAGGCACATTTACTCTAGGCCGGTGAGAATTTGTGAAGCTAGGATAGTTTAGCTACTGATATTAGTTTGGCGAAATACTGGCGTAACACTCATGGTTATGAGTTTGCATTTAGCATAGCGTTGGGGTTCAGATATGTTGGAGTACTAGGATTTGCTGATTTATGGCAAAAGATTGCTTTTTTACAAGATGCATACCAGAAGGTTTTGCAAATGCGTAGGAGTCTGGGCGAAGCATGGGTGAAAGCTTATAGCAGTAGCTCAATTGAAAGAAACTCCTCATTGATTTAATACCTCAGGACCTGTTGCAGTTTTGAAATTAGCCTACTAGGATTCAGGCCTTCCAATATGCCAAACACCTCAAAAATATCCCCTCCCTTCTAGTAATTAAACCAATTATTAAGATTAAGTAGGTTACTAAGATTAAGTAGGTTACTTAAATCTATTCCTTATATATATGTTAAATAAATAATCGAAATATTACCTATCTTATAAACTAATTTGTACAGCATATTAATTACCCTTGTCGGGGATGAGGGTAAAATACGGAGACGGAGACGAGACGGGACGAGATGGGACGAGAATATATGAAAGTCACTATGGTATTTATTGCTTGGATAGGTAGCTAGCTACCGTCTTGGCTTCTTGTTGGCTTCTTGTTGGCTTCTTGTTGGCTTCTTGTAGGCACTCGTTTGGCTTGGCTATCTATCTCTCTTCTATAGATGTGACATAGTTTCTTTCTTTGTTTGAATTTTTTTTTTTTCTTTTGCGAAACGGGGTAGAAAATGTACAGTACTGTACTGTACCTCCGTGACGGAACTTGGTGGGGACCCTATTGTATCATATTTTGGAATACTGTAAAACGAACGAGTAGAGTAGGTAGGATTTGAGGATATGTATGTACCGAGTCAGTGAGTGAGTGAGTGTTGGTTTTTGAGAATACCATTTATTTCGTTGAAATAACATGTTTTAGATGGCTGGTTGGTAGGTAGAAAGATAAGATAAAATAAGTATATACATGGAATTTTCGTGTCCTGTCCTGCTTTCATATAACCACTTTTTGGGATTTTGAGGTTCTACATCCTCCCTCTCTTATCGATTCCTATATACAATTCCACACACCACACCTCATTCCTCAATCCATGAACGAAAGCTAAGACGAAAACAAGCAAGCAAATAATTCCATCTATGAGACGGAGACGGAGTAGGCGCTGGTGGTGAAAACTGCATCGGTTCCAGTAAATGGCTCGGTTCCGGCACCGATGCTAAGGAGGTATTGCGAGCTTGGGAAGCTGAAGCTGCTCTCGAGGTAAGTGAAGAAGGCTTTCAGATCACCGGAGAAAGATGTCGTTTCGCTGGCTGCGACGAAAGAGTAGACGGTCATAGATCCGTTTGGTCCAGAGTAGAGTTTCCAACTAACTCCGTCAATGGTGGGTGTTGCTACTGTAGAGCCTGTGCTGGAAATTGGACCAGCTCCTCCGAGAGCTGCGAGCCAGATCATGATTTCGTACTCGTCTGAGCCGGTGGAGGTTGAGGAAGTGAACATATCGTAGGCTACGTCGGCTACGATACTGGTTCCTGTGTAGCTCCATTTCCAGACGCTGGGAATGGTGCTGATGGCTGAGATTTGCTTGATGGTTGATTGCGTTACTACGGCGTTGGCGAAAGATTTTACTGAGCTGGATCCACCGGCCCAGGTCCATGAAGTGGACCAGGCAAGAGTACCGCTAGTGTCAGAGTTGACGGTTGTGCACTTGGGTAGTTTTGTTAGTCAAGGGTATATTTTTTTAAGGATGACTTTTTGGGGAGCTTACCTGGGATCCCGAGGTGGCTGCTGATTCGCCCCAGAGATCTTGGTAGACTGTGTAGGTACCGGTGACGACTGAATCCCATTGGCCGCAAATTGTCGTTGCACGCTTTTCAATGGTTGCTGTTGGGACGGCGACGACGGCAGCAGCGCCGAAGAGGACAGGGAGGATGGCTTGAGTAAACTTCATGTTTGCGATTTAGAAAGAATGACTGGTAGTACTGAAGACAGTGGGAATTAAACAAGCAAGTGAAGTGGTGAAGTGTGAATGAGAGAGTGGGTGAGGAAGAGTGAGTATATACAGATGGGAAAGAAGTCGAAGTCGATACTTATATAGCTAAGATACTTACAGTACTATAAAGCTTAGCGATGATGGGTGGACCATAGATGAGATGAAAGGATTCCAGGAAGCCATAACCCCGCAGAAATAGATTGAACAAACAAGGAGGCTTAGTGTGTTGTTTGCGTTGACGTCGGTGGTGCATTGCAAAACTCGTGATAACTCATCTGTTCAATGATGGCAGATTTATGGCAGATCGATCTCCCTGAAACCATGGGCCGCGAAGTGCTTCCTTCTTGGCCATCTTGCGCCTTCGACCCAGGGGCCGAACAGGGGACCACATGCAGGCCCAGATGTGGGGTGAAGTACCGAGCACCATACAAAAAGCAGAATTGTTGCATGTTTCAGCGGGTATCCCTGGGCCCGGCTTAATCAATCTGAGAAGTCATCAATCGTCGGTCTTGACCGATTTTATTCTTCCGCGAATCCACCAGCACGAAGTCATCCTTTCAAGCCAAAACAAGGTCGTCGCCTCGGTCGCTCAACACAGAGGCCCTTTCTTGGAGGAGGTAGAGCGACGAGGGTGGCGGTGCCTGGGATTGCCGGCTATGTTGCTGGGTAAAAGGGGTAAAATAGACGGTTACTTGATGTGGTCTTGTGGACAGAAGTGAGAGGGGAGAGATGCACTGGAAGGGTGAGGGTTAGGGTTTGTAGATATACTGGGTGCTGGGTGAAAAGGGTATTGATCTTGCCGATGCCGATCTGAGTGAGCGACGCATCCGTTTCGTGGTAAATATTATGTCGAGTCTACCAGATTGTTTACACCTTGACCCTTGATAATCAGTGGTGGAAACTTCACAGTAACCTTACATTGGCTTTTTCCATAAAGTGCACTCGATTGTGCTTCAAACTATATCGTATCCGAGGCCTGGGGGGGAAAGGCAAAAGGACAACACTGTGAATGTGAAAACAGTACCTAACTAATACTGAGAGAGTGAGACATCTGCCTCTTTTGGAAGATATTTTACCAGAAAGCAAAGTCCCTCCCCTCTGGTTCTTAAGGGTCGAAACAAAGGATTTGCAGACAGAGTTCCACCCGGGCACATCCAAGGACTCAAAAACATCAGATGATATTTGTACCCACTGCTTCCGAGGCGTGAGAATGAATATTATCAACACTGTCCTAAGCTGGTACTGGAATACCATATGTTTGTTCTCTTATGGATACACAACGTATTTCTTTCGACTGGCTTGATCAAACGAGGTTTAGTGACATAATCGAGCAATTACTTTACAAACGTCCATCAAAGGAAGGGAGGAGACAAAGAGAGAGAGAGAGTGTGTGTGCATCAACATGGTGTCTGAATTTCTGAAGCCGATATAGTTAAATATAGTTATAGAAGCAATTCTAGACAGAGTTGGTACCTACAGAACGGTGATCGTTGTTGGTGAGGTGGTGAGAGAAGGTGGTGAATGAAGATAGTCATTTGAGGTCTAGACTTTAGGTAACGTGATTAGACCCCCCGGGCAACTATTCAACTATTCCCGACGCGGTTGAGGCTCAACTCACAAAGAGATCCCCACTATTCGTGCCTACTACGACTGACGTCGAACCAAACGTCGATATCTTAATCACGACAGAGTCCACCCAAGCCCAATATCGCATCCATCTGCGCATCATTCGCAAGATATTCTACGACACAGAGCCAGCTGCCACACTTCCCAGACACCCACACTTTAGACGTCTCGCGCCCACGACGGTCTACTGCTTTAGATGGATGGGATATATCAGGATCCGCGATAACGTACGAGGAGAGCAATCTCATTGCAACCGGTGCTTGGAATTGCGCTGCGCTGCGCTGAGTTCTCACGATGGCGCCTTCCGCGGCGGTTGCGCAGTCGCTGCCAAACACGACAAAGGTGAAGCGCCCAGTCCCTCCGGGGATACAACAAATTCAATCTCCATCTCCATCTATGTCCGCTGGCAGACTCCCTCCAAGCTCGAAAACAGCAAATGCAGTCAATGGCGTTCGTACCAATAGCACCATAGCGCGATCAGGAAGTAGGATACAGCGCGACCCTCCTGGGCAGCTTCTTGGCCGAGGACAAAGAAACAACAGTGCAGGCATGCGATCTGCTGGTTTAGCCAGCGAAACTGCCATGGCGCAGAGTTCTCAACCTCTGCCATATAGTGCGTGTTATTCATGGGCACATTAGCGCCCCATGAGAGAATGCAAGCTAACTATAATGTAGTCCAAACTGACGCCTACATCCTTAAGAAATTCCGGGGTAAACCACCGTCTCTAATCATACACCTCCATCCAACACAATTTAGATTTGATAAGATGGAAGGTAGCTTTTCGTACAAGTCGCCGATGAAGATATTGTTAGAGCACTTGAGATCTCGGACTATACCGGATGATTTGATCGAGTACTTTGCAAAAATGCAAGTGAACTTCTATGAAGGATGTATGATTGTCCAAGTTCATGATCATAAGACCACCGATGCAACTAAGGCACCGAGCAAGTCTAGCACAACCAAGGGGAAGACTGTCCCATTTTCTATACATAACTACAACGCCATGCTCACACCATCGCCCTATGTTCCGTACCCTACAGCCGAGGCAACATTGTCGAAAAGCACAAAATCAGAGGGAGGGAATGAGGATAGCAAGTTGAAGTTAGCAGAGCAGAAGGATAAAGAGAATATGCCTGCTCCAGCAATCCCTGCTGATGGCCAACGTACTCGAACTTCTCCATCAAAGGTTCCTGTTGTAACCATAGTTCTTCATCCAACACAACTCAGTAAACACCGTGAGCTGGCCGTCAAAGTCACGACCCCCCAATCTTTGGACTCAGATAACCGGCAAGATGCTAATGCCCCATTGTCTTCAACCGCACCGCCCACGCCTTTGACAGCTGTTCCTCCAACTCCACAAGGAAGCATGCCACCTCCTGCGAAACGGCAGAAGAAGGCTCATATGGAGTTGGATTACAAGCTTATGCATGCTTTCGAAGCGCAAACGACTCTACTCACAACTGCCCCCCTGTTTTTAGAGCCCGTAGAAAGTGCGGCTCAATGTGCGGCTCTCTTAGAGGCACTTGCTCATCCAATGCACTCGGAGAAGGTGCCAGCTCCCAAGACTCGCAAGAGGACGGTCGCAGAAATGGCAGCGGACGAGGCACACGCTGCAGAAGAGGAGCGCTATATGACTATCTTAGACGAGCGGTTGTCTTCGGGAAACACAGGTGCACAAGGTGGTGCAATTTCCGCAGATGCAGACGGCCAAGCTGGCGGTGCTTCCTTTGAGCCTCGATTTGAAAGGTTCAAGGCATTGGAAAATATCAAGGTCCAGATAGAGGAGAAGAAGAAGGCCGAGAAGATTCGCCAACAAGAAGTAGAAAGGAAGCGACTGGAACAAAACGAGAGGGAGAAATCAAGGGTGCAGGCCGAGGAAAGGAAACGGGAAGAGCATCGAGCTTTGCAGATGCAGCAACAGCAAAGTGCGAATCTCCGAACCCAGCAGGATCTTCAACGACGAACAATGGCTGCTCAGGCCCAACAGCAACCGCAAAACTTGCAAAACATGTCGCAACCAATGCAGCAGAATCAACATGCACATGGACACCCTCAAGCAAATGGGGCTATGCCAAATGGGATTCAAGGACAACCACAGCGCTTTCATCAACAGGTATCGCAAGCTCAGATCTCGTCGCCAATTGTTCGAAATGGGACACCGCAGAGCCACGGTCATTCATCACCTATTGCCAACAACATGGGCAACGTCCCTATGCAACAGTCTACATCCAGTATGGGCGGCAGTCCACCGCGCCCTGGCTCGGTTGTTCACCAAAATCATCAGCAGATGGGTGCTCCAATGTCACATGCTATGAGTACGCAAAGGAGTCAGCAAAGCCATGCTGGTACACCACGCTTGCCAAACTCTACGCCTCTTATGCAATCAACGCCTGTTAATGGAGCTAGGTCAATGAGCCAGACACCTAGAATGCCTCAAGGTAGTCCTATACCAGGTTCAATGCCACAAGGACAGATGATGGCGCAGGGTATGAATCCTCAAGTGAATCAGCAAGCCCAGCAGATGGCGCAACAACAACAGGCAATACTCCATCAACAATTGCAGCAGCAACAGAATCTCAGGAGGATGAACCCCGCAGCTATGAATCCACAGCAACTCGCCATGTATCAACAAATGCAGCGACAACACCAAATGCAGCAGCAGCAAGGTGGCCAGATGAACCCACAACTTGCCCAGCAAATGGCCCGTCAACCCAACATGCTACCTCAGAATATGGCTCAAAATTTTATGAACAGTAATAACATGACACCACAACAGATGCAACAATTCCAACAGATGCAAATGCACAACCAGCAACAAGGACAGCAGCCTCAGAATCCGCAAATGACCCAGCAGCAGCACCAAATACAAATGCAAGCTAACAATATGTGGAAGCAGCAATTAGCTATGCTTCAGACTCAATACCCCAATGGCATCCCGAACGAAATATTGCAAGGAGTAAAACAACAGGTGCAAGCAAGGGCTCAGCAAGCAGCTCAGCATTCGTTTCAACAACTGCGCAAGCATCATCAGCAGCAACAGATGATGCTAGCAGCTCAGAACGGGATGAATGGGAATATGAACGGGATGCCAAATGGTATGAATGGCATGAACGGCATGCAGAGACCGCAGGGTATGTAGAAACACCAAAAGGTCCAGGACCAGTTGGGTTAGTAGATATGTTGGTGTGTAAAGTTGGATTTTCCGTGTCAGGGTTGGCGCTGAGTAGGAGTGGGTTGATTTATTCAGCCCTACATGGGCGTTTTTATTTTACCAAGTTTCGCAAATGTGAAAGTTTGCACGGCGCACGGGTTGGTGGACGACTTTTAATGCTATGGATACCTGGATCGGCTTGGGGGGTGGGAAATGGCATGGTGTTTTTTTGGTCACCTTGGGTTATATACCTCTTTCCTTTTCGAGAACGAGAGGAAATCTGGAGAGGAGCGTGCTAAGTATACTGGCCATAAGGCTAGTTTGTAATTCATGAATGAACTTTGAACATAAAAGTTTTGTCTTTGTTTTTTTGTATTTGTGTTGAGGATTTGATCCTTGTAGGATGTTCTTGAATATAAATGAATGATCTTTATAGATCTAAAGTGAAGTGGGGAATCATGTGCTTTCTAATAGGAGATACAACATATGGTTGTATACATTTTGTATTGTTACGTGCTCTTATACTATGAATATGTTTAATGTGTGTAGTAAATAGTTAATGTAGCCAGTTCTAGATAAGATATATAGCAAAAGGCTCCCTCGTTGAGATTGAGATATATAAATAATATTATATCTTTTACTTGGCGTCTTTACTATAATTAGTGTTAGTTTAAAACAGTTACTTTAGCTACCTACTTCTACAACTTGCTCTATAAAATTATTATTCTATTATTATTATTATTATTTACGATTATTATAGACTGGATTTTGAGGTGGAATTAGGTAGAGAGAGAGATGTTTAGATACTTTAATAAGCAGCTTATTTGATCTAGGTAAGTTATTTAATCTAGATAGCTGACTTGATTTAAGCTACTTAGCTACCTACCTACTATAATAAAAATAATCCCTTATAAATCAATTCCTACAGTACCTTAGCAACACTCAGCTCTCTCTGTTTAATCTCCTTCCTGATTTTACGTTCGAAGAGACGGAGTTTAGTTTGAGCAACTTACTTAAAGAGCCACAACTAAGACGAGCTCTCACAAATCAATTATATCAAAGAACGCCTCAACGGGGTCATTTGCAAGCACCGCCGTATTATAGGTTTAACTCACCGAGTTCAACAACCCGCTAAACTCGCCACTCTAGAGGAAATAGCTAATGGCTAATAACCATTCTCTTCTCCCTCTCCTTCCTTCTCGGTCCGGTAACACTATTGTCTAACTTAATGATAGCACCAACCCTTACAGAAACCAGTGCTGGCACCTAGACCACTCAAGTAGGAGTATTTAATTGGTCTCACAATTTTCGTCTTGGCTTTTGTTATTGGTCCTGTATTTCTGGCTTCCTTAAGCGAGATATACAGACATGGATCGATGCACATATAGGGCGATGTTTTGGTATATTGCTTAGGACATCTACTTGTCTAGAATGCTCTCTGATAAACGTCATCCAACGAGGAGAGGTCTCAAGTTGGCGAAAATCAACATTTCACGAGAGGAACTGGATGTTTGGCTCCAACTCCGAATAGAAACTCTTGACGAGTTTTAACTCGCCTATTGCGGTTGATTTCGCAAATAATGTCCCTTTGCCTCGTTTCTAATTTCAGTATCTTGTACATCGTCTTATCGACCTTCGCATCAGTTTAGACGGAGTGATAGCAAGTATCTGAAATTGGGCTGCACTGCGTTGTATTTGCTGTAGACTCCGCAGGCGTAACACAAGTTGGAAAATCTCTCAACAGCCACGTCTGAGCTTATCTGAAGGCAAAAGCTGGGCAGTACTACTGCTCCCGAGTGTCACAGCCTTTTGACAATCCACAGGTGTGTACTGGACCTGCCCGCTGTGATTGAGAGAAATGATGTACATTAGAATAATACAATTGAGTGGGTATACATACAATCATCATAGCACTACGGTGTCCCATTAATTTTCCTGGCCCTCCTATCCCTCTCCATGCGCTGCCATTCTTCATCGCTGCCCTCCCAAACTGGAATTGGTTCTTTAAACGCCGTTCCCCACTCCACCTTCTTGTCTCTACTCTTCCAAATGTCTTCACTACTCCTAGGCACTCTCTCTCCGTCCTCCCCCAAATCAATCACCTTCCCATCCTCCACCCTCACAGCACCTTCTCCCCTACCATATCTCCGCCTCTCCCTCTCCCGGTAGTGTTCCTTGATTCGCTTCTCCTTTTCAGTGTCACCCATGGTGCGTACTCGCATGCAGAACCAGAAGTCCCCCCAATTCTCACTGCAAGACCGCACCGTGCCATACCGATATAGGTTATTGAATTGTCCACCTAGCGATTGACAGTAGAAGGCTCGATCAAAAGCATCACGACAGCTCATTTCGCGGGGCAAAAGCGCTTCTGATAATGACTCTGGGTCTGTGGGGCCATTTTGGTTTGATGGAGAGAAGGATGAAGCAGTTTTGGTGGTATGGGAGGGTGGAGGCGGCTGTCTTGGCACACGGTTGTATTTCGTGCTGCTGGGCTGGACGTCTGCTGCGAGTTCTTGGAGGAAGGCTTCAAGTTCGCGCTCGGCGAGCTCGTCGCGGGAGAGTGGTTTGGGAGCGGACTCTGCTGTTGTAGGTGTTGATAGGGAAGATGGTTCTTGAGCTACGGTGGTCGGAGAAGACGTGGGTTTTGAAGTAGAATCAGACCAGAGCCAGCCCATCTTGGAAGAGTGTAAGAGGAGAAGGTTGGTTTTCTAGAGGTTCAAGATTGACGGTTGAAACTTGGTTCAATTGAAGGACTGATCTTTTCCAGGTTCGCAATACAGTCTCTGACACGTGACGAGCTTCCCCAGATTTTGTAGCACGATACGATATGACCTCATTGGGTAAGGTATGGGTTAAGAGGCGTTTTACAGGAGCAGGTTCGCCAGCAGCTTCATCTGCGACTGAGCTTCAATTTGCTACAACCCTCACTATCGTAAGTCATGACATTCCCTTGTTTGCGGTAATTGAGCGCCAATATGCAGACCTCAAGACGCGTTGGACGCGTCTTCTTCAATTCCCCCAGCCTTTCTGGATTGAGAACCTCCAGGTTTCAGTCAAGAGACATTTATAGTGCTAGGAGCTTAGCCACGGCTGGAACGAGAGTTAGAGGTCATGGTGGTAGCTTAGGTAGCCTGGGTACCTTGAGAGGCGTAAGGAGGGAGAGCACGCAGGCTGGAGAGGATAAAACCGGCCATATTACTGCGAGTGCTAAGGAGGGGATATTATTCTTTGATAGTAAGTGGCATAAACTAGGCTGGTGGTTAATAGGAACATTTTGTCAAGCCTGAAACGTTTGCTAATTTGATCTTGCAGACTTGTTCCCTTTGAAGTTGAATTGGGTCCTTCGCTTGCCATTTCTCAATATTGACCGAGATCTTCCTAATCTCCTATGGCGATTCAATAACTCGAAACTCGGTTCATACGATCCAATCACTCTAGTCAAACGTGCGATACCTTCCACTATTCCCATAAAAGTCACAGAGATTCTTCCTCGTTTGAAAGATGGAGGAGCATTTGTCAAATTCTCATATCCGGATGGGATGACTGCAAAAGAAATCGAAGGATTACTCGAGACTTACCTGGAGAAGAACCCTATCAAACCGTGGTTTAGCCCATTTCGAAGAATAGAGACAAACTTAGTGTTGGGAAAACCTTGGCTGGAGGACTTATTCAGATTCCCGAGCTCAAGAATCAAGGTTGAATTTGTGCCTACAAATCCTGGAGGAGAAGCTGCCGAGTTGTCGCAGGAGACCCTATATAGCTTATTCCGGAAGTATGGAAAACTCGCTGAGATTTCTTCACAGCCGTCTGACTCGAAGATCCTTCCAAAATTCGCATATTTAGACTTTGCTCGTGTAGGGCATGCTATCATGGCAAGAAATTGCATGCATGGATTTAAAGTTCTAGAGGAGGTTGGCGGAGGGAAAGCAGGCACTCTGCTACGGCTCTCCTATGAACCGAAGATGAAAGCACACTGGATACGGGATTGGATCAAGGACCATCCAAGGGTTGTTTATACCAATTGTTGCGGCTATTATTGCTACATTCACCGTCGCAGTCTTTGATCCCATCCGAACTTTCTTCATTAAAGCACATATTGATCATGCCTTTGCGCTGAAGGATAGTAAGGTTTACAAGTGGTTCAAGAGCCAGGCGACTGATATCTTTACTTTCCATATTCATAAGTCTGAAGAGGCCGGGTTACACGCCATCTGGGATGATAGAAAAGAAGCTATGGAGCAATTATCGACCTGGCTCATGGAAACTGCAGATACCTTCATTGTCGTGCAAGGCCCTCGAGGCTCTGGCAAAAAGGAGCTGATCATGGACCAAGCATTGAAGGGCCGAAAGAACACGTTACTTATTGACTGTAAGCCAATACAAGAAGCTCGTGGGGATTCCGCAACCATTGCAGCAGCAGCGAAAGAAGTTGGTTATCGACCAATCTTCTCTTGGATGAACAGTTTGAGCAGCTTGGTTGACCTCGCTGCTCAAGGTACAATCGGTGTGAAGTCTGGGTTCTCTGAAACACTAGAGACGCAGTTAGTAAAGATCTGGACGAACACAGCAACGGCGTTGAAGCAAGTGGCCCTTGATTCTCGAAAGAGAGACGATAAGATAAAGATGCCAATCTAGCAGATGATGACTGGCTAGAAGCACATCCCGAATGCAGGCCAGTGGTTGTGATTGACAACTTCCTTCACAAAAACGAGGAAAGCAGCATCGTTTATGACAAAATCTCTGAATGGGCCGCTGGTCTTACAACTGCGAACATCGCCCATGTCATCTTCCTTACCAACGACATCTCCTATTCCAAGTCATTAGGAAAAGCACTGCCAGACAGAGTGTTCCGCCAGATTCTTCTTGGCGACATCACCCCAGAGGTCGCAAAGAAATTCGTCATCACTCACCTCGAACAAGACCAAATGGACCCCATAGATGGCGAAGTAAAACTCACCAATTCCCAAAAACGTCACGATCTAGACGAACTCGACGAATGTATCAAAACGTTAGGTGGTCGTCTAACAGATCTTGAATTCCTAGCCCGCCGCCTCAAAACAGGCCAAACACCACGTCGAGCAGTCGAGGAAATAATCGAGCAAAGTGCCTCGGAGATAATGAAAATGTACCTTTTGACCGTTGACAAAGAAGGCGAACGTAAATGGTCCCCAGAACAAGCATGGTACCTAGTCAAATCCCTTGCCGACAACGAAAATCTCCGCTATAACGAAGTTCTCCTTACCAACACCTTCTCCTCCTCCCTTACCTCCACAGCCGCAAATGGAGAATCCGTCCTCGAAGCTCTTAGCGCCGCCGAACTGATAAGTATAAAATCGTACAAAGGAAGACCTCAATCAATCAAAGCCGGAAAGCCAGTCTACCAAGCAGCTTTCAAACTCTTAACATCCGATCACGTCCTCAAATCCCGTCTCGATCTGGCAATCTTAACTGAATTGACTAAGATTGAATCAAAGAGCATTGATAAATATGAAGCTGAATTAAGGATTCTTGGAAAGTTACCTAAGCAGCCTAGAGAGGTTGGACCGAGGGTTCAGTTCTTACTTGATAAATTGGCGAATTCGCAGGCGAAGGTTGAGGGGTGGGAGAGGGAGATGGCGGGCTTGAAGAAGATTTTGATGGTTGAGTTCTAGGTTTGGCTTGGGTTATGAAGGATGAGTGAGGTTGTGATGTGACGAGGTGATGTTATGGACGTTACGCTATGTACATATACCCAGCTCAATTGTAGGTACCTAGTTTATAATACACGACGAATACTGTTATTAACATATACGGTAGTCTTGTTTCTCACTTAGATCCTGAAAATCCATCTTCTTCTTCTATACGAAAGTAGAGACTAAAAATATATCTCTCTTTTCGTCGCTTGCTACCTTTGGACAGCCGATATCATATCGGCTGATACCTTTTACCTAATGTTAGCACCAAATCAAACCCCTATCTTGTCGGGTCATCATAACGGGGCAATCGGATCAATTAATCCCTTTTCATCTGTATTGTGCCATCGTGGATACTGCTTACTTGCTTAGTGGCAACCAACTCGGGTTCGGAATTCCGAGCTCCCTCGGCCGAGCCATCGTTTACGACATCGATCTCCGCATCTTTTCCTCCGCGACCTCGCACGACAGACACCAACAAGATTCTCTTTTTAGTACCGCATTTATTGATCAAAATGGAAGATCGCAAAAAAAGAAAGCGAGATGTTCTCTCGTGCAAAGATTGTCGTCGACGGAAACTGAAGTGCGACCGTGAATATCCTATCTGTGGTCGCTGTAAGAAAAGTGGACAAGAACACTTGTGCACTTACGATTACGTTCCTCCAGACAACAACAGTACGAGCGAAACGAATGAAATGATCACTTCAGCCGATAACAAAAATTCTGAACTTCAGTCCCAACTACCTATGATCGAAATTACTGCACCTGTTAAGAGACGGATGGATGACGGTGGTAATACATTAGTCGCCACAGTGTTAAGTCAGGCGGATACCATTAAGAGACTAGAGAATCGGGTTTCCATTCTTGAGGGCGTGATTTCAAGAAGTTCAACTGCTCCTCGTGGCACAAGCACAACAGACGGTGTTCAGGCTGTGGATAAGGAATCTCAAGAGTTAAGGTCAAGTCTCTTCCGGGGGAAGCGATTCAAAACCCAATTTTATGGCCCTAGTCAGCCTACATCTCAATTTCTGCATGTAAGTTGAACCCAAAGCAAATTTGCATTTGCGTCCTTTTCCATGCCTTTCGACATTCCAAAAGACTAGCTTAAGTTTAGCCAGTCAAGTGGCTGAGGCAGCTTTGATATGTCTCATCAATTTGATGCTATCTTGCTAACCTGCTACAGTTTTCTGAGGCAAAGGCCTTTTTAACCGATATACTGCCACATGCAAACATGACTCGACTTCGTAAAGAAGCCAAGTTAATCTCTGAAAGGTATAAGGCCAGCCAAGTCAAATTGCTGCCGGCCGAGCAGAACTTGCGTCATCTTATACCACCCCGCTCAGTGGTAGACTCTTTTGTCAGATTATATTTCGAGTACATCGATACTATTTATCACATCTTCCACGGACCGAGCTTCAGACGCGAATACAACGCCTTCTGGGACAATACAGAGAGCGACCCACCAGGTTTTGCTGCCATTCTTTTGTTGATTATGGTAACTGTAGAGTGTTTATCGCCTAATCACCGTCCAAGTTTCAGTCCCAGAGGCTCTAGTACCAGCGACCAGGCTATATCGTGGATACGAGCGTATGACGACTGGTTTCGGCAACAGAGCAACAAGCATAGATATTTGGCTATTTATCAGGGCCGTATTCTCAGAGTCATCGCTGCAACAATCAATTCCTTCAAAATGAAGGAGCTTTATCCAGGTGCTCAGGACCTTTCGAACTATTTCAAAACTGCCGGCTACCATAGGGATCCGAATCTGCTGAGTAAAAAATGCAGCCCTCTCGACCGTGAAATGAGGCGTCGTCTTTGGGCAACTGTAGCCGAATTGGAGCTTGATGCTTCCATTGAGAGAGGTGTTGCATCATCATTGGTGGCTCTTCATATGGACTGCAGTGCTCCACTGAACATAGACGACGAAGATATTCATGAGACGTCCGCTGAAATGCCTATTCCGAAGCCTTCATCACAATTTACAAAGACGTCATTCCTTCACATCTCCTCCCAGAGTCTATCGCTTCGAAGGTCGCTGAATTCCTTGATAAATAACCCAACTGTAAACATGTCTTTCGAGGAAGTTTTACATTACGAACAGCAGATCAAGGAAGCTCTATGTTTGATTCCGCAATTCCAAGGCGAAGATCATCTTCAAGTAGTAACCTTGCTTGACATCCAGCTACGGCAATTTCTCATCATGTTGCATAGTCAATTTGCTCGCCGCACATGGTCCCCGCACAACCAGTACTCACGAATGATATGTTACAACACGTCGGTGCACATCCTAGAACAACACTCGAAACTCATCGCAGCCAATAATTTCGCTCTCAGTCTATCTAGATCCGATATTATCCGAGCAGCCTTTTCTCTCTGCCACACAGCTTTCATTTCAACAGTCATAAAAGGTAAAAAGCACAAACCTTCCCAAGTCCTCATTTACAAACCACCAATATCTTAAGAACTTCCCCGCCGTTTTATCTCGCTCGACTAATGTATAAACAGACGACATCTTTCTCACTACTATCAAAGCGACTTTCAATCAGACAATCGAAAATGCGTCGCTTACCTATGAAGAAAGGGTCATGCGCTGTGGTGGCGGTTCTGAATGCCTCTTATACATCACTGCTTGGTGTGGCCTCGTACAACAAAAACTCACGCCTGAACTTGCAAGTAGTATTAAGGCACAGGCCATGGATAAGGTAGTTAGGTTGTATCATAAATTTCTTGCCTTTCAGGTTGATGCTGGGAGCAGAAATCATGAACTTGGGAATGCGAATTATGAGGTTGATTTTGGAAGGAGTGTTGGGGTCATGGACGCAAAAATAGACAGTGGTGATAGTATTTCTGCTAGTGATGGACTTGGAGATGGTTTTGAAGATTTCGAAGGCTTGGATATGTCTGATTGGATGATGGGGGGTTTGTGGGGGTTTGATATGCTTCCTGAATTTTGAATAGATTAAGAATAAAGTTTTTAATTTACTATCTTCGTCATACTACAGATGATAGCATTATTTCTTCACTCAAGCTCCCTCTAAGTAGTCTGTCTAATAAAACTACGCCGGCTTTTTCGTCTCTTCCACCAACCAAAGTATGATAACAACATTATCCTAATCAGCGATTTACTCATGATTAATAAGGGGGTACCGAAAGTATCGAAGCTTTCGCACAAAGACCTTTGCATATTGTCCATGGCTGAATTAGACATCTCGAGGTCTGTAAAGATTAAACTCACTTCCACAAGGTATATTAAGCTTAGAGGCTCCTACCTATAGGTACACCTTCTTTAGCACAGCTAGTAATTCGAAATGTTTAAAATTTGTTTAATTATACGTGAATGTGTAGGACTAGTAGGAAAGTAGGAAAGTAGTTAAAGATATTAACTGGTGGAGATTTAGTCTCGCTTATTAGCGAGGGAGTTAGTGGGATTGTATGAAAATAAAATATAGTAGGAATAGGTCTACCTAAATGAACTTAGATGCTTAAATTAAGTTATTTCCCTAAATTAAATGAGTTGCTAAGATTATGTAAACTACCTAAATTGAACCATTGGTGTTTACCTAGATGAAGTAAGTTATTCGGATTACCTTCCTTCCAATTTGAAACCTAACGCGTTACTCCTTGAGACAAAGAAGCACATTACAGAACCTCGAAGCCATGGTAAGTTCACATATGCAAATAGACTCTCATAGCCACTTCGGAAGCTCAAAGTGATAGTATATACTGGTATTTTTTTTTTTTTTTTTCGAAGCAGACATGAATCACATCAAGTGACAAAATATATATACAGAAGAATAAAAGGAACCAACAACGAGGAACTCACAAGAGGCCTGTTATTTCAAAAACAGCCAACCATCATACCATCAACCCCAAACCCGGAATTCTCCAAGCCAAAAAAACACAAACTTCCTAAGAGTAATAATCAGAATCCACCCAATTCGCATAATCCGAACCCAAAATCGTCGTGATATCAATCGCAGCACTCAACTCAGTCGCAAAACTAGCCGTACAACAATCCGTAGCTCCATCACCTGTATTAGCATATGTCTCGAACGTAACATCATCAGTACGTTCATCGTCCGTATTCCAAACAGCCCAGCCAGCTGAATTGATAATATCACTTAGTTGTGAGTTTTGGAAGGCTACGCGAGCGTACTCGGACCATGGACGACCGAGGTAAACTGATGATGCAGTGACGGAACCCGATGACGAAGCGGCGATTTCTGAGTTGTTGATTACGTAGTAAGAATCGCCATTTGCGTCAGTTCGGCCATTTGCTGTGATGGATCCACCTCCTGCAGAGACGGCAATGGTAGAGCCTTCGATCCAGATAGTTGCTTCCTGGCCGAAGATGAAATCAACGGCTCCTTCTATATAACAGTTGCCATAGAATTGTGTACCGGTCTCGGCTAGTAGGGTATCTTGATATCCGTAGAGTCCAACGCCGTAGTATCCCTGTTCGGAATTGTAGGCTGAGAGTGCAATTGCTTGAGATCCTTCACCGTATGTGTTTTTGATGTCGATGTTATAGATTGCTGTGTTTGCTGAGAGGTTGATTAGTGTTCCGGTTGACTTGTCGTCTGCTGCGCCGTCATCTAGACTGTAACTGTGCTCAATGCTGACTACGTTGCTGCTGTATGAGCTGGTATCTTCTGTATAACCGTAGATTGAAAGGGCACTAGCGAGTTCGGGGATCGTCACTTGTTCTGAATAAGTGCCTGATTCGATGAAGATGCTCTGGGCTGTAGTTGTGGATGTATCCAGAGCATCGACGGCATCTTGAATCTGTAAGATTGGTTTTTGATTAGTTCCTGAATGGGTGTTGTAGGATTGGAAGTTTGAAGGCACAAGAGAAAGGGTCTAGTACTGTAGAATAGGTGCCGCTGCTTCCAACAGTAAGGGCTCCATCCGGAGCTGTCGTTCTAGACGTCCCAGAACTAGAGCCCGAAGATGAAGATGAAGAAGCAACAGCTGCTACAGCGGATGTGCTGGATGAAATCTTCTTTGGTCGAGGAAGTCTTTTTGGTAGTGGTCTTTGCTGTGGCTGTAGACTTTGCAGCAACATTTTCTGCAGCTGTTGAAAGTGTTGCAGCAGCTGTGGTCTTAGCAACTTGGGTCTGTATGGTTTGTTAGAGTGGTGGCTGAGGAATAGAATTTTACGGTTAACTGACACTTTCTCCAGAGTCCCCATGACCTCCTTGTCCATTGTTGCCAAAAGCTTTGCTTGGTGGTAGAGATCTCGCCGTGGCTAGCACGGCGGTAGCGAGGAGAGAAGTCAAAGTAAGTAAACGCATGTTGAAGTAAAAGGCAATGAACGACACAAGTAAAGAGCGAGGGATGAAAGAATGTAATCAATATCTAATGCTTTGAGAGTAGACCTACAAAAGGAAGGGAAGGTGTGTGTTTTTGAAAGAGACTCACGGGAATCATACTAAGTGCGGCGACAGCAGCCAAGAAAAAATAGATATATGGCCAAGACTTTAGCGCTTACGACACCATATTATTTGGTGAGGAATAAAGATGTTTGTAGTTTGATGAAACTTGAAACAAAGGAACTCGAGGTGGGGAGAAGAGAACTGGTGGAGAATAAACGGGTTCGCACAGGGGAGTTGCTCGGTAAATTGTTCGATCTAGATTGGCGTCATGGTATTTTTTCACGCGGCTTGCGTAACCGCCAAGGCAGTTAGGGGGTGCGATTTGGAATAAGCGAGCTACATTCTCATTATCAGCTAACAGAAGGGCAAGTCGAAGCCGCATCCGCATCTACCACTTGTCTTTAAATAGCCATCAGATCGCATAGATCAATTCTTGAAAATCGAGAGTATAGTTCATGGGTAAGTGCTGATTTCAATTCTGAGACCACTCACCGTATTTGGTACGAAATGCACATAAGTAGCAAACAACCTCTCAATTATAGAGCATCTAGTTCCAGAACTACCAACTCTAATAGTTGAGTTTGACCGTGCCTCAATTAGTCTTGGAGATGCTGATTTCTGTCAAATGTCTCGCAATCCCCTTCATTATAGTCTGTGGAATGCGAATTCCAAAAGTTGAAGGAGTTATAGAAGGTCCTTAGGTCTATTTAGACTCCCAAAAAGAAGAAGGAAAAGAAAACATAAAAAGTTCGTAACCAGACGTGCTAGAAAGAAAAGACTCTAAGTTATAGTACTTCAATTTTGAGGTAGAGATTTCATAGATTATAAAATAATGAATAAGTAAACCACTCAGATCAAGTCAGTTACTCAAATCCAGTTAGCTACTTAGGTTATCTTACTAAAGGAGAGAGCTTGTAATAACTCTGAGGTAGATTGTCTGTTTAAGAAGGATAGGTAAAACATTTAGTAGATGCAAACAATTTGTAGTTAGTAATTTGCATTGATGTATCCAATTAGGTATTTTTCAACCTCGCTAGACCAGCCTTTTTGAGAAAAGACAATGAATGAAGACTTAGTTAATATTCATATCTGTCGAAAACGAGCTAGTTCCTATCCAGGGACATTAACCTCCGTAAAAGTGCACCTTTCTTCTTACCTATTCGTCGTAAGGTCATCTCCATTTAGATAATCCATGCCATGTGAATAACGCCCCATCCCCTCCAGTGCCGTGAAATAAAACTCATCCAAACCCTTGAAGCACTCGTCTAATAACCACCGTAGCCACCTCCGCCATAAGGAGGCTGTTGACTTGGGTATCCCTGACCTGGGTAGCCCTGTCCCGGATATCCTCCCTGGGGTGGGTATTGTCCTGGTGGCGGTCCATATTGTCCTGGAGGAGGTCCGCCTTGAAAGCCTGGGGGTGGTGGTGGTCCCCACTGGCCTGGTGGAGGAGGGCCCTGTTGATAGCCGCCTCCGTAAGGGGGTTGTTGGCCATATGGAGGCTGCTGATAGCCGTCTCCATAAGCGGGTTGCGGAGGATATGGCGGTTGCTGGTATCCTTGAGGTGGTGCGCCATATGGATCATGGCTCTGCTGAGAGTGAGGGCGATCTTGTTGGTAGCTTGGGGGAGGGCGCTCCTGCGTGATAGTGTCCTTGTGGTTGAGAGACAGGACTCAAGTAACCACTCTGAGAAGAATGCGGTCTTGAATGACTCGGCTGTGGGTTTGAACCTTGATAGCCATAATCCGGATTTTGATGGTGCATAGGTGACCCTGGCTGTGGGGACGAAGTCATGTAGGAATATTGTGGCCGTCCATCGCCACCCTCCATGGCACCAAGATCCCGCGTCTTAATCTCACTCCAGATAGATCCTGATGTCTTGCCATGCCCGCCAAGAGAACCGTGGTCACATCCACCAATGTCGCGGTTAGCAGTCCCCGTGGTGCCCTTATGGTTGTGACCTGCTTTGACCGAGGCGGAACCAAGAACATTGTTGAGATTATGACGATCGGGCTGTTCGTCTACCCATTTACGGACCGTGTTGAACATATTGCGCTGAATTTCAACGGATTCATTGCGGATAGCCGGGTGGTGGAAGGCTCGCAGGATATCGGACATAACCTCCTCAACAGGTACCCCAGGGTTCTCCCAGGCGTAAATCACTCGTCTATAAATATATTAGAATTCATTTTTAGTCATAATTTAGAGTATAACTTACGGTGCAACATATTGCAAGATGGTGGTTGCAACTCTTCCGGCACATCCGTTTAGAACATTTGAGAAATGATCCTTGGAAAGCATTGAATGAGTAGGGTTTGTGCAATGAGGATCGTTCCATGGTTCAAATTGTTGATTGGCGCTTGCCTCGACAACTCCAGTTGATCCCTTCTTCAGCGAAGCAGATACTGCCTCAATGATAGGTCTCACGAATGGAGCTAAGAGCGACATGATGAAAACCGTGAGCGTCTCACTGATCTTCTCAACCAAAGCTTCGAGCCCGGGAATTTTAGCGATGGTAGCACTGATTGCTTTCACAACCTTGTCTCGGAATTCGAGAATAGGGTAGATCTGAGCCGCAGTCTTGATCGGATCGAAATTCTCGCTCATCCCTGGTACTGCGTTTGAAGGAGGGCCGCCCACAGAACCCGGAGGACCCATGAAAGTTTCGTTCGCAGAGCCTCTTGTGCTCGAATATTGATTCTCCCGCTCCTTGGCAGCTGAAGATGCTTGTAGAGACCTGGCAGTGTCTGCAAGTCCTCCGCCCATTCCAGGTACCTGAGAAATAAGACTTGCGAAATCCATTCCACCGCCAAAGCCCCGCTGACCTCCAGCACCTCCCTGAGCTTGTTCCGCCGACTTGAGAGCAATATCCATCTCTTCGACTTCTGTCTGGGTAAAATGGTCGGTTGCTTCCCCAAGCACAGAATGCAAGAAATCAACAGCTCCAAACGTTCCAGTAACAAGTGGGAAAACGTGCTTCCCCTGGATATTCATCTCAGTTTGAGTTCCTGTGTGTGGGGAAAGACTTGGTGGAACCCAAGTTCACGGAGGGCAAGCTCGCAGTAGTTCGTATGAGCTCCGAAATCCTTTTGTTTCGTATCAGATCAGTCTCGACCTTGAAAACATATGTGAATGTCCACGTGACTTACCTCCATACAATGCAAACCTTGCCCAAGGCAACGCAGCGCTTCGCAAAGATCGGCCTCCTTACCACTGGTACCGCCAGAGCCATTGGTGTAGACTCTTCCGAAATGGATACTACGTGAAAAACTGTACTTCACATAGCCTGCACTAGTTGCCCATCCTCCGCTTTCATTGGCAATGTAGTTTTTCATGCCCGTGTGAGGATCAATGTCAAGCTCAATTTGTTGAATAGGGCCTCGTAGACGAGCATCATATTTCCTAGCATCTGCATCATCGGCGTAGCCTTTTGGGTTGTCAATATGCTCCTCTGGTCGGTAGACACCAAGTCTTTCCTCTGTTACCTCAAACTCTGCCGTGGCATAACCGAAAGACAGGAAGCTCAGCACCCATACCTAAATGATACTCAGCAAGGTGAATCGCATTCAGATAGGCTGTACTTACCAAGATGCGAATGGTTGGGGCTGATACGCCCTTCAAACTTCCTACATCAACGGCTTGGGAGTAATCTCGCAGCCAGTTACCGAAGTAGACTCGCTTCACCATCATGCTTGTCCATTTGTGGCCCTTGATGAAAGCAATGGTCTTGAGCATATCCTCGATATCTAGCACAACCTTATCAGGCGCGTTCATTCGTTACCGGACTTGGCATTTGATAGACTTACCTCCATGGCGGAAGTTCTGGCCTTCGATCTGTGCAATTGACGGGATATTGCCGGCGCCAAATGCTGCTGCTGGAGCAGGCAGAAGAAGAAGAATCACACATGTGATGAGGAAGAAGGACCCAAATGTGGGGGTTGACAAAGCCATTTTTTGATGAGGGGTAGATTGTATCAACAATAGGTGGTTGTCTCCAACTTGGAGCTCTCTAGAGGGAAGAGAACGGAGTCGAAGTTTGGAGATATGTAAGGTGGGGTCAAAGTTATGTAGACATCGGATGTACGTGAACAGGGGCAGAAGAGGACAGTAGTGAATCAATTGTGAGCTGAGCTGACTTGACCAAGATTGTTACTTTTTCATCATCGCCAAGCCTTCATGATCAGGCCCCCCGCCACTTAGCCACTTAGCCACAATTCCAACGCTGAGAGTCACGAGAGTCAGCCTGAGCCACGGCTACCTTAATACTAAGGTATCAACGGTATTCTCGCAAGGCCACGAATTTTGAGTGGAGTGGACTATTTTTTTAATTAAAGTCCCTGGTGCCGGGATCTACGGATCTGACTTCTGGTGGCGTCGTGGAAATCTCGCGACTGTCGTTGGTTTTGTCAGGAGAGATTTCCAAAAAATCACGCTGCAGGAGCTATCATTCGAATTAAATAACAACAAGATCCCTCTGTTGTTTCCTCCTCCTCACCTTCTGCGAATAGCACGTACACGATTACGCACTGTTTCCAATTCGTCTTGCTAAATTTGAACCTGCCGAATCCTAAAACGCCGCCAGGGCGTATCCTCTGCCACATTCCCTAAACCCCAAACTATACAGCACAATCGAAGAAACAAAAAGTTCTTATCGCTCCCTACGAACGCTGTTTCCGAATACACTCCCTAATAAATCATCCTCATACGAACCATCAAAATGCCTGCTCGTACACTGCCCATGTTGATCCAGGCCGAGGTTGCCACTCACAACACCGAGAAGAGCTGCTATGTGACAGTGGGTGATCGCGTTTTCGATATTACCGACCGACTTTCTGGACAGTCACCCAGGTGGGGGGGAGTTGATCTTGGAGTATGGTGGGAAGGATATCACAGATATTTTGAAAGACGAAGTTTCGCATGTCCACTCCGAGGCAGCTTACGAGGTGCTCGACGATGCCTTGATCGGATTCGTTGCTACGGGAAAGGTTATGGATGTCGCAACAGAGAGCAACAATCCTGGCAGTATTGTGCCTCTTCCACCTACTAAAGAGGGTGCTCAGGAGCTCAGGGAGAATGGCAAGCCAGTGTTCGCAGCGACTGGCATGTCAACTGAAGAAGATCTCTCCAAGGAGACGGACCTGACCAACGACTATAAGACACACAAGTTTCTTGACTTGAACAAGCCGTTATTGATGCAAATTTGGTTCGGAGGCTTCAGCAAGGATTTTTATCTTGAGCAGGTTCATCGTCCTCGGCACTACAAAGGAGGAGCTTCCGCCCCCCTTTTCGGAAACTTCCTAGAGCCATTGAGCAAGACGGCTTGGTATGTTGTTGTGCCAATCGTTTGGCTACCACCTGTCATCTACGGTACCTACATTGCCCACGAGGGATGCAAGAGCACTGCTCAGGAGGCATCCTACTGGTTCTTTGGTGTCTTTCTTTGGACATTCTTCGAGTACATCTTGCACAGATTCCTATTATTCCACCTTGATAAGTAAATACCACCAGTCTGCTTTCATGTAATAACTAGGCTAATACTTTATCTAGATGGCTCCCAGATAATCGCGTTGCTCTTACGATACACTTCTTGCTCCACGGCATTCACCACTATCTTCCCATGGACAAACTCAGATTAGTTATGCCTCCAACACTCTTCCTCGTTTTGGCCACCCCATTCTGGAAGCTTGCCCACATCATCTTCTATTGGAACTGGCACATTGCAACGGCAGTGTTTTGTGGAGGTATTTTCGGATACATCTGTTACGATTTGACTCACTACTTCCTGCACCACCGAAACTTGCCATCCTACTGGAGAGAGTTGAAGAAATATCATCTTCAGCATCACTTCATGGACTACGAGAACGGCTTTGGAGTTACCAGTCGTTTCTGGGATAGAGTCTTTGGAACCCAGCTCCAACCGGCTGTCGTCAAGACCCTATGAGGAGCAAATGACTCCATTGTAACACTTGCAATCCTGTGTATATGTCTCTCCAAGATAGGGCAACGAATTCACGATGTAGATGTAAATACATGGGAGGCACTCTAGGCGTTGGGGCTTTTAGGCCGGTGGTTGTTGTATGATTGGAAAGATCTCTGAGCAGGGCACTCATTGACTATTTGGCTTTTGTACTGCGTATTAATATTAATAAAGAATTCACTTCATCAGATTCTTATCTATCTTTTATGTAAGATACATTTAAATCCTTTTTCAAAACAACTGCTCGAGGTCTAGTCTTCAGTGAGCTTAAGAGTGATTAAGTGGAAACGCTTCTAGAGCATCTATCTGCTCGAATTAACATCAAAATTATGGTTACTATTATTATCTGGTAGTGACTACACAGTTGATACTTTGCTTTCATGATTCCTATAGTCGCCATCAGTGGGATGGATGAGCAACAGCAAGTGAATGATTTGTGACCAAGCCTTCGGCTGAGGTTGCAGGCTAAATCGTTAGCGTATTTTCTAAAAGAGTGGGAAAATCTCATCTTGGATCCCATCCGGCCTGACCACACATTACATACATACAAGACAAATTCAATTCTTTCAGTTGGTACATACTGCACTCCTAGTAGCTTCTCGCATAATCACGACTGCCCCTTGAAAAAACGCCAGATACCTAATAACGGTCGCAGTGTACGATGTCTGCCTTAGACGTAGAAGCCCTGTTGGATTCAACCGCCAACGCGACTCCGGTCGAGCATAACGGATCATCTGCAAAGCCTACAGACGGCGATGACCGCCTAAAGAGCGAACGGAACGAACGACGCGATCGGGATAGAACTCGTGATGGTAGCAGAGACCGTGACAGAGACCGCAAGCGAAGAGACCGCAGCAGAGATAAGGCTCGAAGAGGGACTCCCGGAATTGATGATGCCGTCGGTACGCCGCGGAGCGATGGAAGCACAAAGAGTAGGCGTCGAAGCAGAAGCCGAGATGATGACCGTCGGAACTCACGTCGTCACAGAGACAGCCCTGAAGGTGGTCGAGGTAGAGACGGAGACTATTACCGTGGAGGCGGCCGTCAACGCTCACGATCGCGGAGCCAGAACAGATATTATCGACCACGGGGAGAACGAAGAGATCGTGATACCCCAGAAGGTGGCAGAAGAGACGACCGCCGGCGAAACGACGGACGTAGACGAAGCAATAGTCCCAAAGGCGGCAGAGTTGAGAAAGAGGGAACACCACCACTCACAGAGGATGAACGTGATCGCCGTACCGTGTTTGTTCAACAATTGGCTGCTCGTTTGAGGACTAAAGAACTCATACTAAAGAACTCATAGCATTTTTCGAAAAGGTTGGTCCTGTTAAAGAGGCCCAGATCGTGAAGGATAGAGTCAGCGGCAGATCTAAAGGGTAAGTTAACATTATCTAAGTTTATGAGTACAAGGCTAATATTTACTGTCAGTGTCGGCTACGTTGAGTTCAAGCAAGAAGAATCGGTCCCCGCTGCTATTCAACTCACTGGACAGAAACTCCTAGGAATTCCGATTATTGCACAACTCACTGAAGCAGAAAAGAATCGCCAAGTGCGGAACCCTGAGGCTGCTGGCAGCAACCCGAACCAGATACCCTTCCATCGACTCTACGTTGGTAATATTCATTTCAGCATCACTGAGAGCGATCTACAGAATGTATTCGAACCCTTCGGAGAACTTGAATTTGTACAACTACAAAAGGAAGAACAAGGCCGCAGCCGCGGCTATGGCTTTGTCCAGTATGTTATACCTTCCCTAATCTGACAAGACCAGGCTAACAAAGTGTTTAGATTTCGTGACCCAAACCAGGCTCGTGAGGCACTCGAGAAGATGAACGGGTTTGATCTAGCTGGTCGCCCAATTCGTGTTGGTCTTGGCAACGATAAGTTTACTCCCGAGTCCACCGCCAGTCTTCTCCAAAGATTCCAAGGACAAAGCCACCAACAACAATTCCAGGGTTCTGCATTCTCCGGTGCTGGTGGACGTGGTCCCCAAGCTGGTAGTGGCGGCGGTGCTTTTGACCGCGCCGGCGGCCGTGAAAACGAAAAAGGTGCAGGTGGTGCAAGTGCTTTAGACGACACTGACGTCGCCGGTGTGAACTTCAACAATTATAGTCGAGATGCATTGATGAGGAAGCTTGCCAGAACAGATGAACCTGCCCCAGCAGCCAACGGTCGCAACGAAAGACGTGAAGTCGCGAAACCAAAGACGGAGACCAAAGCTCTCCCTGTTAACGTCAACATGGCAAGTAGATGTGTTGTACTGAAGAATATGTTTGATCCAGCAGAGTAAGTCTCCAAGCAATTTTAACACACCTGATACGCTAACAGCTCTTGCAGGGAAGAAGGTGACTCCTGGGAAAAAGAACTTGAGGATGACGTTCGAGCAGAAGCAGAAGAGAAATATGGCCACGTTGTTCACATTGCTCTAGATCCCAACTCCCAAGGCGATATCTACCTTAAGTTCGACCGAGTTCAAGGAGGAGAAAACGCTATCAAGGGCCTGAACGGCAGATATTTTGGTGGTCGGATGATCAGCGCTACGCCTGTTGTGGATGCGGTCTACAGCAGTTTGTTCTCACGCACAAAGGCTATATAAGACGCTAATCATGGCCTCCTTAATCTGGGCTTTAGGGTCGTTTCTGGTATGTTGTCCTTGGCTATATTGTTGATATAGACTGACCAATTTCTAGATGATTGCTTGCATAGTTTCCCCGCTTTCGACAAGCTCCATCTAATATCGAATATACAGAACGCCATGATCACATATATACCTCGGAGTCGCCCACGAGTTCGCCTTACAGCCCACTAAAACGCTACGAGTACGCAATCGTCTTGAGAACCTCGCTGATTTCTACCCACAGGCCCAGCAAAGCATCCTCGAATCGTCGTGGTCTCCAAGAACGATCGATCCCTACTCAACTTTGATATCACTGATTGCACATAGGGGCGTTCATTTCTCGGCATTACTTTGGTCTCCCAGCGCACATCGCATACATCTGCATAAATTGTCCTTTTTTGTTACAGTAATCGGAGTCTAGCCTAATTTGCATGATTGATCACCGGACTCTATCCCTTTCACTTGTTTAATGGCGTTACTCTTAGGTAGTCTGGTAGAGAAATAAAACGCTGCCTTCGTAATTACTTTCCCACTCTGAGTAATGCTTGTGATTAATGTGCTGCGCTTTGTGGTGTCATTATGTGTGACATGGTGATCGAGCAGCACAAAGTCTTTAGTATTATCTGGTGGATGTCATCCATCAACGTCCCCTTAACTAAGGTCATTGCAGACCCTTGTCAAAGACATAGGGCGGATTACTCTGTTCGTGATCAAATAATGCCCTAATTTGAGAAATCTTAATTTAGTTGTTCTAAATAACCAACTTGTTCTGAGTTATCCGAATCAAGTTAGTTTACTACCCGAAGCCAAGCAATCAAGCATCGAAACCTCGCTTAGAAAAAGGGGTATCATGCATGCTCACTGTAGTTTGGAAGCCCTTCCTTGCTCAATCATACATTTATTATTATCAGGGCTACATAATCCAAACATAGCTCATTGACCCCTAATTGCTCATGTTGTGGCATTGTTGTCATTGTTATCATCATTGTCAAGTGTTGGTGTGGTACTTAAACAAGTGTAGATTCTCCTGCCCGTGGGCCTTCCGATGGAGTTGCAGTAAGTGGTGCTGAGGGATGAGAGGGTGTCTCCTGCCCGAAGGCATTCCGATGGAATTAAGTACTTGGTAGTGGTATTCCAGTATTACAGGTCTTCATTTAAGCTCCCTCGATGACCAGCTGCAATTATTGAGTCGTCAAAACGCTGGGGAAAAAGTAATGGTAATCGAATAGAACTGGCGCGGAGTTGCTCAAGAGACAATGGCTGCGGGTTGTACATTTGCTCCCTCATATTCTCCCATGAGAGGAGTCCCTCAACTGGTTGTGGCAGAGGCAGACGTGAAAGATCTCGTCGTAGTTGTCGATGCCATTCTTGATCGCTCTCCTCCTCTTCGATAGCGAATATTTTCAATCCCAGTCCAGATCTAAGGTCATGCTTTCGAAGTTTAGCCATAAAGTCAATATGCATTGGATCATATCTTGATCGGTATCTGGGTACTCTAGGATTTCCTCCGCGTTTGGTATTCTTTCTGGGAATGGGCCTGTTCCTATAGTCAGCTATAGCTTCCAGAGTAGAGGCATGTTCAGTTGCAACTCTTTGACTTATTTCGTTGTTCCCGTACCAACAATTCAAGTATATCTCATAGGGGCCAAGAACAGAGTAAGGGTACATACCGGTTGTGTTGATTGCCCTCATAAACCAAAACCCAACCAATAAAACGGCGGAACATGCTCTTCTCGTTGATATGATGAAGTTCATATCGAAGTCTCCTTGAATTGCTCCAGCTAGTACTGTGATTTTGACTGGACTTAGTAACAAGTAGTGCGTTCTGCGGTTATGAAAAGTCGTCTGTCCGTCCTGTCTTATTGTTACATGAAGTTAAAGAAAGCTTACAAAATCGCAAAACGTTAACAATAGTTTAGCTCGATTGCCATGACTCTATTCAGGCGTTTGACCCGTTTGCTCGCTGAGTCGTCGGCGCTGTTTTGGTACTAGTCATAAACACATTCCCAAAATTCTCCCCAGCTCCAGAACCCGACAACGATCACAACAACTTCCTCATCACAAACACTCATACCCACATCAAAGCCCTCTGATAAACTCCACTGCACGCATTGGAGTATACAAAGATACGTATTGGGATCATTATAGATCTCCTCCTACTCTCCAACAAGTGTCCTTTGGACCTATAGCCCCATCCAGTTGTGGAAGATCTGGTTCGACATTCCACCCGCCTGTCAACCTCAGCGAAGTGGACCATCAGTTCTCCATCTTCCGCGACATTGATACACTCAAAGGTAAGTGGCACTATCCTCTCATTCATTGTCATAGATCTCCACCGGTTTTATTGACGCTGATCTGAAGAGGTGGCTGTCATTGAGCCGGGTATGGAGATCTATGCCCAAGCATCAACCGCCATGGACTCTCTAGCCAGGAGAACATTCCCAATCCATTGCATAATAACAAAAGAGGTTCTTTATACTGATATACCATTCTCGAAGTATCAGGAACTCACTCATACTGTCTCGAAAGACCGGTTCTGTCGTCTTCCAAACCTCTCGTCGACTTTCTCATATCTCATCCACCATCTTCCAAAACATTGTCGGTTTAGAGTTCGTAGACCATTAGAGATTCTCTCGTTGTCTAACAGGTTATAGAAGCTCCTGGATACTGAAATTTGCTTTCCTAGGTCTTTGTAGAGGCTTCTTGTATCTTCAAGAGGAGGATTTTCTTGTTGATGAAGGTATGTTATACTTTTCTTTGGGTGTTTTCTTAACATTTTCGGTTTTGTTCGCGGATATCGCGGACATCGCGGATATGGTTGCGTTTATTGAGATTGTTGAGTATTTGTCTGCACTTTCGGTTTTGGCTGCGGACATCGCGGATATGGTTGGAGTTTTTGAAGTCATTGATTACTCCTTAACACTTTCGGTTTTGTTCGCGAGCATCGCGGACATCGTGGAATTTGTTACAGTTGTTGGTTACTTAGGAACATTTTTGGTTTCCTTTGTGGTCATCGCAGAAATTACTGAGGAGGTCGGTGTTGGCTTCCACTTCCTTGATTTGTTGGTATCCTTGGGGAATTTTTGCTTTAGGTGTTCACTTGGTGGAAGTCCACATCTATACAGACATCATTGACATTTCATTGCTTAACAAAAGTCCAAATTTATCCCAGGTTCCAAAGATTCATACCAAGTGGCCTTTTGAATTTACTTAGACCTCAGGGTCTTTTTGCGTCTTGTGGTCTCTGGTATCAATGGAAAACACATCTGGGACTTCCTAGTACGCTGTAGTTGTGCGTGCCAGTTGAGGTTGCATTGGGCGTTTGACCATGCAATCCTTCCTTGGTATTCTTCTCTCAATCAGATTTGTTGAGTATATGGAAACTGCTTCTGCAATCTGCAGTCTGCACCTATCACATCAATTAGTCGTATCCATTGTAACTTTGATGTGCTAGAAGAGACAAGGTTCTGAGTAGTCTTTGTTGAGCAGCTGAGAAGCCTGTATGCTGTCCGGCTCCTGACATTGACAAATTTTCCATCTTGAATCCACTTGTATGCGGCAGTGAGAAATATACTGTGTTTGACATTATCTTTGTTTCAAGTGACAGATCATAGTAATGAGCAACTCGCCCTTCTGCATTGGGTCATTTTGAGCAAGCTTTTGCCTTACTCAACCTATTATTACTTTTTTTTTCATGCTTCTACCAGCTACCAATATGCTAACATATTTGCTACAGAAAACATGGCTGAGAAGAATCGTCTTCGTAAGTCGTCAAGTAAGTGGTATTTCGCTTAAACACGATTCTCCTATTTATTTCATGTGACCATGTGGCATGTGATCAAAACATCCACACAACCTCACATAGCTGAGGATATACTCAACCCAGAAGGATCTGGAGTATGCTGGGAATTCAAAAGAATGGCACTTGCCACTGGGTATATTACAGTTGAATTGTGCTTTGTAATGGCACTGAAAGGCTTGGTGTGGAAACCAGCAGTCATCTCCTTAGCCAGACCTGGGCAAACTTGCACAGCATCAGGTTTCCCGGAGCATGGCAGGATATATTTTTTCTATTGCATGCAGTGAATGAATATAAGGAACCTTTACTTACTATAACAAATAGGTGCTTCAAATGAAGGGTATGGCAGTTACCGGTCTCTCAGACCTGCACCAAAGCCATCTTCTAATTGGACCTGGGTTGACAAAGAGGAGGATGATGTTCATATCATCACCCCATCATCCTCACAAGGTAGTTGGACTGTATTGAAGGTTGCTTCTGGCGAAGCTAGTAAATTTGATGAATCTGGTAAGTGGTGTGGCCTCTTTCCATCATTATGCATATGTGCAATGGAAGTTACTAACTAAGGTTTAGTATGTATTTATCATTCACTCTTTTGTTTTTCTAGCCTGTCTATCAGCTTTGAGTCTCGCTTGCCTGATCGTTTCTGGTTGGCTGGTTCTTAGGGCAGCGTGCACATATGGGAAGTTGAAAGCGCGTTTCCCACAACCCTTTCTCCGTTTCTCTTCAACCACCACCTCCACTCGATCTCTTACCCCGCATTCCCTCTATTTTCAGCAAACAATAATCAGACACACCATCATACCTCTTACCATCATCTGATCTCCGAACGGTCTCAGGTCTGATTCTGAAACTGGACTGATTGATTTGAGCAGAGACCAGAACAGAAGCAAGTCGCTCAGCTAACCACCAGCAACTTAGCTAAGGGGTTCTCAACTCTACCCTTCAATATGTCTTCGAGACCGCCATCCAAGTCCGAAGGCTACCGTCAGTCCGGTCTTATGGAGGCTTTGGACAATCTTGGGAGGACCAAGGGATCTTCCGCAACGCCAATGGTATCACCCACACCTACCAGGAATATCAAAAATGCTGTGGACTCGATGAATATGTTGAGCTTCAATGACCGTATGAATCTCAATAATCCAGATGGTCACAAGCAAGGAGAGGGTAAGCCATTCACTCAGGGTTCCTTCTCGAATCAACCGCAACCTCAAGCTCGCCAAAAGACCGTCACCTTTCAGGATGGTCCGCCATCCCAGGGCCAAACCTTCTTCCAGACGCAAGGAATCTTCCAACCGCCCTCTCGAACAAGACAGGGAACGACGGTAGCACTGACCAATACTGCACCTCTTCCATCGCCAAGTGCTTTTGGCTCATTTTCGTCGTCTGGCAGGGCATCCCAGTCCAGTGATGGATTTCCAGTTAGTATTGTATGAAACTCTGTTTTAGCTCTTCTGACAGTTCTAGGGCGCAAACTCTGCAAATTTGCATGCGAAACTGCAAAGTATTCAACGCAGCATTCAGCAGACCACGACGATTCCCCGCCAACTACAACAAAAGTGGTTGGAGGAACTGCGCTCCATTGGTGACGAACACGAATCAGCTCTCCATGAACTAGCCAATGAATGCAGCCGTGCAAAGAGAGACCGTGACAACTTTCAGAGTCAGCTATGGAAGCTCGAAAATAAGCTACGGGATGCCTCTTCAAATATGCGAGACTCCCGCGAAGAAATGACTCGGGAGATGGATGAACTGCGCCTCAAGACCGAGGAGAGCCATGAAAGACTTAATCGATTGTATAAAGACTCGGAGCAGCAAAATAAGAAACTTGAGAGAGCTCTCCTGAACCAAAGTCAGCAATTGCGTATGCGAGAGGAACAAGTATCTGGGAAGAGATCAATCTGGATGGAGACGTCAAGCCAGCGGTCCTCACAAGTTCACGACCCCTATAATACTCCTTCGGGAAATCGCCGCAAGCATGTCAACATTGTGAATCATACCGGCACTCCTTCTCCCAGCCCGCTTCACAATACACCGCAGCAATCTTCTGAGGGGTCTAAGAAAGCTTTGATGCCACCTCCACAGCGACCAGTTCCTACAGAGCCGGCAAGTATGAGAAAGTTGCCCAAGTTGCCTACTGGAAGAGCTCTACAGGGAAGCCTTCCTACGTTTCCTCATAGGCACATTCAAACTGTTACCGAAGTAGGTGGAGATGCTCAGACTGCACTAGTAGTGCACCAATCTCCAGAGGAATTGGCAAAGGGATACATTGATGTCCTTACAAAGATTTACTCTCTACTTGAAGGTGGGTGGGTTTCCACGTATAGCTGCGTGCCTAATCCGACTAACGACCAAGCTATCGCGCGGTCTAACCAACCGACATTAATGGAGCTCTGGGAATACATGCTAAAGTTGTCCTACCCTCTCCCATCACAGCGCCAGGATGCAGCGACACATACCCTGGCTCTCCTGGCTAGCGCCGCAACTAGAAAATGGTTCATCATGCGCATAGTGGTAACATACCTTACGGAAGAGATTCTTGACGTGAGCGCATGGAAGGAAGCCAACGACGGGGTTGCAAGAACTCTTGATATGGTCAAGCACAGTCTTGATGCTAGAGGTAAGTAACTTGATCTTTGGTTTTGTTCATATCCTAACTTTCGCCAGGCCTCGTGACTGTAGAACGCCAATCTTTCTTTACTAGACCGACAATCTTCCTGTATCCAAGAGGTCGTTTCGTCTTCAGGTTATTCCGGCTTCCGCTCTGATAGACTCGCAAGACACTCCAAGAATGTCCGTGATAAAGTAGGCCCTCTGCTCAATATGAATGCGTCACGTGCTTCTGCTGGCAAAGATCTTGGAGCTATTATCATCCTCGCATGGGACCTCTCAGCAAAGATGCACACATCCCGGATGTCATTCCAGATCTTCTTCCCCGATACGTCGAGCAAGTTCGGTGCTGCAACGATGTATGCTAGAGACGCTCGTGGCAAGAACCCATACCAGCTGCAGATCGACCAGGTACGACTAAAGTTGATCATCACTCCAGTTATCACAATGCGAGACGATACTGGCAGGAGCATTCAAGTAAAGAATCTCCATAAAGCTAACGTCCTCATCATGTCCTAAAAAGATAGTTTCTTCAAAGCGCCTCGGCTCTCGCGAGTCCTTTCACTTCAACTGAACAGAAGGTACTTTACAACACCATAACGATCCTAAGCCTGAGTGGTCAATTCGCCCCACATATTTTCCTACTGTTTGTTTATTTCTGTGTTTATCTGCTTTTTCGAATTGGCCAAAAAGGGCGACCACATTCTTATTTATTACGCCAAGACTCGTCGCTTAGATCGTCGTCACGAGCATATGGTTCTTGCACATTTATGCAAAGCACTCTTCATCTCGACCTCGATACTATCCTTCGACTTGCGTACAACATACTTACTGGAATCGACCAGCGCGTTCACCTGACTTCCAAAAGGTTCCAGACGCACCCATACGCGCTTGGGTTTTGCTTCTCTTCTGAGCAATGCTACACCTTTCGCAACTCTTTACTATGGCGTTCAAGAATACTTCGATGGCAAGAAGATCTTCGTACCATAATTTGTCAGTTATAGGATTTGCTCTTCACTCAGATGGAGCGACTACACGTTTTCACTTTTCTTTTCAATGAGATCGGTCTCTAGTAAGTCTACACAACCCCAACTCAACTCTACAATATCCGGAAACTAATAATGCATTTTCCAGGCACCCAAAGTCCCCAACCCCATTGTACAACAAAACACCACTTCACTTCTTTTCAATACAAACTTACCCCTATTGTACACCGGGTCAAAGATGGAGGATGCGAACTTTTACATGGTTTTCTAATTTGGCGGAGATGGATAGATATTCCGATTGAGGCTTCATTCCTTCACTCATTCATTCACACAATTGTTTTCCCCCTTTTGCACATTTTCCTTGCGTTTAATTAGACGAAAAATATCAGAGGACTTGTCCCACCAATTTTTTGACTCCTGGTTGTGTGATTGTGCTGTGATATGTATACTATAAAGAGATTGCTCTTCGGATTACTCCAAAGGACTTGGCTACTCAAAGTTGAAGCTTATCTAGAGTTGCTTGAACTACATCAATATTGAAATACGTAATAATGCTTCGAAACTTCCTTAGTATGCTTTCTTAAGATAGCAGCGGATCTTTTCCTTGGCCTCTCATCTCCATCTCCCTTCATTCGTACGTTATGTCAGATGCTCGCGAACGGATCTGATAATTATGCCTGTCTTCTGAACAAGTATACTCTTCTCTTCTCTCACTTTTAAGTAATGATTTAGCGTTTCCAAGTATAGAAACCAGAATGTGTTCCGTAGAACATGCTTGACTTGAGTACCTAACTTCTGGAGTAACTGGCTTGACTTGAGCAAAACTTCACTTGAGCTTGAGTAAATAACTTTACCTACTACATAGGTCCATCTCTAGACCACGACACCACCTTCATCACTTCCCAATTTCCATTATTAAATATTAACACTGACCATCTTACCACTAAAAGAAGCCATCCTCCCGCCAATTGAAATCAAATATCCTCTACAACTGCCTCCAACACCATCACCATCTCACACCACTCACTTCTTCGTCCTAGCCTTTTCAACCTCCTCCAGATACTGCGTCCCAAACTCCCTCTCCCACCTCTCAACAACCCCCAAACTAACACCTGCCCCAATAGTCTCCCGTCCCGTCCCGCCTCCAACCCGGTCCTCAAATCCGCCATAAACTCCTCCACACTCAACGCTCCCGGATTATTAGCCTTCTTATTATCATCAGGATCATCTCTCTCACGATGTAACTCCGTCTCAACAGTAGGCGGAACAATCTCCACAACGGCAATCCTTTCCGTCTCCTTGTCGTTCTCAAGTTGAGTGCGTAGATTTAGAGACCAAGAATGAAGCCATGCTTTTGTACCGTTGTAGACTGGGTTTATGATGCTGAAAGGTACGAAACCTAGGATGCTGCTTACGTTCATTATTACAGCTCCGGTGGGTTTGGTTTTGAAGTGCGGGAGGAGGAGGGTCGTTAGGTGGAGGGGTCCGAGGATGTTGATGTTGATTTCTTGGGTTGCTTTTGGGAGGGAGATACCGGTTGGGATGGTGAAGGGTCTTTGGATACCTGTTGTTGTTAAATTACGATTATTAGCTATCCTATCGTTCTTTTTCATCTAACTCCCTCATCCCTCCCAAAACTTTGATCTTCAAAACCAATAACACCCAGAAGATCAACAGGATAAGAGAAACTTTTCGAGAGTCCAAAAGTAGAAATAGGAATGGAATGGATTACTAACCAGCGTTATTTATCAAACAGTCAACCTCAGGTCTCTCCTTAATCAACCTAGGTATAAACTCGGCAATCGTATCTACATCCCCTGTATCAAGTACATAATAAGGAATCCCACCTAACTCTCTCGCCGTCTTCGCTAATTTCTCTTCGGTACGTCCTACGATTATTACTTTCTTGTTGATACTGAGTAGGTAATCGGCGATGGCTTTTCCGATTCCACTACCTCCGCCTGTTATGAGTGCGCAGGTGAAGGAGAGGGTTTTGGGGCTGGTTGTCGTCATGGTTTTTCTTTTTGGTTGGTTGTGGCGCGAAGAGAGGTTACTGTTGTTTTTTAGAGGAGGGGAGATTTGTGGAATGGGTAATGGATTTTTGTTAAAAGCTTGAAGTTTTCTTTGGTTTTGTTTGTCTAGCTATGGTAGGATTTGGGTTGGGGGATTTGAGAGTATTATAGAGAATCTAGGTAGGGACCTATTTATTTATTTATTTATATAGATGAAATTCCAAATACATGAACGTCATAAAAGTTCAAGGTTTCCTACTTATTTCATTAGTAAGACCTGCTAGTGTATCTTCTCCTCCCTTCCCTTCTCTCCTCCGTATATCGGTAGGCGTTTAAAACAGGTGTTGTTGGTGGTGTTCGGCGTTAGGCGTTTGTTTATCTAGGAAGTAAGCACTATGCATAACATTTCTTTTTTCCTTTTTACAGGTAACCAAACAAAAAGGGGGGTTGATCTATTTGAATTGGGTATTTGCTATCATGAGAACATTCTTCGGAGATTTGGTTAGTACTAGGATTATTATTTGGTGGTGTTTAGATACTTGGTGGCGCTGACTGATGTAATGACTTGGGATGGTTCGAGGTTTCTTGACGTCATGGTTTCTTTTTCAAAGGAATTTAGAGTATTGATTGATTGAAGGATTTTGGTATGGGTTTTGAGGAGGTCGAAATGGAGGATATGGAAAATATTATTAATGTTTGGTGTTGAAATTGTGGAGTCTGCTGCAAATCGTGAATTTTTGTGTAACCTACTTGACTAGAGCAATTTATCTCGCAATGTGCTGAGGTCGAACAGGCTTGCACGTTATGTAGCTCGTGTCAAATATTCACCTGTACAAGTTTCTAGAGTTCTGCTCTGAATGTTTCCCGTAAAATTTTAGGATATGCCCGCATGTGGGCAAATCCTGTTGGAGGGTTCTCACTTGAAAGTAAACATTTTGGAAGACTGAAAGTAGGAGATTAATAAAGTAAATAATTTTCTCTATCGGTAACATCTAGGGTATATTTCTTAGAACCAGAACTCCAAGTACTCAATCCACCAGTCTAAGAGCCGTGCCAAAGTAACCACCGTAAACTCCAAGTCTAGAATGCAGTAGACCGAAACTCCAGAACCACCAGAACCTGTGCCCAGGAGTTGAGAAAAAAAGAATGTACAAATGGAAGAAAATTTTACAAAGAAAAGAAAAGCGTATCGTCATATGGCTGAATTAATCGTGCACCATCTCAGAAACCTATGGTCTTCTGACTTCTCCACTTGCCCGTCTGCGATCAAGTCTCTTGACAACGGCACCAAGGACGGCCTTGAGGATGCCATCGCCAGTCAAGCCAACACCACCTTCAGAGGCAGCAGCGCCGCCAGTCCAGGTAACGGTATCAACCATGTCCCGGACTCCACCCTCAACAAGCTCGCTAAGCTCGTCGTCAAGCTCCTGCAATGCCTCCTTCGCGCCTTCTTCATTACCAACCTGGAAGAACTGAACTCCAACCTGGAAAGGTGGAGCATCTAGCTTGTCGAGCTTCTTAGCTGCCGATAGAAGAACAGATTCTTCTACATCATCAGAGGGAACACCATCTGTAAGAACGATGAGGTTCAAAGGTTTGACTTCGCGGCCTGCAGCCATCTCGCTTTCGAGTCTTGCGAGGTATGGCTTGAGTATATTGTGTACTCTGATACCAGTTGGGGTACCGCCTTGAGGTCGTACGCGCGCAAAGATCTCGGTAACGGTAGCAGCACGCTTAATGCCTCTATAGCCACCAGGTGCAACACCCTCATTAGGAGCCCCGGCATCTGTAGATTTATGATTCAAGAAGTAGACGTCAATACCATCACTGTCGAATTGGGTAACTATGGGTGCTATTGTGGAGAGAGCTTGCGCAACCTCGCGCCACGAGCGGCCGGCCATAGACCCGGAGTCATCGATTAACAGGGTTGTATCGAATGTCTGAAGGAAGGAGTAGGGTGATTCGCCACTGCCGGCAGGTTGAGCTGTGTAGTCTGGTACTGCAGCTGCTGGGAGAGAAGAGACAGGAGCTGGAGAAGGAAGCTCTGCTGGGAGAGTGCCCGTTGGCGATGGAGTATATGCTGCTGGCGGTGGTTCGTTGGATGGTACTGTAAATGCGTTCATGCCTGGACGGTCTGGATGGCTGTTAGCGTAACTGTTTGGAAGAGCTGTTGCAAGTAACTTACCAGGTCTTCTTGTTGCTGGAGAGGGGTTGGATAGTGGATTTGGACTTGGACTTCTCCGGCCCATGATTCCCGAGGAAGTGTTGACTTGTAGATTCCCGGATCTTGGAGGATCTGGTGTAATGGACCTTGTTGTGGAGCTTGTAGTTGAAGAGTTGCTATTCTTGCGCCCTAGCTTGCGAATAGAGCCGAACAGCGAACGGCGGTTCGAACCTGAAGATAAGTCTGCGGGCATGGTTGAATCTTGTGGTGTGAATGACCACGCTGAGGTGACTGCGTGTGGCATGTAGTATGAGTCAAAAGAGGTTGAAGTGATTGTTTGTTTGTGTTGTTGTGGTCACTTGATGATTGTTGTGTAGGTAGTTAGTTGTATGAGTGGAGATGAAGAGGAGAAGAAGTGTTAGCTTTATATAAGGCTTTTAATGATATATAATATTGGTGGCGTATATGTTGTTAATGTGTGTATCAAAGCAATGTGGCGGCGTAGGATAGGCAGACCTGTGGGCAAATAATAAGGGACTCATCTTGGGGGCATTGCAGAGGTCAATGTCCGTTACACAAAGAATTGCAATAGCCTACTACAAACTTCCTGTTCTACTAAGCCTACCCTCTTCGCCATGTTTCCTCTGTCGTGCCTTTGTGATCGTTTGACGTTGGATGTGTGGGGAATGTGGAATTGTCATCTATCACGTGATAGTGCCATGAGCACGGTTTCATTGGTCAGGTACCAAAACACTGCCCGGGCGCAGCCTCGTCTAGTGCTCGTCTAAGCCTCGCCATCTTCAAAGGGCTTCCCACAAGGCCCATCTTGTACTATCCACATGTATCCCACACCAAATTGCACTACCTCAGTCTACTTAGCACCAAACTGCCTTACCGGCTGCCGCAGCAGGTCACACAAGTCCTTTCGTACCTCTCGTACCTCTCATACCTCCGCATCAGCCAGCGATGCAATCCTCCTGTCAAGATCAAGGCGACTAATCTAATACACGCAGCCGGACTCCGATAGCTCCTCATCTCAGCGTTACGCTTTCAAGTTGGCCCCAGCTTTCTACCGTCGTCTGCCAATCTACATCTCAGTTTGGTTCCAAAGATATGGCTTGGGAACTTTCCCACGCAGGAACCACCTGGGCGGTACAGGTACAATATATGAGGAGGGCATAGTGGCTTGGCACGATGGTGAGGATATGATATGGCCTCGACATAGTGCCTCGTCTCGGTTCTCTGTTGAGGCAGACAGGACAATACTGTAACGTACCGGGAGATTATACAGTGTCTGCAGATACATGCGAGTGCAGATGTCTATTTGTCTTCGTTGACTTCTTGGGAAGCAATCAGCCTTTAAGAACAAGGCTGAAATGCTGCTCCCTCTTCCAGCCTTATGTTTCCGATCAGCATACCAGCGCGCCAGAAAGAGTGGCTCCTTAGGCCCTGCGCTTCATCGAAGTGGTGTGCTCTGCTCTCAACTCTGGCGGCTCTTGGGATGGGTGTCAAGAAGACGCTGAGGTGCCAACACGGTGAGAAAAAAAGTCAGCATTACTCATTTTGCTCAGCCTACTTCGTACTTCGTATGAGCGCTTACAACCTGATGAATGACTCTGCGGATTTCGAGTTAAATGCTCTCGGCCTACGTATTGTAAAGGATCATTTGAATATGGCGATATTGACATAAGGATGGATTCGAGTGATCCACTCGATTTGAGTAAAACATCCCTGCTATGTCAACAGCCATCATTAGAATGATCTCTCACGAAGCAATACATATCGTACCCTACAAACTAAGCCATGCCTCGTCTCCGAGGAAATAGCAGATTGTGACCTTCCATATATATTTGATTGTTTGATAGCTAAGCGGCTCTCCAACAAGGTCGGCTTCCTCGTTAGCTTCAAGCGGGAAACTCTGTGGGGTTGCGGAGTACTTGTTATGTCCAGGCCGAAGAACAATTTCAACCCATCGTCGATGTGCAGCCACGTGAGTACGCAAACGAAGTTGAAAACTCAATAACGTGCGAACAGAGTCAAGCCGATCTGCTCTGAGAGCGTTCGGTTGTCTCCTAAACCGGTTGTTTACCACCAGTACATAATGCACTATCTCCCCCAATTGCACAACTAGATCGAACGATTTTGACGTATTGACTTTGATTAAGGTATTTAGACAGTCGAGTTTCAGCCTCTTTCACCGTTATATTCAATTGCAAGGTTGGAGCCGAAGACCTCAGGACGCTCACTGAGAAGGCGTGGATGGACGCCTCACCGGAGGAGCTCAGCTTAACAGGGGCAACGGCAACCTCAAAAGACAGCAACAAAATAATATTTCGCAATCCTCAAACTCTGCCTTGCAAAGTATGGCTCCTGATACATGTACGGTGCTGCGATTAATATTTAGCGCAGGCCATGTGATAAGCATTCGCTGCTTTGAGTTCACTGTGTGAGATAGGAAATCAAGTGAGTTATTACTCCAATCACGCCAGTCTCCTAAGCTGAAAAGAAGTGACTTGTGTAAGGTTGAAAATAAGTAAGTTATCTACTCAAACCAAGTCAGTTATCAAAAAAGTCGTGACTTGAGGTTGAACACTCAGTTAAAATCAAAAAAGTCGTGACTTGAGGTTGAACACTGCCAGAGTTAAAATGGCCTGCGAGAAATTTCCTCCCAATTAACACCGTACGTATATCAGGAGCCAAAGTATGAATAACACTTTACATCACCCGGTACTTGCCGCAGTTCACTGTATTCGCATGTCTGAACGCTCTTCGACATATGATTACTCAACGGCTGTCGTCGTAGTACGACGGCCGTACTCATAGAGCACTACTCGTGCTACTGATGTAGGTCGGTATTGACTTTCTGGGGATATTACTTCTATCAGGAAAGACGTGCGCCTCTCAAACTTTCTTTGGTCTCAGAATGGTGGTTGACGCCAGCCGGCAGTTGGTCATTCAACTCGATACGTATTTCGAAATGTCAAAAGCTTCCGCTCCAATCATTTCCATTCCGCCCTGCCGAATACCAAGAGAAAACACTACAAGGCAAGCATCCACGATTTCCTTAAACTGCACATTTCGCAAAGATGCCCACATAATAGCATGTACTCCGTTAGTTATATTCCGTCACAGCGACGTTAGTTCTCGGTATCCAGTTCGCTAAGGGCAGCGCCTCGCTCAGCTATCTCGCTCGCTTATGCCGGTTCTCGGTTAAAACACGATCTTCAAAGTTCGCTAAGGGCAAGGAGCAACCATGTTAATATACAATGATGTAGCCAGCCGTACATGTTTGGCGAGTAATGGTGTGACCTAAATCCTCGCTATTCATCATCTTTATTACACATTTATTCGAAAGGTAGTCCAAAGTCCTCTGAGAACACCATACAGGGCACACCCGTTATATCCTCTTCGGCTTACAACGGGTGTGTGAAGGGGGAAGGACTCTAGCATGGAAGAATACCCTTCACAGCTCATGATGAACGTCTAACGGTAGCAAGTACCCGATGTTCTTATCGTTTCAACTTAACCATCTTGTTTCTGCTCTGATGATCCGGTCTGTGCCTGATGCAGTTGTGTATGAGTAGTGGTGACTTTATTCGAGGTTGGTGGTTCATGTGTTCATTAACAAGCATAGGATGCACGCTTTGACGAGAACTATGCTCCTGGAACCGTTTCTAAGCAAGGCATTGGCTGACGTAGGGATGATTTCTACGCCACACCTTGGACTTTAGGGTTGCACTTGATGGCATTTGTAGTTTGGATGGAAGAAAATACTTCGTAAGCCTCCGTGATTGTTCGCAGTACCGGGCTACACGACTCTTGCTAGTGCTTCTGTGGGCACTATGTTTTGCCTTTCTTCTTTTTGGTACCCACATCCCCAGCTTTTGAGACCTCAATTCGTCAAAATATTCCTCATGTAATCTTGTGGCTTTCATTCATTCAGCCCGACATGTCATTAATCGAGCAAGATCCAAAGGTACGTACATCCAGAAGACGTTTGCAATTCAAATTCCAACAAAAGAACAACATTGACATATCATTCAGTTTCTTCCGGAAGTATGGACTTTGTATGGCATTGGCGCCGCCATCATCGTGACACGCTTTGCAGTCAGAATTCGGATTGTGGGGTTTCGAGGATTTCAGGGAGACGATTTTATGGCGATTCTAGTTCTGGCTTTCCTGACCATGGATGCCGGAACTGTGCACATTATCTGTGAGTCTGCCTATCTTCTACTGGGCGGCTGTTTTGTTTGATAGGTTTCCTTGCTTACGAAGTGGAAGATCATACGGGGACGAATGTTGAGGCTTCTGCTATTCAACGGACTCGAGGTACGTTATGAATTTCTAAGAGCAAAGCCGGTGCTTGTCGGACTTTCGGCTTCTTGAACCACTTACGTTTATGAATTCCTTCCCGCATAGTGCCAAGCTATCTAAATGAGTTACTTAAGTGAGCTACTCAGTCAGTTACTCAGGTTATGGTGCAGAATCGGATTTGTGAATTAAGTAAATCATCAACACTTCGACATAGAACCCCGTCAAATTTCGGAATTTGACTTAATGATTGAGGACAGCTTGGCTGCTATCAAGCACGGTTTTAAGGAGTAACTCAACTGGTTTGAGTAACTTACTTAGTTTGGGCACCACGGGTAACTCAGTCGATTTGAGCAACTCACCCTACCATTTCGGGAACATGGATTCATTTGATAGATCTTTTTACATAAGCATTATTGAAGCAGACAGAGAAAGAAATTGCTAACTTGATATAGCTTTAACGGAATCCGAAATCTCCACATTCACATACGGTTCACAGGAACAGTTAGCAGCCTGGTATTCATATACTGCTTTGATATGGAGTATGAAGGGACAAATGCTTTTCTTTTTCCACCGCTTAACGTATGGGTGCTCGATCTTCCCACATAGTCTCAATACTGGAGAATTTTTTCAGGCTAACGTGCTCCAAGTCTGGGTCTTTGGCAACACCAAGTTGTAAAGTGGCTCGGTCTTGTTTGTGGGCTGTCATATATAGTGGTTATCCTCACAGTCAGTAGGAATTCTAGTTGGCTATTATGGGAACTTCGGACAAGCACTAATATGCCGATTTCAGATTACTTTTGGGTGCTTCCCGACGCATAAGAATTGGCAGTAAGTATCTCCTTCCTCCTTCTCAACCCTCTGGAAAAGTGCGTGCCTAATTTCAGCAATAGAGTCGTACCAGACCCAGGGAGTATGTAAACCCACAGGATATATCGAAGTGAGGAACTTCTGCTAATCAAATACCGAAGGAACTTGCACTTTAAAGCTCCAGAACTTCATTGTCACTGTCGTCTTAAATGTTCTGTAAGCTTCTCCCACTGAACAATCATGTCTAAAATAGTAGCTAATATGACCATAGCACAGACGCAGCCGTAAATATGTCTCCTTCAATACTCCCCTTGGATAGCTCTAACTTCGTAGCTCAGATCTTGGCAATACCAGTACCACTCCTTTGGAAACTGAGAGTTGAGATAAAACGGTATGCATCCACTCCAAGTTCCGTCGATCAAGAGGCCAAGGGTGGTCTATTCAGCCGCCCCGATACAAATTATAGCCATATTTGGTGATTGAATTAGCTCTGTACCAACAAGCCCTTCAATCACTTAGTTCATGAATCCTTTCTTGAAGTCATGGATTCTGGCAAATTAACGCACTTAACTTGAGTCACTCACTTGATTTGGGTTATCCACTTACTGGGTAACTCACTTGACTAGAGTGATCTACTCAGCTTAAGGAAATCACGGTTGAACAAGAAATTCACAAGAGAAGCGATGCATAGTCAGCACATGTCCAGCCCCACCCAACGCAACCTGTTAACCAAGCCAAGTACCGAAAAACTAAAGCTATTCAACCCTTGTGCCTCTTTACATCAACTAAGCTCCCATATGCCATGGGTAATATTTACAACACATAGCTAACATCATACCCTATCAAACAGAAAAATCATAATCTTCCTACTACTCTGCTCCGGAGTATTTGTTATCACGGCAGCGATTATTCGAGTTGTTTGTAACGCTAGGTTCCCATCCTTCAGCACTTACAATAAACCGGTGGTAAGTCAACGTGCCTCTCTCTCCTCTCACTCTTCCCTAAATATCTTTCTTCTTCTTCTTCTTCATCATCCGCCAAGGACAATCACGTTAACAAATCTCTGAACAACAGGGGCGTCCGCGAAACCTTCATAGGAGTCCTCTGCATAACCCTCCCTATCCTCCCCCCATTATTCAACCGAAAGTTCTGGTTGCACACGAAGTATCAGGTTCGAACCCTCTATCGCGATTCCACGGATCGAATTGATAAACATACTCCTCAAACACCTTCTCCTTATAAACTCGTGTCCGAATTCACTCTTATGGATACCTATGCTTCTACGAATATATCCACTACTAATAACAATATCACATTAACGTCGATGTCGAAATCAAAATCGAAATCGAAATCGAGGTCGGAATTGAGATCGGAATCGAAATCAACATTAAGATCTCAGTCGCAATTACAATCACAATCACAATCACAATTGCAACCACAGTCGAAACCTGGATCGAAATCAAATCTGAATGTGAATTCGAATCCCTCCGATACACCGTCCTCATCACCTATAACCAATCATCAAACCATGAAAGCATTACCACCGAGTCCTCAATCCCTAAATCCAAATTCTCCTCAATCTTCCATCCAACAATCAACTTCTGGAAGGTCGAATCGTAGTCTCGAAGATGGGTTGGGAGTAGGAGACATAGAAAGATGTTTAGAGGCTCATCATCATGATGATGATCAGGAATTGATGGTGAGAGCTGCTCTGCCTGGTATAAGAGAGGGGTTTTGGGTTCCTGTTGAGGGTACTGGGAATTTGGATTCGATGGGTATGGGTATGGGGATGGGGAGTTTGAATCGTGGGGTTATGGTTCAGAAGAGTTATGAGGTTTCGAGTGTTGATGTTGGGCGGTTGCAAGAGGAGAGGACTCAGAGTCAGAGTCAGAGTCAGAGTCGGAGTCAAAGTCGGAGTCAGAGTCGAAGTCAGAGTGGGAGTAGGAGTCGGAGGATAAGTGAAGGTGGTGGTAGTGGTGGTGGAGGTGGTGGAGGTGGTGGAGGTGGAGGTAGTTGGGTTAGGGTTGGTGGTAGTTCGAGAGGAGGTGGACTTGGTGATGATGAGATTGATGATGGGGAACAGAGGTGGAGGTTTAGTGGTGGGGTTAGTAGGGCTAGTGTTAGTGTTAGGGCTTTAGGGAAGGGGAAGGGGTAGAGTTGGGTTGGGAGATTGTCGGTTGTTTCGTTTTTGGGTTTTCGAAGATGGAGGATTCATCAGTGAGTGAGGGAATGTGAATCATGAAGTGAACTCGGTCAGATATTGTTTGGAGATGTGGATATGATGATATATGAAGCGCCATGCATACATACATGCTTGCATCTCGGAAGGGAGTACAGAGACCCTCCGAGTTGTTGTTGTTATTCTTGTTTTTTCGGACGGAGTATCAAGTTAGTTGGGTCAAACTACCTCGGTACATTGCTTCTAGAAGGGGTTTCAAAGCTGGATTCGAGAGTAGTTGTTGTTGTTGATGACGGTGATGATGGGAGATTATGGTGTATATTCAGCTCTTTTTCTTGTTCGTCTTCGTCTTGAAGAAAGGAAAGAAAAGAAAAGGGAAAGCTGCTGAGGTGGTTGCATTGGATGATCCAGGGAGTTCTATCTCGCTGAGTTAGTTGACTAAGGACTTGTTAATTGTCACGCTAAGCTAGGTAGCTTTGGAGTTGGGATGGAGGGAATGGGGGGCATGGACTTGGAATTGTACTTGGAGGTCGGACTGAGACTTGTGGATACAGTGGCCAAGGAAATGGGAGGCTCTTCGGTAGAGATGGATAACAGTACTGTTGTGTAAATTATTCGTTGAGTATAGGTGATAATTGAGAGATTTTTGGATACTTGAGTTTCTTTCTTTCTTTTGTGGTGGGGTTGGAAGGTGGGAGGGAGTAGTGTTTAGTAGGTAAGTAGGTAGGTAGGGAGGGGTCTCTAATGGTCGTTATGTGTGGGGTAGGTGAGTTATTCAAGTCAAATGAGTTATCAAAATTAAGTTAATTACTCAAGTCAAGCGAACTTCAGAAGTCAAGTAAGTTACTCAAACAAGTTGGTACACAAACAGAAAGCCTTCTATTTCCTTCCTGCCATGCGAGATGAACTCGTTTTACTATTAAGGTGTTATATTCGGCGTACTTGTAAGCCTTCTGTGCGGCTACACAAGTAGTTTATTAATATCTACTCTAATCTGTATTCCTTATTTTCAAAGAACCATCTTATCAAAGCTATTACCTTTTGCATATTGGGAGGGATTTTTTTTTTTAAAAAAAATACACGATCCAGTAGATCGTAGGGATAGGATAGTAAGAGCTTAGGAAGTTAGAAAAGGCGTGTAGTCTTCTATTTATAGAATCTATGGAGATGCGTTTATATCTATGTTTTATTTAGTTAAGATGAAGTTTTATAAGAGTTAGTGATGGAATCACAGGATGTGACTCGATGTAGGGAGAATTGAGCCACTTAGTCTAGAGCTTAAACTTGTGTACGATGTACTATTATTGCTAGGCTTATTTACTGATAATGGTCTCTCTCTCTTGATGTTGATTAGAAGCTAATTTGGGATGATATATAATATATCAACATTTAAATTTACTAAATATTTTGATTTTGAAAACTTAAAGTAATGTTGTAGGGCTGGTAGCTATAAATTCTTGTTTTTCGTTATCTGAGTCACTCAGATACTATGAAGTGTTTATAGTGAATGTTGAATTGCTTGGAGTCACTGAGGGACTTTCTCTTAAGTTTTAAGCCGCAGGTATAATTTGAGCGGCTCAAAATTAAACCGGCTTTACTTTACTTTAGACCTTGACAAAAACAGCTGCCTACCTTACATATAGTATAGACTCACAGTTGAAGACTCATTGTCATAGCTGAGAGTTGAAAATTTTCGAAACTTTTTATTGCCTTCTTCTGCCTAAGTTGTTAGGTCGCTCTGTCTCACTAAGGGCTGTTAGTCGGATTTTTATGTACAGTGCTGTATTTGAGTTTTGGTCGCTAAGTAGGTAATGGAAAAGTAAGTTTAAATAACACACTCAAAACTAAGACCCCGACGATCGGCTGGCTATTTAGGTTTTAGACTTTGGGAAAACAGCTAATAATTCATAGGAATCATGTGTTGATAAAAGGGGGAAGAATATAGGTGGTGTGATGGGAAGAAATCCAATTGTCTATCGAGTCTAGGCTGTATGTAGATTTATTTCTTTTTTGGATGAAGATATCGGGGCTTGTACGTGGTTGACTTGAGCTCTTTTTGATTGATTGATTGCTAGCAGATTATAGGACGGAGGAGTGATGTATGAAATTTGTAAGTTAATCCTTGTATGTAGCCGAAAGAAAGAAAAGTAAAAAGGAAAAAGTGAATATGTAGAATTGAGTGAATGAATGAATTGTTAAAAGTTTGACTTTCTTTAAAATTGATTGTGATATCGAAATCGAAGAAGTTAATTTGTGCTTTTGTACTTTTTCTACTTTACTCTTATAAATTTGGGGGGAAGTTGTTGGGATGCTGTATTACTAGTACTATTTGGTTTATGAGAGATTATTTTAGGGAGATATCTATTTGTGTATTTTATGTAGTGACTTACCTTGGTTTATCTAGATAATTCGTTTATTTTGTCTAGGTAACTTGATTGATTTGGGTAACTCACTTGATTTAGGTAACTCACTTTATCTTGGCAACCCAGTTATTTGGGTAACTGACTTGTCTGGGTAACCGACTTGATTTAGATAACTCACTTAATCTAGGTAATAATTCACTGAATTTGGGTAACTCATTTGTCTGGGTAACCGACTTGATTTAGATAACTCACTTAATCTAGGTAATAATTCACTAAATTTGGGTAACTCATTTGTCTGGGTAACTAACTTATCTGGGTTACTCACTTAATCTGAGTAACGTACTTGATTTGGGTATCTGAGTTGACTTAGGTAACTTAGTTGGCGTAACAAAATCATCCCTTATAGAACAATTCATACAACAGGCGATTTCACGAGTTATTTAGCACAGCAATTAGCTCTGCAAATGGTTTTCTGGCATGTCCAGCTATCTGTAACCTTTAGTCAATAGAGTTCTCCGTCGTACTCTACAGTGGGCAATGAGTATGATTTTGCGACTTTGGCGCTGGCCTGAGAATGAGTTCATATGCTGCCACCCGGGAATCCGGGGTTATTACTGACAATTGACGTAAGGGAATAACATGTTCTAGTATTACTCTCAGCAACCCCGCCATTGAAGAATCATTCAGATAATTTGGTAATAGTATACATGGCGGTTTCAGAAAGATATTACCATTAGATATCTGATAGTGTATGCGACCAATTGAAGTGAATATGAGATCTAGAGTGGTCTGATGGATGGAAGGTTCAAGAGAAGAGTCGAACATCACCAAGGCTGGAACAGCTTCCCTCTTTTTTTTTCTTCTATTTTGCCCTCATTTTCTCGTGACGTCTTTGGTGGGGCAGTCACGTGGATGAGTTCACCGCCCGAAGAATCAATGACCGTCGTCATCGTAAACATACCGCTTCGCCTTATCGCAGGGGTGTTGATGGAAGGGGGGAAAAAAGACATGCGAGAGATTCATCTGAAGACAGAGGCAAGAACAGCACAGTGAATTTTAATGAATTGATATCTCGAGTACCAATTTGGAAAAAGGGAAGACGTTTCTAGATTTCTCCCGTTTCAGCGAGTGAATGCGCGCAGATTCCTGATCCTGCCAGCGGGTTCTGCTGCCTTCCAGCCTCTGCCACTCAATTCGCTTCTAGCGTCTTCCTTCGATTTCCACACACGGAAAGCTCTGATACAAAACGCAGCCTCCTCGCAGATTCTCAACTTTTTCTTTCTTTCCTCATACCACTACAACATCTTCCAAAGAATACCCCAAAGGCTTCGAACACACTCACGAAGCTCATCGCAATCACCTACATTATCAACAAACTCTTCTTTCTCCCTCGCATCACACAAATAAATAGCCATCATGGCACCCGCTATTGGTACGTCCCCATTTACCCCTCCAAACGCCCATGCTCATCCCCACCACAACCACCACTATCAAAATCACCACTATGCATCTGCTAACAGTCTCTCCATAGGTATTGATTTGGGTACCACCTACTCCTGTGTGGGTATCTTCCGAGATGATCGCATCGAAATTATCGCCAACGATCAAGGAAACCGCACAACACCTTCGTTCGTTGCCTTCACTGACACCGAGCGTCTGATTGGAGATGCCGCAAAGAACCAAGTCGCCATGAACCCTGTAAACACCGTCTTCGACGCCAAGAGATTGATTGGTCGCAAGTTCGCAGATGCAGAGGTTCAGGCAGATATGAAGCACTTTCCCTTCAAGGTCGTCGACCGCGCTGGAAAGCCAGTCGTCGAGGTTGAGTTCAAGGGTGAGGTCAAAGCAGTTCACACCCGAGGAAATCTCCTCTATGATCTTGGTCAAGATGCGCGAGACCGCTGAGGCCTACCTTGGTGGAACCGTCAACAACGCCGTCGTTACCGTTCCTGCATACTTCACCGATTCGCAGAGACAGGCTACTAAGGATGCTGGTCTCATTGCTGGTCTCAACGTTCTCAGAATCATCAACGAGCCAACTGCCGCTGCTATCGCCTACGGTCTTGACAAGAAGGTCGATGGTGAGCGCAACGTTCTGATCTTCGATCTAGGAGGAGGAACTTTCGATGTCTCTCTTCTTACTATTGAGGAGGGTATCTTCGAGGTCAAGTCTACCGCTGGTGACACTCACTTGGGAGGTGAGGACTTCGACAACCGTCTTGTTAACCACTTTGTAAACGAATTCAAGCGTAAACACAAGCGAGGTGAGAGACATCCATTTTCTTTTTTACATTTGCACCTTCCCCTGAACACATCAAGAAGGAGTCTTCTAGTGATGGCTCCTTCTCTTGCCTGTAGCTGGCAGTATATGCCAGCAAGTTTCAGGCTTCACCTTCTGCTGAACATGACATCGCATCATCACAATGAGTCAAAGCAATGTCGTCGTCGATGACCTCTTCGCTGCTGCTTGCTGGGCCTGCATCGATGTCAAGTCGTACATCAATCCTCGGTTTAGGATGGTACTGGACTCTCCTTCTACGATTGCTGCTCTCTTCCTCCTGGCTCATCTTACGTTCTGTCCTGGCCTTATGGACGCTGTCCAATCTGTTCCTGCTCCTCCTCTCAGCTGGTTTCAATCTCTCCCTGTGTACATTCCCAAGAATGTCTGGGGTGTCTATGTACTGGTCCTCACAAAACCTGGCTATGATCCCTTGCTGTACATTGGTTCTGGTACTTCAACAAGTCGAGGAATCAAAAGTCGACTCCAGGAACACCTTAACGATGTCCTCAGTCCTCGCAATGTCAAAAAAGCCAAGGACTTTGGATACAACATCACACATATGGCACTTCTGGCATACTGCGACATACCCTCTCCAGCAAACATTCCAAGGATTCGCACTCTTATTGTGGCTCTGGAGGCTATTTTTCTCCGCGCTTTTTTGGACTATGGCCCCATCTGACAATGAGTTCGGCTTGGCTCATATGTGTCCATGGGACAGGCATGCATTTGAATGGCTTGGACTATGTTCACATAGTCCCCTTCGCGAAGCTATCATGGGCCTCAACAATGAAATGGATTTCACAGCTGAGCAGCTTGAAGACATGGCTCGCATTACTAAGGAGAAGAATGCTGCATATCAAGCTGATTACCATCGAGCATTGCGAGCAAACCCTACCGAGGAGTACAAACAGCGCCAGGCAATCCATAACAGCAAGCAGAAGGATGGTACGAAGGCCAGGCAGCAAGCAGCAGTCGAGGACAAACTTTACCATTGCGATGTATGCGATGTATCATGTCGTGATGCAGCAAGTCTCCGCCGTCACGATAATACAGCAAGACACAAGAGGAAGCTTGAACATGGCGACGATGCTTACCAATGTGTTCCTTGTGGAATTTCCTTTCGTTTTCTCTCCAACTTTAATCAGCACAAGCTCAGCAAGAGTCATATTGCCAAAACAACCAACTAACATTTCACCAGATCTTTCCTCCAATGCTCGTGCTCTCCGTCGTCTCCGCACAGCATGCGAACGTGCTAAGCGTACCCTCTCTTCTTCCGCTCAAACCTCCATCGAGATCGACTCACTATTCGAGGGTATTGATTTCTACACTTCCATCACTCGTGCCCGTTTTGAAGAGCTTTGCCAGGATCTTTTCAGATCAACAACCACCCCAGTCGACCGTGTCCTCGCTGACGCCAAGATTGACAAGTCGAAGGTCCACGAGATCGTTCTTGTCGGAGGTTCCACCCGTATCCCACGTATCCAGAAGCTCATTACCGACTACTTCAACGGAAAGGAGCCAAACAAGTCAATCAACCCTGATGAAGCTGTCGCCTACGGTGCCGCCGTCCAGGCCGCTATTCTCTCTGGTGACACTTCATCCAAGTCCACCAACGAGATTCTCTTGCTCGATGTCGCGCCATTGTCCCTTGGTATCGAGACTGCTGGTGGTCAAATGACCAAACTTATTCCCCGCAACACCACCATTCCTACCAAGAAGTCTGAGGTCTTCTCTACCTTCTCAGACAACCAACCTGGTGTGCTCATTCAAGTCTTCGAGGGTGAGCGTCAACGCACAAAGGACAACAACCTGTTGGGCAAGTTCGAGCTCACTGGTATCCCACCTGCGCCTCGTGGTGTTCCCCAGATCGAGGTTACCTTCGATGTTGATGCCAACGGTATCATGAACGTCTCTGCTCTTGAGAAGGGAACTGGAAAGTCCAACAAGATTGTCATCACCAACGACAAGGGACGTCTGTCCAAAGAGGAGATTGAGCGTATGTTGGCAGAGGCCGAGAAGTACAAGGAGGAGGATGAGGCAGAGGCTGGCCGTATCTCAGCCAAGAACGGTCTTGAGTCTTACGCATACTCGCTGAAGAACACCCTCTCTGACTCCAAGGTTGACGAGAAGTTGGAGCCAGCCGACAAGGAGGCACTCAAGGCTGAGATTGACAAGACCGTTTCATGGTTGGATGAGTCCCAGCAAGCCACCAAGGAGGAGTATGAGGAGCACCAGAAGGAGTTGGAGGCTGTTGCCAACCCAATCATGATGATGAAGTTCTACGGTGCTGGTGGAGAGGGTGGTATGCCAGGTGGCATGCCTGGTGCCGGTGGACCAGGTGGATTCCCAGGTGCTGGTGCTGGTGGAGCTACGCATGATGATGGACCAACTGTTGAGGAGGTCGACTAGATTGTTTCTTCACGAATCTCTTTGGTTGTTTCTTCTTAGCATGGGTTGGATGGGCATCAATCTGTCTCAAAAATCACAGAGATAGAGTGATGATAGATCCCGGGTTTTTTTTCTTTTGCAGTACTTATGCTAGACTTTTGCGTGCGGTTTTGCGTTTCATATCCCTCGACAAAAGATCAAAAGCACGGTGTTTTTCCCTGCATTGATTGTAATACATCAGGCGCCTCATATAGGAGCCATAAAATAAAGTCGTAAAATTTCAAAAAACAAAACCACTTGGTCCCAATGACTTGTCTGTGAAGATGGTGAAAAGTTGTTAAAAGTGTCCACCGTGTACCGCCAGAATCCCTTCCACTTGGTTCTCCCCTGATCCTTGATCGTCGCTCTGACGTGGTGGTGTGGTGTCAATTTCCCGTTTAGTGCGCCCGGCTGCGAGGCTACAAACAACCTATCTCAAGAATTCTTCACTGGACGTTTGAGACCAAACAACTACCAACATTTTCCAATTTTTTTTTTCTCTCTCCCCAAGATGGCTACCAAATCTACCCATCATGCGACGACAACGTCCTACTCCGAAAGAGAGCAGATACCTCCCCTCACCCGCTGACCGCTTACCTCCTACGGCTCATGACACTCAAAAAATCCAACCTCTGCCTCTCAGCCGACGTCGCAACCACCAATGCCCTCTTCTCCCTGGCCGAGACGTGCGGCCCTTCAATCGTAATTCTCAAGACCCACTACGATCTCATCTCCAACTGGGACTACCACCCCCTAACCGGCACGGGAGCCAAATTAGCCGTCCTCGCGCGCAAACACGGCTTTCTAATCTTCGAGGACCGGAAATTCGGGGATATTGGGCATACGGTCCAATTGCAGTACTGCGAAGGGACCGCGAAGATTATCGAGTGGTCCCATATTACCAATGTAAATATGGTTCCGGGGAAGCTGGTTATAGGGGGCATGGCCGAGGCGGCGGCTCGGTGGAGGGAGAGGAGGAGGTTCAGGGTTCGCACAGCTATTTCTGTGGGGACACCCAGGGCGGAGAGTGAGGATGGGGATTTGGAGGAAGGGGGGGACAGAATGGAGGGGTTGATGCAGCCGCCTAGGAGTGCTCCGAGCAGTCAATTGCAATCTGGGAGTGGCTCTGGTAGTGGGAGTGGAATGTGGGATGCAGATTATAATCTACAGAATTATAGGGCTGCGAATGCTGGACGGAAATCGAGTATTGTCAGCATTACCACTGTGTCTCAGCACTACGAACCGTTTGATACAAAGGAGGAGCGGGATGCGAGTCCTTTTGGGGATGGTTGGGCTAGTATTGAGGAAGGCCCTCCGTTTCCTGGCATCGAAGAAGCTCCTCTTGAACGAGGACTTCTCATTCTGGCTCAGATGAGTTCTGTGGGAAATTTTATGACCGGTGCATATACGGCTGCTTGTGTAGAGGCCGCGAGGGAACACAAGGATTACGTGATGGGATTTATTTCTCAGGAGAGTTTTAAACGAACATCCGGATGATCAATTTGTGTCTATGACGCCTGGCTGTCAATTACCACCTGAGGGAGACGAGGAGGGAGAGGTGAGTGGAGAGGTGAAGGGAGATGGCTTGGGTCAGCAATACAATACACCTGAGAAGATTGTTGGTATTGCAGGCAATGATGTCGTTATTGTTGGTCGCGGCATCATTAAGGCTATCGAACCACGGGCAGAGGCTGAGAGGTATCGGAGACAAGCTTGGGAGGCTTACGAAGCCAGAATTGGTCGCAGATCATGATTACGATTGATTTGAACAATATGGAGAATATCATGAACCGAAAACGCTTACTTGGGAGGTTTAGTCTTTTTCGTCTATTCCTCTTCTTTTTTTTTTTTTTTTTTTTTTTTTTGCGGTCTGTTGCTATGACTGGGCTTCCAGGTATGCGAAAATGAAACCTTTGCACTGCTTGCTGTTAGCTTTTGCCTTTTCTTGGGGTTGATTGACATTGGGAGTTTTTGGAGCATCACTATACGCATACGCATACACATCATACATCCCTCTACGCTTTTACTTTGGCTTGGATTTGCTTGGAATGGTTTGGTTTACTTCATCAGATAGAGTGGGGAAGGAACAAAAATTTTCTTTTCTTGAAAATCTTGAAAACTTCTTTGGTTGGTTGGTGGGTGGTTGGATCTCTTCTTGGTGGATTGGATCCCTTTTTTAGTGGTTGTTGTTTTGGTGGATGGCTTTTTATATATAAATGCTTGGGGCGTGAAATGGTGGTGAAATGGTTGGTTGGTTGGCAGGTTTAGATTCGATCCGTTTTTGATCCGCTTCGTACACAGTACCTTTCGTAGATCCTCCTTTTTTTTTCGACGAATTGAGAGAGATATTCTTGGATTGGAGAGAGTCTTTATGCATATGATTAAGGTGGGTTTCCAAGTGTGATACTTGAAGTATGATGGATCTATTATTCGGTATATGTGAACTTATTCTTTGCGGTTTAGTCTGCATAGTCTTTGTGCTTGATTCAACATCTTGTCAAGGTTGGTTGTTCTTGTAGTTCTTTAAAAGACAAGCTAATGCGTAAAGCAGGCTTTGCAGTCGGTGCTTAGTCTTTAAGAATGTTTAATTAAATTTAGTCTCTGCAGCTGATTTTTGGTTGTGTTGTATTATATTTTATAATAATAGATAATAAAAGTAAATGTTACTTAGTATCAGAGAACCCCTAGGTCTGTCTATACAATCTACTGAATAGTAAGGAAGGTTATTAGGAGGAGTAACATATATACCTTAGATGTGGTTGATTAGTTAGTGAGTAAGTGTTAGTTGGTTAGTTATATTCTATAGGGAATTATAAGTAGTGTATTGAAATGGTGGGCTATTTTTAAGTATATAGTTGATTGGATATAGATGGTATTTCTTTCTCCTTTTTTTAAAATATATATATATATATGTATGTATAAGGTATTGTATAGATTGGGTTATGGGATGGGATCGGATGTTGTTTTTAATAGATGTTTTTTGTTTTGATGTAGGAAGGGGAGGGGTGGATTTTAGTAGTGAGTTGGTTGATTTGGGTAACTTACTTGATTTGGGTGGCTTACTTGATTTAATTGAAATTATGTTCTGTAATCTAAAATTACTAGGAGAATTATAAACCAAGGCGACCAATGAAAATCTAGGGGATTTAGTTAGATGTTGACAAATTTGTTTGGTTGGGGCTTTTTTGATAGGCATATCGATATGCTACACAGCCACCTGCAGAGCCTTACTGTGTTACCAACTCATGCAGTCGTACTGCTGTTACACAGCTAAGCCTCTGTTGGCGAAAAGTTTCCAACTACATCAATGAATGCTTATATTCAAATGCTGCGCACCTCTTGAGAGAAAATCTTTATCGGCAAACTCAACACTCTTCTTTGAGCATAAATCACGATTTGTAAAGCTTCCTCGAGTCACCAATTTATAACAAGTACTTTGCGCCGACTCAACAATGGATCCTCTCACTGCCACTATTAGCTCAATTGGACTCGTCAGCCTTGTTCGCCAAGCAATAGGCTCAGTACAACAAGGAAGAGAAGTTGAGGAATTCAAGAGACTGATTTTATCCTACCGTACAGAGGTGTTGATTTATAAGGATTATAGCAATATACTGCTTGCTCAAACAGATCTTCACTCCAGCTTGACGGTGGAAGATTGTCACAAAGAGAACTGGACCAACATATCTGTCAGGGAGGCATTCGAGGCTCGGTTTGGAGTAGAAAAGGGAAATCATCTACTTACAGTATTGAAATCTTGTCTAAATGGCATTCAACTCACAGGAGTGTTTATGTCCGTACTTGATTACGCAGACTCCTCCTTGGAGTACGAGGTAAATACTAGAACATCTAGTCCTTCCTATCCTCAAGTCAATGTTTTTATTTACCACTTTCAGCATAGCTCAATAGACTAATGGTTCTTTTTCTCAGAACATAGAGCATTGGCTCTCTGTAGAATTGCCACAAATATCTGAGCTTTCATACAGCTTAATTTTAATTTCAGCCGTAGAAACACAGAAATCTATTCTGCTTTTTGTTCAACAATGTGTCACCAGAATCACGAACACAAATAAAAATATCTGGCGGCTTTTAAGATCAGACACCTTTACAGCCGGCCAGATAACAGCAGGACCATCTACTGCTCTCCCATGGCTATCTCCCACACTCTCATCCTCCCACTCTTCCCAGCAACACCTATCCTATATACCTTGACGATACCAACACAACCGGAGCGATTCTCGATCTAGAAGCTCAAGACCAAGACCAATACCAAGACCAAGAATTAGCACTAACACTCTCGGCGCGCGCCTCTACAGCTCGACGACTTCAAATCGATCAACTTCCTCCCCGATTAAGCGCCTGGAGAATTCTCATGCAATCGGAAAACAGCTCTTATTTCTGCGTTCAGTTTTCAGTACTTGTTCTCGCTGTGACAATCACTATTGTTTGGAGTATTATGAAAGGGGATTTGGGTACTGGGACAGGTCTTGGTGGTATGGTGTTTGGGGTTGGGAGTACTTTGAGTAATGTATATGAGAGGTTTTTTAAGCGACGGAAGCAAAAACGGGGGAACAAGAAGGAGGATGTGCCACCGAGGCTTTTGGAGTAACGAAGAAGAAGAGATTTCTTATGGGTTTTTGGTCGGTGTGTATAAGTTTACTTCTTATTGAGTTGGAGTCAGGCGTTTAATTGAGGGTATTTTTATAGAATATTCTTGGGATTTCGCTAAGCTTGGTAATTATCTTCTAGACAGGACCTGGAGATTATTTAAGAATTTAGAGACTTAAAGCCACATGTTGCTCGTGGCAAGTACAAGAAAGCTAATTTTATATGAAAAGTAATTCTTAATTCCATATTATAGATCATGAACTACCTGCTCAGTGCTTTGCTACAGTATTAACCGAGGGGCCTTTTCAAAGCCAGATGTTTCGCAATAAGTAGGTATTAAACATGTCTCTCGGGACAAAAAATTCAAGATGAGCCTAAAAAAGACAAAGAACTGTAAGTTTTAGATATTAGCTAGAAAATGTAATCTAGCAATATAATTAAGTCCAAACCACGTGTTCACACGACCAATGATTCACAACCTTACATACCACAAACCCGAATCAATCACATAAACCACACAACTTTACCTCCTTAAAACTCTAAACTCTCTTGTACAAGCATACAACGAGATCTAAACCGCACCATCTCCCAACTTCCATAATCTCTACAAAAATAAAAATAAAAATAAAAAAAAAAAAAACCATCAAGAATGTGCAACTACATCCACATTCTCTACTCTACCTGCCAACACGAGTTCATCCGTCCGATCAATGATCCCTGTGAAATGGCGAAGAGGAATAAGTATCTCTGTCCTTATGGGTTTGAGGGCTATGGAGATAGAGAAGTTATTGAGGATGGTCGGGAACCTGTTGTTGTTATTAAGGAGGGATTATGTGATAGGTGTGAGGTTTTGGGGGAAGGAGAGGATGGGGTGGATCTTGGGAAGCTTGGGGATTGTTGTGGTTGGAAGGTTTGGAAGGGTTGGGGTTGGGGTTGGATGTGAGATTGGTGTTGGTATTGGGATTTGAGTGGTTACTTACTATTGAGATGGTTTCTCTTGTAGCCCATTTTTTTTTTTTTACCAGTACTGTACATTATGTAATTTTTATTCTGAATTTTGCAAATCTAACTTGTACCTGTATATCTTCGTTTCCTAAATACTCTCTATAACAAAAGTAATGTCCTCCCTTAATCTATCTTCTACAGCGATGCCTAAATTTAGTTATAGTAAAGTAGTTCTTGAATCCAAAATGCTAAACTACTGCCTAGTTAGTATATCTTTTCCTACCTACTTTTAAGCTCCTTCGTCTCGAGCACTATTTACTTTACCTTCTCTTTTAACTAGCTAGTTGTATTAGACATCGCTATTCTATTCATTTAGAAATTGAAACGTGGTGGAACCACAACCAAGAGTTACAGAGTATAATTAACGCATTATCAAGGCCGATTATTTAGAGTTATCTTATTATATCGTTCCCTCCTAATCAGCTAGGTTTACTTGTATCTTGATATCTTAATGTAATTCTAGGTAGTAAAGTATTTACTAGGACATGTTGTTATTTGTACATTTGCTGTCAAGTGCTTTTCAATATATATAAGTTCAATACCGTGTAAACGAGAGACATTGTGTACATAACACTACTTTTAAATTACTAGATCTAAGTCTGAGGTGATGCTCTACATTAAAATAAAGTCTAAGTTTACAAGTCTCCACGTATTCGAGGTATCTTGTATTGCTGTAACTTCAGCAGGTCTCTGAACTTTGAGATATAAAAGATAAGATAAGATGAGTTATCTTTCTAGGAATACATAAATTTTAATTGCTTGTACTTGTACTTGACTTGGTGAAGTTGTCTTAAATCTAATATAAGAAGAATAGATAAAAAAAATCTTGCTTACGTTAAAAATAACATTTTACAATTTTAAACGTAAAGTATTTTTTTTTATACTACAGATAATATAAAAAAACACAACTCTAACTTCTAAATAAGCAATTGAATTAAAGTTTAACTAAACAAAATATACCTTCCCTAAAGCAATTACAGCAGCTACTTAGTTAAAATAGGTAACTTTTCTTCTATAGATAAATGTAATAATACTTAAAAGTAGCTATACAACTTAGGGTACTTAAGTAGTATCCTTAATATTATTTCTATATTCCTAAAATAAACTAGACGTTTCTTTACACTTAAACTCTAGTTAAGATAAATTTATATTCTATAGAAGAATAGGTAACCTTTATAAGAAGTGTATTTTCGATGATTTGTTGTTATATAGCTTTTATTTGCTATTGTTTTTTTATGTTAAATTATTTTGTTAGAATATATACCTTCTAGTAACTCAGAGGTTTAATACCTTTCTTTGTTGGGAAATCAGTTTAGAGTTTAGATATCGTTTATGTTAAGGTAACTAGTTATAGTATTAGATAGGATGTAAGTAAAGATATACGTGCATATTGCAAAACTAGCAGGAAACTGAATACAAGTAATTAGTAGTAGAGGTAAAAGAGATGAAATAGTAATTGTTAGACTGCTGTCACAGGTCAAGCCGAAAGATTAACACTATAATACTACTAGTACCACAGTACAACTTTAAACGCAACCTCTTCTTTAATTCTAATACTAACAGCTGAAATTCGCCATCTTTACATTTATTCTAGAAACCTAAGAAACATCTATTAGATGAAATTCATTTCTAAATATTTAACTTAAGTAGAAGTCTTCTACATTTAGATACTTTATATATTTAATATCTTCTCTTCTTACTATCCCTTTGTATAATAATATTACTTATAGTAAGTAAATCAACGTTGTCTAAATCTATGATCGATGAGAAATCTATCTCATCCTGATTACGAAGACGAGGTAGGCGACCGTATCCTCTGCCGATGTTAAGTCGATTGTTTTCCGATTCACCTTCAAAGCTAAAGATGACCAACTACTGCCTGTTGATGGTTGCAGATCTTTCGGTTCGTGCTGCTTCGTAGAAGCTGCTGGTACTTGGACTGGTAGTTCCCTGGTGCGATGTAGGTTATTGTGAGATGAAGCTGATAGCTTTATAATAGGAATGATGTTTGTGTTTAAACTTGTAGAGAAAGAAAGAAGTTGTTGAGATGAAGAAGCTCACATAAGAATAAGTTGAAAGTTCGTTTAGTGTTGGTGCAAGGGGCCTCCAGATAACAATAGGTAGCTCAACGGAACTGCTGATAGTAAAGGTGAGAGCGGATAGATGAGTATATGTAGTCCGCGTCCAAAAGCGAAAATATAGAAGATGTAGTCAGAGGTTCTTATCGAACTTCCTTCGGTCTAGAACGTCTAATTGAAGTGTGGGCCCCAGCTGCCATTCAGGTTCGGAATACCCCATGTATTGGCACAAGTAATAAGGGAACTTTTGTTTTCTTATAGGAGGTCATTAGCCGAATTAAGGTCAGAATGAGAATCTTAAAGAAATAACATCTGGGAATATCTAGTTTCTAAGGGAGGCTACCTATATAGGCAATTAGCAATTAGAGATATCTAAACTATATCATAAGTAACTTGATTTGAGTACCTACTATGATTCGAGTAACTAACTTGACTGGCTTAAATAAGCCATTATAATAACCGTACGTTCGTATACCCTTTCTTGCCATGTAGTAAAAGTCGCGGAAACGCCGTAGTGAGTGGAATGAAGTCAATCCTACTCAGAGGATGAAGGAGGATGGATACTTGTGGTTCCCTTAAGAAACACAAAGTGAAAAAGAAACAAGAATTCCAAACACTATATCCTACGCATAGCCGAAGTATATCTCCGATCAAAATTTTTAGGGATCATTCCTCCTTACGGAGAGTATTCCTCTTCGGTTCTCGGAACGGGAATGACATCGTATCGAAACTCTTAAAAGCCAAAATCCTCTCGGCCATCATCATCGCCTCCAAGATGTCGGCAATCCTGTTCATCGGTATAGGCATACCTCCCTTCGTAAGGCTGAACCATGGAAAGAATCCCACAATTTCCATCCCATCTCAGGAAGGGGAGAAAATAAGAAGGGAACAAGAGATCTTGAAGCTCGCCTGTGAGATTGCATAAATGAATACCCAGCACAAATCTCGTCGGTGCTTCCTTCCCTTCGATAAAGCTCATCCTTCCATCTCGGCTATCGGAGCGGCGAATTGATATGTAACAAACACTTGATGTTACAAAACCTTCCCTCAATTCCTTTCGGGACCACACACCTCACGGCTCGCGGCTGACGGCGTTACTCAGGCATTTTTGTACTGGAGAGAAAAAATCGAGTGAAATATGAATCCTTTCGGGGATAAAATAAGCTCATCTGTAGATCTCAATCTTAATTCCTTCAAGACTCAAGTACCGTTGAAGATGCACTTCCTGGCCTAGGATGCTTCTTCTTGAGGACTAAACAACGCCAATGCCGATGCCAATGCTGATGCCGACTCGGTCGGAAACGGCGAGGGAAAGGATCAAGGGAGTTGTTCCTATCGTGAATCGCGAAAGAAATGAGATTGTGTTTTGAAGGAACAACCCAAGGAAAATGGGAAGACCGTTCGGATGAATAATGCAAGGCTGAGTGAGGCCGTGAGGGATCCCTTTAAGCTTCAATGATGATCATTTTTAAGCTTGGCCCACTCAAGCTCTGGCAGTGCAACGCTGCAGTGAGTGTAATCTCTTGATATTTGCCAGTAAATACAGTACTTAGACCGAGGCAAGACTTGAGGATCAGCAGTGGACTGTGGCTGTCGCTTCCACTGCCGATGTGGAATATTGGTTTCCACTTAGAAAATCAATACGATTTGGACGACTCTCTCTCAGCATTAAAATCATGGGATGACTAGCGAACGCCTTGCGTTGCAACCGTACAGTGCAGTAAGCTTGACCTCCGAGCGAGCTGAGTATTGATGTAAAAACGGAGTTAAGAGGCGGATTGAGTTACACAACGGAGTATCGCAAGCACACGCGACATCGCAAGCAGCGACATACCGACAATATGACATCAAGCTTACTGGTTTGAAGTTTTGCAGTAGCGAAAGGGAACCAAAGAGGAAAGTAGAAAAGCCAAAAGGAAAGCCAAGGATAGCTAGTTCACGCTTCAGAACTCCTTAGATATCTCTAGCCAAAAGCTAGCGCACAGCCATCTATTGTTTGCATTCTCCTCTTCAACTCTCCAGAGTCGAAACAAAAGTTCCTCGATTTGGCAAGCAAAAAAAAATGGGCGTGTCGCGGGAGTGACATCAGGTTTACTATTTCCAGCAGTTCCTATTTCTCAATTCTCAGGAGCACTGTGAATTGCGCCACGGACAACACAGTGCACGCACCATAGTAAAAACTTTAAGCATTGGAACGCTGCAGAAGAAGCAGCCGCAGCGCAACGCACGGCGACCGCCGCCGACACGTTACTTCTGTGCGCTGCACGCAGAACGCGTGGCATATGTTCGGTACTCGCTACAGATTGCAGAGATTGCAGAGACTTCCGGCCTCAAGTGGAAGCCCGGATCTTGCATAAATTTTAGCGTAAAAAGTTAAGCTCCGAAATGTGGACGTTCAGGGCCAGTCGTGGTGGTGGAGGGTTGTCCTGAACGTTGAACTTCTTCTGTCTGCTTGCACAGGAATGGTTGGTTGGCTGTAGATTCGAGAGCACACTCCCAAAGCTTGTCGACTTTGTGATAAGAGAGACAGAGAGAGGCATGGGATGAAGATGAGACACATAGTTCCGAACTGAGTCGTGTGGGTTCCGCTGTCTGTTGCCACAGACTCTCGCCTGTCAACGGCTCTGGAGATCGTAGGATGAATTGCATTCAGAAGCTTCTGAGCATGGCGAGATGAACCGGAAGACAGCCAAAACTTGCCTCAACTTTGAAGTCGTCTCCAAAAACGGACAACGCATAGAAGAACGAGCTGATTCTATGAAGCATGATAGCTTCCCCGCCTGGGTCGTTTAACCCTCAAACGAGACATCCGCTGTGCATCCCCGTGATCTTTGCCTGATCTTCGAGCCAGCTTACAGGTCGAGAATGTTCGGGGAAGGGTTGTGGGAGAGAGATGAGAACTCAGCCTTGAGCCCTCCGAGACACTTTTCTAATTTCTACGAGAGAGCCTTGAGCCATCGCTAGTTGCGATCCACTTGAGGGCTTAAGCGTAACGGTATATCTTCCCAGAGCGGACACTCCCGTCGAGGGGAGCCAGGGACCTTGGCGCAACTTCAGCTTAGTTCCCTCCATTTTTAATAGACGGGTTCATGCCTTTGGATGGTTGTCTTACAACACACCACAACAAGAGCATTGTTGTTATGACCATAGCTTTGAAGTTATGGGAGTCAACCTCAGTCAAGATCTTTAACCGACGGGACTGTACCGACCAAAGTCGTGAGGGCTTTCTAGGCGAAGGGGGAATTGTCTGTCGCAGGATCATCCCAATGTCTGGGACAACAGGACGGGGTTTTTGGTCTGGTTGGAGTCTGTTGAACCACTGGTGCTATGAGTTCTCTTCAATAAACGAGAGAAGTGGTCCCGATGTAATAGTTCCCAAACTCCCGGGGTGCCACCCATATGATTCTTCGACTGCCATACGGTGACAGGTTGACAGGCGAGCTGGCTACGGGGAAGATGGTTGGCAGTATGGCCATCCGCGGCCAGGAATGGGTTGATGACCTGCAGAGCATGAAACCGCAACCGTTTGCCCTGACTCTCACAGGGCCATCAGGAGGGAGCCTCCGAGCCTCCGATTGATAGCACTCATAACTCACTGACACTCTTGGGGAAGAGAAATAATTGAAGATGTGGACGGGACGGCGCTTTGGACCCGCGTGCAAATGGCCCTAGGTAAGTAGTGTCTGGTACAGTACTTCGTAGGTATCTAGCGAAGCCAAGAGCCTCAAGTTGAGGATTGGCCATTCAAGCAAATCACTCTAGTCGTCGGTAGTTGTCTAGTCGCTGCAATAGGTAATCAACCTGTCGCTCGAAGTCCTCAACCCCGTCGATTACTGAAGCTACTCGCTCTCGAGTCTTGCCTCTCTCAACGGAGGCTCCACGGCATCTTCCATATCGAATTATCGAATTTCTGATATTCTCCATTACATTACATTACCGGGAAATTTCGCAGGCTCCCCGTGTGGCCATCCCAAAGGCCAGGCTGCGTGATATGGGACTGGATGGGTACTACTGTCCTGGGGGCCTTTTCTGGTGATCGGGAGAGGTTGTTTCAGAATCAAATCTCTCCAAAATAACGTGATGGAGAAACATTCAAACATACATGAGCAGGGTGTGCTCTATTTTGAGCGCCTGGGGGGGGGTTGTGCTATCGATCTACCCACGATAGGAGATCGGCTAGAAGGATAACAAGCTTCTGGAAGGAAGGCCTCTCCACAAGTCACTGGAAAAGATGCTGGCGACCCAATAAGAAGAGGCGACATTCTTTTCTGTTGTCCTCTACCGGCTCCACCAACCATATTGCATTAATGCTTAACTTAGCAGAGCTTACAAGTAGGTGTGCATAAAATATCGGCGCCCCTTGTAAATTGAGGCCGTGGGTGGAGCGCTCCTAACAAATCCCTGGAGGAGCAGTCCCAGGTGGACGAGCCTGAGAGAGGCCCAGCTAACAAGCCCGCTACAGCCAGCTTTGGTTGGCTAGACTCTCTGGCCCCCGAAGTTCCCTGCTGAGAAAGTGGCACTGCCCCCTTTTATGCGAGTTCCGGCTTCCCTCAATTATTATTATTACTTGTACCTGCGACTCTCCACCCACAAAGTTGCCTCTTGTTCTTCCTCTTCTTCACCCAAATAGTACTATTCACTCGCACTCACTGTCGATACCCCATCAACAACTTCTAATCCATCTCTCATCTCATTTGTACATCAGCGTTCTCCTTTTTTCGTTCTGTACAACACGCAATAACTTATCATCGTCGCATTCCGAAGTTCAAGACGCAAACTCCGTGACACAGCGAGACGCCAGATACGAAGCCCACTAGCGCAGAATCTGGAAGCTGACGCGGCCTCACACCCTAGCCTCAATCAGCCCAAGGCACCGAGTTTCCCTCCTCAATACCTGAGGTTTCCCATCACCATCAACATCAACATCATCACTTCCCGCAAACACTAAAACATTTCATCCACATCATCCACCCCGACCACGACGACGACTCTTCCATCTCCAGAGGCAACAATGTCGTCGCAAACTGAGTACAAGCACACTCCCTCCTCTTCCATGTCGCAGTCATCTTCACAACAATCTGGCTGCGTGGATCCCTTAGATTCCATGATCGATTTCTCAGAGTACGAGACTGTATCATACCAATCTCCATCAATCTCTCCATCGCAATCCAAGAGCCAATTCCCTCGACCTCAATCAAAGACACCCACAGCACTCCCATCGAGCCAGCAACAGCCACTCTCCGGCCCAAGCCATCAATATGATCTCTACAAGCAGCAGACTGGTATCCCACAAGGAGCCGTCGCAAACACCTTGGCTGTGAACGAGGCGAACATGCACATTAGCCAGTACGGTTTCTCAAACGAGTACCTCTCTGGCTTGAACCCAAACGACGACTTCGTTGACTTTGGCACTGCACCAACAAGAACGAGTCCTTACGGAGACATGGATATGGAGTTTGGATCACCAGAGCCAACCTTCTACTACCCAGAGCAGTCGCAGCAATTTGTGAACCCATCTGCTATTGGAGCTCCAGAGAACCACCTCACTGTTCCAGCCGTCCTCCCAACCCAGACAAGCCATGTCGGTCGTCTCTGGCCTGGTATGCATCAGCAACAAGCCGCCCTCGCTAAGGCACAAGCACAGCAGAAGCAGCAACAGCAAATCATCCAGCAGCAGCGACAGGCAGCTATGGGAGGACAGCAAAGACCACAACAACGACCAAGAGGATCCCACCCACCGGCTGATCCTATCGTCGAGGAGAAGATCTCGCAGCTACTCAACTCAATGAGACAGAGCAGTGTCGCCACTGATGAGGACTCCAACAGCCAGAACAACAACAACATGTCTCACGTTCATCGCATGCGGAAGGAAGAGGAAGACATGGATGAGGACGAGCGTTTGTTGGCTAGTGAAGAAGGCAAGAAGCTCAGCAGCAAGGAACGCAGACAATTGAGAAACAAGGTCTCTGCACGAGCTTTCCGTTCCAGACGCAAGGGTAAGCATCATCAGTTACTTCCATCTAGACATGCACTAACACGCTACAGAATACATTGGCCAACTTGAGGGCGAGATTGCAGCCAAGGTTAACGAGAACACTGATCTCCGCAACCAGAACCGTGCTTTGATGGAGGAGAACACTCGTCTCTCCGACCTCACTCGCATGCTTCTCTCTTCCCCATCATTCTCCGGGTTCCTCGATACTCTCAGCACCAACCCAGCTGCCGCTCAACAGGCTGCACCAGCACAACAGCAACAACAACAGCAACCACAGGTCGAGCGTCAAATCCGCAAGGATGTCAACCCATACGCTCACGGTCACATGCAACAACAACACGTTGGCATGACCATGATCCCCGAGCAATCCATGGACTTCTCCATGCTCGATATCAACGCCGATGGTGGATACAGCTACCAGCCCCAGGTTTTCTCCGTCCTCTCTATGCCTGAGACTCTCATTGATACCTCCATCCTCTCTGGCAAGACTTCCAACACTGTTGGCTTCACCAGCTCCGATGATGAGAAGGTTGAGCTCCCAACTGTTCAGCGTGCTCCAGTCAAGGAGGAGGTCGAGGCACCTGCTGCTCCCGTCGCTGATGAGGAGTTCGACAACGACCCTGCATTCGCCCTCTTTGCTGACTCTACACCTGCCACATCTCCCGTATCAACCCTCGAGCACGCCGCACAACTCTTCGCTGGTATCCCTTGCGAAAAGCCTTCTCAGTTCGAGCTTGTTGTTGCTCCTACTGTTGATTGCGAGGCTGTCATGGCTAGAGCACAACGTCTATTCTCAAGCATCGATGATGCCACTGCGCGCCTTGATGCTCTCACCATAGGCTTGTGACCTCTTCATGAGTAATATCTCGTTGTGATTTGGTGTCTGCGTTTTAGCGATGGGGATTGGCGTTCGGAATACTACTAAGCATACAATTGCTGTGCACAATGCACTTTTTCTATGTCAAAACATTTCTTTTTATATAGTGTCATCAAGGAGGAAATTGTAAGGAACATTTAGGCAAAGAAGGAGGGAAGGAGGAACTTGATATGATGTTATGGTGCTATGATCGCGCTTGCTTTTTTTTTTACTTCTTCATCTTTACCCTTATTGATCTTGACTTCACCACTTGCACCTGGGCTTGGTTGGGTTGGGGGGGTTAGGGGTAGGCGGTATATAGAACATCACTCACAAAACCAGTTTGAAATACAAAAAACATCAAAAAAACAAAAATACTCGTACCTACTTTCTCACTTTTGCTCATGTGAAAATTGCAAGTCTGATTTCTTGATTTTGAAATCTTATCTGCCTAGATCTCAATCAAGATTCAAGTCTCACATCCCCTTGATATCGTGTCCCAATCGGGAAAGTGAGACCGTTGCCAAGAAGCGAGGACGCGACGCACTTTAAGCTGGACGTGTCATCTTGCATCTTACTGTAATCTTCTCCAAATGCCTGGAAGAGCCCTCAGCCAAACAAAAAACAAAAAAAAAAAACCCAAAAAAACGACAACATTTATCATATTTCAGAAGGGCATAAAGCAGTATAGGTCAGGGTTGAACCATTAAGCTTTATTTAAAAAAAAATTGGTTATTATTTCAAACAAGTGGGTACAGTAAGTAGTACATTATTACTGTGCTGTGCCTTTCCTCGGACTTTGGTACATGTAGTGTACCAATATCCGAGTTTTACAGCAAGTACTGTAGTACCTTTTAGTGGTGAAAGTCTGAAAGTCTGAAAGTCTGAAAGTCCGAAAGGATAGATGGATGGACGGACGGACTCCGTAGAGTGTACAGTACCGTAGGCACGGAGATGGGATGTACTCCGTTGTACTTACTCGTGAATTTGGTAACTTTGTAAAACGTTGTTGGAGGTTGGAGGTTGGAAGTTGGGACGTTTGGTGTACCATAATCATAATCACAATCCCCTTGAATATAAATTCGTTATCTTAGGTAGGTACCTACTTACTGTGTGGTTAAAAATAGGTATGTTATGTACCTAGGTAGGTAGGTAGGTATTGTAATGGTATTTATCTGATTTTATTATGAATAGGTACGTAGGTAGGTAGGGAAACTTGAATATTTTTACTTTGATTCGTTGTTAGTCTCTTTGTTAAATTTTGATTCTTTCCCCCTTCTTTTCTTCTTTTCTTCTTTTCCTTTAAATTAGGTATAGAGTTACTGAGTAGGCTTTGAATGTTAGTGTAATAGAATGATGAGCAGCTCGAAGTTCGAAGATTGAAGTTCGAAGAGGAAAGAGGAGGAGGAGGAGGTTGGTTTGTGTATTATGTTGTACTGTATGCATCGATTTGGATTGGATTGGATAATTGTATGGGTGGGTATGTAGATGTACGAAGTAGATGTGGATATGGATGTGGTTGGGTACGGAATTTACGGATATTAGTTATGGAGTTTAGAACAGAACTATGAGTGAGTGAGTGAGTGGGTTACAGAAGTTGGTTTTGTGTTGAATTTTTGTGTGAGGAGGTACAAGAAGATGTTGTGGGTGTTGCACTTGCTGTGAAAGGGGTGTGAAGGGGTTGGAGGGTGATGATAGGAGAGTTTCGGATGGTATTATCTTTTGTTTTGTATTTTGTCGTGGAAGGTTTGTTTGGTGGAGCGTGGAGTTTGGAGTTTGAGGTTTGAGGGTTTGAAATAGGGTGGGTATTTGATGGGTTGGTTGGAGGGGGAAGGAGGGTCTGGGTGTTCATTGTTCTGAGAGGTGTGGGGTGAGATGTGGAGGTGAGATGTGATATGTGGGGGCAGGCTTTTTAAGGTTGTATGGAGTATGGCGTATGGGGTGTGGGTGGTTTATTGAGTGTAAGTTTTCATCTTTTCAAGAGTTCGTGAGGGGGTAGTAAGCTGCTCCCTAGGAAGTGTGCTAGTGATAGGGGGAGTTTGGTGATGTGAGGTGGTTTGGAGGTTGAGTCATGGGAACGGGGCTTGGGATGTGGTCTAGTTTGGTTTGGAGATTGCTTGTATTAGGTAGGTAGGAACTGGTTTGGATTCTGCTAGGTTTGGGTGGCTTTCTTGAGTTGAGTGGTTCGTTTACTTTGTGTGTAGGTAAATATCGATCCGGTTGGGTTTGACTTTGGTACAAAAGTTCATATAGAGGGCTTAGGTCTCTTGATTCAGGGCATTAACTTGCCTTTGATAACTGAGGAGCTGAGCAACGAACTCGACTTAAATTAACCCTTGATCTAAGCACTTCGCCAACTTAACATTTGTGTTTTGTTCAAGGCTTACGCAATACAGTTTCAATAAACACAGCCTGTTCCTAGACGCTTAAACCAGTCATTACCACTTATAATAATCCTATAAGGAATCGGCTTCCAGCGTCTACAGTACTTCCTCGTCGAGCGTCCTCTATAAATTATGCTTATGGACTCGACAGCCACATTGTCTCATAGTCTGTAATGCAGCAAGTCTGCATGCTTTGCTCTCCCTATCGCTCAGTACCCAGATGTATCCATACACAGTTCAGCTTTTTCAACCATCGGAAGAGGAAATAGTGGTTATACATCATCACTTATATCCTACGAAAGATCCCGCAGAGAAAGACGAATACGGGCTTGTTATCAGTCGACTCGAATCATGATGGGATGAATTATGTGGAATTTTTGGTCGATTTTAGTAGCGGAGTATTGGATTACCTTGGTCTGATAGATAAGGAATCCTATGGATCTCTAGAGGGTCTTCTACGTTACATATGAAGCAGAGCTAATAATCAAAATAGTTGACAACATAAACCACGAATATTGCAGCGAGTAGTTTCCTCATCATTGAAAGAGTACTATGGCACTACCTACGTCGAGCAATTACGAGCCTTAGAACATCAGCATATACAGTCCCTTCCACGACCATCACAATCACTACGACGGAGTTCCTACAGCATATATGACAAATACAAATACCTGATCGTCCATATTTAAAACGACCTCGAAATAAGTCGAACGACGTCTACCTCAAGTGATACTAATCGTATTAGATGCAACAAAAGTGATAAAACTACTTTGGAATGTGGTATTGGGATAGTGTTACCAGTACCTCTCACGACTATGGCTATGATGTGGTTCAGATGTATTTGAGGTTAGTCAGTACTGCGATGTATTGTGCACTAGAGCAGGAAGGCAATTTTATCTATCAGATTTTGACAATTAGCCCACATACTAGGAAGTGTTCGGACTATAGAATTGAACGACCGCTTACTACTTATTTTGTACCGTATTTGCTAGCTAATTCTAATGTTAAGAACATGCAGAGAAGCTTTGTATTAATCTAATTTGACCTTGGTTTTCCAGCGTTTCTAGACATCTCCTAATGTTGGACTCTTTACTTTCTGTTTCAGGTTCGAGGTCTTTTATCTACTGTAGTATATAGGCTAGTATGAAAGTGAGGCTGTACTGTATAAGAATTAACTAGAGCGACAAGTTGAACAGCTTGTAGGATCAAGTTGTGTACTTGAGTTCTGGTTATGTCAGGTACTGCTATTTCTCTCAAGTGACGGACGTACGGTTACTTAGTGCGATGAACGGTAAATGTGCTAGCTTTTTCTGTATGAATGGATGGTACTATCTAAAGTGAGCTACTTAAACTGTCTTAACTAGGTAAATTACGTTGCCCTTCTTCAACTATACTTTCAAACCCCCAACCATAGTCAAGTGACAGGAACTGTAGTTTAAGGAAGGAAGCCAGGTATCCCTGTGGACATAACAAGTCTTCAGAATAGTTGATGAACTATCTCTGTCTATTTTCCACGTAACTAGTGTTATAACCAAGAATAATTCAACAACCATTCTCTGCAGATAGTACAATCATCTAAATAGATTTCCGCTTTCTTCTAAAACACACATAGCATTATAGTAACTAGGGATAGGAAAGGTGCTATTATATAATTTTAGTATAATCTACTTTTTGATTATTACTATATAATGTACCTTCCTATCATATAAAGTGCACATGCCTTCCAGTATAAAGTCTGCATAAGTCTGCACAAGCTTGAATAATAGAGGATTAAAATGCTACTAAGCAGTGTATTACATTGTACAAACTTAGTATTATTTTACACAATCTCTGCAATAGTGCTTAAAACTATTGGCTTTGCCTCTGTTGACGGGTCTTGGCATAAATGACCTTACCTTACTCCGTAACTGATGCAAATATTATTATACAAAGTGCTTTTCGTACTTTACGTTGTTGTTATGCAGAATTATATAATCATGCCATGCCTAACACCGCAACAGCAGCAGCAGCAACTACAAAATACCTAGATTCGTCCTCTAGAAACAATCGTCGCTAAGCGATAGTTGGGGGGTGGGGCGGGCTTCCAAAACAGGAAACCAGATCGTGAACAGAAAGATAAATTCTCCACAGCCACCGTAGCCACGATACGAAAACGGGGAGTGGAGGAACTCCCATCTTCCACACAACCTCCATTTAAGGAAATCAAATCGTCGAAGCAAAGCTCTGTGGCTCTTCAAAAATCGTAAATGTAACCTATCGTGAAGTCTGCCTCGCAGATTTTTGCGTTGCAGTCGGCTGGCTGTAGTCTTGTCCGTTACTTGGCATATTGTGAGTTGAGTATATATAACAGATAGGTAGGAAGTGAAGAGAAAGTTGGAATCATCCGATCATTCACATCTTGCTCTCTACTACATTTCCTTGCATCTTCCATTCTTCAGAATCTCGACTTTCTGTTTAGCTGTACGAACTAATAGCTTCCCATCTCGATATTATTATCCTTCGAACTTTCGTACTCTGTAGCAGATATTATATTCTGAATCCGCCATGGTCAAACCAGTAATATCACATTTCAACTACGATCCCTCAATTCCAGCAGCAGCAACAGTAGGAGCAGTATACTGTCTCTTCGCAATTATCACAACCTTCCAATGGATTCGATATCGTGCTTGGGTATGGTTTGTGATGGTAATAGGAGCGTGGAGTATGTATCTCTCACGGATTTATTTTCTACAACTGAGTGGAACTGATATGATAACAGTGGAAGGCGTCGGATATCTATTAAGAATCTGGTCTGCACAAAACGTAACTGAAAAATCGCCATATGTATCGCAATTCGCTTTGATTGTCCTGGCCCCAGTACTTATGGCTGCCGGATTCTACGTCTTATTTGTATGTGTATTTACTGAGGGAGTCTCGATTTTGGTTTTTGGCTAATGAATGCATTTACAGGGGAGAATTGTCTATCATGTTGTACCACCATCTGAAAGAACGACCAGAGTTCTATGGATATCTCGTGAGTGATTCTGATACCGTTCTTATCGACTTCTATAGACTGACTTTATTTTGTATCTAGCTCGCTTCGTCACTCCCGTCTTCGTCTCAAGCGATGTCCTTTGCTTGATTCTCCAGCTTACTGGTGCCGTAATCGTCAGTTCTATAGATCCCGAGGATGCAAACGCACTAGAAAAGGCCAATAAAGGAAGAGATATTGCATTGATCGGTGTCATACTACAATTGGTCGTCTTTGGTTTCTTCTGCATCGCTGCTATCCGCTTTAACTTCACTTCACGAAGCTTCCTCGCCGATTTCGAAAAACGTATCCATGAGCCGACGGATCAGAAACATGTGCAGATTGATGAATATCCGAAGAAAGTGAAGAAGAATTGGCAACAATTGTTGTACCTGATTAATCTCGGGTGCCTTTTTATTATGGTCAGGATTTACATAAATTTTGTTTAACTTATTAAAATTAGCTGACATTCAGAACAGATCCGAACGATATACCGTACCGTAGACTTTGCAATGGGTAGAGAAGGATATATGGAGAAACATGAGTGGTGGTAAGTAGTTGAAGTCTTTGACCTGCGAATTTGCACACTGACAATACTTGAATTATAGTGCGTACGTGTTCGATGCTCTACCGATCCTTCCTTGTGTCATGATGTTTACGATTTGGCACCCTGCTCAATACCTTCCATATCTTTCCTTCCGACTCCCGAAGAATGCTCGAGCATCACCACACGATAATATTGAAATGGGTCGGTCGAGTTGACTCCTTACGGGTCAGCAGAGGCATACTCGTCTTGCTTCGCGGGATAAGGATGTTGTATGAGATGTTGACTGATATTATTTCGTGGCACATAAGATACAGGGGGTTATATGGGTATATGTACATATGAGATAATAAGGATACTAAGGGATTCGAAATCTTGGTATCCCAAACAGTGAGAAGGGCGATTGACGGTAGATACACATATAAAAGAAAGAGAAGACACTTGCCGGGCTATCAAACGTTCGAGTTCTATGACGTCTTTGCGCACTTTATTTGTAGTATATTATTAACCTTATAATGTGTTACATATGGACCCAGCTATGTTACTAAAGTCGAGAGGGTTACTAAAGTCGAGAGAGTTACTAAAGCCAAGTTACCCAAACCGAATAACTTTCCTACATCAATTAATTTCCCCAAATACAAGCCCCATTGCACTCATACAAAGACCACCTCAACTTCCATTGCATCATCATCTTCAGCAAGTGTAGTAAATCATAGGTAGTAATCCCTAACCAACCAAATAAACACCTTACATAGCACCACGAATAACCAAATCTAGCTCCTGATATCAAAATATTTTTCAGCTTAGCGACATACTTACTACGTATCATCTCAACTAATTAATCTTCATTTTAACTAAAAGCAAACCCAGCAAGGAAGGCCAGTACACTTGAAACCCAACCATTCAACAGCTGCGACAGCGACAACAACCTGCTTCTGAACAACCACGAATTTTTAAGCAAGAAAAATACCCGAGTAAGAAGCAATGCACATATTTATATCTGCCAAAAATAAAACAAAAGATCGAAAGGAAAAGAGCACTACTATCACCACTTTATCGAATCTCAACACCACCGCTGCCACTACCATATGACTTTATAGATAAGCCAGATTTCTTAGCTTAAGAAAAATGAAGATGGAGAATTTTCATAAGGATCTTTGTAGGAAAAAAGACCATGGCTGTAATTATTGTTTCATAAGTACACTTTCTACAAAGTATAGATCTAAATATTCCGCTTTGATTTTTCATTCCAAGTACTCCGTCGAAGAAATGACTAGCGAGGATTCGTTCTAACCCTTACATACCAATATTTCCTTCCTCTCTTTCCACCTCTCTTACTCCTATTGATATGACCTTGTAAGACTCTCTTTGTCTGCACCAAACTTCTCTTCTGCTTGTACTTGGCCTTTCCAAGTGTCATCATGAAGTTCTTCTTGCGAGCCTTCTCCTGATTCGTCGAACTCTTGCCCTCGGAATCCTTCTTCTCCCTTCTCAAAGCCTGGGTACTCTTGTGTTCACCACGTTCGCCCTTACCCTCTCTACCCTTGGCGATCTTCTTCTCCTCTTTGGTATCCTTTCGAAGCTTGGAGAAACCTTCTATTTGATCGGCTGTCAAGGCGTCGTCGGCATGGCGTGCTAGCAGTTCTTTCCGTGCGGCGGATTGTGATTTACTATTACCCATTGCTTTGTTTACGCTGGCTTCTAAGCGAAGCTCTTGAAGTTTGGCGAGATCAGCAGGCGTGAGAATTTTGGTTGTAGCGAGCTTGGAAATCTTCTTCTCAAGAGCTGCATCGGCGTTCTCCTTCTCTGCCTCCTTTTCTGGCGCATCTGCTTTTGCTTCGGTCTTGGCTTTCTTAACTGCTGGCTTTTCGTCCTCCTCGCTGTCGCTAATCTCGATTTCAGCATCACTTTCAACATTGATCCATCCTCCAGAATCACTGCTGGCATCAGATTCAACATCCCATGCGTTCCATTCATCTTCATCCTCCTCCTCTTCGTCTGTGCCAACATCTTCTGGCAACCCTCTTTCAACTCGTTTCCGTTTCCTCTCGTTTTCTTTCCACTCTTCTAGCAGCTCCAAGCCCTCAATACCACCTGCTTCCTCTTCACCGAATCTTCTCTCCTTGATCGAACCGCTCTTAATTCCCATAGCAGCAGTCTTGCCTCTATCTCTTTTTCTCAACATATCAGCTCCGACTTCACGATACAACGACATTAGACCCTTCGCAGCCATCATTGTGCCCTTATCTTTACTCTTCCGGTACATGACCAAATCCTGTAGAAGAGTGTCATTCATAGCTAGCGGCTGACGAACACAGATTTCTCTGATCGCATTGAGACCAGCAGACGCAACTTCTGAAGCAGAAGCCTCAGACACGAATTCATTGGCAATTTTTTGCACGAGTGGTTCGAGGGCATCGGGAGGCACAAGGCTGTGAGTTGCTTGTGCTAGAGATGCAAGAAATGACGTTACTGATGGCTGTCGTGGCGTGAGGTATTTTGTGAAGTAGGAGTATAGCGAAATTACGGTGAGCTTGTGCAAACCGACCAGTCGTGACACAAGCTGCAGGACTAATAGCTTTTGCTCTAGATTTAACTTGGATCTCGAGTTCTGTAAATGTTTTGAAAAAAGGGTTTCTGCAAAACCTTGAGGATCGTGAAGGAGATGTAATGCAGAAAAGTTGAGGGGGTGTGGTGCTTTCTTCTTCTTTTCGTGTTTGCGGACTTTCTCGACTGCCTTTTCGATTGTTTTGGCCTTCTTCTTTGTTTTTTTATTGATACCAGCCTGATGCTTGAGCTTGCCAATATCAATCGCATCGTCATCGCTACTCTCATCTTCAAGTTCTTCCCGCTCTTTATCACCGCCCAAAAAGAAACGCACACCACCTCCAATGACCTTCTCGTTGTCCGCTAAACTAGCCTCCTTCATAATTTCGACAGTCTTCGCATCTGTCCATATTTGACGCTTCCACATCTCTCTGGTTATTTTGACAGCCCATATTCCTTTCTGCGATGTTGGATCGGCTGCGAGTAGGTTGAAAAGCGCAGTTTGGATTGTTCGGTTAAGCTTGTGGTTGGTTGTTTTCGAATTTGAAGATCGTAGGTCTGAGAGAATCTTCGAGAATAAGAGAGCTCGTAGTGTCTTACTTGGTGTTGCTACCAAGATGGGAAATAGCGTATTGAGAAGTTCCGAGGAATCAATCACATCCTTCCGTCGCAGTAATACCAGACTTCCCACAATCTTCTCGCGAAGCTCGCTCTCCAATTCTGCATGATGCAGGGTCAATATAGTCTTTAAATCCTGCGTGAACTCGACCGTATCTTCTGGATAGCAGTCGGCGACGTGGGATACAAAATCGATAAGGTCGCGGAAGGAGACAATGCCAGAAGACGTCGCAGTGCTGGGCGATGCCATGAAGATGTCGCGCTGGGATTTGTATTGGCCATATTGATTAACAAACTCCTCCTTATACGATCTGTAAGTCTGTATAAGTATATGGCTAATCCGCAATCAAGAAAGAGCTTACCTTGGATCTCGGCGGATTTTGTATTGCAGATTAGGACTATGTAGATTAGCATTGCGCAAAGAAAAGAGTGTGTAGGGTCACAAACAGATCTGCATCAACCTTTTCCAAGGCGCCAACTCTCTTCTTGGGCATTGTGAGTTAGGAGTATTATCACTGGCACTTTGTCAACGATGGAGGCAAGTGAGGGCATTCATTACATTCCAAAAATATTTCATTTTGCTATCGTTTATCTTAGCGCCGATCTGATTTAGATCACGTGTGTTACCGCTTGGCACAACCTTATTGAGACGTGAACTTACCATTCAGTCATCCATCACGCATCACTCCTTGGTGCCCCATCTCATAATCCTCATTACCGATTTGGATCAGCTTGTAAGTAAGGTCTGTGTATAGGAATACTTATCGGGACGTACTTCAAGCTTCGATCATTTCTATTCATCCATACAGCATCTAGCGCTCTCAGATCCGCAGAATCAACTAATTTTCCCTCGCCGTTAACGCCATTTTCAGCGGCTTCATAAAGCTTTCTAAGATGCCTTTCCTTCTTTTTCAAGAATCTAAGCTTGCTGTTCATCTCTGCAATCTTCGTAGCTCGAGCAGTAGTAGCTCTAAGAGAACGTTGCTTAAACAAAGAATTGACGTAATTTACAGCTTCAACATTTTCCCTTGTAAACTGTTGTTGTCTGGCGTTGAGAATATTTAAATAGCCCTGAGGGACTCCGTTTTGAATACCGAGCATATGGAGCGCTGTAGCACGGGTAGCCCTTCTGCTTGGCCCAAGCGCATCATGGACTGCTCTATGTTCATCTTGTTTTTGTATATCACCTCTCAGTGTGGCATCATCGCACGTCTGAACTCTGGTAATTCGTTGTTGAAAATACTGGATATCACCGGCGACAGTATCTAGCTTTCTTTGCCACGTCCGTCGCATTCGCTCTACTCGATGATGCATTCTACGATATCTACGAGCGAGCTCCAGATATTGCATGTAAACTCTTGCTTGACTGTTAGGACCAGGCTCAATCATACCTATATTCCAGGTATCTGTTTGGAGCTCACTCCTACCATTCACATTATGTGGGGTCCATGGATTCCCACCCAAGCTCATCACCTCCTGGCAAAGCGTTGTAGCAAGCGGCTGGAAATACGCAGCATTGGTTGCGGTCGTGGGCTCAAAACGAAGCAAAGGTACTCGAAGTTGAAATAGATGAAATATACCAGGAGAATCAAGCATAATCCTATGCCGTCCGCCTGGTAGAAAATTAACAGTAGCTGGCCGGTTCGTATCTGGGTAGTAAATTCGAACGAACTCTAAGCCCGATAACCGTTGTCTATTCTGGAGAAGAATTTGCATAGCTTCGAATGCAAACTCGCAATCAATGGAGGGTTGCCGCTGTCTATTTAATGTAGCTCTATCCATCCATGTCAAAAGAATTATCCTTACTGCTCTCAATCTGGTATCACCTGTGCCAAGTGCCCCAGGCCCTCCTGGCCCAAAATAAGCTAGAAGACATTTGAGATCTGGAAAATCTAAAACCCACGTTCTCCGAGGACGTCGTAGTAGATGCGGGATTGGGATACTCATGGAGTTATCGAGGAGAATTCTATGGTGATCATAGCTTCTTCGCGTTCCTTGGGTTGTGTTGAATTGAGGTGGCACTGTTACGGCTGGTGAGCCTTCGCAAAAATCATGCTGCGAGTTTTGGAGAATGGTGTCAATGATTTCACTAGGCAAGTTCAGGAGGTTCGCCATCTTGGTTATCTTACGGTTCGATTATCTTTTAGTGCTTCTGATAATGGCTTGTTACTGGATATGTAGGTTACATACATATCGCTCAAATCGGAGAACTTAAATCCTACTTGGAACAAAGAACTTCACTGCAAAATAAACTCTTTCGCGCCTTCAAAGAGAGATCGTACCTTAATGGGTGGTATAGATTCTAGACCCTCTTTGTTATATAAATAGCCTAGCATGATTTATTATTATGATAGATCAAGGAATTGTCTGTTCATTTCATTAGACTGCTGTGTCGGTTGTGTCGAAAATTTGGTATCGCAACTTTTGTGTCGCTCAAATCTACCTACCTACAATTAGCACCCCTCCAACCCTGCAAACTCAAATTAAGAGAGTTACCCAAATCAAGAGAGTTACTTAAAATAAGAGAGTTATTAAAATCAAGTAGGACACGGTGGTTGTGGCTCAAATTAATTGTCGGTCACTGGAATTCAAAGTAGTATACTCAACTTAAGTTGGTTACCTAAGTTAAGTTGGTAACTTAACTTAAGTTGATTATCCAAATTAAGTAGGTTACTCAAATCAAGAGAATCAATCAAGTTAACTACCTTTCTAAGAAGATACGTCGATCTAATATAGCAAGCAGCCTTGAGTCTAAGACCTAGAAATATATTTACCATCTAGGGCTTTACTTTACAGTAATCTAAACATTGATATGTATTTTATATCAAATCTTAGGTACAAAAACAGGGAATCAACAGCTATTATATTCCTATCTGGTGTATCTACTCTCTACTCCGCGCAAACTTTGCTAATACTCTCTTTGCATATTAGTCACAAATGCTAAAATGCAATCAACGACTCTTCGGCAATGAAATCCAATATAATAAACGAATGAATGTATATGCCCGCTTCGCTCAAATAGGAAAAACATCGAAAGGCTTTATACAACTAGAGGAAATTCGTTATCATGTCACCACATTCCAAGCCTCAAACTCAAGAATGTACACAAAGAACTCCGCTAATGTCACTTAAAAACCTTTAAGATATGCACCCGTCTCCCTAAAATTATCCCTTTCTCTCCTTCATATTTACTTGCCAACTTGGACTCCGGTACGTCGCTGCTCAACACCCTTCTCGTTGACAATGGCGTTCTTCTTTTGCAATTTCTTCTGGGTTGGGGGTTCGATGTGGAAGTGATCTTTATCAACAGGCTGCACCTCCTCTTCAGCGGGTATCTCGAGGTCAAACATTTCTGTCTCTGAAGTCGGAGAATTCGACGTAATGGGGTTCTCCACTCCAAATTCTTCTTCATCTTCCTCTGCTGCTGCCGGCAGCTTTGGGTCAATCTTTTTGGGGATTTGTTGAGTAGCAATCTTCTTTGTTACTTTTTTGACTTTTGGAACTTGACGTTCATCGATCTTGACTTCAGCAACTGGCGCAGGGGGTGGAACCTGCTTAGCAGGCTTCTTTATGACCTTTTTAGGCTGGGGTGCCGCCTCCACTTCCACCTCAATCTCCTCCTCCTCTTCCTCCATTTCAACTTCAACTTCCATTACAGGTTGAGTTTTCTTTTTGATAGCCTTCTTCACCTTCGGCGTCACAACCTGGTCGACCTTCGTCATCTCTTCCATGACCTCTAAGGGATTGCTAACGCTCTCCTTCGCACATCCAACTTGAGCTGTCTCAACATTCTTTTGAGGGACATATGCCTGCTGTTGCATAGCCTGAGTCCCATTAGTGGCACTTGCTCCAGGCTTGAGAGCAAGTACCAAGATTATGATACTCAGAACGCAGATAAGTATGCTCTTTTGATCTCGAATGGCAAGTTTGAATGCGGCAAGTAGATGTTCAGAAAAGGATTCTGCAGCTTTGGGTGCCGGTGTATGTGAGCGGCTGTGGCTTGAATACGTGGGAGATTGAGCTCTTGAGGACCGGCCAGACGGCTGGCCGTAGTAGATATCTCGCATACGCTCCTCTTCTATCACGTTTCTACGCGCTTCCTCTTCCTCGATTTGTCGATCATGTTCTTCCTGAGCCTGTTGGCGAAGATGCTCTTCTTCAATCTGCCGCCGATGCTCTTCTTCAGCTTGCTGCCTAAATTCTTCTTCGGCCTTTTGACGACTCTCAGCTTCAGCTTGTTGACGCTGTTCTTCTTCAACTTGTTGGCGACGAATCTCTTGTTCAGCGTGACCACCAGGAACTTCTCCCGTTTCATGCTGCTCCTCAAGATGCTCTTTCTCTTCGGTTCCAGAAACATGCTGCTGGTACTGAAGAAGTAAGTTTTCTAGTTCGGGAAGCAAGTCGGCATGGACAAATGGTTCGATCTCGACGTCCACCCTCTCCATTTCGCGCCAAGCGGCAGCCCAGGCACCAGCTTTCATCAATCCGTTGCTCGCGTAAATCTTGACGTTGAACTTCTTTTCCGACGAGTTCAGGTCATTTCCTTCGAATTGAACATTGCGACAGCAAATATCACACCAAGCTTTTTCTCCTGCAGGTCGTTGACTACCAGTACCCCAAGATCTATTAAGATCATCTTCAGATTCTTCCGCATTTGATGAATCATCAGGTCCCATGTAATGTCCACACTTCAAGATTTTAGCCCGTGGACGGACTGGTAGCTCTAGAGTTTCAAGCAGACGCTCTTCTAGGACTTCGTAGGAATCTTGGGGATGTGACAGCAATACTCCTCGCGCAAAAACCTGCTCCCCCAGTTTTTTCTTGTAATAGTCTCCAGTTGTCTTTGAGACTAAGCATGGTACCAGGTATTTCATCGTCACTCAAGGTCATTATGTCGGCGTATTGAAATCGCAAGGGTAGAACTGTAACGTGGAGAAGTACGAGCGGATGCTCAACTTTCGTTTTGAAAACTCGTGTTGGAGTCTTGCTTTTCATTGAACTCGCCGGAGAGAAAGGTCGACTTTGCGAGAATTCGGAATCACGGCGAGAGCCTAAACGAGACACAGTTGGGTTTTGAGTTTGAGATTGGCGTTTTGTAGACCGAGGGGAAGCATATAAGGATGGTGTTGGACTGGACATTTGCATTTTGCGGACGTCTGAGGGAGTGCGGAATGGAGGACGAGACAGAACTTTGCTCTGAGTGGGTGTTTGAGGAGTTGAGTCCCGGAATGAAGTAATGCTAGGCAATGGCGATAATAACGATTCCTCAGGTGCCGCCTCTTCACCGACTTGTGGCGACACCAGGACCTTGCCCTGGTATGCTGCTTCTTCGCCGCTGTGATGGCCATCACTCGAGTTTAAGCTGCTTCTCTTGCTTTGTCCAGATTCTTGGCTGAATACATCGTCCTCGTCAATATCGCCGTCGTGTTGAGAGCTACTATCGCCATGTTCAGATTGGTGATCGGAGTCGTGATCAGAAAGATGCTCATGGTGCTCTTCAGGTTCTTCAGTATTTGATTCGAAAGTTTCTCCTCCATCCGTACCCTCGTATGTCAATTCAGTTCCGTCACCATATGAGAGTTCTGTGCTCTGGCCATAAGTCAATTCTGTTCCCTCCTCGAAAGTGATTTCAGAAGCAGATTGATCATAGCTCTCGTCCGTTTGTGTGCTTAGTACCGAATCTTCGTTATTCGTGTCGTACTCCTGCTCAATGCTGGCAACGACATTACGGGCGGCTTCCTGAATGGCGGCCTCGACTCTCTCAGCTCGTCTCGCTTCCTTCTCTCGTCGCTTGATATCCTCTTCATCCTCGTGTATTTCGTTTTCTGCCTCTTGTTCATGTACAATTTCTGTAAGCTTTTCATCTTCAGAATTATTACCATCGTGTTCGTCTTGAATGGATTTGACCTCCTCGTGCATGGACTCGTCGGGCTCTAATATTTGATTTGCAACATCATTAAGCTGCTCTTCTTGAAGGCCGCATTGAGAGTGCTCTTTTTCATTTTGTTCGGCCTCCACTATGGCATCCCGCTGCCCCTCCCCTTCGTGACCATCATTGGCGCTTTCATTGGCTTGGTTCTCTTCATCCTGTCCCTCGTCCTGTATCCCATTCTGCCCATCAACCTCCTCTTTGTTCTCTTCGTCATCCTCACGTTTCTTTACAGCACGTTCCCACTCATCGTCGTCGTCGTCCTCTTTATGTTCTTCGTTCTGTTCCTCCGCAGTGGGTATATCTTGTCCATTATCTTCATCGTTGTTGAGCTCCCCTTCCGCTGCCATCCCTAAATCGCTTGCATTATCGTGTTGTGACAACTCATCAAGGAGCTCCTGTATCTCGTCCTTTTCTTCGGCCTGTTCTAGTTCAGAGTCGTGTTGATGCTCCTCGTTCTGATCATCCAACAACTTTGGTTCAGGGTCGTGATGGACAATGGTCTCGCTGCTTGCATTGCGATCTGAAGGCATCTCAGGATCTGCAGATTCGGTATCGGTCAAACAAGAAGGATCAACATGGATTTCGAAGTCTGCAGGAGGAGATTTCCGCATCGCAAAGGAGGAGTAAATAAGGTTCGGGACGATGTGACGCGGCAGCAGATAAAACAAACAACAGTCGATGCAGCAACCCAAATCTTGGTACTGATATCCGACGGATTATAGGAGTAAACAGAATCTCAAAAAGGGCCAATTATCATGTACAATATTCGTAAAGTCGTTATACACGTGAAGATGTCTTTGTTGAACAAATTGACCTCTGCCAGGCTTTTGCTAATCGAATGTTGATACTGTTGATGGCGTTGCTCATGGCAACCTCCAATTTTACCCCTGAATTAGCGACACACGGCTCGTTCTGGTGGCTTCCGATACAGCCACAGCGACAATCTAGTAGTACCTGTGCCTGTGGCAGGTGACGATCTTGGCCGCATTGTCCAATAAATAAAACGGAATTGGCTTTTTATATCCTCAATTTTTTGCCTTCTCAAAGTAAACATGTCAATCCTACAGTATGCATTTTGGTATACTTTGGTGATGCATACGAGTATGCCTTTTCAGCTCTCAAGCCTTTTTCTGATAGAAGCTGGGCGATAACTATTGACGTCACCCCTCCGCTACCACACGATACAGCAGGCCATGCAGGGTCCAGACCCCTCCACCACGCTGCCACGGCTTCCCCTCCAGCCTGATCCAATGGTGTAATGGCGTGTGCTACAAACCTTCTTCCGGCTTATCGTCGATTCTCATTCACCAGATTCAAGCTCTAGAAGTTGGTCAGACAGCGCCTTCCTTGGAGAAGCTACGCTCAATTATCTTGGTTGGCAAGCTTCTGACAGCCTTGGACAACAAGCTTCATCTTTCCTATTTCCCTTTTCTTTTCCCCTCTGACCTCCCTACACCCTAGATGCTTTTTTCTCTCCTAATCTTCTTCCTTCACCTTCTCATCTTTCTCGCTGTTCTGCTACCCCTCTTCTCCCTCCATCTGATCTACAATCGTTGCAAGTCTTGTAGTGTAGCAGCTTTCCTTCCCCATCCCTCTCACTACCCCCACTACAGCTCCATAGCCCACCATTAAGATGGCTTCCAGTAAGTCCTTACCTGCTACTTCCTGCCCAGCAGTCCATTGACAGTACCTAGATGATGTACCGACGGCCGAAAACATGACCATGATGCAAGCCTTTGAGTGGTACGTTCCCGACGACCACAAGCACTGGGTGCGCCTACGTGATGCAATCCCAAGTCTCAAAGCCACAGGCATCGACAACATGTGGATTCCACCTGCCTGTAAAGCGTCTTCACAGAGTGGGAACGGCTACGATGTCTATGATTTGTATGATTTAGGCGAGTTCGACCAGAAGGGCGGCATTGGCACAAAATGGGGGACCAAGGAAGACCTCCTGAAGATGGTGGATGTAGCCAACAAAACTGGCATGGGAATTTACTGGGACGCTGGTGATACCTGGCCTAACGAATGCATGTGACTCAAAGTGCTGATAATACATAGTGCTGAACCACAAAGCTGCCGCTGATCACAAGGAGAAATGCGAAGCTCAAGAAGTCGATCCTAACGATCGTGAGAGAAAAACATCAGCGATCCATACGAGATTGATGCCTGGCTTGGCTTCGACTTCCCAGGTCGTGGTAACAAGTATTCAGCGATGAAGTACCATTGGTATCACTTCTCGGGAACCGATTACAGTGAGTTCACTAATGTTTCCAACGGAAGCCTCTAACAAAGACAAAAGATGCCGACAACAACAAGACGGCTATCTACAAAATTCTTGGCGATAAAAGTAAAGGCTGGGCGAAAGATGGCGATGTCGATACAGAGAAGGGCAACTACGACTACCTGATGTTCGCTGATCTTGACTACGCGCACCCAGAAGTCGAAAAGGATGTTCTAGACTGGGGTGTTTGGATGAGCAACCAAATTACTATCAAGGGCGTGAGGTTTGATGCTGTTAAGCACTTTTCCGAAGATTTCCTCAGAAAATTCGTTGCATTGATGAATGAAACACATGGTGAAGGCTGGTTCTTCGTGGGCGAGTTCTGGAAGGATAGTCTAGAAGACATGAGCCGGTACTTACAGAGGATGGGAAAGAAATTTTCTCTGTTTGATGCACCCCTAGTGTACAACTTCAGCAAGCTTTCGCAGACAGAGAGTGGAGATCTACGGTCTGTCTTTGACGATACTCTGGTCCGGGCCGAGCCTGTTAACGCCGTGGTAAGTCCTCTCTCAAGTGTCCTTTGGAACATGTATTGATGGCATCTTAGACTTTGGTACAAAACCACGATACGCAGCCATACCAAGCACTTGAGGCACGGATCGAGCCTTTCTTCAAGCCGCTTGCTTATGCCCTCATCCTCCTCCGTTTTGATGGGTATCCATGTGTATTCTATGGCGACCTTTACGGGATCAAAGGGGAGCACACTTTCCCTCCATCGTGCGGCGGCGCATTACCAAATCTGATTCTCGCAAGAAAATTATACAGCTACGGTGTTCAGCATGATTACTTTGACTTTCCGACATGTATCGGCTGGGTTCGATACGGAACTTGGGACAAGCGGTTTGGGTGTGCCGTAGTAATGTCAAATGCCGGTCCCGGAGAGAAGCGTATGCACGTTGGTGAGATGCATGCTGGCGAAGTCTGGACTGATGTTCTTGGTTGGCATACTGCTGAGATTACTATTGGAGAAGATGGCTACGGAAACTTCTACTGTCCTGGAACTAGTGTAAGTGTTTGGGTCAACAAAGATGCCGAGGGTCGTGACAAGTTTGGGAAATTGTAAGTGAATCTGCCCGCAGTACTTCAAGACCGGCTTACTAATTGGCAATTAAGTGACGACAACATCTACAAGGCTTGATGTCTTATGGAGAGACGATGAATGGATAGCACGCAAAACTGGCGTGGGAGGCGACGGATGATGAAGGCACTGGCTTTTTCCCATAGACTGAGCGACATATATTTATGAAGTTCCTTTGCAACACTAATAGATTATTTGAAAGACATCAGCTATGTTCAAGTTCACACGCAATGCGTAGATACCACAAATACCACAAGCTAGACTTCAGATGCGGTTCAAGTTAAGTCTCATGAGCTCCGAGATACTTTTCAAAGCTTCGCCAGAGATGATATGACCGAGAGAGGGTCAGAGAACCATTTGATTCGAATTGTTCAACAACATTCTCTCCCCTTATGATCTTATTAGCCTGGCATGGCAAAGGTATACGTGGGCTGGGTAATTAATATACCTTCTTTAGATATCTGGATAATGTGAAGCTTGTCCAATGTCAACAGAGTAGAGTAGGTAATGCATCCTATCAAATAGAGAGTGGGTCAGCCACACGTGCCCTGTCCTCTGTCCAGCATTTGAGCCGTTCTCCCGCGAACGAAAGGCCGAGCGACCGCAAAACATTCGGGAAAAGACGGTCCGCCTAGGTAATGTCCTAGCGCCAAAATTTCGCAAGTCCAGCAATTGTCCTTTTCCCAACCTCACCGTCAACTCTCCATCTCCATCCCTAACCCAACCACACAACCTCTTCAGCGGGCAGTATCATTCCATCTGCGCCTCAATCGCACCACCTAATTGATCCATCCTCTCCACTCCATCCTTTACGCATACACAATGGCTTCCACCACCGGTTCTACCAAGGTCGATGCGGTCGTTCAGACCCTCAAGGCCCAGAAACCTGAGAGCCCAACTGGTATTGCTCTCTACTCCAGATTCGCATTGGCCGGTGCCATCTGCTGTTCCGTCACCCACGGAGGTCTCACACCTGTTGATGTGTAAGTTCCTCGACTCAAATTCCCAGTCTCCCACTCCTGCGAGCTCTTGTCGCGGAAGAGAGGGAAGATTCAAGATTGAAGAGCTCAACAGCTGACATTTCATCGCCTGCAGCGTCAAGACAAGAATACAACTCGACCCCGTCACATACAACAAGGGTCTCATTGGAGGTTTCCGTCAGGTCATCGCCAAGGAGGGTGCCGGTGCTCTGTTGACTGGTTTCGGACCAACTGCTGCTGGTTACTTCCTCCAGGGCGCTTTCAAGTTCGGAGGTTACGAGCTTTTCAAGCAACAGTCCATCTCCCTTCTCGGATATGAGACTGCCTCCAACAACCGCACCGCTGTCTACCTCGCCTCAGCTGGTCTCGCCGAATTCTTCGCTGATATTGCCCTCTGCCCTCTTGAGGCAACCCGTATTCGTCTCGTCTCTGAGCCAACATATGCCAATGGTCTTATCGGTGGATTCAGCAAGATGCTGAAGAACGAGGGTGTCGGTGCCTTCTACGCTGGTTTCGGTCCTATCTTGTTCAAGCAGTAAGTTTCTTATCTCCACCTTATATCCGACAAGAAGAAAATCACTAACTAGATATCCAGAATTCCATACACCATGGCCAAGTTCGTCGTATACGAGAAGGTCGCTGAGCTTATCTACACAAAGGTTGACAAGGCAACTGCCTCCGATGGACTCCAGACTACCATCAATTTGGGCTCTGGTCTCATTGCTGGTTTCGCTGCTGCCATCGTCTCACAACCCGCCGACACCATGCTGTCGAAAATCAACAAGACCAAGGGTCTCCCAGGAGAAGGTACCACCAGCCGTCTGATCAAGATTGCTAAGGAGCTTGGTCTCAAGGGTTCCTACGCCGGTATCGGTGCCCGTCTGTTTATGGGTAAGTTTTAACCTCTTCTTTTCCCTGTTATGGCGTCACGTGACTAATCTCGATTCCAGTTGGGACTCTGACCGCAGGACAATTTGCGATATACGGTGATGTTAAGAAGGCTATCGGTATGAAATCCCCATTTTCCTATTGAAAATCCGCTCGTGCTGACGTTTTTGATTGCAGGTGCCACTGGAGGTGTTGAGATCGCTAAGTAGAAGCGCTAGACGCGGAGGTGTCTAGGCGAGTCGGGCGGTGAGCCGGTGTGTTGGTTCTTCGTTTCTTCGGATTTCTGCAATGCATGCATGCATCATTTGGGCTGGTTCATAAAGCATTCTTCTCTGGTACGCCACAAGAAGAAAAGAACTTCTAGAATTTCTAGATTATAGACGTTTTTCTTGGGATGGAAGTAATAGAGAAGTGCTCTCGGCTCTTCCCAGGCTACGAATTCCGTGGTCTAATGGGATTGAGGCGAACTTGTCATTAGCGCTTGTATAATAGGTCCTTCATGAACGAATAGACTTGGGATTGATTTGTATAGCTTTGTTTCGCTGTCCTGGGAAGTGCATTGTTTGTGAGAAATTCTTTCCTACTGTTTGTAGGTTGTGATGCTGAGGGTTATGGGTGTGACTTGGGCTGAACAATAAATTGTTTTGATGTAAGAAGTCGATGTTTGGCTCACATGTTGGTCATAAAGAAGAATTGCGCTGTGGATTGGGTAGTCGCAGTATATAACATGCAGTTGATAAGTGGTGACGGAAGTGATGCAATCATCGGAAAAGCTGGGATTGCAATGATTCGCTGGAACGTTCACGCAAGAGTAAAGAGACCTGGAAGTGAGTAATCTGAATCTAGTCAGTTACTCAAGTTAGATTCGAATTAGCTACCTAGAATGAACTAGTTATTTGGTCTGAAAAAAGAGTGCGTTGCCTATTTTAGTGAATTACCTAGGTAGATTAAATTGGCTGGTTACCCAGATTATGTTTCTTAGTTACCTAGATCAGCTCAGCTACTTGGAGATCAGATAAAGTCGGTTGCCCAGATGAAGTGAGTTATTTAGGTAAGTGAGCTACTTAATGTAGGTTACTTCGTGGCTAGATCCAAGTCAGGTACTCAAATCTAAAAACAGCTCATGTGTGAAGTAAGTGAGTTAAGTCACACCGCCTTCACAGTGGCACACTATCATGCCATTATCACCGCCCTGTAGCAGTATTTTGCGTAGCAGAAACCAAAGCGTGTGTGTAATCTTACCCCTGGCAAAACAGCAGGGCTTCAACTACAGTAGAAGCTGTAATCACGGTGTAGCGTCTGCCGCTTTTACAATGTCGAAGCTCTCTCCTCGTCTATGCATTCGATCCACCACATCTTGCATGCTCCACCAGGTGCTCGAGACGTTTTAGAAGGCGCAACTCTTATTATATCAAAAGGCCAATAACTCCATTAGAGCGTGTACACGTTCTCAAGCAGCGGGTTGATCAGCTCAGCTGTGCAGGGAGAGATAGCCATGGCATGAACTTTCTGCCTGCCACTGTCAAGGGGTTGTAGGGGCTGGGCTGTAGGGGTGCTTTTCCCCAGACAAAGAAGCCATCCATCTCAGACGAAAGAGGCTGCGTCATCAAAGCAGAAAAGCGCCCGAGAACCAGTTCCTTAGGGCACCCCTTTTCCACGACCACGAATCACAGAGCTGCGTTGCCTCGATCTCCCCCCGTATTTTCTTGGAAGGCTAAGCTTTTCAATGCCAAGTCTCAAACGCAGCTGCATCCCGGCCGTGCCTTTGATTGATGATGAAGCTTGATGTGCGAGAGGGGCATCAGCCAGCGAACAACCCGTCCAGACCCCCACCACGCTGCTGTGCTAAGTAGGTAGGTCGTAGGTACTTAAGATCAATTGACTCCGCCCCTTTCATACTCTTCCTTTTCGCTTTTCTTCTCCTCTTCATACTCCCTCCTTTTTCATATCGACCCAGTTCTACCCCCCACCAAACACAACAGGCAAATCGCAAAGATGGTCCATCTAGCTTCAATCCCCACCAATCTGGAGAAGAACCAGCCCCTTGTCGAGGGTATGGAGAAGCTCCAGATGGCTACTCTTGATTCTCAGGACACCTTTACCAGCAGTGTTTATGGTTCCAAGTTTGCTGCTGAGGATCTGCCAAAGCATGAGATGCCAGAGAACGAGATGCCAAAGGACGTGGCGTACCGGATGATCAAGGATGATTTGAGTCTTGATGGTAACCCAATGCTCAAGTACGTGCTTCCTACGCTGGCGCCTTCATATCCTATAGAAGAAAAGCTGACTAGAGCTTGCAATAATCAGCTTGGCCTCATTCGTGACAACCTACATGGTAAGTGATCACCCCTCCGTCTTACTCCTACCCCGCGGACAGCCACTCAGAGTCAAACAGGAAAAAGAAGTCGAAGACCTCATGTGCGAATCCTTCTCCAAGAATTTCATCGATTACGAAGAATACCCTCAATCCGCCGATATCCAGAACCGATGTGTCTCTATGATCGGCCGTTTGTTCAATGCTCCCGTTGATAGTGATGACGCGGCTGCTGTTGGTACGAGCACGGTGGGAAGCTCCGAGGCTATTATGCTAGCTGTTCTAGCTATGAAGAAGAGATGGCAGAATGCTCGCAAGGCTGCTGGTATGTTGCATCTGTATATTTCTGGCACAGGGTCCACATTGGCTGTGGACCTGGCGTGTCTGCTTTTTAAATAAATTATTCTGACAATATACAGGCAAGCCATGGGACAAGCCAAATATCGTCATGTCATCTGCTGTGCAGGTCTGCTGGGAGAAGGCAGCTCGATACTTTGAGGTCGAGGAGAAATACGTCTATTGTACACCAGACCGGTTTGTTATTGATCCGGAGGAAACTGTTTCCCTTGTTGATGAGAACACCATTGGTATTTGCATCATCCTTGGTACAACCTACACTGGGGAGTACGAGGACGCAAAGGCTGTCAATGATCTGCTTATTGAGAAGGATATGGATACTGTTATTCACATCGATGCTGCCTCTGGTGGCTTCGTTGCTCCTTTTGTTTGCCCTGAACTCGAATGGGATTTTAGACTTGAGAGAGTTGTTTCTATCAACACATCTGGACACAAGTAAGTTCGCTTATTTTTCACTACAAGGGTACATCTTAACAAATTACAGGTATGGCCTTGTGTACCCTGGCGTAGGCTGGATCGTCTGGCGTGCTCCCGAATACCTTCCAAAAGAACTTGTCTTCAATATTAACTACCTCGGCGCTGACCAAGCGTCCTTCACCCTTAACTTCTCCAAAGGAGCCTCCCAGGTCATCGGCCAATACTACCAGCTGATCCGTCTTGGAAAACATGGTTACCGCTCTATCATGACCAACCTTACCCGTACTGCAGACTACTTGTCTGATTCCCTCGAACAACTCGGATTTACCATCATGTCTCAGAAGAACGGAAAAGGTCTCCCCCTTGTTGCTTTCCGAATCTCGGCAGAACAGAACAAGCACTACGACGAATTTGCTCTTGCACATCAACTCCGCCAACGATCTTGGGTTGTCCCGGCTTACACCATGGCACCCAAGACAGATAACCTGAAAATGTTGCGTGTTGTTGTCCGAGAGGATTTCTCTAAAAGCAGATGTGACCAGCTCTTAGGGGACATTAAGTTGTCTCTGAGCGTACTGGATGAGATGGACAAGGAGACCATTAAGCAGAACCAAGAGTATATCAAGAAGCACGCGACACATTCTGGTAAGGCGACACATAACCATCCTCATTACCAGAAGGAGAAACACTCGCTGCAGGGTAAAAGTGGAAAGACTCATGCTGTTTGCTAAATGGGGGGGGTTTTACGGTCTATGGATATGTGCCGTTGAGGAGTTGCTAGAGCTGGTGCTCGTGAGAACTGAAAATGGGAGAAAAGCGAACATGCAATATGTTTGGATGTTAACACGATCAATGAAATGAATAAATGAATCACTCAATGCAAGGTGCCATGATCCTGACACAGTACTGCAATACCTTCCCAAGGCCGACCATTTAAAGAAGGCAAGGTAGTTGCTATTGCTTTGCTAAAATGTACTGTACGCGTACTACTAGCGCCTAAACTAGAAAATGATGCTGGTTTAAAATTACATTATGATAGAAAAAATACTGTCTTTTGTACATATTCAGATATACATCTCTAAACAAGGTCTCTATAGGGGCAGACATAATTTCTTCTTAGTAAGAAGAAAAGAAAAGAAAAGAAAAGAAAAGAAAAGAAAAGAAAAGAAAAGAAAGGAAAAATAATATATACTCAGTAACAACCATTAACCAGCTAATAAACAACGATATCATTTGCCGCTGTAAGATTAAGTAGAAAAGCAACTTTTATACCTAAGGTATATTACCTGCTTTTACACAAAGAAAAAAAAGACTTAAGCTTAATAAACTTGTTAGAGAATATTATCTAATAAAGACGTAGAGGAGTTTTAAATATAAGAAGAGTAATAGTTGAACAATCGATTAGATAGAAGAATAAATTTACTCTCTCTTTTGGTAAGTAAGGTGCTCTCTGATTTAATGGTATCGTTGTAGAAGAAGATATGTTTGTAGTTTTGCAGCCAGCTGTTAAAAAGATGAAAAAGGATGTAGGATATATGATGATATGTATAGTATATAGCGACGGCAAGGATATAAGAAGAGGACTAAAAAAAAACATAGAGACGGTATTAGGGCTTCTTTTGTAGTCTTATTCATTGGATATATCCAGTGCGTATAAAATTCCTAGTACTTTTATCCCTCTTACAACCTAGCTTTCTCGCCTCCTGCTCTTTCCTTCTCCTTACCAATTTCCTGTCTACTACCTAGTGCCTCATCAATAAGCGACATAGCATGCGCTAATCTCCTTTCTTGTAGCCTCGGGACAATTACTTGTATTGAGAGTTTAGTATCGAGATATACTTTTCGATCGATGGTTTTAGGATTCCCTGTTTTTGATTTTAAGTTAGAATTGTAGTCTTAAATGTTTGTTTAAGTAGACAAGTTTTGAAAGAGGTAAGGAGAGATTAAGATGTAGAGAGTAGTAATTATTAAAGTTGAAAGGTAGATTGCGAAGTAAAGTGAACCTGAGACGCAAAAAATAGGATTCTTAATAAATACACAGGTAAGGTTGAATATCTATACAAGAAAGAATCAATTACTAGAACATTTCTTCAAAGCACAAAGACTAGAAAGAGAAACATCAATGCTGATTTAGAAAGGTAATAACTGTTTAGAATTTAGAACTAATAATAAGTAGAACAATAATAACAAATAACTTTAATATATATATATAGCGTTTTATCTTTAAAGCTTTAAATTGTATAAATCTCTTCTACTTCTTCTTAAAAGCTTTACATATAAGAGTTTACTTCTTTAGACTTATAGAGAGTAGTAATACTTGAATAACTTTGGAAGGTCTTCTTAATATCTTAAGCATCTAAGTAATTCAAGCTTATATACATTTATAAAAACTTAGCTTATAGTACTTCGAATACATTTATTAGATGAAAATATCTTAATTAATGTAGCTATCACTTAGGCATAATAG